>CM053593.1:303342452-303443497 GCA_028646575.1 Pseudocheirus occidentalis
TCAGGTAGACAGAGACCTTGTTTTCCCAGTGGAATGTCATACAGGTCTTCTCTTCCCTGCCTTCCCACAGGGCAGGGGGCACTCCTTCATTGCTTTCTGGCAGTAGCACTGTAGAGGGGAGAGATCTCCTGACTGGTGGCTGCTCCCACCTTTCCCTGGAAGAATCTGCTGGTGGTATTAGAGGAAGAGGGACAGAGGGCAGGGGTGTCCCAGGTCTGATTCTATTTTTTATGATTGTAAATACTTCGCAATTAAAGGAGGGGAGGTCCTTGGCCTCAGAAGTCACTCAAAAAAAAAAAAAAAGAAAGAAAAGTGGGTCATTAGAAAGGTACCTTGATGAAAGCCATCCCTATTATAAGGAGCTAAGAAATTAGTGAGTGTTGTAGCCAAAGAATGGAAATGATAAAGTGCTCATCAGTTGTAGAATGGATAAACAAATTATGGCATATAAATTGTAATAAATGAATTTATTGTTCCAAAAATAAATTAATGCTTATGATGGAAAAGTTTGTATAAATGAAGTGAAATGAACAGAATCTGAAGCCTTGTCTTTCAGTGTTGCTCCTATGTACATTATTCTAGACATTATGTCCATTGCCTATTCCTTCCCGTGGTTCATGTGTCTCCATGTTTCTCTCGATTCCTCACATTGTTTCGTACAGTACAACAATCCATTATATTCATATATTATAACTTAGGCAGCCATTCCTCGATCAATAGCCAGTCATTCTGTTTCCATAAAAAGTATTGCTATAAATACTCAGGTGTATGTGAGACTGAATGTCATTCTCAAGCGGTAGAATCGTTTGAGTACAATTTAGGAAACAAAATGAAGGAAGGAGACCTGTGTCTCTGGTTTCACTGAGATTAAAGTTAAAATTAAGATGACTACATTATGTTTTTACTTGAGTTTTTGCATTTTCTGTGAACCTGACCAAGAATGAACAAGTTATCACTGTACGTAAAAGAGGGTAGCTAATTTAGAGAACAAGCTTGCCTCAGCAATGTTATTCTAAAAAAAGGAAGGCCTTTCCCCCTCCATCATTATTTTTCACATTCCTTTCAGCATTTGACACTATGGACCACTTCCTCCCTCACCTCTACTCCCACCCTGCCCAAATTGAGATCCTTTCTTCCCTTTTACAACATTATATTTTAATTGTTCATGATCTCACTTTCATCTTTCTTGTCCCTTAAACTCCAGTGACCTTCTAGATTCTGAATTTGGTTCCCTTTACTTTTCTCACTATAGTCTCTCCATTGGCAATCTCATTCACTGTTATGACTTCAGCAGAAATGATTATTAATTTCTTAACTTTTGGAGGCAATCAAGATAAAGTGACTTGCCCAGGGTCAAACAACTACCAAGTGTTGAAGGCCAGATTTGAATTCAGGAAAATGAGTCTTCCTGATATCAGGCCCCACAATTCTATCCACTGTGCCACCTGGCTGCCCAAATAGCTCTAGAGTTAACACCAAACTATTTATCAGAGGGCTCAGTAAAGAGGAGCTTTGGCAGTAAAATACTTCTTTCTTTTTTTTCTTTTTGGAGGGCAATTGGGGCTAAGTGACTTGCCTAATGTCACACGGCAGGTTTTTTTGTGTACCTGAGGCCACGTTTGAACTCAGGTTCTTTTGACTCCAGGGCTGGCACTCTGTTCACTACACCACCTAGCTGCCCCAGTAAAATACTTCTTATATGAACAATGTAAGTGGTAGGCATTTAATGAATGCTTGTTCCTTCCCCTTCCCCAACTGAGATGATTATGGCCCCAAAGAGGGTTGGCTGGTTTGTTTTTTCTCATTTTGCATGAGTTTAATGGGCTTGCCTTCTATACGATCCAAATTAGCCACATGGTATAGTGAAGAAAGCTTTGGAATGGGTGCTAAGCACCTTGACTTCTAGCCCTAACTCTGCTGCTAACTGACTAGGTGATCTTGGATTCACTTTTCCTGTCTGGACCTCAGTCTCCTCATATGCAAAATGAAGGGGTTGGACAAATGGTTTCTAAAAGCCCTTCCAGTTCCTTTAATGGTTTTAATATTCTTCTTTTTTACTTTGTTCATGGCGCCAAGTATATAGTAGGTGCTTAATCAATGCTTGTTGATGAATCAATTTGAGCTGGGAAGACCCATCCTACCAGGAACTTGGGGTCTCAACTCCTCACACATAATAACAATATTGGCTAACATTTACACAGCATTTTAAAGTTTGCAAAGGCCTTTCATGTTTATTTCCAGCATGATCCCTGGCTCATAGTAAGAACTTAGTAAATGCTTGTTGCCTTATATATTTTTTGATCCTCATAGCAACTCTGTGCAGTGAAGTGATTTGCTCAGGATCAAAGGCAAGGTTCAAGCTTAGGTTTTCCTAACTCCAGGGCCAGTATTCTGTCTACTACATCCAGCTGCCTCTCAAAATAGGAGGAAGGGAACTTCTATTTGGGAGGTACTTGGGGTAAAACAATCCTGAGGAATAATAATGGGATCAGTGGGATAATGAATGACACTTTTCTGCATGGTCCAGTGAGACTATTCTTTAAGTCTTGAGACAAAAACTTATGCCAGCCTTTTTTAAAAAACATACAACATGTTGTCTTGACCATTATACTGGCATCTTAGTGGCAGCTTGGTTATTGTCATTCTAGCTATATGTGCATCTAGTCTCAGGATCAAAGATTTGGAGACTGAAGTCATCCAGTCATAAAGCATTTATTAAATGCTTACTCAGGGACTGTGCTAAGGGCAAGAGAGAAAAAGAAAAGCAAAAACACAGTGCCTGTCACCAAATTCTTATTTAAGAGACCCTGAGAGATCATTTAGGTCAACTCCCTTGCTGTACAGATGAAGAAGCTCCTACTAATGGTGACTTTACCTCTCTGAGATTCTGAGCTGGAATTTGAACTCAGATCCTCCAGATCTCACACTCTTTCCATTATACTTAAATGACATTGGAGATACAGGCATTCATACTGTTTTCTTTTAGAGGGACTATAGCTGTTGTGTACAGAATCTCTTTTACAGCCAGGCTTTTTTTTTTATTATGATTTTAAATTCAGATGCTTGAGATTATTACCACTTTCTTGGTTTATCCACTATGTCTCTCCCTTAATCTTATGACCCCAAAGGGAAATGTTACTTAAGACATCCTTAGGTCTACAAAAGTTTCCATCCAGCCATGTGGAGTGACAGGAGATTCCAGACGTTAGACTCTTGGCCTCCAGTCTCACAGAATCAATATGTTTGTGCAGCTGCATGTTCTCCAGATTTACCGACAAGAACAATATCACATGGACTTGCTACAGGACATTTCGCAGACAAAATTAAGTTGCTTGTTTCTGGAGCTTAATGGAATTTGGGCTGTCTGAATCAAAAAAGAGTCACTGTAAATGGGAGAGCTGCTTTTAATGTAAACAGAAGCAGTCCAAGTTTCTAGTATCCACGTCCCTCCCACAAACAATGTGCCAGAGGATGGATATGCTGTTCTACTTATTATGAGTAACAAGTTTCCCAGGCAAAGTGAGGAATAGCAAGAAAAGAAACAATGTTTTAGTGCCCACGCTCCCCCCCCCCCTTTTTTTTTTCCACACTCCTGTTTTCTCTCCTCAGCTCTTCTCTCTTCCTAGAGGTTAGAGGGGAATGGGGTGGAGGAGAGAAAAATTCAAAGAATTTCCAGTCAGAAAACTGCCCAATGAGAAAGACCTGAAATTCTACCACATCAAAATAATGAATTAGCATGCTTTGCTTTGACATGTGCTTGGAGATTTAACTTCAGGAAATCACCATAAGCTGTTAGATTTCTTCAGCTTTGAAATAAAACCAACTGGGGAAAAACCATGTGATTTTAAGTAGGTGGCTAAATGGTAATTTCCACCTGGGACAGAGCTGTGAAAAAAATCTCCCACAGAGGATGGATTTAGCAGCATTGGTACTGTATTCATACATCAAATCCAGAGCCACAGCTGCTTCAGATAGCAGAAGGGCATAGTGAATGCATGGGAAGCCCGGAGAGAAGCAGGCAGACTTCACACTCACTGGGGCTGTGCCTGGTTGTAGGTCAGGGTATCTTGGCAGCAGCTATGTTGCAAGAACAAGAAGCTGTAGATGTCGGAAGACAACAGTGGTTGGCCCCAGAGCTAGGGTTCTTAATCCTTTTTGTGGCATGATGCTCTTTGGCCATCAGTATAGTCTATGGATCCCTTCTCAGAATAATGTTTTTAAATGAACAAAATAAAATATATAGGATTGTAAAGGAAACCTATTATACTGAAATACAGTTATCAAAATAATATTTTTAAAGACTTATGATCCCCCAGTTAAGACACCCCTATGCAGGGAATTAATAAAACTTTCTGGCACCTTGCCACAAGGTTGGGGGACCTGAGGATTTGGAATACCCTACAGCTATAAAGCTCAGGTTCAATCAGTTACACCTTAGTGCATTCCAGAATTGGGTAATTACTCCAGGACCACCTCTGGGGCAGCTGGTAGCTTCACCCCAGTGAAGAGTGCTAGGCCTAGAATAAAGAAGACCTGAGTTCAGATCTAGCCTCAGACACTTAAGTAGCTGTGGGACCATGTCCAAGTCATTTCATCTCTGCTTGCCTCACTTTTCTTAATTGTGTAATGGGGGCAATAATAGCAGCTAGCTATTGTTATTGTGAGGTTCAAATGAAGTGATATTTATGAAGTGTTTATCACAGTGACTGGGCACACAATGAAGCTATAGAAATGTTTCTTCCCTTCCTAGTGATGTGAATTCTAAGCCCTGCAGCATGGAATACTGGGCTTGGAGGTAGGAAAACCTGTGTATAAATCTTGTCTCTGACCTATAATAGTACCTGTGTGATCCAGAGGAAGTCATGCAATCTCTCAGCCCCAGATTTTTTCAATGTATATGTGTGTGTATGTTATATATGTATGAGAGACGTGTGTATGCATGTGTATGTGCATGTGTGTAGACTCTAACATCCCTTCGAGTTCTAAATCCATGATCTTTTGTGAATTTGTATTAGGGTCTGCCCATTCATGAGCAGCTAAGTGGTGTAGTCAATAGAGTGCAGGGCCTGGAGACAAGAAGACTCGTCTTTCTGGGTTCCAGTCTGACCTCAGACACTAGCTGTGTGGCCCTGGGCAAGTCTTTTAGCCCAGTTTGCCTCAGTTTCTTCATCTGTCAAATAAGCTGGAGAAGGAGGTGGCAGACCACTCCAGTATGTTTGCCAAGAAAATCCCAGATGGGGTCACAAACATGTAAATGAATGGAAAGCCCTGAGAGAAGCAGGCAGACTTCACATTCACTCGGACTGTGCCTGGTTGTAGGTCAGAGAGTCCTGTCAATAGGTATGTTACAAGAACAAGAAGCTGTAGATGTCAGACATGACTGAAAAATGTCTGAACAACAAAAATGCCCATTCATGTCCAGAGCTATACCTACTTTGAGTCCAGCATTGTCATGGAAAATCCCCAAGGGAAGCAAACCTTCTTTGGGTCTCCCACAGAAGAGAGAGAGTTGGGGATTTGAAGCTCCATCCATTTCCATGCTACAAAGAATGTTTCTATAAATATTTTGTTACATGGGTTTGTTTTTTTGGTCATTGGCTTCTTTGGCATCCTTCCTTTCCTTTTCCATTGCAATCACAGTAGTTCAGGAACTCATCTCTAGATGGCAAATAAGCTGTCCAAGTAGTCTTCTTGTTTTTAATTGATTGCCTCTCCAATCCATTCTCAACAATACTATCAAGTAGTCTTCTAAATACTCTACTTCATTCCTCTACTCAAAAATGTTCAGTGGTACTTCATTGCTTATTGAATAGATTAAATATTCCTGAACCTGATCTAGGTACTCATCAATATGGATTCAACTTATCTTTTCAGTCGTATCTCTTTAAAATTTTTATTTATTTATTTTTCATTTTGAACATTCACTTCCATAAGATTTTGAGTGTTAAATTTTCTCCCCCTCCCCAAGATGGGATGCAATCTGATAGAAGTTCTATTTATACATTCATATTAAACATTTTCACATTAGTCATGATGTAAAGAATTAGAACTAATGGGAGGAACCACGAGAAAGAAGAAACAAAACAAACCAACAGAGGAATAGGAAAACAGGGTTGGGTAGGTGGTGCAGTGAATAGAGCACTGACCCTGGAGCCTGGAGGACTTGAGTTCAAATCCGACCTAAGACACTTAACACAAAAACAAGCTGTGCGACCTTGGGCAAATTACAACCCCAAATGCCCTCCAAAAAGCAAAATTAAAAAATTAAAAAAATAGGAAAGCAAATAGTATGCTTCCATTTGCATTCAGACACCAGAGATCTTTTTCTGGATGTGGATAGCATTTTTCATCTTGAGTCTTTTGGAGTTGTCTTAGATCCTTGCATTGCTGAGAAGAGCTAACTCTATTTAAGTCAGTCATCTCACAATGTGGCTGTTACTGTGTACAATGCTCTCCTTCATCCATATCTCATGTTACCCTCTCTACATACTCTCTTTGCCAGCTAAACTGAATTATTTGCCGTTCCCCAGTACTATTCCTTCTCTCTCCTGACTACACTGTTGTATGTACCCACTCTACCCCTATTTCTGAAATCTCCATTCCCCAATCAGTATCTTTTGAAATACTGATCTTTCTTTTCAAGACACAAATTTGGTGCCATCTCGTCTGAAGCCCTTCCTTGATTATCTCTCTTCCTTTAATGAAAATAATCTTTACCTCAAATTTCTTATGGCATTTTTCTTGACCTCTTCCTTTTTCCTTATCATAGCCTTCCCTGTGTCAGTTATTTGTGTGTTGTTGGAAACATTATGTTGGGTTGAAAAGAGCATTGAAAATCATGATCTCAGACAAAGCAAAAGTTAAAATAGTCCTAATTTAAAGAGATAATCAGGGAAACTACAGTAGGTTTCTTTGATAAAGGCCTTATTTCCCGACTAGATAGAGGACTGAATCAAATTTATAAAAAATAAGAGCCATTCTTCAGTTGATAAAGAGTCAAAGGATATGAACAGGCAGTTTTCAGAAAAAGAAATCAAAGCTATCTGTAGACATATGAAAAAATGTTCTCAATCACTATTGAATAGAAAAAAAGAATTAAAACAACTACAAGGTTCTACTTTAAACCTATCAGAAATGACAAATACTGGAGGAGAAAAGGGAAAACAGGTACAGTAATAAACTGTCAGTGGAGTAGTGAACTGGTCCAAAAAGCTATAAAACTGTGCATTCCATTTGATTCAACAATACCACTACTAGGTCTGTATCCCAAAGAGAAAAAAGGAAAAGGATCTATATGCACAAAAATATTTGTAGTAACACTTTTGAAGTGGCAAAGAATTGGAAATTGAGGGGATACTTATCAACTGGGGAATGGATGAACAAGTTATGACATATGATTGTAATGCTATATTATGCTATAAGAAATGATGAGGAAGGTGGTTTCAGAACATGCAAAGACCTATATGAAGTGATGGAAAGTGACTTGAGAAGAATCAGAAGATCATTGTGCACAATATTAGCAATATTGTAATGACGATCAACTGTGAAAGAGTTGGCTACTCTGATCAAGACAATGATCCAAGATAATTCCAAAGAATTCATTTTTTTAAAAATGCTATCCATCTCCAGAGAGAGAATTGATGACAATACAATTTTTTCAACCCCTCCTTTTTTTTTGTAATAATGGCTAATATGGAAATGTTTTGCATGATTTCACATGTATAATTCATATCATTGTTTTCCTTCTCAGTGAGTAGAAGTGTGAGAGAGGAAGAGACTCTGGAACTCAATTTGAAAAGAAAAGAATGCTTTAAAAAAAAATATATATATATGTATACATATATATATTGCAGGCTTGGCTTGAATTACATATTGTGTGATTGTGGAAGGAAAGAAGGAAGAGAAGAAACAAAGAAACAAGCATTTTATCAATTACCTACTTTGTGCCAGGCACTGTGCTAAGTGCTTTACAACTATGATCTTATTTATTATTCCCATTTTACAGTTGAGGAAACTGAGGCAGGCAGAAGTTAAGTGACTTACCCGTGGTTACACAGCTTCTAAGTTTCAAAGCCCTTTTGAATTCAAGTCTTCTGTCTCTAAGCCTAAGGCTGGATCCACTATATATCATCTATTTGCCTTTATGGGAAAGTTGATTAACTTCTCTGATCCTCAGTTTCTTAAGCTGTGAGAGTTACTACTTGCATTAACTATCTACCTGAGGGTAGTTCTGGAAAGTACTTTGTAAAACTTTAAGTGCTGTTTCAATCAATCTTTGTTATCATTGTACTCTATACTCATTAAGAGTTAAAATGTTTATGGAAATGAAATAAACCTCCAGTTCTTTAATTTGGTTCAGCTGTGTGGTTCAGGCATCCTCCCTTACCTTTCTCAGAAAAATCAAAGTTAGGCTTAACTTATCAGTAACTTGAGCTTTTGTGAAGAGAGGTATGATAAAAACTGATACAGAGAAAACTGAAAATCTGCTGAGCATCTGGGATGTCTTGTGGAAGGATGCTATATTAATAGAATCATAGAATACTAGAGCTGGGAAGGACCTTGTCCCAAGCTATTCCAGCTCATTTAGAGACTTAAGAGATTTTCAAAGATAAAACAGATTGGTTAGTGAAGCAAGACACATTCATTATATTTTGCCTTAGATTTGGTGGCCCCTAATGAGACAGTCATAGGCACAAGAGCAAGGAAGAAGGGACTAGGGGCAAAGGGTACATCCGGAACATGATCACCAGAGAGTCAAGAAAGGATACAGCTGTGTCTCAGTCAGCAGAAGTGACAAGATATATCCTCTATTCAGCCAACAGAGGAGTACTGGGATATCGCCAGACTTTGGGCAAGATGATTCTCAGGCTTTGACAGGAAGAGGAAAATGACTACTAAGTCTGGGAGAATCGTATACTCTCCTGACCTGGAACTCAGATTAAATCAAGCTCTCCTTATTCCTCCCCACTTGATATGAGAATACCTGTGTCCCATCCTATACAACAGAGCAACTCAATAAAGTGGAGAAGAGCCATGAATTTCATAGGTTGTAGTCTCATATAGGTATGTTTGTTTAATTTTTCACTTTTGAAGTCATAGGCAAGGAACTATTGATTATCAAAGGTACATGCATGTGGAATGGAGGTTTCCCAGGTTAGAGTTCTAAGCACAGAAGTTTTCAGAAAAGGAACATGGGTGGGATGGGGTAGGGATACCAGGAAGAACAGTATATTCACCTAAAGCAGTGGTTCTCAACCTGTGGGTTGCGACCCTGTGGGGGTCGAATGACCCTTTCACAAGGGTTACCTAAGACCATCAGAAAGCACATATTTCTGATGGTCTTAGGAACCAAGACACCACTCCTCTGTCTCCAGGAGGGTCCACCCACATGCAGATACCCCTACATATGAGTATTAAAGGATAGTGGCATTAGGAAGGTTGAGAACTATTGATCTAAAGCAAAAGATAGCATGCCACAAGGAAAGTTACTGTAAGCAAAGTTTCAGAGATCATCTATTCCCATCTCTTTGCTTTATCTATGAGGAAACTGAGACCTTCATGGTCTAGTCACTTTTCTAAAATCACGCAACTGATTAGTGGAGTCATAGCAAGAACATAGATTTCCTACCTTGTGGTCTGTCAGTCTTTCCCTTACACATTAATTCATTTCTTTTTAGTTCTCACACTCAGTAGATTTACCTCTTCCTTCAGAATTTCAGCATATCTCAACCCTCAGCTTGGGAGGGAAATCTTGAAAGTCACTCCAAATGTCATTCTCCAATATTGTTATCTGAGATATAGGAAGGAGCATTTCTAGGTGACTCCTAGACTGTTTTAAACATAAATCTTATTTTTCATTATTGTGTACTTGATAAACACAGATTAAAATGAACATCTTCTTATGCAAAGAACCAAAAAAAAGAGGATTGTATGTGAAACCTGGAATCTCAAATAGCTTGATCTTTAAAAAAAAAGCATGTGCAAATTCTACATGTTAGTTTTAAAGATGAGATTGCGTCTCCCTATGACGCCTCCTTCTGTTTTTGTCTACCTGTTGTTTTCTTAAGTGTTTGTAATCACAAAATTTTGCAGTTGATTTACTTTCTTGGTTACTTATTTTTTTGTCCTGGCAGATATAAAAATGTTATCTGAAATCTACCCACTTGAGGGGGAAGAGGCATCTCAAAAATTCATTGGGCATCAGGGGCAAACAAACTCAAAATAAGAGACTTCCTGTGCACAATTAGCACACAAATAATGAATCATTATTTATGTTTCAAAATGTTTACATGTTACAAATTTTAAAAAATGCTCTCAAGTAAGTATGAAAAGGAAAATCCTAATAAATAGACAAGGATTTAAGATTTAAAAATGGAACACACATTAGAAGTTATCTAATTCAACCCCTTCATTTTGTAAATGAAGAAAGCAAGGACCATGAAGGTGAAGAGACATGCCTAAAATCACACAGCTAATAAATAATTCAAATGCAGGCCCTCAGATTTCAAATTTAGGGTACTTTACACTATGCCACCTTGTATTGATGACATAGGATCTTAAAAATAAATTTTGAGCAGTGACTAGGAAGGCAAGTGAGCTTGATGACAACCCCCACCCCTGCCCATGGGGTGTATAGTTCCGGGATCTTATCTCTGTAGGAATGGTGAGTTCATTAGACTCATAATTCAAGTATTTATAGAGGAAAACATTTTTAATGGTTTTAATTTATTTGAAGATAACTTTTTGTTGATGTCTTTTGTTTTCTTATCACAACTGTTTCTGGTTACTTCCCTTCTTTCACCAAACCACTAAGTCCTTCCTTGTGACAAAGAAAAAGAGTCAAGCAAATACAAAAGACTCGTGACCTTGTCTGACAGTGTATGCAGCCCTGTATATCCATAGTCCTTCATGTCTTTACCACAGGGAAGTATGTTTCCTCCCCTCTTATCTTTTGCCAAAATTGGTTTTAATGTAAAGTTTTGTCTTGGAGAAAGATTTAAGGATCAAAAGCAATTGTGGTTTTGAGAATATCCTGAAGAAATAGTAGACCTTTGATAGAAGGCGGAGATAGTGTTTTTGCTCTAACTTTTCAGGGAGGTGACTAACTGCACCCTCCCTACCCTCCCCCCTTCCTCCTCCCAACCCCCCAAACTTCATATTTAAAATAATTGTTTTCCTAACTATAGCCATTTCACTAATTCACCACTGAATGTGGTTGCTTTTTATTTAATTCTAATTAATAAAATGACTAATCATGAATAATTCAGAAAAACAGAAAGATGTGGTTACGATATACATATTTATATACATGTTTGTGTATGTGCTTGTAGATAGGAGGGAAGGAAGAAAGGAAGAAAGAGAGAAAGAAAAAAAGAAAGAAAATACTGTAGATGCTGGGTTCTGGCTCAGGGACTTTCCAAAAGCAGATGAAATCAACAGAATTGCAAGTGAATAATAAATGAAGACAGCAGTGGTTAATTTTCAGAATAAATTTTTTTTAATAAAGTATTTTTATGAAGTTAAGACTTTGAAATGTCAGCTTTACCACCACACCCTGCTACTCACCTCATCCTTATTCCTTCATTTGGGGGCTTATTTTGTTTACTTTTGATTTTTCCCCTCAGGAAAAGCTAAGATTTGAATTACTGATGAGTGGTTTTATATGCAAAGTGAATTTCTAAGGGGTTGTATCATGGATGAGAAATTGAAGATTCTCTTCTTTTTTTTTCTTTCTTTTTTTGGAAGGGGCTTTTTAGAGGATGGACGGCTGGGCAATTGGGGTTGTGACTTGTCCAAGGTCACACGGCTAGTAAGTGTTAAGTGTCTGAGACTGGATTTGAACTCAGGTCCTCCTGACTCTAGGGGCAGTATTCTTTTCACTATGTCACCCAGCCTCCACCCCCCTTTTTTTTTAATTGAGGATTCTTTAGAGAATAATTGATGATGACCTCTTTATATTCATGGATTGGATATCTCTAGTGAAATTGTCTTCACACTTTTCTCCCAATGTGGTATAGTGGAAACATGCACTGGTTCTGGAGACTGAGGTTGAAATCTTGCCACTGACACTCCCTTGGGAAGCTTTGGCAAATGACTCTACTCCCCAGCATCTCAGATTCCTTACATGTAAAATGAGGGGGTTGGACTAGCTGGCCTCTAAAGTCAATCACTGCTTTAAATTTGTGATCCTCTTCTGTTTCACCAAGTTTAATCTGTGAGAGGTTAATCCTTCAATGAGGACACAGCACAGTGTTTCTAAGCAGAGGATAAGGCTGTTCACATTCTGATTGGATTTGGATTGTGTAGTATTTATACCTGTTCCAGAAAAATTGTTCAGGCAGGATGAATACGTATGTGAGGATGAGAAGAGCACTTACATCAGGAAAAATTTCCTAATAATTGCAGCTGTTGAAAATTGGGATGGGCTGCTGCTGGAGGTGTGTGGGTTCTCCTTCCTTGCGTGGAGGAGGGAGAGGACAAGGTGAATTTGGACTGGAGTAGAGTATATATGAAGGGAAATAGTGGAAAATAAGTCTGGGAAGGTAGCTTGGAACCAGTAAGCCACTTTCCCTAATGATTAGTATGTATAATGTGTGTGTATGTGTATGTAGGTAGGTATGAATGTGTGTCTATAGGGGCAGCTAGGCAGCGCAGTAGATAGAGTGCCAGGTTTGGAGTTAGGAAGATTCATCTTTCTGAGTTCAGATGTGGTCTCAGACACTTCTTACCAGTGTGATCCTGGGCGAGTCACTTAACATTGTTTGCCTCAGTTTCCTCATCTGTTAAATGAACTGGAGAAGGAAATGGCAAAATTACTCCAGTATCTTTGCCAAGAAAACTCCAAATGGCGTCATAAAGAGTTGAACATGACTGAAACCACTAAATAACAATAATAACAACATCTGTATATTTGTATGTATGTATGTACAATATCCTCCCCCTCAATAACAAGCAGTTATTTTCTTTCCTTCCAACTTCTCTTCCTACAACTTACCAAAAAAAGGAAAAAAAAAAACAACAAATAACAAACATAAAGTCAATTGATTGTTTTACATTAAAGAAGTTCTCTCTGTTGGAAAACAGTATAACCAGTCAAAGAAACTCTCATTTGATGTTCTCATTAGAGTCAGAATATGACTTCTTGAAATGAGAAGAGGCAAATGGGCTGACCTTTTGTTCTGTTTCGGTCCTGATTTGCTCTTTTTTCTCCCCCTTTTTGCAGTTGATGGACTGGATAAGGCTTCCATTGCAAACTCAGATGGACCCACTACAGGTTCCCAAACACCTCCTTTCAAGAGAAAGGGTAAACTCTCTTCTATAGGCAAGATCTTTAAACCTTGGAAATGGAGAAAAAAGAAGACCAGTGACAAATTTAGAGAGACCTCAGCAGGTATGAGTTTCATAACTTCAGTAGACGGAGATTAAAACAACTGTAAATTTTTGACAATTGTGTGAAGCAAGGCCTTGTCGAATAGGTGAGAAGCATAATTGAATCCATTGTTGATGGGCTGATTGAGAGGAAACTCTCTCAAGATTCTGATTTTGCCCTCTTTGTACTGTACTCTGTTTGATCAATATATACTTTCAGACTTATGTAGAGAAATATTTGCATCTGAGAAGAGAGAGGTGAAATGATGGACAACAGGGAAGTCATTATGTCAAGACTAACATCTATTACCTGAGCAGTAGCTGGTGGTGATATTAACCAAGTTAAATTTGAAATGGGAAAGGAAAATATGTTCATTTGTTTTGTATGCAAGTCTAACATGGGTATAGATGAAGGAAATGATATTTGTCATGCTTTAATATTTAGTAAACTGCTGTCTCACTATTGGTATAAATTGAGGCATCAATTAATATGGATTCTACCTGGTGTTAAGACTCCAACAATTGATTAAATCTGTGATTGGGAGTCCTTTATTTGGTGAGTTGTGAAATAAATCCCTATTACATGCCAGATGCTACCTTAAATGCTGGGATATAGAGCCAAAAAGTGAAATAAAACCTGCCCATTTACACAGAGAGGAGATAGCAAGAGAAAGGAAGGAAGGGGACCCAGGACAGATCACAGGGGTCTTCCGTATCCAGGGAAGCAGAGAATACGTGATAATCCCTGAGTGGGAATGGGCAGATACATAGGAAAAGAACAAGGAAAGAATAATGTCCTGAAAACTCAAGGAGGAAAAAGTGTTTAAGAGGAGGGACATAGGTAGGAAGCAGTTATTAAATGCCTATTATATTCCAGTCAGAGTGGACAGTGAAATGGTTAAGGCTGGGGATCGATATTAGGGCCCTAGATTTAGCAATTGAGAGGTCATTGGTAATTATGAAGAGCAGTTTCACTAAGTGGTAAGATTGGAAACCCTGAACTATGTGGTCAGTGCCTTCAGTACAAGTGATGATACTGACAGTCATCAATGATTCCATCAGAGCTTTCAGTGCTTATATATTTAATTTTCTATATTCTGACATCTTCATGATTAAGGAAAAGAAGTCCCCTTGTCTCCATTCTGCCATAACCAAGATCAGTTGACTCTCAAAAAAAAAAAGGTCATTTTGACAGCTCAGTAAACATGTAGAGATAAATATAAGCCCCATTATACCTCTTAATTTTCACTAAAATAGGTGAAGCCTTTTGTTACATGATTTGACCATGAGTAGCTTTGTACTTATTCTCCTACATGTCCAGCAGCTTGTCTGAGTATGAGTAGCTCAACCTTCCACTTTGTGTGAGTATTTAGGGCCTAAAAGAACACGTCTAGGGAAAGACCAGGGATATGAGCTGTCTTTTAGGTCCACAGCTGTGGAACAAAAAACAGACGCCATGTCCAGCTAAGGTGAAAGGGGCAGAGTGCAAAGAGGAAGGCACCCTAGGGAAACCCTCAGACTCTGAGGCATTTGCAGCTGTATAAATAATCATAATAAAAAAAAATTTAACATTTAAGAAGAGAGATTACTCTAGGAAAACATTAAAACAACAAAGCTCTTGGGCTTTATTTTTTCCAGTGGCAAGTTGTTCCCTTGTATAGAAGGCAACATGGTATAGCCAGCAGGTTCAGTGCAGATAAACTGGAGAAAAGCGGGATTAGTAATTTCTATATATACATCTTTTCTTTTCAGCCCTTTCCTGGCATCTGTGCTGCTTTCTCTCTTAAAATAATAACCATATTTATGTAGCATTTTAAGATTTGCAAAGCACTTCACGGTATCCCCGTGCATTATGGCAGTGCACATAGTATTATTCCTATTGTACATATAAGAAAACTCAGGCTCAGAGAGGTCAAATGATTTGCCTATGGTCTTTGATCATCTCTTAACCAGTCCCTTTTCCTTGTGTCTTCTCGTCACTTATTTAAGCCACATTTCCCCTGCTACTGCTGTTCATGGAAAAACTAATACACAGTGCAGTGTGAAATCTGCCAAATATTAATTGGGAACCAGAGTGGGTAAGCTAACTAAAGTGAGCCATCCAGCAATCCATTTGCTCCCTTTTTTCTTTCACTGGAGAGTTTTCTAGGAATGGAATGGGGAAGGAGTAAATATTACATATACTACGTGCCAGAAACTGTAAAAAGCACTTTTAAAAATAAATAGCTCATTTAATCCTCACAACAACCCTGTGAGATAGGTAGTTGTTATTTGTTTTATGATTGAGGAAACTGAGACAGATGGGGGTTAAGTGACTTGCCTACCAGCTGTTAAATGTCGGCGACTGGATCTGAACCTAGATCTTTGTGACTCCTGACCCAGTTCTGTATCCTGCTGCACTACCATATGGCTCAGCTGCCTTATAAAAGCTGAGCATCAGAATGGTATTTGTGGACCTCACTCACCTAGTTTCAGAATGCCACTAAATTAAGAATCTAGAGAGGGCAATGGAATGTTGGGTTAATTGACTTTTTTGGTTTTTGCTTCAGAATTACTCCTCCAAATGTGGGCATCTTATGTCATTCTCCTCTGTATCCGTTTTTCCAAACACACTTAAAAAGCTAGTAATACTGTATATGTTACAAATGTCCTATTACTCAGCGATTCTGTTGTATGTATTTAACTTTTGAACTGCTAGTGAGCGTTACAGATGGTGCTGGTTAAATGTAAAACAAAAAATACATTGTGTATCATTATTCAGTTTTTCTCAGACGTGCCTGTCAGATTTGTGGAGACATCAATAGGCTTGACAATGGATGAAGAGGAAATTTTTTTTTTTAAGCTTTTTAGGATCATAGATTCATAACTGGAAGGGATCCTAGACGCCCTTTAGTACAACACCCTCATTGTACATCCACAGACTGAGGCCCAAGGAAATGAGCATCAGATGGGGGCTTTTACTGAAGGCCTTTACTACAAAGCCAGCGCTCTTCATGGCGCCATAATTATTAAGTGCTTACTACGTGCCTAGCACTTTACAAATATAATCTCATTTGATTTTCACATACCATTCTATGAGGTAGGTGCTGTTATTTCCACTTTGTTGTTGAAGAAACTGAGACAGACAGAAGTTAAGTGACTTGCCCAGGGTCACACAGCTATTAAGTGCCTAAGGTCATATTTGAAGTCAGGTCTTCTTGATGTTAGGCTCAAAGCTCTACCCATTGTGCCTCTGTAAAGATAGATTCAGTTAAACCCATGATATCTCCCACAGAGGGCAGCTAGGTGGTACAGCAGATAAAGTGCCAGGCCTGTAGTTCAAATCTTCCCTCAGACACTTACTGTGTGACCCTGGGCAAGTCACTTAACCCTATTTGCCTCAGTTTCCTCATCTGTCAAATGAGCTGGAGAAGGAAATGGAAAACCACTCTAGTATCTTTGCTGAGAAAACTCCAAATGGGGTTATAAAGAATTGGACACAACTGAAATGACTGTACAAGTCTCCCATACAGATTGTAAGCAGGTGTTTGTGCAGATACTTCCTCATCTGGGACCTTGGTCTCATTATACGCAACCTCATATCACATGATGATGTAGGAAGGGCTGAGAGAGTCTGTGAAGTCACCATATGACTAAGAGTTTGTAAACATTTTTATTTATATTAATTCAGATGTTGACGTGCTGTGTATATCCATCTGTTAGGGGTTTCATTTCATCCAGTGTATTGATTAAATGATTAATGATTAAAAATAGCCCACATTGACTAACCTTGTTAAAAAACAGTTCATCTCAAGAGCTGTTGCCAGCCCTGTGGTTTCTGAGAGCTCACATAACTTCCCTACGCACCATCCTTCAGCAAAAGGAGCAGGAAATCCAGGAAGGAATTGAACACTGCAGCTTAAATGTTTTGTTACAGCTTCCTTTCCCAATCCAGACTCAGGGGCTTGGTTCAGATGAGCAAACAAGACAAAGCTCAGAAAGCCGCCTCCCCTGTTTCAAAGCTGGATAGAACGCACTCATTTTGTTCTTCTTTTCATGGGGGAGGAGAGGCAGGTGCTGAAATGTGCTGCCCTCCTCATGGATATACTCGAAGCTTAGAAGAAAGTATTTTTGTGAACTGGTTGGGTTCCAAAAGTTCATTTGAAGTCGGTTGTTTGGAACTCATGCTTTCCCCTTGGAAACCATGTTATAAATGGTGGCCAGGTTTTGAGGCAAGACAACAAAAGTCTTTTGATCCAAAATGTAGCTGAATTTGCTTGCTTTGGGAGAAATTTCTTTTCTTTTTTCAGTAGTGATAATTATGGGGTGGCTAGGTAGCTAAGTGAATAGAGCACCAGCCCTGGAGTCAGTGTTCAAATCTAGCCTCAGATACTTAACACTTACTAGCCCTGTGACCTTAGGCAAGTCACTTAACCTCAATTGACCCTCCAAAAAGCAAATTAAAAAATTAGTGATAATTACTAGGCATTACATATTAGCTATTATCAGTGACCAAATACTTATTAATGGTTTACAATTATTCTTTTCTCAGCCATTTGTTCATATTATTTGACCACTTATCTTCTAGGAAATTATTTTTGTTGTCATACGGCTCTATTTGAGAAGGCAAATCTTTTTTTTTTAAAGTTTTATTGATTATTTTAAAAAATTCCATTTCCTAATACCACTGCTGAGTAGAACCATACCTTGAAATGAAATACAGCCACACAAAGCAAACTGACACATTGATTGTGTCTGGCAGAATGACCCTCATTGCAAACCATTTGTCTTTTGAGAAGTGGGAAGTATGATGCCCCATCAGTTCTCTGGAGACAAGACTAGTCAGTACATTGATCTGAGTTCTGATAACTTTTAGTGGAGGTTTTTTTTGTAGTATTACTGTGGTCACTATGTAAATAGCTCTTTTGGTTCTGTTTAGTTCACTCTTCACCACTTCATATCATTGTTCAAAAAGCATTTATTGAGCACTTACAGTACTATGTACAAAGCAGTTGGTTGGGTGCTAAGTATTCAAAGACAAAAGTGAAACTAATCCTTGTCCTTAAGGAGCTTATATCTAACAAAAGATGACAATATATACATATGTGTGTGTGCACATGTCTGTGTGACTGTATACATGTGTGTATATATAGACATACACACAAAATATTGTGGGAAAGGTATTGGCATCTGGAGGGATTGGGAAAGGCTTCATAAAGAAGGTGGCTGAGTTGAAGGTAGGATTTGAAGGTAGGTTTTCTAAGAGTCAGAAGCAGGGAGAGTCTCTACTTAAGACAGAGACAAGAAATGGAGCGCCACATGTGAGTAATAAGTCCGGTTTGCATGGATTATAGTGTGGACAAAGAGGTGAGTGAGTGAGGAGTTGAGAGTGATACCAGGATTGCGGACCTGGATGACATTATAAAGTTGGTGGTGCTCTCCAATGAAATAGAGAAACTTGAAAAGAATGAGGGAGTGGGTTTAGGGGAAAGATATTGAGTTCTGTTTTGGACATATTGAATTTGTAATCCCTTATAGGATGTCCAGTTGGAAATGGCAGTTTGTGATGAGTGTCTTAAATTTGCAAGAGATACTGGGGCAGGTTATCCAGATCTTCAAGTCATTAGCCCATTCATATCATGACACATGACACATAAATTTAAGTATTCATAATTTGGGGACTGCTTGATTTTGGAGAAAGAATTTTCATAATAAAAGGATGCTCACTTTTGCCATTTCTCTTTAAACATTAAACTGTGTCAAGGGTTGAAAATTGTCATTAACAGAGAAATATGTTCACATGTGATGAATATAAACAGCTAGGCAGGAAGGGAAAGTAGTTTACCTTGTTCTATAGTGAAGGACCAGGAATAGCTTTGTAAGAATGGCAACTAACATAGAACATTATGTTTGGCAAAGCATTTGACATTCATTTGCATTGCTTGAACCTCACAACCCTTAAAAGTAAATGCTATCACTACTATTCACATTTTGAAGAAAAGGAAGTTTATCCTGAGAGATTTTAGAGACTTCCCTCAGCTAATAATTTCTGAAGTGAGGTTCAAATACAGGTGTTCCTGATTATTCATTATGCCATGCAGCAACAATAACTCAACGACCGTTTGAATAAATGGAGAAAATGGTCAAACTGATTATACAGTATCCTACAGAAAAAAAACAACCCACAATAAAGAAAAGGGAAAATAAGTCTGTTTTATTGGATTCAGTCAGTTCCCTGGGAATTTTTTAAAAATTGAATTCAGTCTAGCTAAGTCAATGTGTGAGATTATGTGTGAGAGATGGTAAGCTCTCTTATCCTGTTGTTTATTATAAGAATGATGGTAGCACTAAAAACTGAGTGCTTGTCAGTTTCTAAGAAGGGACATCAAATCCAGTAAAAAGAGAGTATACATTCCCCCCTTGCATTATCTCACATTGTGCTGTATTTTATTTTTAATTCACTCAGTGTCATGTGGGTAGACAGTAAACAAACAAAAAAAGCCTTGTTTTTTACTTTTCCCCTTAAAGGATATTTATCCATTGTAGAAATAAACTGTCCTGTTATTTTCCTCTTTTTTACCATGCTTTCAGTGAGTAGGTTTGTAAAGATTAATACATGTGGAAATTAGCTTTCCATCAAAAACCTAAATAGCCAAACAGTCACATTACTGGGCAAGCTAACAGTATTTAGAAACATAGAATGTTGGAGGTGGAAATTACTTCAAAGGTTATAAAGTCCAATGTCTGTCTTTTGCAGATGATAAATTAAAAATCCTGGGGAGTAAAAGGACTTTCTCAAGGGAACAGGTAGTGCAAATACAAAGACAGGTGATGGAACTGCATTTTCTGACTCAAAACCCAGTGTTTACATACCACACTGCCTCTAGTTAGAATTAAGAAGTCCCAGTGCCAAGAATTCCCAAATGGATATAATCTCAAAAAGAATGAGGGCTATTATTTTGATACTTACGAAGGAACTAGAAATTCTTCTCTGTGGATGGTACCTCCATAGACACAGGTAACTTGCCATGGGTACAAAATATATAACCTCATGACCAACTTTATGAAGTATCTATGATCTGTTGCCAGATTTGTGTTGAATACTCTTCCAGCTTGGTAAAATGTTCCAGAATTTGTGCTCTGTTGGTATAATTGCATTGAAGGATAAGCAGAGCATCACTAACCCAGAAACCTTTTTATTAAGTGCTATGTGGCACAGTAGATAGAGTGCTGGACCTAGAGTCAGGAAGACTCATCTTCCTGAGTTCAAATCTAGCTTCAGACACTTAGTAGATGTGTGACCCTTAACTTAACCCCATTTGCCACAGTTTTCTCATCTGTCAAATGATCTGGAGAAGGAAATGGGACACTACTCCACTATCTTTGCTAAGAAAATCCCAAATGGGGTCACAAAGACTGAACAACAAAGTGCTTAGTATGTTCCAAGGACTGTACTAGTCTCTGGGAATAAAAAGACAAAAATGAAATGGCCCCTACTCTTAAGGAATTAATATTATTTGGGGGTGGGGTATGTGGAGATAAAATATGTATCTCTTTAAGTTATGCTTAGTTATACAGGGCAATTTTGGAAAGTTGTGTTGTTATGTATGGTAATTTTGGTAATAGTAGTAGTAAATACTAACAGTTCAGGGGGATCAGGAAAGGCTTTGTGTAAAAGGAGGAATTTTAGCTAAACTTTGAAGGAAACTAGAATTTCTGAGAGGTAGAGGTGAGTGGGGGCAGTATTTATTATACATAAAAGACAGTTTTAAAAATTCACAGAAATAACAGATAAAATTGGGTATGAGAGGAAGAGACAGAAGGCCAGTTTAGCTAAACTATAGAGTTCTTGAGCAAGAATAATATATAATAAAGCTCTAAAAGTTAGAGACAGGTTTTACAAGGCTGTAAGTGCTCTATAAAAGAGCTTTAAGTTTATTCTAGATATAACTTAAAGGGAGCCACCGGAATTTATTGAAGCGAATAACCAGGTAAGAGTAGTGCTTTAGGAAATATTACTTTGACAACTGTGTGGAAGATAGATTAGGAAAGGGGAGAGACCCTAAAACAAGGAAACTTATTGAGAAGCTATTAGAATAGTCTTCGTTCAATGGTTTCTAAGTTGGGGGAGGGCTGGGAAGGAGGCATGTGACATGACCCCAAAGAATACTTGTTTAATCAGAGGGTCAGAGAGTGGGAACACAGATTGCATCTCAGCCTCCCACAGGCCCTCCATCATGAAGTTTGTCTTCTACACAACCACACCATCTTCCTCACTCAATATGGCTCCATACTCCCCAGTCTGTCCCTTTCCATCACTGGCCCCTTGTGGCTCTCAAAGCTCCCAACCTTTTTCCTTTCTCCATTAGACATTGTGACAAGTGCACACATACTGTTAGCTAAAAGTTTCTCTCAGTGTCCCTTTTCCCTCCTCCCCAGAATACTTTGTGGTTGCTTACAGTAGGTGATTCTCAATTCTGGATCAATGAATAAGAGCCTACTTTCCCTACTCACATTAATTTCTGGTAGAATAGAATGAATTGTGTAACATGAACAGGTTTGGGTGGGTTATGATCTGTACAGCAGATTTTATTACATGATCTTTTCCCAGCCCTATTCCAAATTTCCCTATTTCTTTTGAGAGCATGTTCATAATTTTAGTCACCCGGTTTCACAACTTTGATTTCTGTCCCCAGCACTTAGCACTTGACATGATACACAGTACAATCTGGTGAACTGACTCAATTCTCATTCTCACACCACATAGCTAATCAGTTGCCAATATTATGATGTCTAATCCACGATGTCTCTCCCATCTTTCTTTCTGTGCAAACTTCTCTCTCAAACTTCTGTGCAAACACTCTCATTCAGTCATGTATCGCCTCTGGACTGTACTACTGCCATAGACTCAGAATGCTTCTCCCCTGTCTCAAGTCTGTCTCCTTTTCTATCTGTCCTCTGGATAGCTGCCCAAGTGATTTTCCCTAAAGCACAAATCTGACCATATCACTTTCCTACTCAATAAACTTCAGTGGCTCCCTAATGCTTCTTGGATCAAATATTAATTCATCGTTATTTCATCCATTAAAAATTCTTTTCTGTGTAATTTTTATAATTTATTGACTTTTTAGGGTTTTTCATACTGACTTTTTAGTACAAGTTATTTAAAAATAAACATTTTGAGGCATTCCTCAATTTTTTTAAACTGATAAAAGTGTGATTAAAGTTTGGAAAACTCTGGGTTAGGTAAGCAGCAGTAAGAGTTTGATTTAGGGTTGTGGCTGTGTGAATGGAGAGAAATAAAGCGGAAAGAAGTTAGGGGGGTAGATTTGACAAGATTTTGAACCTGATATGAGTATGTGAAGTGAGGAAAGGTGAACATCAGGTGAACGAAGGTGAACAAAGATTACTGCAAAATTCCAAACCTGAGTAACTAGAAAGATGATGGTACACCCTTGGCATAAAGAGAGATTGAGTGGTTTCCAATGTGTAGAGAGAAGAGAGCCTTGATTCATATCCACAGTTAAAGGGCAGCACAGTAAAAAAAATTTTTTTTAAAAAGCAGACTTGCAGGTTGGGAAAGAACAGGGTCATGAAAGCCCAAACAGGAAAGAGTATCTAGGAAGTTGGGGGTAGTCATCAGTTTTAAATGCAGTAGAGAAGTCAAAGATCATTATTGAGAAAAGGTCATTCAAATGAACAATTAAAACCCAGGGTAACTTTGGAGAGAGTAGTTTAGATGAGTAATGCTGTCTAAAGCTAAATTGCAAAGGACTAAGGAGTGAAAAAGATGAAGTGGAAGCAACTAGTATAGATATCTTTCTTCTAGGTATTAGTAGGTAGAGAAAGAATGAAGATGGAGGGTTTCAGATTTGGAGGCAACCTCGCTAGAAGATTTGGGAGCAAAAGTACAAGTAGAGGGATTGGGCTTTAGTGGAGGATGCAGAATACTATTTTTTTTTAATTGTTGTAAAATTTATTCTTAGACAAAGTATTTCTAAATAATTTAGGATGATCTTTTATTTTCTATACATTTGAGAAAATATTTATTTTATTTATTCTGAACTTTGAATATTTTTATTTGTCTGGCAAAAGGCAGACTTCTCTCTAAAGACTCTTAACATTTTTAAAGGAAGAATAAATTCATACAGGGGAAGTCAACTGAGATAAGCAAGAACGAAAAATCATTTTTCACTGAGAACACCATGGAAACGTTCTTGTGTGAATCACTAGTGATACTGATTTTGTTGACTTTCATTTTTTTCGAAGCTCTTTCTGCCCACCTGAAGAAAACGTTAGAGCAAAAATGTGAGATGTTCTCTCCTTTTCTTCCCAAATTTGACAGAAAGGGAGGACAGGAAGGAAAAAAACCTTCAGATGTGAGTGGCACAACAGAAAGAGAAACTTGGTTAGTTTTTAAAATTTTACCGAGGAAGGATTTGAGTGTTCAAAGTGCCTTGCTTAGATGGATACTGACATTCTAATTCCCTTTTGCTCAGAAACATGCCACGTTCATAGATCCTACATAGATGTGTGATCCATAAAGCGTCATAGCAGTTCACCCATGGTTTAGGGTGCTCATATCAGGAAAAGCCATTATTTTATTTCCTCTGTATATCAGTTCCCTTTGTTTTGTTTTGTTTTTCTTCATCCTGTGGTGAAAATCCGGTCTTTATCACAGAGAGCTAAGTCTTGGAAAATGACTCTGTTTGGCTTATATATCTTCCTGGTTTATTTCCTACTTGGAATGGAAATTACTCTCTTAATTCAGGTTGACTTATTTTGTGTGTACAATGAGAGGAGTGTGGGCATCTGGGCTTATAAAACCATTTGCTCCCTGATTTGTCTTGCTGTTTCCCAAACTCAGACCCTCCATTTTCTGAAGTTCTCTCATTAGCTCTCTTTTCTAAATTTATAGTGGTCTCAATTTGTCTCTCTAAGCAAAAGGCATATTTTTAGTATGTTTTGTAAAGCCCAGGACCAGGACTATTCCCAGGCTGTAGGAGGGTAGGAAGAGGAATGTAATACTTGAAATATATAAGACATAATTCCTGCCCTAGATAAACATATAATCTAGTTGAAGAAATAAGATAGACACACATGAAATAATTAGAAAATAGGGTTTTTTCTAGTAAAATTATATTTTAAAAATACCTTGAGAATTTAGAGAATTTCCTTCTCTAATATTGTAGAGGTATGTCTTCGACCTTTATGCAGTATTTCATATTCCAAAATGGTTTTTGGTTTTAAAAATAAATAAATGGGGGCAGCTAGGTGGCAGCCTTGGAATCAGGAAGATCTGAGTTCAAATCCAAATCCAGCCTCAGACATTTTCCACTTACTAGCTGTGTGACCTTGGGCAAGTCACTTTATCCCAATTGCCCTGCCTTTCCCCTCTCCAAAATGACACAAAATTAAAAATGTTAACAGTAAAAAGGGCGAAATGTTAGTGACTTTAAATGAGATTGACTTGTTACTTCTGTTTTCAAATCTGGTATTTGATGTACTGCTCTTTTTTCTGTGGGGAACCACTCCATGCCTCATACAACTTTCTGAGTTCCATCCCTACTCTTTTGAGTACTCCATTTCTGCCCTGGAGGAAAAGAAGTCTTAATCAGTCTTTCTGCAATGTGGGACATTCTCCACGCCTCAACTGTTTATTCTTATGTAGCCCGGCCAGAAGAGAAGAATCTATCTAAACAGAAAGTTGTAGCTTTTTGTTTATTTTTTAATAGCTAATTGGTCCCCCTCTTCCTAGCTGCTGAACAGGGATCCACTGGAGAATTACATAATGAGTACCTGGTAACATTTCTCATCCATTTGAAAGGTTATCAGTTGCCAGAGCCAAAAGGATGAGATTTCATCAGAAAATTTGGCTAAGGAGAGGTAGTGGGTTTAAAAATAAGAATGCAATTGTGAAAGGACGTGCAAATCAGTGTTAACTTTAGTTTCAGCTGCTAACTATATTAGCTCTTAACCTATTTCACATCTGCTAGAGAATGGAAAAAAATAAATCAGCATTACACAGACCTTCCCTCCCATTGCCAACTTAACAAAATAGAACTATTTCTGTACCAGATTTTCCTTCTTGCTATTTCCCTAAGCCAGCGGAAGTGGGAAAATTACTGTTTATGTAAAGAATTTTTCTACCTTTCATTTCCTCACATTTGTGGTAGTTAGGTGAACTTCCCTTCAATTTATATGCAATTTCTGAAACATAAAAGCCATATCTAGACTGGGTTGTGAGATGCCATTTTAATGCTGATAGGCAGCATAGCTCCAAAATAGCTGCCTTGGTTTTCTAGTATTTGAGCTACAAGATCAATACTTGAAAAAGATGATGGTCAACTCAGCATGTCTTGACCTTTACTTATTTATAAAACCTTCCTGAAAAGGTGAGTGATGAGCAAAAAATGTTTAACTGGAATGGCTACTTTTTCTTAACATGTTGTTATCCTATAGCTACATTCCTATGGGATAAATTTGAGCAATGATATGTAATGAAAAATTACACTTAAGGATATTAATGTTCATTTCAAGGACATTTTTGCTTTTCTTAATTTACATACCGTCTATGTCAGAGGTTCTCTCAAACATTTTTTGTGTCATAAATCCATTTGGTAGGCTGGTAAAACCCATGGATCCTTTCTTAGAATAAAGTTTTTAACTACTACAGAAATATTAAATTTCATTTAGAGGTTAGTGAAAATAAAAATGTAATTTTTTTTCAAATGCAAGTTCAGGCACCCCCTGAAATCTCTTCTTGATCAGATTAAGAACCTGATCTGTGTATAGTAAAGTCCCTAAAGGAAAAAGTTAGTTGTATGAATAATTACATAATGATAGAAACAATCCATATGGTCATTGTATCACCTGTAAGTTATTGCATCTATTAAAATACATATTAAAATGTACTTCAATATATCTACTCTCCATCTTTTCTTCAATGGAGACCCCCATTTCCCTGATGCCGCTCACTACCTTCCCCGTGCCCACGGTAATGGTCTTTGTGAACTGCTGTCCCTTCAAAGCTTCCTCTCTTGGTGAAGAGGCTTCTTTAAAGTTTGCCAGGCTGATACGCAAATAACGGATGGATAGTCTACCCATTGCAGTATGCTTGAGGCACCTAAAGCCAATAGGTACTCCTAAGCTCAATCTCCACTGGCATCATCTTGACTTCTTCCCAGTTTCATTGATAGAATACAGAGAGGCACTGGAGGAGGACTTTGTTAGAGGATTGAAAGTATAAAACAATAAGCAGTTTCACTGTATGTTTATATCGTGGCAATTTATCAAATGAACAATGAATGTATAGTGCAAAGGTTTGTTGTCTTTGAAACAACCAAAAAACCCAAACTTCCTATCCATAGAATTCTGTTATAGTGGTTATTTTAGGACTGAATACACAGGATTCTTATAATGATTATTTTCTTTTGGTGCCCATTTGTAATCTTATTCTAGATTTAGTCATATGTGAATACATATATGTATCTAGTGGCATGTGTATGATTTAAGATATCTAGCTATGTGCCTAAAATCTCTCCTCAAGTTGATCAAGTATATCAAAGGGAAATGACACTAAGCGGTCAGTGTGCTGGAAGTTAGGTTGGTCTGTAGCAGGGACTCAACTGACTCAGTGGACAGAGTGCTGGGCCTGAAGTCAAGTAGACCTGAGTTCAAATTGGGTTTCAGACATTTACTAGCTGTGTGACCCTGGGCAAGTCACTTAACCCTGTTTGTCTCAGTTTCCTCATTTGTAAAATGACTTGGAAAAGGAAATGCAAACTATTCCAGTATCCTTGCCATGAAAACCCCATGGACAGATATGGTCCAGACCCTCCATGGGGTCGTAAAGAGTTGGACTTTGAACAACTGAACAACAGAGCCATGTAGCAGGGAAGATTAGACTGCTATGGGAAGTTTGCTTCTAGACCCACGGGTTACTTCCTGAACTTGACCTTCAAAAGGCAGGTGACAGAATGGGAAAAATCTTAAAGACTCAGGGAAAAGTTGGAACTTATAGTTGGAAGGCCGTGGTACAGGTAAGCATTGAGCTATGAAAAGGAAACTGGTTGGCAGGGAAGAGGTTGTGGGGGGGTCAAAGAAGAAAGTTAATTATTGGCAACAAAAGGCAGAAGTTAGTTGTAGCTACTGGGAAAATACAAATTTCTGAAAAGGCCAGATCATTTCTGCATGATTCAAGAAAAGCAAAAACTTAACATAGATAAAACTGAGATTGGCCTTAATAATAACAATATATAGAACACCAGCCCTGGAGTTAGGAGGACCTGAGTTCAAATCCAGCTTCAGCCTCTTGACACACTTACTAGCTATGTGACCTTGGGCAAGTCACTTAACCCCAATTGCCTCCAAATAATAATAATTATTATAGCAATAATGGTAGCTGGCATTTACATGGCTGTTTAAAGTTCAAGTGTGTTATATAAGCACCAGAGCAACCCTATGAAATAAGCACTGTAGCTTGTTGGGGTTTTTTAATAATTGAGGTTAAATGACTTGTCCAGGGTAACAGAGCTAATAAATATCAGAATTGAGATTTGAATCCCAATTTGAATCTTGCTAGTTCCATGTCCAACATTCTTTCCACTTTTTGATGCTGCTTCTATTAAAAATCTCTTTCTTGGTAAACAGTACAAATGAAAGCCACCAGCAAGATTTTTAGGAAGATATTTAAGGTGCTTAACAAGAAAAATAATTTTCAAACATCTTTAAGTCCTTAATTTGTGTTATATATATATATATATATATATATATGAAAGTATGAAAATAAACTTAAAATTCTGATTAATCCTTTTCACTAATTTATATTTGCTTCTTTCTCCATGTCCTCATTAGTTTGAATAGTGAGATTTTAGTGTACAGCGCTTAATCATTTATTTAGAGCATAAAGACTTCAAAGGCCTAAGAAATGGGCTTAGAATACTCAATATATTTCACCTTTAAGTCACTAACTTGTGTCCGTCAACTCCTAGATTTAATAGAAACTATAAAAAACAACTATAATGTACTAGTCAGTTGCAGAATGCCTAATTCACTAAGTGCGAAGATCTCATTTCAAGATAAGTATTAATATTATTCCAGCAATTTTTACAGTACATACAGATTGTAAGTTGTATTTTCATTTGCTGTTTGACTAAAGCTAATAATTGATTCAGGGCAACTAGGTGGTACAGTGGATAGAGTACTGGACATGGAATTAGGAAAACTTTAACTTATGAGTTCAGATCTGGCCTCAGACACTAGCTGTGTGACTGTGGGCAAGTCACTTAACCCTATTTACCTCAGTTTCCTTCTCTATAAAATGGAGAAGGAAACAGCAAACCATTCCAGTATCTTTGCCAAGAAAATCTCAAATGGAGTCATGACTGTAACAACTCAACAACAGTAAAAGTCATTTATATATTGAGATCTTTTCTGTATATCCACCAAGCAGATAATATGCCTCAGAGAAGTTTATAATCTAATGGGTGAGCAGCACAGTAGAATGGACAGAGTCTAGGACTCTCACCACCAAGTCTGAGGACTTAGGGTCAAATTCCACCTCTATTTTTTTACCTTGTGTCCTTGGGCAGGACACAGAACCTCCACTCTCAGTTTCCTTACCTATAAAATGAAGAAGTTGGGCCAGATGGCTTCTGAGGTCCCTTCTAGGTTTTATTGTTTTTTTTTTAAATCAGAATGTGTTGATTTTGAAGTAAAAAAGACTTGAGATTAAACACCATCTCTAGCATTTGTTACCTCCATGACCTTGGGCAAGGCAAGTAACCTCTCTCAGCCTGTTCCTCATCTAAAAAGGGAAAGTTTGATCCTACAGCTTTTAAGCTCCCTTCTGGCTCTAGTACTATGATCCTAGAGATGTTTGTAATTGAAATAACAGATATACATGGTTGGGGTTTCTTTTTTTCGGGGGGGTGGCAGGTTATTGAGAGACAACAGGGCACAGTACTGGCTTTGAAGCCAGAGGGATCCTGCTTCAATTCCTGCCTTTGCCACATACCAGCTATGTGACCCTCGGCAAATGACTTAAATTCTGTTTGCCCCAGTTTCCTCATCTGTGAAATGGGGATGACAGTAGCACCTACCTCCCTGGATTGTTGTGAGAGTAAAATGAGATGATATTTGTGAAGCCCTTAGCACAGAGGAAGTACTGTAGAAATGTCAGTTATCATGATTAGTCTTACAATTATTAGGCAATTTTATTAAGACCAGAAATTGCAGAGAAGGTGCCTCCACACAGGTAGACGGGATTTTCCTCCATTAATGAAATCTCAGATTTAGTATTTTCCCTTAAAGCTTTTCAGGCACTTTGCTAAATGACAAGCTTATCAAATAAAAGACACAAATATTGTTAACCTTATTTCACAGACAAGGAAATTGAGGCTAATAGATCGAGTCACACGGCTGATCAGGGATGGAGCTGGGTGTCAAACCGAGTCTTCTATTTCCAAGTCCAGTGCTCTTTTCTCTATGTTGTTTACCATCTGTGCTTCGAGCTGACTTAGGATGGATTCTCCCAAGGGTCATCAGCGATATAGTTTATTCTTTCCATCTAGAATGTCAGGGGAAGGGAGGGGGGCATTTTGCAGCTCTGGCAAGATGATCTGGGGCTTTTTTATAACTGCTAGTTCACCTTAGCTTTCACAATTTTCCAGTTCTGCTCTTTCTTCCTGAGACTCCACTTGAATAGATGAAATTTTTCATTGCAACTGGATGAGTCAGAGTACCTATCTTTTGTGTGTTTTTCTCTATGGTCTACAAGAGCCAGAAAGTAGGAAGGAAGTCGGGGGCAGTTTCATGCATAGCTCCTATTGCAAGATATTGTCCTGGTTTCAACGTGAAGGTTTTGTTTTTTGACTTAGTCTTTGGATCTGTTTCACATGAAAACGTTGATAGAGGCAGTGCTGAGTTTGACTACCATGGAACTACCCAATTCTAGTAGAGGGAATAATTTCTCCTCTTGCTTCTCTTTTTACAAGGTGCCCTGCCCTGCCCCTCAGTCCTAAGGTGTCAAAAGAGCTTTTGTTTCAAACTATGATTTCAAGAAGCCTTGTTATTCTGCCTCACATATTTTTTAAATTTTTTTCTTTTTTTTTGTTACATTTTAAGTCTTCCTCCTTCCTTTCCCAGACTACACTAGAGAAAGCCACCATTTCTCTCTCTCTCTGTCTCTCTCTGTCTCTCTGTCTCTCTCTGTCTCTCTCTCTCTCTCTCTCTTTCTTTCTCTCTCTCACACACACACACATACACACACACATACACGTAAAATTATACTATGCATACTTCTGTTTGTCAGTTCTTTCTCTGAAGATGCATAGCACTTTTCTTCATAGGTCCTTTGTAGTTGATATGAATATTTATAATACTCAGAATAGCTTAGCTGTTCACAGTTATTCTTTGAACAATATTGCTGTTACGGTATTCAATGTCCTCTTAGTTATGTTCATTTCACTCTTCATTATTTCATACAAGTCTTTCCATGTTTTTCTAAAATCAGCCTGCTCATCATTTCTTATGGCACAGTGATATTCCAACACAATCATATACCAAAACTTGTTTAACCATTTCCCAATTGATGGGCATGTTTCTAGTTCTTTGCCATCACAAAGAGAGGTACTATAAATATTTTAGAACATAATAGGTTCTTTTCCCTTATCACATTGGGAAACAGACCTAATAGTGATATTGCTGGGTCAGAGGGTATACACAGTTTTATAACTCCTTGGGCATAATTCTAGATTGCTCTCCAAAATGATTGGATCAGTTTACAATTCTACCAACAACATATTAGTGTTTCAGTTTTTCCACATCCCCTCCAACATTTATAATTTTCTCCTTCTGTCATTATAGCCAACCAGATAGGTATGAGATGATATTTAAAAATTTTTTTTATTTTGCATTTATCTAATCAATAATAATTTAAAGCATTTTTTCATATGACTATATAGCTTTGATTTGGGGATTTACTCATATTTTTATAAATTTGACAAAGTTCTCTGTACATTTGAGATATAAGACCTTTATCTAAGAACCATCTATAAAACATGAGAAACAGATCCCAGATTATTTCTGGGTGGGGAGAGTTGCTGATTTTATATCAGTGTTTGGAGATTCTTGGACTTTAAAAACTTTTTTAAAATTATAATTATTATTTGAGTCAGTAGTATTTTTTAAAGAAATAATTATCTTAATTAGGGGGAATTTCAAAAGCCAATTCTTTGAACTTCTGTTCTGGCATGATTGAGGCAGCAAAGAGAAAAAGAAGAGCCATTCTCTTATTTTCAAAATAAGACAGATTGTTTTCTCAGTTTCTACCAGAGCTTCACAACATGGACCCTGGAGACTCAGATAACATGACATATCTATTTAATTTTCCGCTGTTTGTTCTCTGTTACGTTTAATCATTGAACAGTGGTTGGAAGTTGGAGGTTATAAATTCCCTTTCCTAAGCCTGATGTAAACAGGAGTGACTTGATGCATAGGCAAAGCAGTCTCAATAGACACTTCAAAAGAAGTATGTATCCCTGCCCTTGAATGCCTTGAAGATCTGGGACCACACATCCCTGTCTGTTTTTCCATTCTCAAGCTCCTAGAGCTCTTTTCTTCCTCCTCCTTCTTCCCAAATACTTGTTATCTATTAAATGCCTAATTATGCATTACCTTCCATTAATTGCTATATACAAAAATGATTCAGAGGACTGAGTCATAGAAGAATTTAGAATCCTATCCCTTAGGTGAGGAAACAGTAAAGCCCTACCAGTAATCCACTCATAGAACACAGAATGTAGCTGGGAATTTAAGAATCTGAAACAGAGTAAATTTTAAGTGACTTGCCCAGGGTCACATAACTGTTAAGTGTCTGAAGTAGGATTCACACATTCAAACATACACCAGGGAAAAATGGATTTGCTTGATGAATTAATGAATGATCTAGGTATAATTGAAGTAACTACATTCATGTAGTGGAGGAAAGCCTGTCTCCCCTAGTAGCCCTGCAAGATGCATGGCTAGCTCCCTCCCAGGCATCAAAAGCAAGAATAAACCAATTATAAATGAACAATTTAAAAAATTTTGGAAGAAAGCCTATGTTAATATCAGCTCTCAAAGGCAGGATGCAGTATTCCTACCTAGAAGTTGTGGGAGTCAATAGAAACAGGTATTTCTGGTATCTGCCTTTCCTTTAATCAGGATTTGTATAGGGAACCTGTTGTAGGCATTTTGATAAGGTATATGTGTTTCTTTAAGGATCTGGTGCACATCATAAATTGAGGCAATGTGTTAAGCCTTTTGTTCTCATTTTCCCCCAATGTATGTTTTAAGCTTGTCTTTGCTGTTTAATAGTAGTGTTATATTAATTAGAAAGGGGAGAGAAATGGACAAAGACAGTTTAATGTTGGTAAAAACTGGGAAGTTCCTGGCTGGTGCTATAGGTCACGATCAAACTTCTAGCAGGTTCCACAAGTTTGGATTCAGAGGGGCTGCACTTGAAGACACAGAGGACCATATGTGGCCTCAAGGCCACAGGTTCCCCACCCCTGATAGTGTGTGTCATCAACAGGTTTTACAGAACCCATATGTCATTCTTTCACCCCAAATGACCAATGCATGTACTCCACAAACAACCCAGGAACCTATTTAAATAGGAGGCAAATATTTTAAAAGATGAAGCAATAGATAGAGAGGTGTTTGTAGTCATATAAGAAGGATGGCTGGAATTTCTCAGCACAGCAGTGTATTTGCTGGGCTCTGTCTCCCAAAGCCCATTCTCTGTGGCTCCTATACATAGTCATCTGCTTTGTATGTAAAAGACCTATCAGCAAAGAGTCCAAACAAATAGCCAATGTTATTTTCCTATCAGTGACTGTTTCCAGGAGGTACAGAGAAGGGGCAAAGCTGTAGTTTTGATTTCTTGGCTGAAAACCCAGGCTTCAAAGCTCCCAAGTGAATATGCGGAGAGGAAAAGGGGTGGGCAGCTTATGGGGTAGCAGGTTTTAACTTAGATTAAGATAGGATTAAAGCCACAGAAAACCCAAAACTAAATAAAAATCTTCTGGGGCCCACTTTGGAAAAACTGAAACAAAAAAACCTGGAAGGTTTCCAGGATCTTATATTACTTTTTTTAAGAGAAAGAATGGAGGTGGTTTTGTTTTTTTTTTAAGAGGGTCTAAGGCAGAAAACTACTTAGTGAATGGCCCCAATTCATTCTCTGATTTTAGAGGCAAAATTTCTATTTTATTTTGGGCAAGGGAAATAAATAAACAGCATGGCTAGTGTCTTACTTGTGGATGGAGAAGGATAAGTGCTAATGTGCACCAAGACTTAATAATCTTCTTTAGTTTCAGGCAGTTGCTTTCAGGTAGAGATGACCTCTGAGCCCAAGAATTAGACTTGATTTAGAACTTCTAGACACTTTTCAATCAGATTCTATAGGTCTCTGCAATGGTTAAGCCAATGCCCTTAATGACCCTCTTTGAAAAGACAACTTCGGGGAACCACTGGGGTTTTTAAAAACAATCACCAGATCCCAGAAACTCATGTGTTATAATTCTCTTCATTCTTTTGCAGATAAATTATGAACCATTTCCCTACTCTGGCTCTAGTACATAGTTTCAGGCTTTCCCCTTTCACTAGGTTTGGAAAGAGCTAATAGGAGCCTTCTAACCAACAATATCTTTTTCATTTCTTAGTAAAATGCTTGTGAAGGTGTGTGGATGAAAACAATTCTATTGGCTATGAATGATTAACCTGTATTGGATAGGAGTTATCACTTAAGAATTTTTTTGCCTGCTTTGTATCCCAACTTTGATTATCCATGTAAACTGCTTTTATTATCACAGAGTTCTCTTACACGTATATTTACTCAGAGGTGAAAACAATAGAGAAATAGGTATATGTGTATATAAAGTACCCATTACAAGCCGGTTTTACAAAAGGCTGTCTGAGTCCATTACATGGTAATCACCAGTTCTAGACAGATTCATGTCAAAGAGCCCCAATAACAAAAGAGACAGTCCCTGACATAAACATCCAAACAGCTGGTGTCTGCCACAGCAGGGACAGAGCAGAGCCCTAAGGAGCACAAATTGTTCCCTGAGTCACTATAGTATCTTGGTTCCTCTCTCAGTCCCATTCATGGTCATACAGGAGTGGAGAGGATGAAGAGAAGTTCCCAGCATTTCTTCATACATATATAACATACATCTGCTGCAAAAACAAGCAGCAAATAATTCTTTTGGAAATATACAGTTTCTTCTATACTGTGGGTTTAGACTTTGGGAACCAGCCTAGGACTTTAATGTAGGCGATTGACGTGTGTCACTACGTCTGATGATTTGTCTGGACCCACATAGAACTATCTACTAAAAAGTACGTAAGAGAAGGTAGTAGGAAAACTCTCCCTCTTCCAGATTATTAGATGAACTCTCTTCAGGTGAGTATTATTTGTGGCTATATATATTTCCAAATTACTTAAAGTTTGGGTTACTGTAAGTATATTTTATATATAATCTATATATACTATACACATGTAGTTTCTATTGTAAGTCATTATATAAGGAAACATTTTTAAATGATCATTTGTTTTTTGTTTTTTTTTTAATATGTCCATATTCTTTCCCCAAAATCTCTCTAAAACATAAAGGGTTGATTCCTCTCTTGTGGTAAGAGAATATCAGACTGGAGCAGTGTCCTCTTTCCAGCTAAATCACATAGACCTCTCTGATTGGATGACAGGAAATCACTGCGAGGTTTGAGCCTCTGTGTAAATAGAGGTTCTTCTGGGGACCCTGATCAGTGTGCTTTACGTAATTACTATAACTCATTCATGACTCACTTCTTAACTTTGCTTATTCTTTTTATAAGTGTTAGAAAGGAAGATATCCGCAAGACAAAGTAGAGAGGAGCTGATAAGAAGGGGAGTGCTTAAGGAATTGCCTGATCAAGGTGAGGAAATTAACGCCATAAATTAAAAATATTGTCGTCCTGAACTCTTTGATGCTTTCTTTCATTTCTACACTAGTCACAGCCAACAAATTTAACAGGAACTCCATCAATCACTCAGTCAGTCAGTGATTTATTAAGCACCTACTGTGTGCCTGGCACCATGCTTAGCACTAGGGATACAAAAAGAAGAACTCTTGGCTTCCACCAGTCACACCTGAATAATCTGGGAAAACAAAAGTTCACAAGAGGTATGAAATCCCAGACTCAACCAACAGCTGTCACGTTTCAGTCTAAACTCAAGGGATCTGCAAAGCTCTCCCTAGTGTGGGAGAGGAACACAAAGGGGACCACATTTCCTTTAACTTCTTTCATCTTCTTCCTAAGACAACTCTTAACATTCTGTGGGAAGCAGATTCAATGGCTTGGAATATGAGTCTCATTCAGTTCAATTGTTTCTTCTAGCTGCCAAATGGAGACAGACAGGTAAAGGAACAAACGATTCCCTCCTGTCCTATTGTACGTGCCTGTGACCCAAATTCTCCATTCCAGACAAACCAATAAAGCATGAACAAGAATGGAAACAAACTTTAACTTCTTGGTTAAACAATTTTCTTTTCCTTTGCTTTCCAAACTAATTTTCCCAAATCTGTTTTCTCTTGATGCATCTGCTCAATTGAGAGCTCCTTTCCTCTTAACCATTCACTAACATTTGTCATTTCCAAGTACTTTTCTCCATTTCTTTATGTAAAGTGCATTGCAGACCTTAAAAGGCTTATACATATTAGCTCTAACTATTGTTATCATTCTAACCAACTTCCTTTATTCTTTCCACCAAGAGGGCTCTTATTCATTGGACAGAAACTAAATTAGAAGTTTAAGGGCAGCTAGGTAGTCCAGTGGATAGTAAACTGCACTTGGAATCAAGAAGATTCATTTTTATGAGTTCAAAACCAGCTGCAGATATTGCCTAGCTGTGTGACCTTGGGCAAGTCACTTAACTTTCTTTGTCTCCATTCCACATCTGTTAAATGAGATGGAGAAGAAAATGGCAAACTATTCCAGTATCTTTGCTAAGAAAAACCCAAAAGGGGTCACAACTGAAACAACTCAACAACAACCACAGAAGTGCAGGAGTATTTTTTCTGTTCCTACTCTAAGCTGACTGTAGTGAATTTTTCTTCCATTATAACCATGAGGAATTTTTAATGGCACAGTGCTGATTCATCTAATCTCACTTTCTTTCTTGTCTTCTAACTACTGCTGTAGTATATCCTCATTGATGTGCTTAATAAAGAAAGGCTATTCTATATTTCTAATGTTTTATAGTATTCTTTCATCCATTAAACACATTCCATCCAAGGTGTTTATGGCATTCTTTTTCCTGAGAAGCCACTTGAACAGAGATGATAGGACCTTTTTAAGGTTGTAGTGATTAATAGTCATAGTAGTAGAGCTGAAAAGGAAAAACCAGCTACTGTGTTTACTTTAAGACCTTTTTCAAAAGAGATGACAAGCAGATTTTGAATAAAATAATGTTTTCTCAGAATTCTTACATATATATTACTTTTTCATTTGAACATCTGCCCTACCAAGCCTTTTGTTAATAATAGTTATTAATTAATTTATATTATCACTAACTTCTTAGTATCTTTCAAGCTATGTTTTCTCCCATTATATCCTGCAGTATCAGTCTGTCAGGGGTAAAACAAGCCATCCTGAAATAGTAGGGGTAGGAGGTGTTCCTCTAGCATTGAAAAAAAAAATCATCCTTCAGTAGACTGTATTCAGAGTGACTTTTGTGATCTTTTTGGAGGCGTTGGGAAAGGAGAAGTATTTTCAGAGTGCAAATTAAGAATTCATTTTTAATGTCAACTCTGAGCTATTAATTTTATCCACAAAGTCAAAACATCTTCCCTTTGTGCCTTTTTTATTTATAAATCTCTAAAAGGAAGACAAAAATTAGAAAATTCACAGTTCAAATAATAGTCATCCTATGTGGGTAAAGATTAGAAAGGCCACATATTTGTCTTTTTATCAGAAGAAAAGCAGATGAATGGGGAGAGAATTGACTTTTCAAAAACAGAATTTAACAGTATCAATTTAAAACTGAGCTTAGTATATCTTTGGTTTTTGTTCTCCCTGGTGATATTTGCTTGATTGAAAGGCCTCTTGGACCAACTCATACTTAATTCTCAGAAAGTTTTCTTTGTTTTGTTTTTCCCTTTTAACTTTTTGCGGCTGAATATTAAAACACATAAAAGCAATTTCTACCTAAAAGATATCATAAGCTGATGTTAGAACTGCCAGAGAAATTGCTGAACTTTACTTTAAACTTCTTTTTCTATGTGTATATGCTCAGGAACATATATTCTATAAAAGATTACCTCATTCCTCAAGGCTCCCTATGGTGACTGGAACAAGCATCAGCCTTCCAGTTTTCAGCCAAGTGCTTGAGAAAGTAGTTTTCTGTCATCTCTCCAACAATAATTATCTTGAGAGTTTCAGTCTGTTTTTAGCTCTAGCCCAGAGACTGGAAACTGTTCTCTGCTTGGTTAACAGCCTCTTCTTTTCAGTGATGAAAACTTACCTTGGTTTTCTTGACCTTCAATAGCACTAGGTATTATGAGAAAGGTTTGCCCTCCTGTAGAGCTTGTGGGATGGGTGTTTAAAAAAAAATTTCCTTTGCTAAATTTGGTCTGCTTAGCTGCTAGTTCTTGGTGCTCTTGCTTGGGGAGTTTTTAGAGACAAATTCTTCCACAAACCCTAAAAAGTTTAGTTGTCAATCATCCCCTTCAAAAATATCTAAGGTGGTCTCAGTCTGCTATCTTCAATGCTTTTTTCCCCTGTTTAGTCTTAGCTTTTACACTGGGGACACATAGGTGTGACTTTTAACCTCTTGAATTAATAATTCTCTTAAACAGGTACACTTCTCTTCCCTCCACCTCATGCATATATCTACTCTCAGAAGTATGAGTAACCTTCATGGAAGAATGAACCTCTTCAAACACCATTACTCCACGCATAACCCCTTATTTAAACATTATTCATGGTATGGTGTCAAGATTTAACCTAAGCTTACACACTTGAGTTTGTAATTTTCAGTTTCCTATGGATACTAATTCTCTTCTAAGATTTGCCCTGTGACACTGTCAGCTCCTCAGCCAAGGCTTTTACTTCATCTTATTTGGAATTTCCTTTCCAATTAATTATCTTCTCTTCAAATTGCAGCATATTTAGAACACAACTTTATATTTTTCTCAACTCATTTTTTTTTGTATATGCAAAACTACTTCAATAACTCCTTTATTTCAAGTTCTAAAATTGCTTTCATTTTTTTAAAGGATGAGAATGTAGTTTACATGTTCTTATCATATGCAACAGTTTTTATTTCCTAAGTTAAAAATAAACCCTTTGACAAACCCCACTCTCATGTTTCATTGTGGTGTGGAACTGACCCTGGATTCTTAAAACTATGCCAGCTACACACAAGCTCTGTTGAGTTCGACCAATCTGAAGTGACATTGAATATGAACACAGAAATGAAGTCTTTATACTGTGTGAAGAAGACCAGTCTACCAAGAGACAGAGGGGTTCTACTAGAAAATAATGGAGTTTTGTTTTATTTTTATGGTCTTTAGTCAGGCTTTAGTGTGGTATGGCTCTCTTATCCTTCCACAGTGATATTGGGAAAGCGGCATAAAAAGAGAGAGAAAATACTAAAAATCACACTGTTCTTAGATCAATCACAAACATTCAAAATTATTGGTTCTCCTAATGTACAGTCTGTGTTTAGTGATTATTAAGCTGTCCCACCATTGGAGAAACTGACATTCTTGATTTAAATAAGATATGGAGAAGTTACAGCTAAATGGGTTTACAAATTCTCTATAAAAGAAGACAGTGAAGGAGTTGGCAGCATTGACTTTATTATGTACCCCAAAGCAACAAGAAGAAATACTATTTCCTGGAACACTTAGCTATTTCTCCTTTTGTAGTGCTTATGTTGAGTATAAGAAATAAACCCTAATGAAGATATTTCTAGCTTATGCACTAATACCCATTGCAGAGAATGAAGTAGAGAAATTCTATTAATAATTTGATAAGATCTACCAAATTACATCAACATATGCAAGATAGGCAGAGAACACCAAAAATTATACTGGAAAAGGATGTTTTAGACCACGAAATTAGAGATGAAAGGCTGATAGGCTACTCAAAAATCTCCTTCTTGTATAATTTGAATCAAAAGGCTCAAGAAAAGAGTCAGCTGTGTGCAAAGACAGATAGATCATCAATTGATTAAAAGTCAAAATCATAGTAGATGTGAAGAAAGGCTATTGATTTTGCATGTGGTTATAGCAGTTCCAAACCAAATTATTTAGGCATTTAACTCTAGAAAAAATGGGAAATAAGTAAAATAAAATAGATTGACTTTTGCTATTACTTTAAAAAGTTTAATAGATGCAAAACAGTTGCCAGAAAAGGAAGCCAAAAAGAGGCAGAAACCATGTAAGCCACCAAATACTTGATTTTTTTTTTTCCAATAAAGATGCACATTGGTTAGTGGCAACATTAATTTAGAGTATAAGATAAGGAATGAGGATTGTGAGCAACATAAAACAAGAAAAAGTCAGTTAAGGAGAAAATGAGCCTATTAGGGTTTTTCATGTAATATTATTTTGAGGGCATTTTTAGATGATACCGTATAGAAGAAAACAATGTGAAATGAAAGTAACCTGTTAATATTTCTAGAGTGATCTATTATGAAGAACAAGAGTGGAACCAATACATTCAGAGGCTATCATAGAAGGACCTATTGTATTATGAACATGGAAAGTGGCATTTAAGAAAATGAAGACAGAAAAATGCTGCTAGACCTAATAGCGCATCTGGGAATAATCCATGCTTGAAGTGACAATTTTAAAAATGTAAAAGGATTGGTTTTTTTATGCTATCTAAAAGCTTGACTTCTAACTTGTGTACTTTCACCCCAAAAGAGATAACCAAGAAGACATGAGCAACTACCAACCCATACATGCCTACATTCCCATCTCTACTAAATCTTTTTTTTTTTTTTTTTTTTTTTTTTGCTTTTTGGAGGACAGTTGGGGTTAAGTGACTTGCCCAAGGTCACATGGCTAGTTTTTTGTGTTAAGTGTCTGAGGCCGGATTTGAACTCAGGTACTCCTGACTCCAGGGCCGGTGCTCTATTCACTGCGCCACCTAGCCGCCCCTCTACTAAATCTTTATGAAATTTTTCTTTGCACAAAGAGGATATGCTACATGAAAATATGAGAAGGGAATAGACCAGCTTTCACAGATGACTTTTTATAGCAAATCATACTTTTCACACTCATAATTGATTGCTTTTTAATTTTTTTTAAAAGCATCAAACCTAATGATGTAAAACAACATCAAACAAGCCATGAAATGGAAATGTGCTCAATGTAGCATCATAGGATCATAAATTTACAGCAGGAAGGGGCCCCTAGAGACTATATAATCCAACTTCCTCATTTCCAGATAGAGTTCCAGAAAGGATGAATGACTTGCCTATGGTCATCCTAACATAAGAGGTCCTTGCTTCCTTCCTTCCTTCCAAGTAGCAGAATTGGGAGGAGGTTAAGGCTGGCTATACTCTGTCTTCTTTTTAAATTGGGATGCTTTTAATTATTTCAAACTACTTCCAGCTGTGACACGATTTCCTTCCCCCTCCCCCCCATGCTATATAACTACAAATCATAGCACACAGAAATCTCAGAAATAAGACTAACTGCAGGTAACCCAAAAGATAGATGGACAGACACATGACAAAAGAAGAGAGACTGCAGAATGTTACCAAAGATAACCTGTATAAAATGTGTGACACAAAAGACATCTTCAAGGATTTCTGTGAAATCTAAAGGATATGGGCTGTTCCCATAACGATGGTGAGTGATGGTGCTTTTGCAAGCCAAATGTTCTACTGGTATCTAAAAGTTCATATCTTTTAATTTCATTGAACCTTTTACGTCATATGTGAAAACACTAATTTTCCTTTCTAAGACATCTTAATTTTGTCCCATTTTTTTTTCTAAATTTAAATACCAGTTATGTAACTCTATGAAGGAATCAGAATTATGATTTGAATGTAAGATATGTAAAGTTCAATAAACAGTAAAATAGCTTACACATTTTTTTTTTTTACCATTAGCCCAAGGCAAAGCAAAAAGAAATAAGGTCAGTTCATTACATATAAATGAATTACTTTCTGGAGCTGCCCAATCATACAGAGTGAAAACTGAAAATTTGTAAGCCAACACAAATATATACTTGAGGAACATTTTTCTCTTTTCCATTTGAATTTTTCATTTCTACATCATTTATCTTGAGTCTAGTTAAAAATATTTCATTGTGTCTATTTCATTAAAGAATAAGGACCCAAGATTATAAAATGTTATTTATGCTATCTTACCCTGATCACATTTTTTCAGTTTTTAGCCTTAACTTGAATAAATTTATACACTTAGGCTCTTTTAATTTTATTCTGATCCCAGATTATTTGTACTTACAAGTTACTTTCATTTCTGTTTTTTCACTGATGTATGATTCCCCTGTATAAATTTAATTTTTATTTAATAAAATCTCATTCCCATTTTTATCAAGAAGACCAATTAGCATAACTGTTTGAGGCAAGGTAGCCTAATAAGTTATACATGGAAGTTTAGGAATCGATCACTGCTTCAGTAGAGATTATTTCTAACATGGGAATATCTAAGAGTAAACACAGCTATTAACTTCTTACTCAATTAAAGCCATTAATTATTTCCTTATAAAAAGAACAGAGTACTTCATAAAAAATGGGGGGTTTTCCCAAAAAAATTAGAAGTCAAGCTTTGCTTTTCCTTAGGCTGACTGGTTCCCAGTCCCCAAACCTCCACTCTGTGCTCCTGAATTTACTGCAGATACATAGTCAACTCTGCAGCTGCAGAGCCCCACTGCAGCTCAGAAGTCCTGAGCTCAGGCAGTCTACTAGGCTCCTTCTCTCAGGCATCAAGTATTATAGATATATGCCACCCTATTTGATGGGCATGGCTTTTTAGCCTTTTTTATGTCCTGGATCCTTTGACCTATCTATCTCTCATTTATCATCCATCTATCTAGATTTATGGACCCTTTTTCAGAATAATGTTTTTCAATTCATAAAGTACATAGGATTACAAAGGAAATGATATTGAAATATAATTATCAAAATATATTTTGAGTTTATAAATCTTAAATTAATAACCCTATATACAAGTTTGTTAAGTCATCTTTTTGTCAAAACTCTTTAGATCCTTTGCTTTGGCTTATTTCCCAAAGTTCTTTCTTTAGTGGCTGTTATATAAAAGTTGAAGTACCCTTCTATATTTGTACAGAGCACTATCACATTAAAATTTAGAATTTCTACATCTTAATTTTTCTAATAGAATTAGAAGTACTTTCTATAAAACACCAAATGTTCCCATTAAGAAACTGAGTTCCTACAAAAATCTCATTCATTGCATGAAATCTTTAAAGACTTCAAAGGAAAGGCTACAAGAATCATCTTGGTCTCTCTGATTCCATCTTTTCAAAGTGTGTGTAATAGCTGTGGAGTATTTCTGCATTTAACCCTGAACTAGTACATGGTAGATTGGTGGTCTGTTCTTGCTTAGAACATATTCATACAGCACAGATGTTATTTTCATTTTACAGAAGAGGAAATTCAAGTAGACATAACATATCCAGGGAATAAGTAATAAATATGGATCTCTAACCTAAATCTTCTAATTTCAAGAAGTCAGATCTTCAACAGGAAAGATGCTCATTCTTGTAATTAGATTTACAGCTTTCATTTTCAATGGAAGTTAAAAATTCCTCTCATACACACACACACACACAGAGTGTTTTTAAATGGTTATATCTCTTTTGAGGACCTTTTGGTTCTTGTAAATAAGTAGAGGAGCTAACAAATCACAGATCTAATCTCTCAATGTATGCACCCTGTAAATTACTCTTTGACGCTCATGACTGCTAGTTTCCAGAACTTATTCTAAACAACTTAGCATCGGTGTTGTTTAGTTTGAAAATCCTCGATGAAGAACTTGGTTTGTAGATTGCCATTCTATTCTGAATAGTTTGCTTTGGTTTCACCCGCATATGAGTGAAAACCTGATGATATCTGCCTTGAATCTCTTTTGTTCCATTTCAGTTTGTGAGTTCTTTTTCTTCAGCTTTTGAATGACAGGCAGCTTTGATTAATTTTATTCTTTCCTTCAATCTACTAAACTACTAAACTGAAGAGACAGAGAAAGTCTTACAGGCTTTACAGTGACGTGCTGTGCCAGTAGAGAAATGGTGAAGAGTGCACTTTGAATTTTCATGTTATACAGATACCAGTTTGGAATCATACATAATTTTTTTTTAAATTTCTCTTTTCCCAGAATTTCCATTAATAATAACATCATTATCAAGCCCACAAACTCTTTTTCCTCTAAATCAAGGATTTGTAATGTGGGGGTCAATTTAATTTCTATTTTTGCATTTTGGTAACTGCATTTCAGTATAATTTATTTACTTTATAATTCTGTTCATTTTATTTTAAATATTCAAAAAAACATTATTCCAAGAAGAGATTCATAGGCTTCACCATAGTGGCAAAAGGACCCTGACACAAAAAAAATTAGAACCCCTGCCCTAAATTATCTCAATTCTTGAAAAGATCCATAATTAAATTGGTGTGAAGACTCCCTCTGTCAATGCAGATATGCAGTTCACCTCTTTCTCCCTCCTCTCTGTGTTTCTGTCTCTCTGTTTAGTTGCCATGGACAAAAAAACACATTGTGATGACTTGGTGACCAGCTTTTTTGTCATGATCTCCTGGACACTTGCCTAGACTTCTCCATACTCTTGCCTCTTACTAAACTTCTCCAGCTTGGTAGAAACTGTTTCAGCTTGTACTCAGATGGCACAGCCTTCAAGAATCCAGGCTTCCCTCCATACCACACTGAGATACTGACACTGATGTAGGACTTCAGTTTGCCCAAATAATAGTTGTGTTGGTGTGCAAGGCTGTTGGAAAAAACAACCCTAATAGATGGAAGAAAGTGCTGTTGGGAAATGTTCATGTTTTCCCACTGACAATTTGTCTGCCATCTCCTTTGTTATTGATGTGTTTGCATTTGTGTTGTGTGTTTTTATGTTGATTAAAATATGTTTATTGCATTTTTCAGGTTATTGTTTTTACCCTTCCATTCCTGAATGAAATAGTTTAATAAATAATAGATATTAAGGCACCTAAGCTGGAGGGAGCCTCCATCTCTAAAAGTGTTTATAAATAGGCTATTTCCCCAGTGATTTATAATGGCTCAGATATCGTCTTTCTAAGAGCTATGATTCTATAGCCTTTCTTCTATTGCCTAAACTTTCTAGTAAGACCTAATAAAATAGTAAAGGTTTTTCCTCTTTTGTAGGGAACTGTAAAACTCCCTAAAGTCTATAATATACCAAAAATTGGAAAAGCTGATTTTTTAAGAAAGCTGTCAAGTTAGACAACTAGGTGTTTCTTTCCCCATTTTAGATGGAGATGTAACTGTAAACTTTGAAAATTCAAACGGGCACATGATACCCATCGGAGAGGAGGCCACACAAGAGGAAAATGTAGTAAAGTCTGAAGAAGGTAATGGCTCTTTGTCTGAAAAAGCAACAACTGTGGAAGAAAAAGCAGAAGATAAGAAAGGTAAACTAAAAAGAAACTCAAGTCCTTTTTCTTCAGTACTGCTCAACATTGAGCATTAAGTCTTAGGTTATTGGTATTGCCTCTAGGGTCAATAGTGATTCTTGAAGCAAGAGCTGGCTAGTACCTAAATAGATAGAGGACACATAACTAGAGTTTAAGTAAAAGGACCTCATATATAGTATATGAAGACATTCCTTGCATAGTTCCATATGTTTCAAAATCAAATGATAATCTTTCTTACCAAAGAGAAAGTTCAGAGTAATTTAGTTTCTTTAACCACCATCAGCATACTGGGAATAATATCCTTAAAATACAGCCTGGTTTGGGGCAGTGTCTGCTGCTACTTGTGCCCTTTATTCTAGAAGCTTAGAAAATCATTTGTTCAAAAATTCTGATAGTATCATCTGAAGAGGTGCTTGTAACACAAACCCTTTAAGATGGTATGCCTAGAGGCATTGGCACTCAGGGCTGCATATTTTGGTGGCAGAGTGAAATATGAAATATTTACATAACACCTATAACATACATAAAACACCTGTTTACTGCCGTCTCAATAAGTACAGTCTCTCTCATCTCCATCATTCTCAGATCTGCCAATCTGAACAAGAAATCTAGTGGGTGAAGCTGTGATGTGAGCCTAGGTGAGTCCCAACACAGTTCGGCATGGGACTGCCTCAGGAACGACAGATTGATTGCCTTCAATTCTAGAAGGCCCACCACCCTTCTTCAAACTGTTCTCTGGGGGCTAAGAGGCAGCAATGTGCAAATGAGGCTTGGGGCACAGTTGCTTTATAGCAGTCTGATGAACTGAGCCCCCAGGATGTCAACTACTTCACTCCAATGCCTACTACTGTAGCCCTTGTTCCCCTTTGTGGGCTTCCAAATATATCTTCTTAAGATGAGGTGCAAAGGTCAAAAAAAGCAGAAAATGGTGTCTAGAGCTAAAGCCTTGAAAAAAAAATCTACTTACTTTATAACCTCTTCTTAAAATAGGTTTTCCAAATCCAAGAGAGGAGTCTTTGACTATTCCTTATCCAAGTCTAAGCTTTACCTTTAAAACATAGAGGAAGGGTCTGTGACTTTGTTGAGAATGAATCCCTTCATTTCATCCTCGTGTGTCAAGGATAGTTTTCTTAGTCCCTCTCAGATAATCTTAGGGATAGAATATGAGACTTTCAAAAACCTTTTTAGTAATAAAGGATAGTGGAACACAGAGTTAAAGCAGTGTAAGGTAAACAGTTGATAGAATTCTCCCAAATGAAATGTATAGCAGCTCATTATATTTTTAAGTCCAATTGTCGTGTGCTAACAAACTGTTACACTTCAAATCCATCTGTGACTTGTCTGCTGAAAGATAATTTTCACATTCATGAAGCATTTCCTTCATTACATAACAATGTCATTTTTAATGCTTACAGGGTTGTTGTGTGGTGTCAGTGGCCCAACTGGCTTGTCTTCAAAGGGAGCTTTTCCTTTATCTCAACATAATGGAAAGTTGCTGACAGCATTGTGTAAATTAGATTTCTGCTGCCTTGACATTTGGGGCGGAAATGGTGCCTGCACTGCATAGGTAGATAGAAAGATGTCTGGTTATTTCTTATACCTGTTTTGTAGTTCAGTCCATTCTGACCCTCAAAAAGACCGAGATTGCATCCTAAACTTGCTTAGTTTGTACACAAAGAGCTAGAATTCTGAATAAATTGGTGAACTATGAAAAAGAAAATGAGTGACATTCTTTTTACGTTTTGAACACTAGTTAAAAAACAAAGTTACCTTTAAATGGTGTTAATTTACTTCACGTTTTAGGAAATGGTAGACAATAAATAGGCACTGTGCTTCCTTTTTCAACTTTAAGCAAGTACGATTTGTTTTATCTGCTAATAGATGTATTAGATTCACTCAACTATACTTTGTGCTTTTAAAGCCCTGGATATTATATATATACGTATGATTCTTAGTATATAAATATCTCAGTTGAAATATTTAAAGCATCACTGTCAAGTGGGAAAAGAAATGGCATTCATTGTATATAAAACTGGATGGACTGTTTTCACCCTCTTCTGGGGATGGATGTCACAGTGCAGCGATAATTCACTTGGAAGCTTTTAAACTACATGAAGCTCTTTCACATGGTCCTTGTAGCTCTCAAATATTTCTGATTTTTACATTGGAGTATTCTGTTATGTCACAGAACCTCTAGAGAAGCAGTTCTTAAATTTTTTTCTGGCATAGACCCCTTTAGCAGTTTGGTGAAACTTTTGGACTCAAAATAATATTTTAAAATATATAACATAAAATACATAGGATTACAAGGAAAACCAATTATATCGAAATTCAAGTATCAAAAAATATCAAATTCCTGGCTCCCAGGTTAAGAAACCTATTCTTTGTTAACGTAGGAAGGTAGGGGTTATGTAGCTCCTTTGGGTGGCAAGAAAAGACTCTAGAATTACTTGATTAGCACTGGCATAGTTTCTAGAAAGCTGTCAGTTCACTACCATTTTTCCCAACAAATCCACTTAAAATTGTTTTACATAGAGGAAAAGTTGGTATACAAGCTGTTGAGCGAAATTTGGTCTTATATATCTCAGGAATTTACTTCTCCTCAAGACTTCTGGATATTTTGAAGAAGTCTCAGCCTGCAAAAGGGGAGGACTTGACTTGCATATACATTGCTGACAGGTAGCAGTGATCATGGCTATAAGTTGTGGGATCCCTTATACTTTATGCTAAAACGATGACATTTCAGACAACCAGTTTATGTGACTAGATCTGTTGGAGTATAGAATAAGAAAATAAAATTTTAATTTATTTCTTTTCAGAAAGAAGATTGACTTTCCCCTTTAAGCTGGTAGGCAGCAACTCTAGCCAGTCAGCAGTATTCTTTGGACACTCACTCTAGTTTATTACATATCTTGCCTCAGACTACTCTAACTCTTGATGAGATGTACGAGAAACAAGAAGACTGGCCTTTCTTTTCTTAAAAACAAAACAAAAACAAAAAACATTACACATGTAGAAATGCTTAAGGACAGTGCCAGTATAAACATACAAGTGAATGCAGTATAAGCTGAGCAGATAACTGTGTAGTGACCCACTGTAAAAGAGTAAATTCACAGACTCCACTTCTGATGAGCCTATGGGGACTTTCAACATTGGCAAACCTAGGGTAGTTTATTTACTTTTTTCCCAGTGGGGACTGTGATTCCCGGATGCTAAAGAGCAAGTGGTCTCCTTGTTCCCAAACTCCAAAGTCTACTTTCTTGAGGATATGACGTTAAAGAAATAGCCTCTGGCAAGGAACAGAGAGATCCCAAAAGGAGAAAGATCAAGGCTTGAAATACGTAATATATGTTATAAAAGAAGATTTGCTTGACTCCAGTTCAACATTAAGCCTATATGGCATTCAGCAGCATCATTTTAATCAGTAACAAAAGTCTGGTGAACAGTTTTTACAACATAAGCACCTTGTGAGGTACTGCCTTTGGCTGTCTGGAGATAGAGAGAGAGATAGAGAGAGAGAGAGAAAGAGGGAGAGAGAGGTATTTGACACAGTCTCTATCTCTGATTTGGCAAGAATTTAAGTACCTCCCATGTCCCATGTACTAGACTAGGTACAAGGGATACCATAGCAAAAATGAAGCATTTCCTCTCTTCAAGAAGCTTACTGAGGAAAAGCATGTATACAGAGAGGTAAACACAAATTATATACAAGATATGAATATATAAGGAACTTCTTATCTAGTCCAGGAGATAAGATACATACAAAGAAAGACAATCATACCAACTTACCCAATTCTTCCCACATAGGCAGTCCATGGAACAAGTGTTAGAATAGTTTAAAGGAAGGAATGATCACCAACCATGAGCTGGTATAGTCAGTGAAAGCCTGAGCTTAGCTTGGAAACATTAACTGAGTGCTCCTGGTATCCAGAGAACTTCATGATGCTTCTGTGTGAATGGAGTGGGTGGATGGGAGATGGGATGGGGCAGGGGCTATTGGTACCGAAGAAATGAAAATCATAACTCCTGTTATTGAGATCCTTATCCTGGCTAAAGAACATGAGTCTGTGCACCATATTCACTAATATGTACTCTAAACGAATTTCTCTTTATTAAAAATTATTTTCTGGTCTTAACAGTCATTGAAAGTCAGAGCCTATGAAGGCATGGTGTCATAACAATATGTTTGTCTTTTATTAGATTTCATTGTTGAACTAAATCCTGTTCAGCCCTCTGGTTCAATTCTTAACAAGTTTTAATACTATAAACAGCTAATGCTAAGGAAAAACCTAAACCAAAAACAGATTGAAGAATTCATTTTCAGGGACTTTGCCAGCACCAAAAGACTGATCTCCTTTCCATTTAGATTCCATTAATGCATTTCAGAGGTTGTTATTTTTAAACATTGTCTTTTTTGTACGTGCATCTTGCCCTACTGTCATCCCTAAATGGCCTTACTCTGCAAAACAATGAAGTTTGGAGTCTGAGCTCTCTGTTACTGTGTCTAAGCATTTTCCAAAAAAGTCAGAGGAGGTTATTCTGAAACTGCAGGGTGGGATGGAGAGGGGAATCCTGGAATTCCAGGGGCACATGTAGAAGTCCTGCAAGTAAAGAGTTGTTTATTCTTAACTGCACAGTGCCAAATCTAATATAGAGTTTGGAGTCTGCCATTCCTAAGGGAGTTATTGATTTTTGTCACTGCTCTTTGTACTGGAGACCACAATGAGACTGAACACAAATCATTTTTAGGTACATCTGGCTGGTGTTCTCTCCAGCAGATGGAAATGCCTCCGAGGAAAGTCCTTGGTGGTACAAGCAAACAGCTTGTTGCAAATCAAAGTGCAGCAGTGTCACAAGCCATAGCAAGAGGGGTCATTGCTGCTGCTGTGGAGTGCTTATTCTAAATTCCAACCTACAGACCACCAGCTCCTGCAGGGCTGTGGTGTTATCGCAAATGATCTTCAAATCTATATGCAAAAGTTGTCATTTTTATTTCATAGAGTTCCAACAAAATACGCTCCGTACACAATGGGTTTTGTGCCCATGATTCTGTATTATTGCTTTCTTTTTGTCTATTAGGAAAAATAAATATATTTTCCAGCCTTTTGGAATGAAATACAATTTTTTCGTCGTAGCCTTTTGCCATTACATTTGTTTTCTCAACAAACATTAATGGCACAAATATTCTCATATGGGAACCAGTGGAATATCTTGATGATAAAAGGAGAGGTCTTTACCCTGAAAGCAGTTGGGGATCACTGGTCTGTTGTATAATTGTCATATATCAAGATGTGCCATTAATTTTTATTGGGAAAGGGGTGACATTATTCAACAAAATTCAAAATAATTTGAATGTGAAATACTCCTTGAGTGAATGCCTACCACTTTGGGGGATACAAAGTTTAGTTTAGACCTAATCTTGTCATAAAAGTTTATATAAATCCTCACAATAACGTGATGAGAGGAATCTGGTAAGTAGAGGACTTTCCTACTGCTATTTTATCCAGAGAAAAATTGAAGTACCCTGGGAACAAACCATAGTTTTCTTTGTCTTCTAAGTCTTTGCTCTTGTCCTATACATTGCCTGTTATAGAAAAAAAATACTTCCTTCTGGCTTCCAAAAGCCAAATAACATTATCTAGCTGCCATCATCTGTCTTGTTCATTGTTTTTATGTGACCTGTGTCTGTATCAGTCGGCTTCTGTTCACTTTCTCATTTGTAGAAAACCCAGAAAACCACTCTGAAACACCGGCACACCTAGTTCCAGCTCCTCCTAAGCCCAAGCCTAAACCTAAACCTAAAAAAACAGCTGCACCTCCAAAGGGGGCCGCTGCTATACAGGCAAGTCACAAGGGTGATGAAGCACCACCCAGTAAAAAAGCCACCAAGCCTCCTGGTAAGCAGCCCCCCATCCCTCCACCCAAGCCGACAAGCCGAGGTGTGAGCCGAGAGGTTGGTGAGTACTGCCCCTTTTTTGGTGTGGATGGTGTACATGCATGCCTGGCTCTCAGGAGGGTCTTGGGTCCTTGGCCCTGGGTCTGGCACTAATTGTCTCCTTTAAAAGTAGTGGACTGGTACATTTAAGCAAAATGACAGTGAATCCAATTTTTTTTTTTCAACAAAGCAATCAATTTGTAATTTTCTTGAAATTGAAGTGGTTTTTGTTCTGCAGGCTAGGAGTTGCAAACTAATATACTTGAATTTGCCTAACTACCAGTCCCTTACATTTAAATTCTGAGCTAGAAGGTATGTGGTTTGCTTGTCTTTTCTTTGAAAATATTTTCATTTCTTCCATGAAAACATGACCCCCACAGTGTAATCTTATTAATTTTACCGTCTCAAAATAATGAAATTTAAAATTCCATGATATACACAAGCTCTCTCCCTGCTGTTTTTTAAGTTTCATATAGTTTAAACTCCCTTATTTAAAAGCATGCAAGTCTATCGGCTAATAGGCTTACTTGCTTTCTTATCCCCGCTCCCGCCTTTTTTTTCTTCTGTGTCCACGGTATTATAGTAACCTCAAAGGGTATGTATACTATGCCACTTTACCTCCCATTTCCATTATTTAGCTTTTAGATATAAACAGTTATTTGGCCATAAGTTGCCTGTGAATATTTTAGTAGAGCATAATGAATTTCATGTACCCAGTATTCAGCTTTCCTTGAAGTACAGATGTGCTTAGAACAAGATAAAGCCCACACCCTTCTTTAAAAAAAAAAACATATATATGTCATCTAGCCCTTAGGGCAAATAACTGAGTAGCTCTTTTTTCATAATAAATACAAACGCTCCATGTGCTACATCATACATTAAATTCCTTAAAGAAATTAGAAAGGGATTTAACTAATTACTGGTTTTTTTCTTTGGAATAATCAGGGGTGGGTTTTTCCCATTTCTTATAAATATAATGCCTACCCCAATGCTTTAAATCCCTGCAAACTGCTTATACAAACGGATGACTTCTTTTCTTTCTTTGTGTAGTTTTTGTTGATTTGCCTCTCCCCACACCATGCTTTCTGTGTCTCCCTGTCTCTCTCCCTTCTGTATCCTCACACACTTCCCCACCCACAGGTTCTCATTCTCTTCTAATTGACTCAAAGGGGAAATGTCTTAATCTGGCTTGTTTGATAGGCTTTAGGAAGCTTTGAATGCTTCATGGAAGGCCTTCCTTCTGGGACCTTGAAGGCATGAAGGTGCCCATGTGGGTATCTGTGTGTATTTCCCAGACCGACTTACTAATCCTCGTGGTGGTGGCAGTGTTTGAAGTAAGATGGGTGGGATGCCAAGAGGGCCTCAAACTCCATTTTTCTTACTCTCTGAGATTAAAACAGTACACAGTCCCATCCCATTCCTTTATTACCTCTGCAAAGCTTACCTTTATCTCATCTCAGAAGAAATGATTTGTTTAAATAAATTCGTTACTATTAATATTGTGGGAGTCATGTTTAAACTACTTGACCAAAAAAAAATTAAGTCGTTGAAGATTCTAAACGGGTAGGAATATACTATTTACCTGACATTTACCTTTTCTCCCCCTGTTTCAAGCACAGTCTGTGAATGTTTAGAAATCTCCCTACAGAAAGTTGGGTGTTTAATGGAAGGGAAAAGACATTTATTTTCATGAAGTTTCTAACCCAACTGATAAAGAATAGAGGTTTTGAGTTATTAATACCTGACTTCAGAACTTGTTTTTAGTTTTAAAATGGCATTCCCACAGGGGAGTAAGTACTCCAGCCATTTGCACACTTGGTATTGAAAATAACAGATGGTCCTTTAATGTGAAGAAGCACATGATTATCCCAGGAGTGATAACCGAGTAGTCATCTGAGGTTTTATTGAAGTGAACCAATGGGCCAACCCTGGGGAATGTCCTCAGCTTTTGAAATGTTACTGATGCAGGTTTATTTAAGGTTCTGCAGGTGTTTCATTTGCACCTTATTCAGTCTTTCTGACCAAAACATTTTACTTGGTGGAGTGGCTGATGGGTGTGACTCTCCAGAAAATGTTGTTGAACTCTGGCTTCTGCTTTTCAGGCAGGTACAATTGTTGTATTGTGTACCCAGCTTGGGGCATGAAGGAAGTGATGAGAATCACTCAGTGTGACATTACTTTAATGTTGATCTTATGGTTTTCCACATTATCTGCTTTACCATTAAGCAGTGGAGGCACTATCCATTCTCTCTCAGCTGCCTTGCAAATGATGGAAGGCAAAATCTCCCCTAGGTTTTGTATTACTCTCAGAATTGTACAACTGTAGCAGCAGCCGTGGTATTCCTGAGGGAAGAATGGGCTTGTTTTTTTCTTTCATGACTTTCTTGGGTTTATCGGGACTGACATGGCTTTCATATTTCATAGTAAGGAAAGTAAAACATTTGTTTCTATTTTTAATATGATAAATAACTGATATTTTATCAATCAGAAATCTGTCATAATTAGAGCTGGACTGGGATGATCTTGTCTTTGTACCCCTTGAGAAGAGTTTTCTAAGCAGTGCAAAGATGCAAAGATTTTATAAAGTCATGTTTTGCCTATTAAAAAAAGTTATAGTAAAATAGAACCACCTGAGTCAAAAAATTCAAAATAACCTTAATTTGTGATGCTTAGTGCTATCACCTTTATAAAATTTTATGGGAAAACACTTTGCAAATGCTAAAATATTATTTAAATGGCATTATTATTGTTGTCTACAAAAATTTTTGCTGTTAACTGTACATCAGTCCTATTGTCATTAAAGCAACCCCAATCTTTTTCAAAAGATATGGAGGGGCTGGGAAGGGCATATCTATCTGTTTGTGGTACAAATCTGAGAGTAACAAAACATCAATAGTATATTCTGTAATCTAACTTTCTCAACAGTTTTCACTGGATTTCTCCTACCAATATGTGTGAATATCATGAAATTGTCTTAAAGGGGGTGGGTGGAGGGAAGTGTGTGTGGGGGGGGGGGGTGATTCTGTGATAGGCTCCACAGTTTTCAGCACTTTAGTTTTGCTGAGCATTTTATAAAGTCTTCACAACAGTGCTGGGAGGTAGGTACTATTATTAGCCCCATTTTTACAGATGAGGAAACTGAAGTAAAGAGAGGTTAAATGACTTCTCCAGGTAGTAAGTGTCCGAAGAAGGATTTGAATTCAAGTCTTCCTTACTTCCAGTCCAGCACTATATCCACTGCATCACCTAGCTGCCTTTATTAATTTAGAACAGGTAAGCTTCTACTGATTACTGCAGAAAAAGGCTTACCTGTCAAGTCCGTCTGCAAGGGGGCAGAGTCAGATAAGATGCTTGCTAATAGATTAATGCTTATCCCAAGGAACAAATACAAGCATGTAAAATTGCAGCAGAAGAGATTCATGGGAATACTTTACAGATTATAAGGGTTTTAAGACACAAATGTATTATGCAGGAACCAATGGAATTTTCTGTGTAGAATAAAAGAGAGCTATTGGGTGAAGGTCAGTTTTTCCAGGGATAGTTCAAATAAATCATTCTTGACCAGAGGCAGGAAAATAGAACATATACAATCCTAATGTAATACTAACCATTATTATTATAATATTATCAATTAGTACTTTGGAAAAGAATAGTAAAAAAAAAAAGCAACATTTTCTGGAATGCATGAAAATGGAAGGAAGAGTTTAGTTGCTTCAGCCATCAAAGTGTTTGTAATTTATGTCATCAGGAACCAAGAAAGGAAAGATTTCTCCTTTTTGTATTTAGGGCATGACTGGAATCTCTATTCTTCTTCAGGTATGGCCATATGCTTTCATATATACTCAATATGTGTCCCCTTGGTATTTTTGAGTGGGTACTAAAGGATAGGCTTTTGATCAGAATCATAGGGACAGCTAATTTGTTGTACTGCCTTATGGTAGTATATTTGCTACCTGCACTGGCTTTTTAAGTAGTTTTGCATCTTAAATGAATTTTTCCCAAACACAAGTGGGAATTACAGTTCAGGCAATTTACTGGGAAGCTATCTCGAAGAAAAAGTTAATACCAAATTTCTTTCTTATTTTAGCTAGTTCCTCTCACATGAAAAAAGCAACTGTGTCCAAGTCATCATCTTCACCATCAACTTCAACCACCTCATCTCGTTCCAAAGCTTCCAAGGAGCCAACTTCCAGCAAAACAGCTGTAGCAGGGACTTCGCGCAGCAAGAAGAAAGCAGGCAAACAATCAACCGCCCACCCGCCTCCAGAGAGATCAGTTTCTGCCGCATCCAACCTCAAGGGAGAGCCATTAGAAACCAGAGTAGAAAGTCTGAAGCCAGAGGAGCCTCCTCCCATTTCAGAAGGGCAGAATACAGATCTACAGAATAAGTCTGTAGTCCCTCCTCCACCTGAAGCGCCACCTCCACCTCCACCAGCTCCTCCTCTTCCTCTGGAAAACCAAGGCATTAATGTGTCTGATATTCTGGCTGTCACCATTAGCGACGGGGCCAGCCTACCTGTCTCTGCCTTAGACTCAGGTCATCTTAAGACAGAAGAGTTGACAGAAAGAACTACTTTTCCTTCAGATACCAGCTTGGGTGTTAACAGAGAAAACGCAAAATGGTAGGCTTTCAGCATGAACCTCAACATCTTTTGTACAACTCTATGCTAAGAAACAGCAAACCATTTCTGTTTGAATTGAATTGAATCCAAGAATTTAATCTAGTTAATGTCAGGAATCTATGAGATGTGTACACAAGTGATGATAACATCAATTAAGGCTAGGGAGGAACAGAATGACTGCAACAGGTTATCACAGATGTTATCATCATCATAAATTAAGATAATAGCTAACATTTATATAATGCCTACTATTACATTGTACACATATTTACTGAGACATAATGGCTCACAGAGTGTTCTAGATGTCTTAGTGTAATTTTAAGTTATTAAAGCTTAAAATTGAACTAAAACTTGGAATACTGTGTATATAAATACACATAAAAATCAGAGGATTTTAGAGTTGGAAAGAATTTTAGAAACCAGTTTAAACCCATCATCTTACAGATGAAGAAACTAAAGGCCAAACATAGGACATGATTTGGCCAAGATCATAATGGCAGTGCTATATAAGTATTAAAACATTAAATATTATTTTATATGTAAGCTCATTTTATCTTCACATATCTTTGCTTATTCACATATAAATAGTGTGAATACTAAGGACCTGATTTTACAAATAATAATACTAAGGTTTAGTGAATTTATGTCATAGACCTGCTCATGTATGTATATACTCTAATGCTGTGGTCTGGGTCTACACCTTACCATGGGTATTCTCCTTTATCATTTCGTAGTTATTGGTGGCTCAGAACTGTGCCATTTAGATATCTCACATCTTAGACAGTTTTTTCATTACTAAAGTAGAATTATTCCTTGGGGACTGGCACTAAGATACAGAGTACACACAATTTAGCCACAAATGGCAGGATGCCTGACCCTATGTGACTCTTTGGTTCTTTCCCTCTTCATTCTCTGGGAATTCTCCAGGGATCCATACTTGAAAACCTCTAAAAATTGCTGACCCAAAAACATTATACATACTGACTTTCTTTTTCTTTTTTGCATACTAACTTTAATTCTCTTATTTTTTTTTTTTTTTTTTGCTTTTTGGCGGGCAGTTGGGGTTAAGTGACTTGCCCAAGGTCACATGGCTAGTTTTTTTTGTGTTAAGTGTCTGAGGCCGAATTTGAACTCAGGTCCTTCTGACTCCAGGGCCGGTGCTCTATTCACTGCGCCATCTAGCCGCCCCTCTTAACTTATACCTATGCAAATTAATGTCTAATAACTAATTCAGTACCACTAGTCGTTCCACCTCCAAGCACAATAATAATTCTCAGTTCAGAAGAATTCTTGTTTAACCTTTATCCCCACCCCCTACCTAGCCAGTGGCCAGTTTTCTTAAGGGATGCTGACCTAGGTTCCTTTCTAACCTTTTGGGTGGAGATAGTCACTACTGACAGCATCAAACTTTCTTCACATCTATCACATGATGGTTACTTCTTCAGAGTTAAGGACCTAGGTGACTTATATACCTAGCCAGAACTAGAAACTGTCTTCTCATCCAAAATCCACAAACTTCTTTTTCTTACTAAATTGATAGCCCCATGGTAGAAAAAAATCATTTAGGATGGGCTTAAAATGAGAAATATAATTATAATTATAAAACAGTGGGAAATACTCTCTTGGTATTAAAGAAGTTTTAAAAAAGTTGATCAACTTCAGGATAAATAGTCATGGCATAATTAGAGAAGTAAGAAAAACAAATGTTAAATTTGCAAAGGAATAAATTCATGTGCATATGTAGGACTGGAGGGAGTGGAACAGTACAACTATACTTAGGGAATGACCTGTTAAGGAAAAATATAGCAGAAAATTATTTGGGTGTCAGAATGGTCCATTAGCTAATCATTCTTGAACTAAATAGCTTTGTTGAAAAGCGAAATATGTGTTTAAACTGTGTAAACAAGATTTAAGGGAAGTGTGGTGACAAAATATTCACCGTTTTTGCTGAGGTCTGAATAAAAAGAGATGTATTTAAAGATTTTTGTTCCTATTAAAAATAGTGAGTAGATTTTATTTAGAGACTATGAAATCACTTTCCTTAAGTTGCTTGAAAACTAGAAAAAAAACATGTCAGTCAATTTGAAAAAAAATCTTGCTGACCATTTGCTATGTAAAATAGTAAGTGTGGCAGCTAGGTGTCATAGTGAATAGAGTACCAGTCCTGGAGTCAGGAGGACCTGAGTTCAAATACCACCTCAGACACTCAACACTTACTAGCTGTGTGACCTTGGGCAAGTCACTTAACCTCAATCACCCTGCCCTCCCTCCTCCAAAAAGCAAAAAAAAAAAAACAAACACGGGGTCACAGAGGTAGGTATGAATGAAATAGCTGAACAAAGGTGTAAGAAAACTGTAAAGATAGGGGTAGACTAGATTTTAAAGGATTTTGAATACCATTTGTATTTGATCCTGGGGAACAGAAAGCCACTGGAGTTTATTGAGTATGGGGGTGACATGGTCAGACTTCCACTTTAGAAAAATCAGTTGGGCAGCTGAATGGCGTATGTGCTGGAGTGGGGAGAGACTTGTGCAGACAGACCCTCCAGCAGGCTATTCAGGTGTGAGGCGATGAGGGTCTTCATCTGTAGCAGCATCAGTAGAGAGAAAGGGATGCATTCAAGAAATGCTGTAAAGATGAAACTGACAGAACTTGACAGTAAATTGGGTATAGGGGATGAGAGACAGTGAGGAATTGAAGGTTATAGCTAAAGTGCAAGCCTGGGTGAATGGGAGGATAGTATTGCCATCCACAATAACAGGGAAGTTTGGAAGCAGGGAAGGGATTAGGGTGAAAGATAATAAATTCTGTTTTGGATTTGTTGAGTTTAAGATATGTACTGGATATCCAATTCAGGATATCTGAAAGATAGTTGGGAGATTTAGGGCTGAATAAGTAAATTTGAGAATTATCAGCATAGAGATAAATAATTAAATCCTCTGTTTTTTTCCTCCACACTAGGGTGCTTTTGTCCTTTTTTACCCTAAGCAAATTATTTGCTTTGAACTGGTCTAAAAAATAAGGTATAGAGAACTCTTACTTTTTCAGTTACCAATAATATAATTTACACATTATCCAGATTAGAGATTGCTACTTTTCTCTTTTGTTTTTAACCTTTTGGGCACCTCAGAAGGTGCACAGGTGAAGAAGAAAGGGAGAGAAATAAAGAATGAACCATAATTTCATTGATATAGACAAGTTGTGGGTGGAGAAACCACTTCTACTGCTGCATGGTAACACCTTCTCTATGATTTATATTTAGAGAATTGCCAGAGCACAGATAAGTTAAGTGACTTGCCCAGGATTACACAGCCAGTGTGTGGCAGAAGCAGGACTTGAACCATGATCTCTCCCTGGTTCTAAAGCCAACTCTCTATCCATTGTAACACATTGCCATGCTTCCTCCTTGTATCATTTCATTTTATTATGTTTGGCATTTCTGACAAGAAAGACATTTGGAAAAATATATCAAAATTCGGACTTATGTTCTTATTTTTACTTAGAAGAAACACTAAAAATGAAAAGAAATTTTAATACCTGTGTATTTCTTTCCTCTTTGCTTCTTTTCTCCTTCGTCAGTAGTAATTAGGGGGTTTTATTGCTGTTCAGTCATTTCAGTCGTGTCTGACTTCGTGACCCCATTTTGGTTTTTCTTAGCAAAGATATTAGAGTAGTTTGCCATTTCCTTTTCCAGCTCATTTTACAGAAGAGGAAACTGAGGCACACAGGATTAAGTGACTTGCCCAGGGTCATGCAGCTAGTGTCTGAGGCCCAATTTGAACCCAGGTCTTCCTGACTCCAGCGCTCTAATCACTAGGCCACCTTGCTTTGGAAAAATACATCAAAATTGGGACTTGAGTTTTTATTTTTACCTATTAAGGAAAACTAAAAATATAAAGGATTTTGTAATACCTGTGGGTTTCATTTATCTTTGCTGCTTTTCTCCTCCATTAGTATTGATTATAGGATTAAATTTTACTAAAGCACATATTGAGCAGAGTAAGAAAGGAAACATGATATAGCCCAAACACAGAGACTCCAAATAATTAAGACAGGGTTTGAAGTTTGAGAAATTAGACAGTGTACTTCTTACTTAAGCTTACTTAAAAATAGCAGCTTGACAGAGTTAACACCTTATCAGAAGCACCTAATATTCCCTGTAGAGTTTATAGGATAATAGATTTACAGCTGTCTTCCACTCTGAGAGAATCTCTCTCAGAGTCTGGATTCTTTGACTCTAAGTGTGTTTATATTTCTTGGGTTTCAAAGACTATGCACAAAGACATTTTATATTCTTATAGGTAGTACTTAAGAAAGATGTACTACCAGGGGAGCAGAAGGCAAAAGGGATGACAGGATTGCTCTTCAGCTGAAATACTTGAAGGATTATTTCTCAAAGATGGTGGCCATCTGTTCTCTATCACCACTGAGGATGCAATCAGAATTGGCCTTAGCTGTGATATTAAAGATATAGGCTCATGGTAACAAAGAATTCCCTGACTGTGAAGGTTACTATAATAGAGCACTGGATTTTAAAAATAAAATTGCTTCATTTCAAAAGTTTGGTTTAGATTTAGTCTTTGCAAAATGAATAGGAATGGAGTAGGTAACGTTCAGGTTCCTTTCTAGGTATATGAAAATTACTATCTGATTTTGAAGCTCTGGGGTTGATCACTTCCAGGGTCTATATAATGATCCAGATAGGGATTTAGACTCTTTCTAAGCAAAATTGTATTTTGGGTCATGCTATCTTCATCAAGGCACCAGGCAGGGCTTGCCTAAAGGATTTAAATAGTGATGTGACTTAGATTACTTGTTTAGGTAACAAAAGTGGAGAGGCCTTTTGTCCCCATTAGATTGCAGTTTACAGGAAGGCCTCTTTTTGCATCCCCAGCTCTCAGCACAGTCCCTGGCACATAGTACATTGTTGTTGTTATTTTCATCATGTTCAACTCTTTGTGACCCTATTTTGGGGTTTGTTTGGGTTTTTTTTGGTAAAGATACTAAAGTGGTTTGCCATTTCCTTCTCCAGCTCATTTTACAAATGAGGAAATGAGGCAAACACTGTCAAGTGACTTGTCCAGAGTCATACAGCTAATAAGTGTCTGAGGCTAGATTTTAACTCAGGAAGATGAGTCTTCCTGACTCCAACCCCAGTGCTCTATCACCTAGCTTCCTGGCATGTAGGAAGTGTCCAATAAATGGTTATTGATTGATTAATTATATCAAATGGGCCTACGACTGGAATAGAAATGTTAGCAGGCTTGACAGTAGCTAAGTTGGCTGTAACACAAATACTAGTACAATTTATTTAATTAGTTACATGTCTTTAGGCAAGTCATTTAACTTCCATGGATATCAGTTTCTTCATTTATAAAATGAGAACGTTGGACTAAAGGATCCATAAGATTTCTCCCAGCTCTAATATGGTATTCTGAGTTTGAGAGGCTAGTTGTGCAACCTTATGAATGCAGGTCTTAACAGTTTTGCAAATCTGTTTGTCATAGTTTGCTGGCAAGCTCTTGCTTGGCTCATGTAACTGCCTTAATTCTGAGGTGATGATATTCAGGAATGGTAGATGTATTCCAGAAATATCTTAAAACATTGACTATTTTATGGGTTACTTGTAATTGTGAATTAAAACCAATTTGTCCTTTCTGAAGCTTACTGATATTTTAGTTTCAACTGGAGGCCTACATCATAGTTTAAAAGGTTTTGGGTTTATAGACCATAAGCAAGGTTATGATAACTATTAAATACCCTGTAGTCTAGTAGAAAACCCAGGCAGAGTTAGGAAACTTTCCCACTTCTCTCAGTTTTGGCTTTGCCCTGGGCAAATCATTTAAATTCTTTGAGACTTGGTATTATCATCTATAAAAACGAAACAATAATGCCTGCCTGCCTAGCTCTTAGAACTGAGGTTCGTGGAAAAGAATGTACTCCAGAGTACTTTGCAAACTTTGAAGAACTGGATAAATTCTAAGAAGTTTTTTTTATTATTATTATTGTTCAGATTGTGAATGATGAGAAAAAAACTGATCTATCATGCAAAAAAGAGGTTTGTGTTGAAGCAATGTGGTGTATAGGGGAAGGAATACTGGCTTTGGGGTCAAAGGACCTGACTGCTCCTTAACACTGATGTGATCTAGGGCTGATTTCCTTTCCATTTCCTTCTCTGTAAAAGGAGATAAATGATCCAGATAATTGCTCAGATTTTTCAAGCTTTTTTTTTTTTCCCAAGTATTTTCCTGTGAAATATTAAAATGTAAAAATTTCCTTACCAGCAAGGGTATTGTATACATCAGCACATACTTCACTTTATTTGTGGCTTCAGCTGTAAACAACCTCAGTATAGCCCCAGTGGCCTTAGGGGGGCATAGGGAAAACAGTAGGGAACTTTGACTTAGGGAGATGCAGGTTCAAATACTGACTCTGCTTCCTTGCTGGGTGACCTTGGATCAGTCTTTACCTGTCTGAATCTCAGTTTCCTCAACTGTAAAGTGAGGTAATGACACTTTGGATCAATATAGCACCTTACCTCCAAAGAGCTCATTTAATTGTCATAATGAGCTTCTCATTTTCCATCACTAGATCCTAGTGAGGTAGTCAGGGAGACTTCTTACAAATACAGTGCATGATCCTGGAAAGAGACAGGGCTGATGAAAAAGGTCAGAGTTAAAGTCCTGTTTTGCTACTAAGAAAACTTAGCAAATCTCCTTATATCTGAACCTCAGTTTCCATATTTATAAAATAGAAATAATATTTGCACTGTCAACTTTCCACGTCTAGGACATGACAAGATTCTAATAGGTGATGTCTAAGGACCCCTTTGCCCCTAACATTCTATAAATTCTGTGGAATCTGAGGCATGGGGGAGGGGTGGCCAGCACTAAAAATTTGTCTGTGGTCACACTGCCCTTGGTAGAAATAGATTTAGAAATCAAGGTATAGTAAATTCCAGTTACTTGGTTTTTCTCTTGAATAACACTGATATAGAGGTTTATTTTCCAAAATTTAATTTTACTCCATTATATAATTTATATTTACCACATTTATATAACAACAGAATGTTAGAGCTAGAAGGGACCATATAGCTCATTAAATCCAGTCCATTCCTCTTTAGAAATAAGAATAGCCAAGAAGTGGTTTGTTTCACAAATATAATATAGCCTTTTTCCCCCTTCCACAATGAATGTTTGCATTAGCCTGTAGGAGCCCTTGTTATGACTCAAATTCCAATGGTGTTCCTATTGGCATGTTCTCATTGCGTTAATCTCTTGCCCTAAGACTTGTGGAGGGAAGGAAATGTGCATCCTGTGATCTGGGGTGGGGTTGCATCATTCCTGCTATACCAGAACTTTTGTGCTTCCCGAACAGTTTGACAACCAAAGAAGAGCTAATGAAGGATGCGCCACGGTTCATAATTCCTGTTTTGATGGGAGAATCTTCTGAATCTCTCAGCAGCACAGAGATTGAAGTTCGAAGAGAGAACCAAGCTAATGATTCTGATTCAGACGGACCTATTCTGTACACTGATGATGATGATGAGGAGGAGGATGAGGATGATGGTGGTGAAAGTAAGAATTTCTTTTTGAAAACAGATTTTTATTGGTATTCCTTCCTTTTAAAATCATGTAAAATATTCCTTCTGTAGCCTTCCCCCTTTTGCTCCTCTCAGAAAACTATCTCGTGTAACAAAGTATTTTAAGAAAAGAGGAAAAAGAGAAAAAAAAATATAGCTAAACTGATCAATATGTTGAAAAAAAATCTGACAGTATATGTAGGACCCACCTCTACCTCTTCAAAGGAGTAGAGGGAGATGTCTTTTCATATCTCTTGAAAGTAAGTCTTATTATACTAAATTACTAATGTATTACTAATAAATGGAAATATTACTAATAATTATTAAATATACTAAATTCTGTATTATAGAAATGCTTGTTTTATTCCATAAATTAAAAAATAGGAGTGGTTGGGTGGTGCAGTGAATAGAGCACTGGTCCTGGAGTCAGGAGGACCTGAGTTCAAATATGACCTCAGACACTTATCACTTACTAGCCACGTGAGTGTGGGCAAGTCGCTTAACCCCAACTGCCCCGCTTTCCCCCCTCTAAAAAGCAAAAGAAAAATTAAACAGATAATTAAAAAACAAAAACAAAAAAGAAAGTAAATTTCTTATGAGGTGGGAGAGATTTTCCAAAAACAAAGACAACTCGTTAGGGAACATACAGTTTGATATATTTTTCTTATCCCCTTCTCAAATGAAAGCGATTTCTTGATGGTGGACTCATTTTTGCCTTCACAGAAGATGCTCCTTCAGGGAAGAGAGGTTATAGTTCATTCCTCAGTCATATATATATATCTGTATTTGTAACAGAGAATATATGTTTCCTATCTGGAGCCCTTTACATTGTGTACTCAAGATGGTTGTGATGTTGGTTATCCCTGAATGGAAGGCTTCCATGCCCAGTTTACTTTTTAGTTTGATGGTAAAGGTTTCACTTACTTTTCATACTGGCATTTAAAGGAAGAATTAGGAGGAAACTTTTTATATTAAATGGATATTGGAGATTATAGGAGAGTATGAATTAAGGGCTAAAAATAACCTACGTTATTAGAGAATCACAAATAGCCACTTGTCCAAAGCAGGTAACCGTTTGTTCCCTAAAGAAGGGATGGTGGCTGATGTCCTTTATTTTGTTACCTCTGTGCCTTCTAGAGAAAAAGATCAAACATCTGAGGGGAATATGTGGTTTTGACTTTTTAGAAGGCTAGTCTGTGGAGTCATTTAGTCTTATTATGGGGCTAAATTCATATCTGGCTTCAGTTTATAAAAGTAAATTATTCCAAAGGTAAACATTCAGCAGCTATTTAGCAGATTCCATCTGCTTTGTAGTAGGCAACATCCAGCACCATTATCTTCCCGACTAGAATTAATTAATTTGAGGGAATATCTTTCAGGTAGAAGGGGCTTCTGGGTTATTCACGGTATATGGTGATGTGGAACAGGGTGCTTTTAGCTTTAGTAAATCTATTGGCATTTTTCTGAAGGATGAGGGAGGGCAGAAGAAGAAAATGAGCTGTTCAAGGGTATAGGTGAGTGCATTTAGTTCTTAAGATATGAGAAGGAAAGATAGACAAAGTTTTAATACCTCCATGGCACTCAGACAGCAAAAGAAACTTTGAAACCTTTTCATAATGATGAGCTCATTCTTGATATTTTTATCCCCTAAGTGCACTAACATCTTTTAGAACATTCTTTTACAATGTTTTCCAGCCTTATTCAAGACAAACTAGGTTGAGCTTACAATGCTGATGTTAATGAAATTTTATGTTAGGGAAGTATCTGATCTTTGAGTATGTTAAAAGCCCTTGATGAGTATTTGTAACCTGAGTATGGATGGTTAAAAGTATATTTCTCTTTATTTGACCCTTTCTAAATCCGCAGGTGCTTTGGCAAGTAAAATACGTCGAAGGGATACTCTTGCCATCAAACTTGGCAACAGACCATCTAAGAAAGAATTGGAAGACAAGAATATCTTGCAACGAACCTCTGAAGAGGAGAGGCAGGAAATTCGACAACAGATTGGAACAAAGCTTGTCAGGTAACTTGATGTCTGAATGGAATTCTGACTGCACCTCCATGTCCTTGGAGCCCACCCTAATCAACCAAGGACCCATTCAATTCAGTAAACATTTTAAATTTCCTTTATTGAAGAGATGGGACATCAGGGTGGCACAGTTGATAGAATGCTAGACCTGGAATCAGGAAGACATCTTCTTGAGTTCAAATCTGACACTTTCTAGCTGTGTGACCCTGGGCAAGTCATTTGATCCTGTTTGCCTCAGTTTCTCATCTGTAAAACGACCTGGAGAAGGAAATGGCAAACCACTCCTATATCTTTTACCAAGAAAACCCTAAAATGAGATCATAGAGAGCTGAATATAACTGAAACAACTGAATAACAAAAATTGAAGCATTTTTGATACTGTTTTGATATTTGATTTTTGAAGCATTTTAGATACTGTTCTGTATTGTGAAGCTGGTTGTTTTGGGGGAAATGCCACTTAAAGAATATTATTACACTTTGATATAAGCCATTCAGTGTCTTATGGGTCATTAAGTTGCTGTAACATCCATAAGGCCTTGTGCTATGCCCTACATAAGCATGGTGATGCTGATGCTAGTGTCCCAGCTCCAGTCCAGGTCTAGTAACCCTTGCTACTTATCTAAATCCCTTATAATTTCAAATGTAAGAAATTATCTCTCTTGCCTTACCAACCCCAAAGCATTGATTGAATCACATTACTACCATTAGTACTGAATGAGTGTCTGAGTTCCTAATTCCTGAGTTCATTAATACTTTAGTTCTTATTTTCTAACATCATCATAATCCCTGAAAAATCTGACATGCTCCATCCTCTGTCAGTGGAAGCATATTATAAACAGATGAAAGGTAACCTGGGGTTTATGTGAAGCAGGTTTGGGAGGTGAAGAGGAATTCATTTCCTTGCACAGAACTCAAGCAATACTTTCTGTGACTGCTGAATCACAGGGTTGTATAGCTGAGGCCAAGTATCTTTGTAGGCATCCTCAAAGAGGAAATATGGCCCCTCTAAGAACTCCCTTATGTCTGGCCCAAGGATAAAAGTGTCAGAATCTGATGGTTTTTATTGGCTGCCCACTCAGGAAGAAGAATCTCTTCCTTGAGCCCAGAGTAAGTTTCTAAAAGAAAATCTTAAAAGAGTAATACAGGAAAATGTTTCCCCCTTGAGTTTAGGAAGAATACATTAGGTGCATCTTTTTTTTAACCCACAATAGTGGCTTCTGTTGAAGATTATCTGCTTCATACCTTGTCCCTGTTGTTGCCTTTCCTTTTCAATCTCCCATTTCTGTCTCCCTTTAGATTGTTACTTGCCACTCATTAGTGCCTTCTCCCTGATAGGATGGCCAGGAATAAGTAAACAAGGAGATAAGAATTATTGAATTCTATAGTTTAGAAAATACTTTGTGTAATCCTTTGATTTTTACAGATGAACAAATAAGACCCAGAAGTGGCCTGTCCATAGTCACGCAGCAAGTTAGTAGCAGTGCCATGGTCAGATCCTAGATCTGGACTCATAAGGTGTCTGTTGACCCCAGGTTAAGAACCCCTCTTTTAGGTCATGAAAAAAGGATCTCAGAAAGATTGTCTAAGTGAACTAACTAACCTCTTTCTAGATTAGGGAAGTTTTCCTGTGCTTTCTGACCCTACCTCTGGAGTGAGTGAAATACTGAAAATGATGGATATGAGAAAATGACTATTGTTCCTATTTGTCAGTCAGTTAATCAGTAAACATTTATTGAGTGTCTACTATGTTTCAGACACTGTGCTAAGTTGTAGATATAAAAAGAGGCAAAAGACAGATCCTGACCTCAGGGAGCTCACAATGTAATGGGAGAGACAATATACAATAAATATATACAGAGCAATTATTTATATACAGGATAAATAGGAAATAATTACCACTCAACTTCGCAACTACCACTCTATTTTATATATGTGTTTGTGTTTTAAATAACTTCTTTTTCTTTTATTTCTATGAATGAAGGGTACTTATTTATAAATTCTAGCATATTCAATTTTGTAGGCGATTAAGCCAGAGGCCAACAAGTGAAGAACTAGAGCAAAGAAATATCTTAAAACGTAAGTATTCTTTTTTCTTAAATTTCTTCTGTAACCTCCAATAGTGTCGGACTTCACTTATTATTAGGAAATTACATTATTAATCATTGATTAATATTGAAATGGCTTATTTGAATCACTAATATTCAGTTGTTTATATACACAAATAAAGAAGGATCTATAATGTAATTCATACATAAAGAACTCCTAGTATGGTAACTCCCTTTATCAACACAGACCATGACAAATCTTTTACTTAGTAAATAAATTATAAATCATAAGAAAATAAATTTCAAGCTAGAAGAGACTTTAGAAGCCATCAAGTCTAATCTCCTTATTTTATAGATGAGAAACTGAGGGTAGAGAAGATAAGTAAATTGCCCAAGGTCTTCCTGACTCTAAGCCCAGAAATCTGTCCTCTAAGCTACACTGCCTCTTTTTCTTTATGTAACCCAATTTATATTTCTTTTTTTGTATTTCACATAATAAAAATAAAGCCTTCTGTGCTGCAAAGTGAATTTCAATCTTTTATTATAATCCATGACTCATTTATCTGAAAATGATAAAATATGTGGGCATGTATTCTCACTCACTGAACCTCCTGTAAGTCAGAATTGACCTCTTCAAAAATGAAAGTAGAGGGCGGCTAGGTGGCGCAGTGAATAGAGCACCGGCCCTGGAGTCAGGAGTACCTGAGTTCAAATCCAGCCTCAGACACTTAACACAAAAACACTAGTCGTGTGACCTTGGGCAAGTCACTTAACCCCAACTGCCCTCCAAAAAAAGCAAAAAAAAAAAAAATGAAAGTAGAAAGATGTAGTTTGCTCCTTCATTTCTTAAAAGAAAAGGTCAAAAGAAGTTAAACCCTTGATAACTCTTATCATCCCAGATATTATAGCTAACAGTATAGTTTGTCATAGTCAAGGAAACTTGTCAAACAAATTACTAGATTTCATTTGAATAATGAAGAAAGCAATACTTTCTTCCCTTTTTGTTGTGATTTCTCTGTTCTCCTGGAGGAGTATTCCTGACTTCTCAGAACTTAAATATTTCCTGGTGCTCCTCTTATTTACTTTACCCTTTCTTAGGAAGCCTTTTTTCTCTACCCTGGAGTAGTATGTTGATATTATTGTTTATTTTTTATTGGTACAAAAATAGTAGAGAAGTACTTTTCATTCTACCATGTTAGATCAACAGAGCTATTAACAGTAGTGGGCTCTGTGGTGGAAATTTTTAAATGAATAATCCACATTCTACTTGCATTTTGCATTTTATTGACTGATTTTCCAAGGGTTTTGCAGCATGAGAAATTTCAAAGAGCTGAGATGAGCAAACTGCCTGATTGTCACTGTAATGATAATAAATCATTGGCATTATGGAAAAATCCTTTCATACATGGGGTTTGAGTTACATTAGCTAAACTATTGTCCAATATGAGATGTCTTCTTTTCAGTGCCATTTCCCAGTATGTTCACCCAGTAGCTGAGATTATTACTGTGACTACCCAACAAACACATGAATCATGAGAATGGTTGCCCTCTATTCATTCTCTTGGGTTTTTTGCATGTTATTCCTTATTGGGAGGGAGGGAAGAACTCTTTTCCACCCACCACCTGGTTTATTTATTTGGCATAAAATAGAATCTAACGCTTTGTGAAAATTAAAGAACTTCAGATAAATCTCCACCAATGTGCACAAGAGCTAATTTCAGAAAGAGGGGAAGAAATAGTCCCCAACTGAGAAGAAAAAATTTATTTTAAAGGATTTCAGTTGTTGATTTCCACCCCCCCCCAGGGGGGAAATGAGACAGTATCCAATCAATACTGACTAGCATTTAAACAAATTCAAAGGTTGGAAATTCCTATAAGACAGGGAGTATGTCTAGTTGAATTGACTCCCACATCACTTAAAAAATGCTAAAGAAATAGAAAGAGGATGGTCATGGGAAGACCCCTACCATGGCGGATAATCCTAATTCTGTCATTACTTTCATTGTTTGTGAATATTTATTACTTTCTATTACATATTCTCATGCACTGCAACTTCCTCAGCTGTGGCAACAGTCTCACTATATAGCTGTTGCCTTCCCATACCGGCTTTGAGATGCCATAATTTCCTGGATGTCAGAGGAAGGGAGTAACTTCCTAATTAGGGTTTGATACCAACCTTGTCCTAATTTCCTTCTTTAAGGTTATCTAAGTATGTTGTTTATACTGGATCCAAAGAATTGTTTTCAATCCTGGCAGGAGAGACATTAATAATCTATAGTTTCTAGAAATAATAATGTGGGGAAAATGAAAAGAGAGTCAAGAGGATCATTTCTGACATTTATTATTTCAGTCGGTCAACAAAAGAATATGCCAAAGCTCCCATTGTATTTCTGTGATTTGTGAGCCAATTTATTCTGTCCAGGTTCCTTGGCCTTTCCCTGGTACAAAGTAGCAGCCTTGAAAGCCCTACTTAGCCAAATGACCATGTACAACAATAATTGTTATTGTAAATTATCTTCCAAGCAAAGACTGTTTTAACTGGGTCACCAACGCTTGGTATCCTGGGAAATAGATTTTATCAGCCAATAAACATTTTGACCAGTTCAACTAATGATCACAGCATATCAGTGCCATAATAAAGTCATCAGATTCTAATAAATATAAAGAGTGCAATTCCAGAAAAATAGGATTTTTACTTCATGATAAGACTTCTAAAAATATATACTTCTTACTTAATTACTATCAGAATTGCTGTAGGTTTTTGTCTAGGTTTTGTCCAGAGTTACACAGCCTTTTATTCAGTGTCATTAGGGAATGAGGTATTTCCAAATAACTTAAGCTTACTTTAAGTGTAAAAACTTGGTTTTTAAATTTAAATCACATTAAGGAAATCTAAGATGTATTTATATGTTCCTCACATATTGAAATAGAGTATATAAATAAATATAGTTTTTCTGTTTCTTGATTAATGCATAATGAGCATTAATTGTCCTGGTATCTGTAGTGATGGCCTCCAAAAGTACTGAGGTATGTGTAGGTGTTTCCCCTTGATGTGGTTGGTCCTAGATTATTCAGTTTACATTCATGTGCCCGTTCTTTTTATCTTTTATATGACCTCCTTTGTGGAGCAGCCAGTGACCATTTTTTGATGCTCGGTGTTCTCTGATGCAGGGCCCTCTTCCCCCTCACTTCTAATTGGCTCCTTCTATTCTGTTATGAGATAGGAATGATAATGAGACCTGTTAATTGACAAGAAGGACTGCTAGATGGTATAGTGGATAGAGTGCCAGGCCTCGAGTCAGAAAGATTCAACTTTGTAAGTTCAAATATGGCCTCAGACACTTCACTGAACTCTGCCTCGGTTTCCTCATCTGTCAAATGAGCTGGAGAAGGAAATGGTAAACTACTCTAATGTCTTTGCCAAGAAAACCCCAAATGGGGTCACAAAGAGTCAGGCACAACTGAAACAACATAATAACGATAACAACAAAATGGCATAATTAATACCAATGGAGGAGAAAAGCAGCAAAGGTGAAAGAAACTTAGAGGTCCTGCAAAATCCTTTGCATTTTTAGTGTTTATAATAGGCAAAAATAAGGACTCACATCCTTTTAATTTTGACGTATCTTTCCAAATGTCTTGTTTTCAGAAAGGCCAAATATAACAAAATGAAATGATACAAGGAGGATTCACAAAATTATGACAGGAGGCAGCTGTTGTCATAGAGAGGGAGCCCACGTGAGAACATAATATTTCAAGTTCCCACCTCTGACACCTACTGGCTGTGTAACCTTGGGCAAGTCACTTATTCTCCGCACTCTAGGCCATTCTCTAAGACTGTAGTTGACTATTACAAGAATGTCTAAAATGAGAGTAAATAGACTCGTTGTGGCTGTTTCTTCTGACATTCCCAAACTCTGAGCTGAGCCATTCAGCTCTTCAAATGCCATTTTGAAGATGAGTGGCAAGCCAACAGTAGGAGTCATCACCTCTTATGATCCCAGATATAATCCCACATTATGATAGCATCATTTATTTCAAAGTCATCCAAAAGGTAGCTTCCCTGAAGTTTGTGTATTTGAATCCTGCCCGAACAATTAGGAACTTTGCAAGCTCCACAGACTCAAGCGACCAGCCACCACAGAACAAGGTAGAAAAGATGGACTGCAGTTTGAGAAGATGTATCCCAAGTTGATTTTAAGTTTTATATTTATATTCTATTTACTTCTTCAGGGGGTGATGAGATACCTTAGTCTCCATTTTGTGGCAATGGCAACTTAAGTTATTTTTAAGGCTTATGACTGTGAGGTTCTTCTTTTGTGTTCTATACCCCATAAACTGTTTAAATAAATCTCCTCTTCCCTACACGGCACTGCAAGAAATGCAAATGAAACTGCTCGTTTCAAATGAAAAGAAAAAGAATCACTAAGCCATTGAAATCTTGTGTATTTTTTTTCACAAATAAAACTCTCTTTGGACTATTACTGGCTTATTTGAATTAATAACTAAAGATTATATGGGGCAGCTAGGTGGTGGAGTGAGTAGAGCACCGGCCCTGGAGTCAGGAGGACCTGAGTTCAAATCTGGCCTTGTACACTTAACACTTACTGGCTGTGTGACCTTGAGCAAGTCACTTAACCTCAATTGCCCTGCCTTTCCCCTCTCACCCCCCCCCCCAAAAAAAAAGATTATAGCACTCCTCTTTGCTGATATCCTTAGAACAAATTCAACAAGACTTTCTACTTCTGGGGCAGTGTGGTGTGATGGATAGAGAGGTGACTTCAAATCCATGAGGATTTAGATTCACTGTCCTTGTGAGATGTAGTGTCTATGTGACCTTGGGCAAGTCACTTAATCTGTCAGTGTTCTATCCAGCTCTCAAAACTTTTAAATTGCAGAGAAGGTGCTGATCTCCATTGGCAGAGGGTTTTTTTTTATTTGTTTGTTTGTTTTATCTAGGAGTACTCTATACCATTGGAATTACAGATCTGGCACTTACCCCATTCTGCCTTAACCTTCTCCACAAAATGTCACTAGTAAAACTAACTTGCTAAGTAGGTTTCCTGAAGTGCCAATACAGCTTTTGGACCAAATATATTTTGTATCTGCTATGGGGAATACTCCCTGTAATGTTTATGTCTCTCGGTGGTAAGACTAATATTCACAGGTTTTATCACCATCTTTTTCATAAAACTGTCTTCTGAATTATTTGTGATGAATGTGGAAGTTTTCTGTCCTTGTTAATTAAGGAATACCCTTCCTAAAAAATTAAAGTACAAAGTTTCTGAAAAAAAACTGTGTGCACAGAAAAACATTTTTCAAAATAAATTTTAAGAACTAAACCTAACTCTTTGCAAAAAGAATTTTTGGAAGGCATACCTTATTAGAGCAAAGTTCAAACAAACAGATTATTGGGTTTTTTTTTCCTTCCCTATCCTGCTTCCTCTACTCTTCTTAGAAGTAGAATTCTGCAAATATATGGAAATCAGTTTCTGATATCAAAAGATAATTTTCATGTGATTCAGGTGTGTTTAGCTAAAGCCCCTAAATGAGTCACATGCTTGCTGTAATTGTCTCACTGAAGATCACTAACCACCAACAGGATGTATAATCTGCAGGAAGATTTGGATAATTAACATGCTCCCTTTTAGGTCATAGTGATTTTTATTCTTTCTAATGATAACTAGTTTGACTTTTTTTTAAACCTAGATTTAATGGCAGGAAGAGATGAGGGAGGTAGTTAATTTTGACTTTTTCTTTGACAATTTATTCTATTCCTCACCGTAAAGTAAATATATAATTTGTGGAAAGAATTTATTAATGTTAACAAAGTGCTTGAGTGTGGAAAGTCCTATTTTTACTGGAAAGAGATGGGAGGGATTTTCTCCCTGCTAAGAACTCCCTCCCATCAGTGTATATTACCAATGGTTCTACAAATTATGGTCTTGATGAGTTGCCTGGGTTACTAAGAAATTAAATGATTTGTCCAGGGTCATATAACCAGGATATGTCAGAAATGGACCGTGGACCCAAGTTGCCCTGAGCTCTCTAGTAAGCCATGGCCATTTTTTTCCTGATATTATCATTTTCAATAGCAATAAATAGCTGATCTTCTTGATCAAAGGTGTCAGATTCATGGCCTGCTCCCAATGCTGCTGAACCAGATTAAAAGGTAAGTGGGAAATCTTTAAACAAATACAAATTCAACAGAATCACGATAACACTAATATATGGTTTCCAATATGTGGCCTGCATAGTTTGCCACTATTGATCCAGAGTTCTAATTTGAACTAGGTCAGCTAGGTAGTACAGTGGATAGATTGCCAGGCCTGGAGGCAAGAAGACACCCTCCAGAGTTCAAATATGGCCTCAGAAACTTGTTAGTGATGTTACCCTGGGCAAGTCACTTAACTGTGTTTGCTTCAGTTCCCTTGTGTGTAAAATGAACTAGAAAAGGGAATGGCAAAGCACACAGTATCTTTGCCAAGAAAACCCCATCTGGGGTCATAAAGAGTCAGACACAACTGAAAATGACTGAGAAACATATTTGAACAATATTCACTTAGTCCATTTTCATCAGAGATTTTATACAGAATCATACAATTGACAAGTTGGGAGGGAGCTAACTAGTTTAAACCATATATGAAAGAAATTCCTAAAGTGATATACCTAATATATACTATAGCCTCTACTTGAGGATATTCAAGGATAGGGAAACCACCTCTTCTTGTGGAAATTCATTCTGGTTTTGCATAGTTATAATTGCTAGGAAGTTTTTTCTTAATATTGACCTAAATTTGCGTCTTTGCAACTTCTACCCATTGTTCTAGATTCGCTTTCAGGAAGAAACAGAATAAGACTAAATCATCCTCCACACTGACAAACCTTTGGAAGCTTGAAGGGTTCTAATGCATACCCTCCTCCCCCTGAGCGTCCTTTTTTTTCCCCCCCATACTAAACAAGTCTAGTCCCTTTAACTGAGTCTCTTGGGTTGGTTTGTCCTTCTCAGGTGATTGTTTGTATTAAAGATATTAACAAAAATTTTTCAGAATAGATTATTTTAATTTAGTTGATACACATGTGGTGGAAAAAGAAATATAACCCATAAGTGTTTTCATAAGAAGAAATTTAACCTTTTATCAAAGTTGTTTGGCTCCAGATGGGCCACTGAACAAAAGCAGTTTTAATTTTTTTTCATCTTTAATAATTTCTATTTGAAATAATTTTATTTGAGTAAAGTACATTGATTTTTTTCAGAAGTAAATTGAAACTCTAAATATTAAAGAAGGAATAATAATAGTGAGCTTGGCATATTGAGCATGCAAATAGAATAGTTGTTTTGCTCAGTCACACATAACATCTTAATGCCTTTTAGTCATTATTTGAAGAATGCAAAGTTTCCATTGTGAAGTTACCATGGTGGCAATTTCATTATTTATGCTATAGCTTGCCTATTTTATTATGAAAAATGGAAAATATACAGAACTGCCCTTATGTATTTTTGATAAAAAATGATGACCTCATAATTGGGAGATTTTCAAGGTTCCAAAATTGCCCTTTCTTATACTAAAAATTTGCCCAGAATCATAAACGTAAAGCTTTAAAAACTGACAAGGGAGATAGTATACTGAGAAAAATTATCTACTTGTTTTGTTTTGGTTTTTGGTGTAGATTTTTGGGGTGGGGTGAGGAGATGCTGTAGATCCAATATGATTTGAAACAAAAAGTATCTGAACCCATAGAACAATAAACATAATTTCTGTGTAATTCTGTAGTGTTTACTAGCTCTTACATGGTCTATAACTTTAGTAGCAGTGCCTGAATGCTAATCTTTTTTCAGACTTGCTGGCCGTTTCCCAGAATGAAAGGAGGTTATGTGCTTGTCAGTGGAAAGAGCACTCACACTGGAGTCAGAGGACCAAGTTGGACTTGATGCCCCTGAGGTCCCTTCCAACTCAAGATCTAGCAACCTAGCAACTGAAAGTTATTCTCATTTATTAGGATTAGCTATGAAATAGCTCATTACCTAATTATTTATAAAAGATAAATCATGGCATTCATTAAGATTCCCCTTTCTCCCTCAAATTATAGAAAAATTTCCCCTCAATAATCCCATAAATTTGACCCCATGTTCTTTGAAAAGGTAGATGATGGCTTTGCCAATAAATAGATTTATGATAGCTTATATGCCTTGAATTGGAAAAGGCCTTGGAAAACTCACTATAAAGAGAAAATCACAAGTTTACATGTAATGGCTCACCTTACCACCTTTTGTGATTGTTTTTTCTTTGAAAACATATGGAGAATTGGTTATATGCTAGTTCTAAAGAATCTGAAGATTGAAAATAACAAATACAATTTGGTTTGATTGAGGATTTAATAATTCAAATGTACACCTAAAATTTATCCAGTTCTATTTATTTGTTTTAGAATTATCCCATTTAGACTGAACCGAAGAATAAGCTTTCCTATATGAGCTGATAAATTTTTTTCTTAGTCATATTGGATTTGCTACAAATAGCCCTATTTTCCCCCCCAAAAAAAGCCCTTTTCTTATTACCTGCCTACAACTACACAAAGTGAAGAGCAGAAATAAGAATAATAATTAGATAAATAAAAATAACAAATTAGCTAAGTAATTGGATTCTCTCTTTTTTTTTCAAACCGTCCTTTGTAAAACTGAGGCAAAACAAAGAGGTCCCTCTTTTTTTATGATTTGGGCAAATTCATAATCTCATAATTTCAGATTTGAAAGGGACTTGAGAGGCCTTCTGCTGCAACCCACATATAATCACTCTGACAAGTGATCATCCATCCTCTTTTTTTTTTTAAGAACTCTATTCAGGAAGAGACAATTACCTTCTGAAACACTTTATCCCAGTTTTAGATAACTTTAATTATTAGAAAGTTTATCCTGTTATCAAGTCCAATTCTTCCTCTATGTCCCTTCCCATCCATTGCTTCCAGTTCTACCGTCTGAGGGCCAAACACAGCAAGTCAAACCTCCCATAGCCATATTAAGACTTCTGACTCAGCAAAATGATCTAAAGCTAAAGAATAAAGAAGAGAAAATTCAGGCAACAATAATAATATTCATAGCTAGTACTCACATAGAACGTTACAGTTTGACATGACTTTTGCTGATGTCATTTAGCCCTTATATAACCATGGCATACCTGTGCAATTATTATCATCATTTTACAGATAAGGAAACCGAGTAAGACAGATGTGCCCAGAGACACACAGCAGAGGCTGGATTTTGAACTCAGCTCTTCCTTCCTGATTCCAGGTCCAGCACTGTCCACTACAAAAGAAATTTGCATTGTGACCACTTGTTAAATGTTTGCCTCCTTTTAGGTGGTTTAATCCAGGATGATAGTTTTCCTGGGTTGTGTTGTTTTGATTATAAACACACATACCTTCATCATTTGCAATTATGTCCTATTGACAATAAGTGGCAATATATATATATATGTTTTGTCTATGCCACTTAGGATAAATGATGAAGTCCCACCTTCTAACATGGCCTGGTAAAGTTCCTTTCTAATTAAATATAATCTATTTCTTCTTTTGAAACATGGGGTCTTTTGTCAGGGTAGAAATAACGATGTTCTTATCTGCTTTTCTTACCCCAGGATCATCTGTTGTACCTAAATAGTCATACCTTAATTCTTTTTATACCAATAAACAGAAAAAAATGAAGAAGAAGAGCAAGAAGCAAAAATGGAATTGAAACGAAGACTCAGCAGAAAGGTGATGGATACATCGCAGTACATGCCTTTATGTCTTTGTGTGTTCACATCATGTTCCTCTGCACCATTTCGCTCCCTTCTTTCTCACAGGCAAAAATGTCATTTAGTAGATTCTATGAAAAAGTTCCCAGTATTTATTTAGATGACATGCTAAGATCGCTCTGTGTGGTACACACACACACACACACACACACACACACACACACACACTATCCACAAAACAAAAAATTTTCTATTATGTTTATATTTAGTTATTTGGTATGCCTATGCAGGAAACTTTTTGAAATGGGCTCTAAAAATAAATTTGCTTTTCGATAGAGCCACGGTAGAATTTTAAGTAAACATTTGGGTTCTTGGAATTGTGACTAATACATCCTTGATAGATGTGAGTGAGTCAAGATACAGTGAATAGAGCACTAGATTTGGAGTCAGAAAAGCCTGGGTTCAAATCCTGCCCTAGACATTTATTAGCTATGTAATCTGGACAAGTCATTTAACCACTTTGTACCTCAGTTCCCTCATCTGTAAAATGAGGGGGTTGGACTTGATGACCTCTAAGGTTCCTTCTAATTCTCGACTGATGGTCCTATGATCATTTCTACTGGGCAATCTAGTTGGGGGGGTCCGGGGGGGAAAGAATCTGTGGCCTCAAGGCCACATATGACCTTCTAGGTCCTCAAGTGCAGCCTTCTGACTGAGTCCAAATTTTCCAGAACAAATCCTTTTATTAAGGGGATTTCTTATGAAGTTTGGATTCAGTCAAAGGGGTGCACTTGAGGCCCTAGAAGACCACATGTGGCTTCAAAGCTGAAGGATCCCCCCTGCTCTAGGTCCTCAAATGCAGCCCTTTGACAGAATCTAAACATCACTCATGATCTAGCTAATCCGTTTTCCCTGGTTAAGTATATTTCCAGAATAACAAAAAAGTTTTAAATCTCCTATAGCTCAGACAGTTGTTACTTCTAATGCAGTAGTTCTCAGACTTTTTGGTCTCAGGAACTCTTTATACTCTAAAAAAATTATTAAGGACCTCTCAATGTGCTTGTTTGCGTGAACTATAGTTATCAATAGAGTCGTTAGAAAGTTTTGTCTCCATGTTAGAAATTAAAATAGTTTTTATCTCATGTACCTCCTAAAAGGAGGACCCCACCCAAGGGGTCACTAGACTACACCTTGAGAACCACTGTGCTAATTTATAGAAATAGAATTCTGGTTAAAAAGTCCATTTTTCTATAAACAGAAAAAAACCAATCTTTTAAAAATAAAGCATGAGTATTTTGTATATATACTTTTGATATTTATATGTTGCCTTACAAATAACAAAATTATTATTGTAATTAAAAACAATAGAAGCAGGAACCTATAGCATTTGCATAGCACCTTGAAGTTTACATAGCACTTCAGAGATACTGTCTCATTTGATTTTCACAATGACCCTGTGAGGTCAGTGTTATGAATATGCCCATTTTACCTATGAGGGGATTGGAACTAACAGATTAAATGACTTGCCTTGCTCAGGTACCTGCAGTAGGATTAGGATTTAAGCATCCCTAATTGTAAATCCATTGCTAAACAATTTGTGGTTGTAACTTTCTTTCACTGAGTGGGGCCCAAGGAACTTTATCTTTCTTCATTAATTTTACAGAGAAATATATAAACTTTTATTTATCACTGCAGGTTAAGTGACCCATGGAAAAAGCAGTGTGAAAAAGGCTAGGCAAAATGTTTCCTTCCAATGGAAATGATACTACAACTGCAGTTTGAGATGATTTTATCATTAAAAACCACATACAGGCAGATATGTGGCAAAATGAATAGTGTAGTGGCCCAGGAATCAGGAGGACCTGAGTTCAAATCCAGTCTCAGACACTTAACACTTACTGTGTGACCTCAGGCAAGTCACTTAACCCCAATGGCCCTGCCTTCCCCCATCCAAAAAAAAAAGACATTCCCCACCTTACCCCACCCCCACACACATATATTTAGTAAACAGTTTCTCCATGGACTAGAAATCAAAGAAAAGACAAGTTGAAATAGAGTTAGCATCTTGTATGAAAAAGGACTCTGCTGGCTCCCAAAGGCTCTAGAGATGCTTTTTAGGGACACTTTGGTGACTGATTCCTTTCTTTTTTCACTAGGAGGACATGTAACATGATGAGGGATGGACTATTGATGGTAGCAGCCACTTATAAACATCATACCCATATTTGGCATGATCACAGAGCCCTGTTGAAGGTCTGCCATAGGATGAATCTTTTTCTTTAATTGTACAGATGAATTAACCATGAATTACCCCAGGGAAGTTAAATCACTTACCTAAGGTACAGAGTTAGTGCAATTAGTAATAGAAATCTGGTCTCCTGCCAGCGGTTTGTGCTTATACCATAATACCTGCAGTTCACCATAATAGAAACATAGAGTCAGAGCTCCACGGTCATCTAGTTCAGTGCTGTCAAACTCAGGAATGGGGGCCACTAAATGGTGCATAAGATCCCCATAAGGACATAATAACTTAGAAAATCACATATTAACATTATCTATGTTGTTTTGTTAAATATTTTCCCGATTACATTTTAAACTTTTCCTGCCATACTCACAGGCTGCATGTTTGACATCTTTGATCTAGTCCAATGCCCATAATTTTACAAAGGAGGAGACCAAGTCCCAGGGAGGTTAAGTGATTTCCCTAAGGTCACACAAATAGAAGGTAATAGATTTAGGATTTGACCCAGTTTTGGCTTTCTTCCCACTACACCACACATTATGAAGAACGTATTACAGAAATCTTAGACACATCCAGTCTGTGACAAAGGACATCATGAAAATGAAGTGGCAGCAATATGCTTTGTCTTTTCTTGTGTGCAATTAGTATTATGACTCTCAATTTAGAAATATATTACCTTAGAATATATTACCTTCATAGTAAAGTCCCTTCAAGACTTGAGCAAGCCAAGTTTCTCCCAATCTGTCCATGTCATTTCTACACTTTCCTCAGGCTTGTCAAGGTCTAGGGAAAATAGCAACTTTCATCATACTGAAGAGCAGCTAGATAGGGTATAATTCACATAATTTAAATTGTGCTATGATCATTTTTTGAACCACTGTCTCAAAGGAAAAAGCTGGTTTAGTAATTGTTTTCACAAAGGTCTAAGACTCCCCGATCTTGTCTCCCTTTTTTTATCTTTGCTTTTTTTTTTTTTTTTTTTTTTGGAGGGGGTAAGGCAGGGCAATTGGGGTTAAGTGACTTTCCCAAGGTATGGCTAGTAAGTGTGTCAAGTGTCTGAGACCAGATTTGAACTCTTGACTCCAGGGCCAGTGCTCTATTCATTGTGCCACATAGCCGCCACCTCCCTTCCCCCACACACATCTTGTCTCTTAAACAAATCTCTAGTGCTATTTCTTCTTCTTGTGCCATTCTCCTAACTCTAATTCCACCTAATCAGCCCAGAGTTGCTAAGGTGTCCAGCTAATACTTGCAGAGGAGGCATAGATTATAGGTAGAGCCAAGGTGACCTTATCCTACAAAAAGTTTTGCACTGAGTAGCCACCTTACTGAGTATTTCTTTTCCCCAGGTTTGTGGATATATTATGGATTTATAACAATCAAGGTTAAACATTTTACTGGCAGAGTAGAATCAGTCCATTTGGGACTGATGGTATAGACTAGTGGTTCTCAACCTTCCTAATGCCACAACCCTTTAATACAGTTCCTCATGTTGTGGTGACCCCCCCCCCAACCTTAAAATTATATTCATTGCTACTTCATAACTGTAATTTTGCTACTGTTATGAATTGCAATGTAAATATCTGATATGCAGGATGTGTTTAAATTGAACATAAAACACAGGGTTATATATATAGACTATATATATATTTAATATTTTATAGACAAAGAGTAATAAAATGTTTATCCCAAAAGGGACCCTAGAGATCATCTGTCTTAATCCCCTTACTTTGCAGATGAGGAAACTGAAGCCCAAACGTTAAAAGATTGGCTTAGTCACATAGTTAATGTTTTCAGGCTTCCTACCCAGTACTCCTTCTTTTGTACCGTACTTCTCAGATACTTATTTCCAAAATATTAGATGTCTTTAAAAATATTCGTGTTTTCATTCTAATCGTTTAGTTCTCCAAACTAACCTTATTTCTGATCATTGTTATATGCATTTCATATATCATTAATGACTTCGAAGACAGCCTTCTCAGAGCTGAGCAATTTAGGGAAAAAAATCATGATATAGAGACAAATAACCAGAAGGTTTTTGTAACTCGTCTTACAATGATGATTTTTATAGACTCAAAAACTAGGTCATGCTGCTTTCTGGTTCTTGTTAGAGAATCCCAAGGCACTGCCTTTTTTCCTCTTTCTTGATACCTGAAAGTGACCTTGTTTAACAATAACTCTGAAGTGCTCTCTCTAGACAACAATGTTGCCCTTTGGCTGTACATCGTTGGCTGAACTTTCCTGATTTCTTCCTCTTTTATAGCTCAGTTTGAGACCAACAGTGGCAGAGCTACAAGCAAGAAGGATTCTTCGGTTTAATGAGTATGTCGAGGTCACTGATTCCCCTGACTATGACCGCCGAGCAGACAAACCCTGGGCCAGACTAACACCTGCAGATAAGGCAAGAGCCACAGTAGATTTATCTCTGAATTTATCTTCCTTTGAAAATATTAAAGCATCACTCCACATCCTATTTAAATCTTTCCCAAAAAAGCTAAATGTCATCTGTTGATCTGTCAATCAGTCTCATACACATTTACACTAGCTCTACTCTTAATTCTGTACCAGCAGTTGCCAAGACTACAGTGCCCAAGGGATAAAGACTGGACTTGAAAATTCATTAATATAAGGAATTCTTCCATGACCAAAATCTCTTTATCAGTGCAGAAATCTATCTTCTCTACAGGCTAGGTCTTCCTGTTTTCAAAGTTGGTTCTCTGTTCATTATCAAGCTGCATCATACCATGCCCAAAATTTTGATAAAAATTTCTGTAGTATTATGGCTTTATCATCAATTTCCAATGAGTTGCATTCATCCAGTGCCTTAAACCAATCCATGACTGTAAAATTGATTTTTTTTTTGGGGGGGGGGGCGGATTTTGTATGTTCTGGCTTAATAAAATTTCTGAAAGTATATATTTGGCAAATAAAAATAGTTGTAGACATTGTAACAGCATGGATAAGTGGGCTTTTCCCATACGTGCATAATCTTTAATCCTAGATATTCATCAATATGATATAGTCTCTTAGCCAACAGATCAACTTTGTGAGCTCAAGAGTCCACTGAATCACCTGCAAGGGCCTCTAAATAATGTAGAAAGAAGTGCAACTTTCCTTTATTACTACCTTCATTTAAAACTAAATGGTAAAAATTTGTGCTAGAATTACCAACATATCACCTTATCCATACTGTTGGGAAATAAAAATAAATTTGTCAACAAGAAAGCCTGCTGATTAAATATTTTGGAACATTTGCCATACATAGAGGATTCATTGAATAACAACACTGATGTTAACTAATTACTGTGGCACTACACCAAAAGTGCTTCTTTTTGGCTATTTATTTTCAGAACCCCAATTTTTAGCATTTTCTAGGCATTTAAAACCAGCAAAGGACGACTTCTCATTCTTAAATTTAAACAAAGTTTAGTAATGAATGTATAAATCTACATGCTATGCCTGTATGCTTCAAATGATCCATGATTTCCCTGGTATCAGGATTCCCTGTACTGGCATACATAGTAAAGCCTGCATACCTTCTTATCTTGTCAGTGCTGTTTCACGAATTCTCTTGTGAGGCAGGGCATCTTTTTTTAGTTCTTTATTTTGAGGGTACTATGATCATAAGATAATTATTAGATTTAGAACTTGAATGAAATTCAATGTCTGTATTCCATAGGTGATGGAGTTGATGCTGTGGTGAAGGGGCTTCCCCAAGTAACATAGACAGCAAGCTAGAAAGCCAATTTATCTTTTGACCTGTCTGTCAGTTACCCCACATGCTCACTATGTGACTGACCCTTCTTCTTTTATAGTCATGCAAGTTTTTCTTCATATTACTCTCCAATTTTCCAGTGTAATCTAACATAGAATGCAGTGGAAAGAGGCTGGGATTTCAAACCAGAAGACTTGGAAGAAATTCCCAGTTTTGCTTCTTGCTATCTATGTAACCATGTCATGATACTTTACTTAACTGAGTCTCATTTTCATCTAGAAAATGAAGGGATTGGGAAAATCCAAGAACATATCAAATTCAGTGTAAAAAAAAAAGGAATAAGAGAAGCTGAGACTGAAAACATTAGAAGATACACTAAAGTAGTGTCTATGAGTTGTGCCAGAAACAATGCAGGAAATTCCTCATGGCACAGTAGTTAGATGGTGCAATCAGGAAATTTCATGTCAAGTCAGTAAACTTTTATTAAGCATCTGCTATGTTCCAGATACTGTGCTTAACACTAGATATGCAAAGAGAAGCATAAAACAATCCTTGCTGTCAAGGATTTTACAATCTAATTGTAGAGACAACATACAGATGACTTTGTACAAACAATATAGACAAGTTTGAGATTATCTCATAGGGAGTAGGGAAAACAATAAGATCAAGACTGACTGGGAAAGATTCATTCCAAGAAAAAGGACTTTAGCAGAGACTAGAAGGAAGCTAGGAGGTAGAGATGCTAGGGGAGACCTTCCAGGTTTGGGGAAATGAAAATGTTTGGAGTCTGGTTAGTTAGAGTTCTTACACTAGTTAGAGTGTAAGAACAGCAAGATCACAGAGTATTTGGAATGGAGAAAGTGTAAGAAAACTAGAAGGGTTAGAAGGGAACAGGTTATGAAGGGTTTTAAAAGCCAAACTGAGGATTTTTGCTGGTTTGGTTCGGTTTTTGATCCTGAAGGTAATAAGAAGCTATTGGAATTGAATGAATGAAACAGTGAGAAGATGACATGGGGAGACTTGAGCTTTAAGACGATCAGTTTGACAGCTGAGTGGAAGATGGACTAGAGCAGGGAGAGATTTAAGGCAGGAAAGCCAGAAAAGCAGACTTTTATAGTGTAGTAGTAAGGTGATAAAGGCTTATACTAAGGTGGTATCAGTGTCCAAGGAGAGAAAGGGGCATATGAAAGAGATGTCGTGAAAGTAAAAACAATAGGATTTGTCAGCTGGTTGGATATGAAGGAGAGAGAGTAAGAGGGGGTGGCTAGCTGGTGCAGTGAATAGAGCACTAACCCTGGAGTCAAATGCAGCCTCAAACACTTAACACTTACTAGCCATGTGACCTTGGGCAAGTCACTTAACCCTAATTGCCCAGCAATTGCCCCTTCCAAAAAGCAAAAAAAGAGAGAGAGTGAGAAGTCAAGGAACCACCTTGATTGTGACCCTGGGTGACTGGGAGTATACTGGAATAAGGAAGTTGGGAAGAGAGGAGAATTTGAAAGGATAAGTAAAGAGTTGAGTTTTGAACTTGTTGAGTTAATTATGACTTCAAGACATCTGGTTCAAGATGTCCAGTAGGCATTTGGAAATGTGAAAATTGAAGGAGAAAGGTTAGAACTAATCAAATGGATTTGGACATCTTTGGCATAGAGATGATCTTTGAATCCACAGGAGCTAATGAGATTGCCAAGTGAAACGAAAGAAAGGGAGAAGAGAGAACAATTCAGAGCTTTGGGGGACATCCACAACTAATGAACTAAACCTGGGTGAAGACTCATAGAAGTGTCTAAGATGGAACAGTCAGACAGGTGGGCAAGTAGTGTCTCCAAAAATGTATAGAGAAGAGAGTATTAGAAATGTAAGAAATAGGAAAATTAAGAAGTAAGATTTGGGGAAAAACTAATTAATTCTGCTTTAGACACACTAAATTTAAGATGCCAAGGGATGCCAAGGTGCAGACTTTAAAGCAAACAGTTGGAGATGTGGGATCTGGAGCACCGAGGGCCAGATATGAAGATTTGGGAGTTATCTATTGATCAACAGTTTTAAAGGAAGAAGAGGAATCAAGAAGAGTAAGAATTGAGAAATGGTCACTAACTGTGGCAATTAAGAGATCATTGATTACTTTGGAGAAAACAGTTTCAGTGGAATGGTGAGGTCAGAAGAAGGAAACAAATATTTATTATGTACCTGTTATGTGCCTAAGCTTGGTGCTAAGGGCATTATAAATATATAATTTAACCCTTATAGCAACCCTGTGAGGTAAGTGTTATTATTATCCCCTTTTATTATTATTATTCCCCAGTTAAGGAAACTGAGGCAGCCAACAGTTAAACAGCTTTCCAGCATTACACAGTTAATAAGTGCATGAGGGGGGCAGCTAGGTGGCGCAGTGAATAGAGCACCGGCCCTGGAGTCAGGAGTACCTGAGTTCAAATCCGGCCTCAGACACTTAATACAAAAAACTAGCCGTGTGACCTTGGGCAAGTCACTTAACCCCAACTGCCCTCCAAAAAGCAAAAAAATAAATAAATAAAAAATTAGTGCATGAGGCCTGATTTGAATTCAGCTCTTTCTGGCTGCTGGCCCAGCACTCTATCCACTGGTAGCTGCCTCTAAGCTAGACCACAAAGAGTTAATACTGAACAAAAAAAGAAGTGGAAGCATCAATTGTAGATAATCTTTTCAAGTTTAGCCATAACATGGAGAGGTATGGGATGGTAGTAGTGTTGGATGGATTGAATGAGGGTTCTTTTGAGAATGGGGGGTATATAAGTGTGATTGTAGACATTAGGGAAGCATCCAGGAGACAGCTAAAAATGAAAGATTAGTGAAAGGGATACAATCTGCTGAAGAAAATGAGATGGAATGGTATCACTTGTGTAGGTAGTGGGGTTTGCATTGGCAAGAAGGACTACCATCTTCATGTAAGACAGGTAATGGAGAAGTGAGACAAGATGTCTGAATTATGTAAGATGAGAAAGAAGGGACATATACAAAATAAATACATGGTGATTTGCTGGGAGTATGGGATAGTTAAGAGAATCAGGAAAGGCCTGTTGAAGGAACTGACATATGAAGAGTACCTTGCAGGGAGCTATGGGGTTCAAGAGGCAGAGGTGAGAAGAGGGCATGGGGTATAAATAGCCTGTGGAAAATCACAGAAGTGACTGGTGCAATGTCCTGTGTGAATAGTACCAAAAGGACCAGTTTGTCTGGAGGGCAGAGTGCATGATAGGGAGTAATAGGTAATCATCCTGAAAAGCTACTATGCAGCCAAATAGTAAAGAGATTTGGATGCATAGTCAAAAATGCTTAGCCAACAGGAAAATTAGGAAAAGGGAAGATTTTGGGGAAAACTAATGAAATCTGTTTTAGACACATTGAATCTGAGGTTCTAAGGGATGCCAACATGGAGATTTTAAATTAAGTAGTTGCAGATGTGGAACCTGGAGCACAGAGGGCCAGACATGTAGATTTGGGAGCTATCTGGAGAAAAAAAAAGGAGTATCTGGAGACTCTGACAAATCCATACGATATTCTTCATACGCTTAGACTTCCTCCATAACACTGGCCAGAACTTTCAAGAAACACGTGTCTCCTTATTTTATACCATGCTTTTTATTGATGCTTAGATCACTGATTGAACTTCTCTGTTGTAGCTTGAATTTTACCATATGAAATTATTGTTTTAGGAGAGCTCTTCCAGGCTGTGTTTTGCTTCAGCATGGAAGGTTTTTTTGGTTACAAAAGACCAAAAAGTATATGTGGTATGTTGCACAAGACTACAAAAGGCTGCCCATTTTCTTTTTGCATGTTCATTAGTGATACCCTTGTATACATCGATTACAGCATTCTCATAAAGATTTTATAGCACTGTTGTCTTTGTTGCATCTTTCTTGGTACTAATACTGCCAATATTTTTTTCATTGTTAGAATCTTTAACTCTTGAGACACTTTGAAATTTGACCTATGAATACTCTTAAAATTTTGTCACTTCCATCATGTTCTTTTAGTGCATATATTTGATTAGATTTAGCTATTATGGTTACCATTTCCATTTCCTTACATAGCACATTAGGTACTTAAGGTTATGGAATCCCATGGTGGTCTTTCCAGTAACATTAGGGAACAAAATTGTTGGCTATAGAAATTCTTGCAGATGTGTTACATTTCATGTCTATTTGTTGTCTGTCTTTCAGTTTCATCTATAAATATTTTTCAGATGACCTGGCTTAGCTTTCTCTAGTTTTATTTTCCATTCCACTGCTTTGTACTTTGTGAAGTGTTTCATCCTGTAACCTTCCATTCTCCATAGTGTTTTGAAAATAAATTTGGATTCTACCCTGACACTGTCCTTATTTGACACCTCCCTCCTTGGCAAGGAGATCAAGGGTTTGTTGGCTAAGTCCATTTCTGAGTTCTTTGAGCCCAAACATTAGTTTTATGGCAGTGAGTCTTCTTTAGGAAATGGTGTTAATGAAATCTAATGTCTTTATTTTTATCCATTTCTCATTTTTAGGAATCAACTGCTTTTTTTAATAGGCCAAGTGAGGGTTGCTGCAATTATACATAGCATCTTTGACCTTCATCCTCTCTTCTAAATTTGTAATTTTGGACCTTTGATCTTTGTTATAAGCAATGAATGATGCACAAAGTCAGATGTTTCTGGAATGAATCGAATCTATAGCTAACCTCTCCCTGCCTCAATCTCTTTAAATATATAATCAATTTCATTTAGTTTTTTTAAATTTTTATTATTTGTTAAGTCCCACATCTAAAACCTTATGACTCTTACTGAGGAAGCAGTTATTCACAATATGAGCATGAGGCTTCTAAGTAATCTTCAAGCTTTTGACTTCTTTAATTTCTTAATCTTAAAACATTTCTTTTTATTTTTCTGGGTAGCTAATAATTTTATTAATTATGCTAGTGGATAATTAATGAAAGGGGTCAGTGACATTCTTCCATGCTAAAAACCCCTCATGGAACCTATTCAACACTTATTGAAGTAATAAAGTCTGTACAGACAGTGTCATTGTCTGTTTTGGGGATTTCCACACCCAAAGAATTTATTACCAAGACGCTGACCTCATCTCCTTGTGATGAACATCTCTTTTTTTTAATCTTAGGCTCATCCTTGGATAGCACCCTCAGTCTTTCCCAAGGCCCATATTGTAAACTTTTCTAGCATATCTCAAAATGTAATTTTAATTGAAAATATAGGTATGGTCTTAGTGAACACTTAATTGAACTTGTGAAGAAATTAGATTTAGAGGGGTTTATAACTTGCCACTCTGGATCATGTCTCTGTTGTTTCTCCTTCAGTAAACTGTATCACTCCCTATACTAGATTTTGTTACTTATATTAGGGATCAAATCATGGTGTTTTCCTGTGTGACTAACTACCACCCCTTTTCCAAATCCAGAATCTATATTTGGTATATACAGAGTGTGTGTGTATACATATGTATACATATATACATATATACATACACACACACAGTATAATCATTTGAACCTCTTTTTTAAAAGAATTATAAAAATTAATAGGAATGAGGAGCTAATTATTTCAGCATATTATTCTGGAGATAATAGTTATAGATTGATATATATCTATATCAGGCTATATCTCTTTCTGTTATTTGTCTAGTAAACATTGTTGAGAGTGTCTTATATTGCTTTAAATATTTTTATGTAGACCACCTGTGGCTCACCATGGATTTGCTGAGTAACTTGGGTAACCTGGTTTTGTTTCTGCTAGCATGTGGGGGGAGGAGGGCACAGGAGAAAGAAAGAGATGAGGAAAGAGAGAAAAGGTGTGAAAGAGAGGAAATGAAGAGGTCAGAACAGAGTTGGACTACCATACACCATCAGAATTTGAGGTTAATCTATTGTATAGCAACTATACAGAACCACTGCTGGGCCCAGAAATCCCCTCACCCTCTCTAAGTCCCAGAGACCAAGTATTACATGCCACACATTCCAGAAAGAGGAAGGGAGGCGTCCAGAAGGCCAGGTTACTACTTAATAATTAGTTAGCATTTGTAGAATGTATTTAAGTTTGCAAAATTATTTTATTTGTTATTTCATTTGATCCTCACAACAACATTCCTGCAAAGTAGGTGCTTTTATTATCCCCATATAATAAATGAGGAAACTGAGTCAGACAGAAATAAAACAATCTGCCCAGGGTAACAGGGTTAGTGTCTAATGAAGAACTGGACTTCATATATCCAACACTATATTCTATATCCAACACTCTAACTACTATGCAACCTGGCTGCCTTTTAAGGTATGTTGAATGGGTCATTAAGGCCAGTCCTCTCCTACATAGTATTTGTAGGCTCACAGGCACACACATACATTCACAAATTGTCTTTCACACACACATACACATGCACGCACACAAAACACACCCTACCACCATCAGTGAATACTGAATTATAAAGCTCAGGATGTGTATCTCTTATCAAGAGGTCCAGGATAAGGGCAAATATGTCAGCAGAAGGTGACAAGTGATGACAAAACATATTGCAGTGGAAAGGTCTAGCTCCAGGCCTATTTCATTAGATATACTTCAGTCCGATTTAACATGGGGTAGAAGTGGAAGGCTGAGTTCCCTTACACTGCAAATCTATTGTGGTTTTTTTCTCCTACACATTTTCTGGATGTAGGTAAGCTTTACCCTTGCCATATTTCTTTCCCCAGTGTCTTACTCTTAGTGACATCATCTGGGGCATCATGAGCCTATATAATTTCTGGCCTTGATATCTAGAAGTCCCACTAACCAGAGAAGTTCTACATTGTTATTCAGTGTTATTCAGAGACATTCCAACCCTGTGGTCTGTGGTTCCTAATGCTTCTGAGTTCCCAACTTTATGTTATTTTTGTCTTGTTAGGCTTTATAGCTTACAGAGAAATTATGTAAGAATTGATCTTGTTTTCCCACTTTCCCTTGTAATATCCCCAAGGTTCTTTCGTTCATTCATAATTATAAGACAGAGATGGAAGAAATCAGTTTAGGCTACATGATATCATTTGGAACTAAAGATGTGACTTTGCTACAGTTATTGTAGTTGAAGCCCCAGAGTGCAATAGGATGCCCCTAAATTCATTTTGGGGATATGGCAATTTCCTTGTCATTCTTAGCAGAAGCTTATTTGCTTTTGTTGGACCTTGGGATTTAATCAGTGACTATAAAAATAAAGAAAAAAGTTTTGGGAAAACCTAAACTAGTCTTTATGGTTATGTCACTGGGAAAGAGGTGGACGGTTATCTTTTCTCTACTAGAAGAGACCAGAAAATCCATTCAAAAGCACCTTTACATTCTGCCTCCACACAGTGCAGTTGGAAAGCCAAATCTTGAAGAACAGTCAGGAACAACTATGAGAGTTTGACACCTTCAGTTGGCAAAAGGGGGGTTGATTTATGAACTTTACTCATGTTTTTAAGGATAGTAGTACTCTTTCAAAACAAATTTTCAGGATTCTTCAGCCACTTCTTTACTGAAAACTCAAATGCCCTTTGTCTTCTGGTGGCAATTGACTGAGGATACATCCATGCAGAACCAGAATGGTTGCTGAACAACCCTGAAGGACTCTCATAAATTCAGCTTTTTCTACTACAGTTGTCCTTTTCTACATCATGACTTTTCCCATCAAGGTTTCAATATATTGCAGGTCAGCATAAGAAATTAAATGGGTATTTGGGGGGAGTTTTGCAGAAGCCACAGACAACAAGGGAAAGCTAGAAGATGACACAGAAAAGGTTTAGAAACTTGGGAGTGGCTAGGTGGTGCAGTAAATAGAGCACCAGCCCTCGAGTCAGGAGGACCTGAGTTCAAATGTGGCCTCAGACGCTTAACACTTACTAGCCATGTGACCTTGGGCAAGTCACTTAATCCAACTGCCTTGCTTTTCCCCCTCCAAAAAGCAAAAAAAAAAAGTTTAGAAACTCAGAAATGTGTAAAATATATGTATAATATTGTATAACATCAACCCAAATTTTACAATAAGGTACTGTAAACACCCCATAAAAGAAAAAGAAAAAATTCAGACTTCTTCTCTTGTATGAAGGGAGAGCCAAAAAAATTTTACATAGCTTTTCCAGATCATGGAGGTGCTGCACCCCTAACCCTTGTGATGGGGAAGGCATAACTATCCTTATTTCATCAAAAGATAAGAAGAAACTACTTAAGCCTTTGCCAGCTGGGACTTCACTAGCTAGGATCATCTACTGACTGGAAGAATTTAACACCTTGCCCATGAAACACCCCTTTGGGAACCCACAAAAGGGAAAAGAATCCCTTGGGTTATATGGAGCTAACTCTAGTTCAGCTTACTACAGGACTGCTCTTCTATTAAGGACAGTAAGTTTGGCCTGCTTCTGTATCATTGCTTCAGTTTGTATCCCTCTGTTTACACAGAGATATCCCTGAAACAGCTGGGAGTTTAATTTGTATTCTCTGAAAGAAAAGATTAAAATGAACAGCAATGCAAAAAAGCTTAGTTTGGGGTTTTTGGGTGGGGAGGGGCAGGGTAGAAAGGAGGTAGTTCTGTTTATTTTTTTCTAATAGTCCTATGCTGATAATAAAAGAGAGAAATGATCACCATGAGACTCTAATACTTCCCTAGCATTAAAAATTTTTATGAAGCTATTGCTAAAAGGATTGAGAGATATTGTACATGAAGGATTCACTAACAAATAGGGAGTGGCAGGCTATCTGACTAAATGAAACATCTCCTCAATCTCCAAGATAATGTGCTGAGCGGTGTCTAATACCATGGATTTTTTATTTAAAAGATCTATTTCCTTATCCTGGTTACTTACACATGTAGTTGTTTATTATTTATGTAATTTATTTTCTCTTTGTTTAACATTTTTTTATTACTCCAGGGGATATGTGGCACTTGAGATTAGGTGAAGGGTGAGACAAGAAAATGAAAATTCATTTGAAAAAGTACACACACACACACACACACACACACACACACACACACAGGTTAAATTCCCACATCATGTTGTTGTTCAGTCATTTTCAGTCATGTCCAGCACTTCATGACCCTGCTTGGGGTTTTCTTGGCAAAGCTACTAGAATCGTTTGCTATTTCCTTCTCCAGTTCATTTTACAGATGAGGAAAATGAGGCAAAACAGGGTTAAGTGACTCATCCAGGTCACAGCTAGTAAGTGTCTGAGACCAGAGCTGAACTCAGAAAGATGAGTCTTCCTGAGTCCTGGCCCAATACTCTATGCACTGTTCCACTTAGCTGCCCTGCCAAATTCCCACATGCTCAAGGCAAAATACAAGGCACAACATGGTCTCATTAAGCTGCTGATGGTGAATTTAAATGAAGAGTGTAACAAAACAGATGAGGAGCAAGCAGAGTTTCTTGGTTAAATTTCAAGAACAGAAGCATGAGGGAGCTTGGGACATGTCCTCTAACTCTCGGAAGTATTAGGGAGCAGTGTAAAAGGTGTAAATATTAAACAGAGGAGGAGGAGAGAAACGTTAGAACTGACACTTGAGGGAACAAAGAGAAAAGTTGTGGTGTTCAAGGAACTCTGATGATGATGATGATGATGATGATGATGATGATGATGATGATGATATAGCTAATATTTATAGTTCTTTAAAATGTGCACTTTTCATGTATTATCTCATGTGAGCTTCATAGCAATCCTGGGAGTTAGGTGTGTTATTATTATCTCCTGGGGGGAAACGAAAAGTGAGAGTTAAGTGAGTTGCCCAGGTCACACAGCTGGTCAGCTTCTGAGGTCAGATTAAACTCTGGGCTTTTGTTTCTAAGTCCAACTCACTTTCTGCTATGCTGCCACCATTACATAAGATTAATAATATCCATGGGTTTTGTTTTGTTTTGTTGCTTTTTGGAGGCCAATTGGGGTTAAGTGACTTGCCCAAAGTCACACAGCTAGTTTTTGTGTCAAATGTCTGAGTTCAGATTTGAACTCAGGTCCTCCTGACTCCAGGGCTGGTGCTTTGTTCACTGCGCCACCTAGCCGCCGTCATGGGGATTTTATATTCAAAGAAAAAATGACAGCCAAATGCCTTATACATGCAGTGAATTTGCTTTCCTTAATTCAGAAAAAATGACATTTAAAATTTTAAAATTCACACGAAAATTTTTTCAATTAAATTTATCATCAAGAATTATTTACCAAGACCCTATTGGATGGAAAATATGGTACTTGGCATGGAAGGTAATACAAGGTTTAGCCAAGAAAGTGGATGCCTTCATAGGGCTAATGACATATACACAAACAACTCTACTTATACTCTTGATATTTTGGATTTGTGATTTTAACGTTGCAGTAGTTCTTTTTGCCAAGGTAGATCACAACACTTCCGTACCTCCCCATCCCTTCTGATTTCTGTCTCTTTCTTCCCTAACCTCTCCATGGATGATCTTTGTATATATTTTACTGCTGGCCTTCCTCAAGTTATTTTAACATCTTAAAATTGCTAATATAGCATTCAGGCTGTCCATCTTGTCTCTCATTCTCACCACATAATGGACCTATCTCCTTTTCCATTCAAAAAATATCTTTTACATTATTCCTCAGTATTACCTGCCCAGGAGGGAGCCTATTGTAGTGAGAAAATCATTGGCTTGCAAGTAAAAAGACCCAGGTTTCAATTCCATCTTCTAATGTGGTTTTCTTGAAGGGACCTATAAAAGGGTACTAGGAGTGAGGGGCCAAATTATACAAGATGCAGAGTAGATCCCAGAAGTGAATGCTACTGGTGTGCAGGACAATCATGTTGCCCTTCCCATCAGCATTGCTAAATTATGTATTACTTTAAAGCTTGTCAGGTCTTGGCAGAACTGAGACATTTGTAACAGGTGTTAGAGGGAGGCTTTGTACTTTAAAGATGAAGTGGCCAGGTTACCAGTAGCCCAAATACCCACTCAATAGATGAATCTCAATCTCTGCTTAAACACTTCCAGTGATAAGGAATGTGCTGTGAGGGGTTATGCCTACTCTGAATCAAGAGTCCATTTACTTTATTTTTATAATGTGGATGAGGAACAGTTAGGAGGCTCTTATAATAGTTTGGACAAGAGGTATAAAAACAAATTGGTGGCTATGTAAGTAGAGATAAACAGATGCAAGATATACTGTGGATGGAGACATTATTAGATTTGCCGACTGATTAGCTGTGAAGGAGAATGAGAAATTGAAGATAACACAGAAGTTTTGAACCTGGATGCCTAGAAAGATGTCTTCAGCAACAGTAGGGAAGTTCAGGAGAAATGCAGATCGCAATTCATCTTGCCTGATGATCCTGTGTGACTAAATCTGCCCCACCCAAATTAAAAAGTGGAGGAAAGTGGTTTGGGCTCTTCCTAGTCATTGTCCCAGAGATCAGAGCCTCCTCCTCTGAGGAATACTTGTTGTTGCTAAGGAGCTTAAAAGTCTGACTTGTAAGGGAGGAAGTTGGAAGCTTCCCTAAATTAGGAGAAGGAAGGTATATTGGGGAATAAGGAAAGCTGTGATTGTCCCAGAAACAAGCTTTAGAGTTGGATAGCATAAAGAATGATGGAATACCATCCATTCTCCCAGACACAAGTTGATCACATACCCCTTGCATTCTTGCCTTGGCTCCCACTGTGGAGACCACTGCTCCAAACTAACAATGATAAATGCATCCAGTACAGACAAAAGGTAGTCACTAAAAAAGAATGAACTAGGATTTCTTATATTATTTGTATTAGAACCTAACATGTTTTACTGGTGTTTGTCTCTTTACAAAGAACAAATAGCATCTGATTTGACTGAAAGTAAGTAATAAGAATTCTGATGCAAAAATCATTTACAAAGATAGTTCTGTAAAGTTTTCATTGCCATGAGTCCTTTCTCTGATAGAATCATCCCACACCCTATCCTTTCATGCAACTCTTCTCTATATTCTTTTGTAAACCCTTCAGAGAATGTTCTCCCAACAGATTGATTGAGATCTTGTCCTTACTATCCGACCAATCTCCTTTGTTTTCCAGTCATGCATTTTATTGATGATATCCATTTTGCCATTTCTCTGGTATAATTCTTCACTGGTACTGTGATGCAGCCTACTGATACTCACCATGTACTTCTCCATTGCCCTTTGAATGATTCTCAACCTTAATTTTTAACAAGAATGTAGGGTTAGCCATATAGAAGACATGAAGAAAATTGTTTCAGAAAGAAGCTTGGAATCATTAAAAGTACTACACAGTTTCCCAGAATCAATCCAGTTTTTCTCTTCCTGTTCAATTTTGGGCCCAGTTCACCATCCATATGCAGTATCTTTCCAAGATCTATGTACTAAGAATGTAACTCTATGGTTTGTCCAACTAACTGTATATTGTAGTATGAATAATAGGCATTCTCCAATCGCTTTTTTTCCTGTGTAGATAGACAGAAATTCTTTGAGAGATTGTAGGTTCCCTTTGGGGTCTTTGCAGTGTTATAGTACTTGATATATTCCACACAATGTCGTCCAGAAAGAGAACTGTCTTCAGTATCTTACTATCAGTAGGAAGTCAATCTTCCTTTTGAATTATTTACGATATCTACCATGTATGCTTTGTCAAGCATCTCCCTGATTCATTTCACAATTGATATTAGTAATCAGAGAGTCATTGAACAAAGTTTACTTTGCTGTTTAAAAAATACTTATTATTCACATAATAGACTAAAATTCAGTTTCTTAATGTCTTTTTTGGACATTTTCTATTTTTAAGAACTTCCACGAGAAAATAATTTTCTAATCTTGACTAAATTGAACAGAAACTTTAATACTTCCTGCATTATTATTTTTAGCTCGCCACCCACAATAGCATTATGCCAATATTTTAATGTACAGTTAAGAGTCATTTTAAAAATCCTCTAGGATAAGTGTGAGAAAAAGTTGGGAGGGGAGATGTTGGTGAAATAGTATGGATATTATGTCTCCTGTTAATTTCATCTTTATGTATGTCAAAAATAAAATCTTCTTTGCTTAGGAGTTTAATAATGAGATCCTGTATCTTATGTCTCTAGGCTAAGAAGAAGTTTCCTTTGTAGGCCAAAGCTAGGAATCAACATAAGTTAGCGTAAGTTATTGTTAAAGAAGCCACCTGAAAACCACTAGTATTTTGATGTCAATTCCTTATACCTGGTTGTTCATCTAAGAGCTAATATGGTAAACACCTGGTCATGTCAAGATCATGTTATTGCATGTAAGGCTTGCTGGGCATCATGTCACCATTTGTGATTTTAGCTGAAGAGTGAAGAGTACTTAGCTATTGGAAACCTACTTCATTAGTGAGCAGAGGCAGGAGTAACACAGTAACACAGTACTGTGTTGTGCTGTGTACACAGTAACAGTCAAAGTGTGTGATGACTGATTTTAGTAGACTTAGCCCTTCTCAGCTATGCAAGGACCTAAAACAATTCCAAAGAACTCATGATGGAAAATTCCATCCACATCCAGAGAAAGAATTATGGAGTCTGAATGCAGAGTGAAGCAGACTCTTTTCTTTTTTTTATTTTGTTTTGCTTTCTTTCTCATGGTTTCTCCCATTTATTATAATTCTTCTGTACAACATGACTAATGTACAAATATGCTTAATAGGAATACATACGTAGAGCCTATATCAGATTGCATGCTGTCTTGGGGAAGGAGGAGGGGAGGGAGGGGAAGAAAATTTTAAACTTATAGAAGTGAATATTGAAAACTAAAAATAAATAAATTTACCTAAAAAACAAAGAAACCTACTTCATTGCATAGAACCGCTATCAGAAAGAGAAAGCTCAAATCTTTGTATTTTTTATCATTTCTCACTGCATTTTCCACAGTACATTAAAAAACACACACACATACATTTCCCTCATCTTGCTACCTGTACATTGCCACTATTTATTATGCACAGCATCAGCAATAACTAACATTTATTGTGATTCCTCAGGATGGATTGCAATATACTGGGGTAGGTAGGGGGAGAAGAGTGGAAGGGGAGATGTTGAAAAGGGATGGATTGGGGGCAACAAAGAAGGAATCAATAGATTGGGAGAAAAGGAAAATGAGGAAATTATTGAAGGTGCAGACTCCCAAAAGAGATGGAAGGGGGTGGAATACGGGTAGCCTTGGCAAGAAGGAGGGTCAGTTTTTCCTCAGAGACTTAGTTCCAAGGGAGGAGAGGACCAGGGAAGATATGGAGAGGTTCTGAGGTGTGGCATTCAAGAGATAATGATAATAATAATAGCTAAGCATTTATATAGCACTTTTAATTTTTGTGATTTACCTGTTAACATCATTTAATCTTTTCCATAATTGTGCAATATAAATGTTACAGATATATTATTTTCCTTGTTTTACACATAAGGAAGCAGACTGAAAGGTTCATTAACTTTCCCAGCATCACACAGCTAATGGGAGTGTGAGGTAGGATTTGAATCTTGGACTTGCTGACAGTGAGTTTGGCATTCTAACCACAATCCCTTGCTGCTTCTGGAGATGAGAGGTCTCACAACAGGTGGTCCAAATTTGTTTAGCAAAATAAGAGGCAACCTTATCTACTAGGAGAAAAGAAGTACAGATGCTGGTGGGAGCTTAAGGAATAAGATTTTGAACAGCCACCATAGTGGGAATGTGTTAGGGAGTCATTCAAGGAAGAATAAAAGCATTAGGGGGCCAGTCGAAATAACATGAATCTGTAATGGATCCATGTGGCAAAAGTACTACTTCTTATAGTAGCATGTAGCCACTTTGGATGAGGACCAGACAACATAAATCAGAGAGGTGATCCAGAATTTACAATCAGCACAGAATGAATTGTGATAGGAGAAGGATACAAGGTAATCAAGGACGGATCATGATACTTAATTGAACTAATTAACCACAGAGACAAAACTGAAAGTAGAAAAATGAGGCCAGAGGAGGGACTAGAATAATAGGGTATGATGGAAAGATTAAAGTTGAAAAGAAGATGAAGAATAAGTGTAGTAATACTGAGACAGTGGTAGAGATGCAAGAACAAATTGTGATGAGAAAGGAGAATTTTTTAGAGTTCAAGGTCATGTAGGTGGTTCAATCTGATGTGATGGTGAGAGCTAAGGTGTGATCATTTCTTTGAGTAGGTGCAATATAAGGAAGTTCATGGGAGTGAAGGAGGTTGATTTATTTGGAGGCCTAGTCATTAGACGGAATATTAACATGGATATTTGCATCCCCAAGTTTGAGGGCAGGGCTTGGAGTTGAAGTATTGTGAACCAGTTACTGAATTCTTTTGATTTGAAGATGGTCAGATGACAGTGAGCAACAAGGATTGGCAACAAGTGATAATAATGGATGGAATGGGGAAAAAAACATCATGAATGACGGCATCAAAAGGAGGGTCTAGAAGTAACTGGAAAGCAAGGAATCCTCCTGTTCCTGACCTTGTGTGCTTGCATATATGAGAGAAGGAACAACTAACACCAGAGAAGGTAGCTATAGAAAATGGAGAAAGGCATATTTCCATGTGTGCAAAGAATATGAGAGTTTGTAAGGAAATGATTTAGGATGAAGAGTTCATTGAGTACACAGCAAATAGAACTGTCTACAAAGCATGGAACATAGTAATTGCTTAATCAATGTACTTGAATTTTATTTACCTTTGTTTTACTAATACCTGCTTGCTAAGTTTTCCCTTGTATTATTTCACACCTGCTTTTTCATTTCATCTGGTGTGGTGGAATTCAGTGCAAATAAACCATTTGGAGTAATTGTGCGGTTAAGTTGTACAGATGAAGAAAAAGTTCATTTGTGCAAACATCACCTTTGGAAGAGACTATGAAGAATAAATTCTCACTCAGAAATGATTCTTCCTAATTTGTCATAATTAAGCACTGGAGGAAGTTATGATCATTCATCTCCTAGATAACATTATGCAAAAGTGAGCATAATTTTTTAAGACTTGTTAGGCTATGTTGTGCTGAACTAAATATAGGTTTCCTACTGTAGGGATATACTTTGTCATGTTAAATTTTTTGAAGTTAGCTTTTCTCAAAGAATATTTTGGAAGGCCTGTCATAAGCTGGGCTTCTTCTGCCTACAGTATTATGCTCTGTATTTCAAAACATGACCAGAACCATTCCCTACTAAAATTGGATGCTGTCATTTGCGACATTAATCTTCTCCCACTGACAGTACACCCACATTGAAATGCAAATATTTGTACTGAGGTTCTTTAAAGAATAAAAGAGCTATTATTCATGGCAATGGATTAATTTTTTTTCTCAAGGCATAATGAGAAAAATCTGATTTGGAGAGACAGCTGACAATAACACAATTCAAAATGCTATTTGTTGGCAGAAAATTAGATTGACAAAAACATTTCTGTTTTGAATATCAGCTTTATAAAAAATGACTTTCTCTATGATAATACCATAAAGGAAGTAGAATGATCAATTTTACCTGGTTAGTAAGATCCGAGCATAGTGAAAGTCTAATTCAATTTAGGCAGTTGTGGCAAATATTAAAGATACTAGTTTAGATTTTCTAAGGTGAAAATAAATTCTCTGACAATCATTACTTGGGATGTATGCTAGATTTCTGAATGTTTTTAGTCTGAGATACAGCTTATCCACCTCAATGCAGGTCAGAGAATGATTACACTAGCAAAAGAACTTTTATTTCATTTGGTAAGTTATTTGATTTAGAAAATCTAAAGCTTAGATTATTATCCTTCAGTAAAGGTTATTCGTTTGTTACTTGTACCTTATGCATATATACACACGCCCTTTAAAAAATCATCATCAGCAAATCTTTATTATGATGTGTAGGCACCATTACTTCCTTCCCCCTCCAGCCAAGAATTTCCAAGAGAGTCAACATGTACGTATAAAGATGTATACAAAACTGATACCAGATGATTGAAGCAGGAGCCTAAAGAGCTGGAAGGATCAGGGAAGACTTTACATAAATAGATACTAGAGATAAATCTAGAAAAAAACTAGAGTCTTAAGAGGTAGAGGTGAGGAGGGAATGTATTCTAGGCATAAGAGCCTAGGCTAGGGTGGAGGCTTTATGAATCCAGAGAAAGGATGAATGTGAGAGATACTGTAGAAATAGGATTTGGAAGTGACTGGCAATGTGGGGTGAGTGAGAGTGAGGAGCTAAAGGTAATTCAGGTTGCAGGCCTGGGTGAATAGAGTGGAAAAAAAAAAGAGGCCTGGACAACATTGTTCAAGAAATTATCAAGGAAAACCCCCTGAAATACAAGAACACAAGGGCAAAATAGAAATTGAAAGAATTCACCGACCACCACCTGAAAGAGATCCCAAAATGAAAACTCATAGGAACTTCATAGCCAAATTCCAGAGCTCATAGATCAAGGAGAAAGTACTATAAGCAGCCAAAAGGAAACAATTCAAGGTGCAGTAAATAGAGCACTGGCCCTGGAGTCAGGAGGACCTGAGTAAGAGTAATAGTTATTTAAGTATTTTATTTCTTCTTCTGTTAATCTGGGTAATTTTTTTTGTAGATTTTCATCCATTTCACTTAGAGTTACAAATATTATCTTGCCATGTAGAAATATAAACAGTTTAACTTTATTGAACTTCTTATGTTTTCTCTTTCTTATTTCTTGTTTACCTTTTTATGTTTCCCTTGAGTCTTGTATTCAGAGATTAAATTTTGTTATTCAGCTATGGTCTTTTAATTAAGAAAATCTTCTCTTTTTTTAACTTTTTTTTATTGACTTGTTTGTTTACTTTGAGTTTACAAGATTCAGTTCCAGAGTCACTTGAGTTTCAGATTTTCTCCTCCCCACAACCCCCCACGGTGGCATACAATCACATATAGGATCTGCAAACTCTTTCACATTGTACAATAGTCTGGTTGTATAGAAGCATTGTAACCAATGGAGCAACAATGGGAAAAAAGAAACAAAACCAAACATAGAAAAGAAGGATAGCATGTATTGCTTCAGTCTCCATTTAAACTCTAGTCTTTCTAGATGTTTCTCTGAATGTAGACATCTCCTTCCATCCTGAGACTTGTAGAGTTGTCTTTTAACTGTGCGTTGCTGAGAAGAGTCCAGTTTATCAAGGTTGGTCGTCATA
>CM053593.1:303443997-303503189 GCA_028646575.1 Pseudocheirus occidentalis
GTTGGAGAGCATTATAAAATGCAAAATGGATAATCTTGATTACATTAAATTGAAAAGTTTCTGCACAAACAAAGCCAATGTAACCAAGATTAAGAGGGAAGTCAAAAATTGGGAAAGAATATTTACAACCACTGTCTCTGATAAAGGCCTCATTCCTAAAATATACAGGGAATTAAGTAAAATTTACAAGAATACAAGTCATTCCCCAATTGATAAATGGTCAAAGGATATGAACAAGCGATTTACAGAGGTAAAAACCAGGCAAAAAGGACAACCCAGAAAAAAAGGAAAAAGAGAGGTTCTCCCTCAATTAGAGGTTCTCACTCAACTAGAAGTTATCTATCTTGCAATTTTTTATTGCAAATTATTTTCACTGAGAAAATAGAGGCCTTTTGTTATGAGCTCCCTTTTTTCTCATTTTTAAACACACAATCCCTTGCTATGATTCCCCAGTGTTCTCCTTTAGTCTTGTCTTTGGTGAAGTAGCTCCTTTTCACCAAGGCCAACCCCTCACTTATGGATCTATTTTCCAATAAGAAATTTCAGGAGGGTAGGGCAGGTTGGGGGGGAAGGTGGTTAGAGGCACACACTTCTGTAAAGGGACAGGGACAAAGTAGAGAACAGAACAAGTAGAAGGCAGGATAGAAAGAAGGGAAATATAGTCAGTGTAACACAAAATGTCCACTGTGGAGATGTTCCACGTAACTACACATGTACAGCCTCTATTGAATTGCCTGTCTTTCCAGTGGGGGTAGGTGATAAGGGAGGAAGGGAAAGAATCTAGAATTTAAACTTAAAGTTCTAAAATCAGATGTTAAAATATATATAATTATTATTTACATGCAGCTGGGAAATAAAATATACAGGCACTGGGATAGGAAGATCCATCTTGCCCTACCAGAAAGTCAGAGGGGTGATGGAGGAAGATATAGGAGAGAGCAGATTGGGGGAGGGGATATACAGTGGGATCACTGTTTTGGGGTGGTGGGTAGGGGAAATATGGGGAGAAAATTTGCAACTCAAAAGTTCATGGAAATCAATGATGTAAACTAAAAATAAACAAAGGTTAGTTTAAAAAAAAGAAATTTCACATTTTCTTAAGTTTTTAAAGTTTTTTAAATTTTGTTTTATTGTTTATTGTATCTTGATGTCTCATGGAGTCATTAGATTTCATTTGGCCAATTCTGTTTTTTTAGGGAGTTATTTTCTTCAGTGAGTTTTTATGTATCTTTTTTCCATTCTGTTGACTCTTTTCATGATTCTCTTGCAATACTCTCATTTCTTTTCCCAGCTTTTTTTCTACTTCTCTAATTTGCTTTTGTAAATCCTTTAAAATTCTTCCAGGATTTCTTTTTTGGTCTGAGACCAAATTATATTTTGCTTTAAGGCTTCACACGTAGCCATTTTAACGCTGTTGTCCTCTTCTAAGTTTGTGCCTTGATCTTCCCTGTCACCATAGTAACTTTCTGTAATCAAGTTCTTTTTTTTTTTTGCCCTTTTTTCTGCCTATCTTGTGCCATAGTATTTTTATGTGAGAGCTGGGCTCTGGTCCTGCACTGTCCCAAGCTTCTTGTGCTGGTGCTCAGGGTCTTGCTGCTGGCTTTCACTGGGCTTCAGGGTTAGCTGCTGGTTTGTATTGGAAAGGAAGTCTCTCTAATGGCCTGCCCCAGGTTTGCTATCTTGCTGCTAGGTTGCTATGGAAACAGGGCCTTTCTGCTGGCTGGTATAGGGGAGGAATCTTATCCCAGATCTGCCCCAGGGGTTAGGCCTTGCTGCTAGGTTGCTATGGAAACAGGGCCTCTGTGCTAGAGAGCTTCAAGGATGTGGTTTCACTTCTGGGTATCTCCAGGGGTTGGGCCTCATTACTGGTTTGCAATGGGGTGGTGTCTCACCAGTGGGTTGCCCCTGGCTCAGAACCTTGCTGATGGCCCATAACTATGAAGCTGACCACTGCTGCTCTGGGACCTAGTTCTCCTACCACCCCAGTGAAATAGATCTGCTGTTACTGGTAAGCTGCTTCCCTACTACTAGATTAGTTTTGACTCAATTTTCAAGTTGTTTAGAGGAGAATTTGGGAGGGCTCCAAGGAGTTCCTTCCTCATTCTGACATCTTGTCACACCAGAAGTTCAACTGAAGGATTGTTAAGGTAATGGGAGACTTAGATGTGTTCATAGGCCACTGGGATAGGATAGGATATAGACAGAGGTTGACGAGTATAGCAAGAACAGAGATGATTGTGATCTTTTCTGATGGAAATATTGGGGGATATGCAAAAAAGTGAGGGGTTGGCCTTGGTGAAAAGGAGCTACTTCACCAAAGACAAGACTAAAGGAGAACACTGGGGAATCATAGCAAGGGATTGTGTGATTTAAAAAGGAGAAAAAAGGGAGCTCATAACAAAAGGCCTCTATTTTCTCAGTGAAAATGATTTGCAATAAAAAATTGCAAGATAGATAACTTCTAGTTGAGTGAGAACCTCTAATTGAGGGAGAACCTCTCTTTTTCCTTTTTTTCTGGGTTGTCCTTTTTGCCTGGTTTTCCAAATACCATTTTATAAACCCATTATGCAGTAAGTCCCAGGGGAAATCAGGGTTTGACCTCTGCTGCAGGCTTGTGTTTTGCTGCCTATGTTTGGCTTCTTATTGCCTTGGCAGCAGCAGGTGAGGAAAACTGTAGACTAAATGGTGGCCATATATTCACCCAATAAAATCAAACAGTGAAAATTAAGAAATACTGTTTCTTCTATTTTCTTTATCAGAGAAAGGGGCATCAGAATAGAGAGGTTTTCTCAACTCAGACTCAGACTCTGGGCTCAAGTCTCTGCCCTCAGAGGCCTCATGTCATATGAGACCATAGTAAGAGAACTCTCATGTACCTTTCTTTGTATCTTCAGCTCTTACTTACCACAGTGCCCAGCACACAACAGGTGCATAATAAATGTTTATTGACTGACTGACAACCTGGGTCTTGCTTTCTTCCTCAGATGGTCAAATGGTTAAACAGCAAACAGCTTACTGTGTAGCATGCTTTGGAATCCTGTCCTTGTAAGCCTATTTTAATTCAGTTAGACAGAGATTGTTTGAGTCCTTCCTATGTGTAAGATTCCATACAAGTTGCTCTTGGAAATGCTGGAACTATCTAGTCCCTTGGCTCATGGAGAGATCAATCTAATATCACAATTTAAATTCTGTTTCAGTACTTTTTTTCCTCTGCTCCAATTCTCATCTAACATAAAAACTTTATATTTTGGTTTTATTGATATCCCACCATTTTTCTGTTTCTCTCTCAAGTACACCTGCACTTAATTCCCTTGTTTCATATTCACACAGAGATTTCGATCCCATTACCTTTACCTCTCTCAATCCCACGCCTCCTGCCAAAGTTACCTACAAGTGGTAATGGACAGATTAGTTCTTCATACTTGGGTTTTGAATTATATGAAAGTAATTAAAACTATTTCATTTCATTCCTTAACACTGTTTCCAAAGTCTTTTTTCATTCTATAGTCTTGTAAGAAATTTCTTTCTCTCAAAAAAATTATGAGAAGCATTTCTTTCTTTGTTGTAGATTTCCTTACCCTACAAGAAATTTCATTAGTAACCATCTACAGGAAGTTTATGTACTCAGATTAAATGGATAGCCCAAATAAAAACTGTATTTATCTGTTTTATCTTTTTAGGCAGCAATAAGGAAAGAGTTAAATGAATTTAAAAGTACAGAAATGGAAGTCCATGAAGAGAGTCGACAGTTTACAAGGTGGGTTGACCAAACACTTTAACTTTGAGCCAGCTATTAGAAATTCTAAAATTCTTTTTGCTTTTTTTTTCCAAACTTCAAGTTTAAGTCCCCAAAGTATTATTACTAGAGTAATCATTATAAAGTAATTAATACAGCAGTTTGGGAAAGAAGCCTGGAAAAGTTTTCTTTTGAAATGATTTGTTTTTGAAAACATTAAAATTGTTACATTGCGTGTACAGTAATACGAGGATGTTCTCTTTTACAAGAAACATGAATTATTTTAAAATAATGTGATTTTGTTCTTTTTTCTCAGTTACCGATGTTGCCTTTCTTTCTCTTGGTGTCATTTCATGGACTCTAGACAGGAATCATGTCTTTGAGATCTTGAACGTGCTATGTAAATATGAACTGCTATTATTATGATTATTGATATCACCTAATCATTTGTTTTCCTGGCTGAGCTATAACCTGTTGTCCAAAAGAGAAAGTCTTGCTTAAGATTACTATGAAAACTTTGGGGATTCTGGAAGCAAGCCATTGGCTTCTTGCGGTTTAACCAAAATGAGACTTCAGTTATAGTGGCTCCTCAAAGGATTATTCTAATCCTGCCCTTTTTTTTCTTGGCATCCAATCCTGTATAATTCAGAGCTATAGCATTAGAAACATACTCACGTACACATACATTCTGAAGACAGACATGTGTAATGTTAATGCTTTGTAGCTAATATTCTACTGTATAACTTCTTATATTGCCATATCCCCTGTCACTTTCCTTGCCAGAAACCAAATACTAGCTGGTCTTTCCATCTTCCATGCACTTAAGCCCTACTTCATGTGTCGTTTTTCCCAATTAGGATGTGAACTTCTTGAGATCAGGGACCATCTTGATTTTCCATTTGTATCTCTAGCTCTTAGCATCGTACTTGGCACACAGTAAATGTATAATAAATACGTTTCCATCCCATCTATCTATAGACAGATTTGCTATGGAAAAATAGTTCTACTTTCCACCATTAATAATCTCTGAAAAATGTGAAGTATGAGAGAGCCTTTTCAAGATTGGAGATGGGCAAATACTGTCTCATGTTCAGAAAATGGAAAATAACCTCTTTTTCAGTTAAAATAATGATTATCTTGACTGTGATTCCTCAATAAAAAGTGTGGAGGTTACTCATTATTGAAGGAAATGATTTGTAAGCACTAAGAAATGAAAGCGGTAATTACTTAAGAGCCAGAATGGTTTTATTAAAAAACAAGTCATGTAAGACTAATCTCATTCATGTTTTTGAAAAGATTGCTGAACTGATAGACAAGGAAGTGACGTAAACAAAACTTCCCTGGGTTTCAGCAAAGCAACTGGCAATTTTTGGTAATTTCATTGTGGACAAGATGGAGAGATTTAAACTAGGCAATAGTGTAATTAAGTGGTTTCAGAACTGTTTGAATGGACATTTGCAAGTTTGGGAGGCAATCTCTAGTGAAATACCTTAGGCATCAGCCATCAGTCCTGTGTAGCTTACCGTCTTTATTAATGGTTTGGATGGACACATATATGGCATTCATACTAAATTTGCAGCTGGGATAGTTAACATGTTAATACACAAAATGATACTGACTAGTTAGATTGATGGGCAAAATCTAAGAAGAAATACAATGGAAGTAAATATAAGATCTTACATTTGGCCTCCATAAAAATACTTTACATATATTGTGTCATTTGATCTTTGCAACAACACTCTGAGAGAGTTATAATTATCCCCATTCTGTATATGGGGAACTGTGGCTGGGAAAGGTTAAGTGACTTGTTAACATAGCCCAACTGGGCTTGGCAAGAAGGAGTGACTGAAATGAAAGAATGCTGGTCAGGTGAAGTTGTAGAAGGATTTTGAGAGATAAAGTAGAGAAGAAGACAGAGTTCACATCTGCTGGCTTAAGTTTTTTCCATAAAGTGTAGTCAATGAGGTCACCTAGAAGACAAGAGGCCAGGAGTGATGCAGGAGGCTTAAAGGAAGTAAAAGTTTGAAATAACTGTTGTTTTTACCCATTGTGAACACAATAAATAGTATTAGATTTGGGGGAAGAGAAACTCAGTTTTGGCTGTAAGAAAATAATTTACAATGTGTCTTTAGGACTCTAATATTAAAGATTAGTAGGTAAAGTTGTGGGGGGGTTCATATTAGCTGCATAAGTATTTTTTCTGCATTAATTAATTGAGCATGAATTTATTAGGTGTCTAATATTTTCTTTTCTTTTTTTAATTGATTTATTTATTTGCTTTTAGTTTATAAGAATCAGTTCCAGAGTTCCTTGAGTTTCAAGTTCTCTACCCCCCTCCCCCACCCATGGTGGCATGCAGTCAAGGACAGAATCTGCAAATACTTCCACACTGGTCATTAGTCTGGTTGTATAGCTGCATTAAGTATTTCATAAAGAGGTATGGCAAGGTATAACAGTTCATATGAACAAGAACAAGATTGTATTAAAGTATAAGCTCAGTGTAAGTCAGTAGCAAGACCTAGCAGTCAATCAAGCTACCATTTAGGTATCCATAAGAGAGGTGGGTTGTGTAGGAGAGAAAGAGAGAATGAGAGAGAACACATATAGCTAGTGATGGTTAAACCATTTCTGGAGTATTGTATTGACTTCTCTATTCCACATTTTAGGAAGAACAATAGCAAATATAATAATGAGGGGACTAGAGACCATGTCCTATAAAGTTCAGTGAAAAGGACTAGAGATGTTTAGAGTTTGGATGTAAAGAGAAGACTAAAGAAGACCAAAGGGTGAATTGCTGTCTTCAAATATATATATATATTTTTTTTTTGAGAGGGGAAGGCAAGCCAGTTGGGGTTAAGTGACTTGCCCAAGGTCACGCAGCTAGTGTGTCAAGTGTCAGATTTGACCTCAAGTCCTCCTGACTCCTCTATTCACTGATCCACCTAGCTGTCCCATGTCTTCAAATATTTTGAAGAGCAGGAATATAGAAGAAAGATTAGGTTTGTTTGACTTGCCTCAAAAGAGTAGAACTAAGAGCAAGAGGCAGAAGTTGTGGCATAGGTTTGATGCAAGAGAAAATTGCTTTGATACTTTGAGCTGTCCAAAAATGAAAGAAGATGAAGGAAAGAGTGATTTCCATTCATTAAATGTCTTTTAGTAGAAGCTGGATAACTTCTTCTCAGGGATGTTAAAGTTGGGATTACTGTGCAAGTACTTTCTAATTCTGAAAAACTTTGGATTTGAATCCTGGTTCTGTTACCCATGCCCTATGTGTGTTTAGATAATTCAATAACTTCACTTCAGTTTCCCCATTTATAATATTGATGAAGTTGAACCAGGATTTCTAATGCTTCAATAATTAAAACTGCTACACTAAAACTTTTAGAACATCCTATATAGAAATTTATATACTTCAGTATTCTATCTTGTTTTTCAATGCAGGACATGTGTTAGGCCTTAATTTGAGCCCAGTTAATACTAATTTCTGTTCCTCCCCCTCTTTTTTCCTTCCTCCTCCCCGTTTTAAGGGAGGATATGTCAAAAGTGAAATTTGGTCATTGTATTTATACTATTCTATTATATTTGGTGTTTCTTGTGTGCATGTTATAAAAGTAAAGTATAATTTTAGTAAACAAACATGCACACTCAGTTATAAGCTTTTGTTTTAATTAAGACCAATACAATAAACATTAAGTACCTACTCTGGAGATACAAAAACCAAACAGTCTCTACCATTTAGGAGCTTATCGCTCATTTAGGGGCTATAATACATAGTGTTAAGTAAATACAAAGTAATTTGACAAGTCTGAGGGTGCTAAAGACTAGAGGGATCAGGGAAAGCTACACAACACCAAGGGATTGTGAGAGGCAGAGATGAGGAGGAAATGAGTTCTAGTCATGGATCATAGATTGTATAAATACACAAAGAACATAGAATGTCAGTGAGTATATCCATCAAGATTTCAGTGCTGAAACCGTGTGTATGTGTGTGTAGGTTTATGTGTGTTATAGAGACAGGACAGGAGATGGTCGGATAGGGTAGAAGCAAGGATGCAAATGGAGGTGTTAGCCTTGGCCATGTGAAGTTGTAAAAGGGTTTTGAAGAATACAAAAGGAGATGAAAATATCCAATACTGCTGGTTTCAGTTTTTACTATAATGTGGTAATTAAAAAAAAAAAAAGAGGCCAAAATGGTATTGGGTGATAAGGGGAATAAAGGTTTGAATTATCTGCTCTTTTCATATACCATGGAAATATTAATACATTTAGAGGAAGAGAAATAGAATTTTACCTATGTAAAAATGTTTAGCATTCTGTTTTGAAATATCTAGGACAGAAAGAAAATTTGTAAAGATTTTTCCAAATACTTTCAGCAGTAACCAAGTCTCATAAAATTTCTTTCCAGGTTAGAAGAAAATAGTCATTACTAATAAAGCTATGTCTTCATTATGTATTCCTAAAAAAGTTACCTGGGAAAAAAATAACCACACTTAAAAGAGAAAAATTAATTTTCTGATATATGCTCTGTATGATGAAAAATGTCAATTTTTGAATCTAGAAAAGAAATAATGTACTAAAAAGTACATTTATTTAAGTACGATTCCACTAAAGAAGTTAGACCCTGCCTCTTCGCCTGGCCGTTTAAACATAGTCTGGAGAAACAGTACAGCTCTGTATCTTTTCTTTATAAGGATGACAGCACTATTCTATCCCAATTATTCCCATTTAAAGTTATCTACTTGTAAACTCAACACTCTTAGTTATGTGCTGGTTGCTCTGACTTAATAACACTTGTGTGTACTTCAAGAGATTTGCTCTTTGGGGTGGTGTTTTGAAAATAATAATAATTCAGCACCTTTTTTTAAACACGTTAATTTAAAGGTTTTTTTAACCCTGTAGTGACTATCCATCACAGTGCCAAATGAACAGAAATCACTTTGTGAAGAAGCATCAAGATCAAGAATAACATTGTTTAGGCAAACATAATCCACTTCATTTAACACTTTTTTAAAAATACTTTAATACCTTCTTTATATATAGTTCTTGATCCAATGCAGCAACCTTCCACAAAGATAAGTATCAGTTGTCATTAAAAACTCCACTTCCTAATTCATTATTTATGTCAGTTGAGAATTTACATATAATAGTTTTTTTAATCAAGTTGTGGTGGCTGATATTGATGATGTATTTTCTCCTTAAAGATAATAGTTCTGAATCACTCTCTGGGTTATGCTCCTTAAATTGTGTTTCTAGTAATGGTAAAACATTTATATCAATACTCTGCTACTGATTTTCCTAAGTGACTAGTGGCATACATTTGCTAAAGAACTAGCTGGTATTAAGAATGCATTTATGGTCATGAGATGGAATGTTACGAGCATCCCATGAGGGAATCAAACCTGTCACTGGAGTTTCATTAGAGCTTTGCTCAAACTCATGGTTTCTCAGACTAATTACATCTCAACACTTTGCATGTGATTTCAGCATTTTAGGTTGAGTTTTTTTAACCCTGTAGTGACATCACAGTGCCAAATAAACAGAAATCACTTTGAAGAGGCATCAGGATCAAGAATAAAATTGTTTAGGCAAACATAATCCACTTCATTCCAGAACTTTAAAATATTCTCAAACACACAGAAACCAACCAGGAATTAATGCTCCTGACCGACCACCAGGATGTGTATGCCTCTGCTGTCTCACCACCTACTCACTCCTCTTTTCCTTGAAGTCTGGCTTCTATTCCACTAAACTTAATAGAGGACCTATTAGACTATAAATCCAGGGGACTTTTTCTCAGTCTTTATCTTCCTTGACCTGTTTTCAATATTTGATACTATGAATCAATACTTTGTCCTTCTGGATACTTTCTCCCCTATTGTGTTCTGTGACATGACTTTCTCCTTTCCTCCTATGATCTGTCTTGACTGCTCTGCTTGTCTCCTTCACTGGCTGAGTACACTCCTCCCCCAACCTAAATGTGTCTTCTATGGCTTATTCCACAACCCTATTCTCTTTCTAAATATTCTCTCTCATTGGTATCAACTCCTCTGATTTAAATTATTCCAATATACAGATTACTTCAAAATCTATCATTTTGGTCCACATTTCTTTCACTGAGCATCAACGCTTTCTCCATTTGTCTGCCTGACACCTTTTACCTAAGTTTGCAGTCACCCAGACTCATCTTCCACAGACAGACCCCAAAACTTCACCCTTTCCTCCAAAATTCCCTGTTTCTCTTAAGAACATCACAATCCTCAACCCAGCAAGACCACCTCTAGGTCTATATCCCAAAGAGATCATAAAAATGGAAAAAGGACTCACATGTACAAAATTATTTATAGCACCTGTCTTTGTGGTGGCCAAGAATTGGAAATTGAGGGGATGCCCGCCCATCAGTTGGGGAATGGCTGAACAAGTTATAGTATATGAATGTAATGGAATACTATTGTTCCATAAGAAATGATGAGCAGACAGACTTCAGAAAAACCTGTACTTACATGAACTGATGCTGAGTGAAGTGAGCAGAACCAGAAAAACATTTTACACGGTAACAGCAACATTGCATGATGACTAACTTTGATAAATTTATCTCTGCTTAGCAATGCAAGGACCTAAGACAACTCCAAATGACTAATGATGGAAAATGCTCCATTCACATCCAGAAAAAAATGATGGGAGCTAAATGCATATAGACTTATACTATTTGCTCTTTCTCTCTCTCTTTTTTGTTTCTTTCTCATGATTTCTCCCATTAGTTCTAATTCTTCTTTACAATATAACTAATGTGAAAATATGTTTAATAAGAACGTAAATGCAGAGCCCGTATAAGGTTGCATGCCATCTTGGGGTAGGGGTGAAGGTAAGGGGAAAAAATTTAGAACTCAGAATCTTATAAATTTTTTTAAAAAGAAATTCAGCACATACACACACACACACACACACACACACACTCTCTCACACACACACACACACACACCCAGAACATCACAATTCTCTCCATCACCCAGGCTTGGGTCCTTCAAGTCATTTTTTTTTACCCTTCCTCATCAAAACACATTCTAAGTCCTATCAATTCTTCTTCCAGAATCTCTCCTCTATTTATCCTCTCCACTTAAGCTACGATAGCTCAAATTCGGGCCCGCCTTTTCACCAGTCTTCCCAATTCCAGTCTTCTTCCTCTATCACCCATCCTTTATGTACAGTTCAAAATAATTCTCCTAAATGCATAACTCTAATTACATAATTTCTTTCTACTTATAAATCATCAGCATTGCCTGTGATAAAATATACACTTTTTATCATGCCAATTTAGGTTTTATACAATCTAACTCCAATCTAACTGTCTAGTCTTACTTCAGACTATTGTCTGCCATATACTTTAGTTTCTGGCTACTCTGGATTTCAAGCTATTCATTGATTTTATCTTGCTTTCTATTGCCTCTATATGTTTGAGCATGCCACCCCCATCCCTTGCTAATGAATCCTTTTTCTTCTAGGCTAGTTCAGGTACCACCTCCATGACGCTTCTCCCTATCCTGAAAGCTTAGAAGGGATTTCTCTGTCCTTAAATTATCTTAAGAGAATTCTGCCTGCATCCCTCCTTTGACCTAAAATGATCCCTTTCTACTTTATATTAAACTCATTTATGCACATGGTTTATCCTCAAATATAGACTATTTATTCCTTGAGGGGCAAGGACAAGGACATCATTTTTGCACTCCCAATGACTTGTGCTCAAGGTAGGAACTTAATTTTTTGAAGTTAGTTCAAAACCGAATTGAGTTAATTTTCTATTAGTGACTTATTTATACTAAAGCATTCTCTTTCTTACCTGGTCATCCTTGTGCCAAGTCCACACATTTAACAGCTAGCATGGGGTATGAGTGATAAAATCTGGGCTGTGGAACCAAGTTTTTCTCTGGTCAAAGCAAAATGATTTATGAGATTGAAATCTATCCCCCTGACATAATTAGCATAGGCCTCTAACCAAATGAACTAATAACCTGGGGAGATACCCCAGAATACATTTTGATAATGATGAATTTGGGTACATTAGTTTAAATTTTTTTTAATTCCTTTAGTTTTCTAACAATATTATCTTTTATTACAAATACTTTAAAATTTTATAAACGATTAGTTCATTCAACATTTAAGTGTGAAATATGTGCACATGTGATATAAATATAAATAATAACTCACACTAATATTATAGCTTAGGTTTCACAAAGTATTTCTCTCACAACAACTCAGTAGATGGTGCATCAATTATCATTTTACAGATGAGAAAACTGAAGCTCCAAGAAATTAAGCAATTTGTTCAAGGTCACAGAGCTAATGAGTAACAGGACTGGGATTCATATCAGATCATCTAACTGCAAGTCTATTGCTGTTTATACAATACATACTGCCTCATGATGTCTGTCCCTCAGTGAGCTTAGAGTATAGTAAGAAAAATCAGACATGTACCAACATAAGTGTAATACATGGAAGAATCTGATAAACAGAAGAAAAGGAAAAGATAATGTGGGAGTTTTCAGAAGGAAAACATTCTATCTAGGCGTATGAAGGAAGACTTCATTGTAAAGGTGTCATCTGAAGGGACCTGTAAGGATGATTTAGGTTTTGGCCAGTTAGGGTGAAGAAAAAAGGGCCTTTCAATTTGAAGGAATACGGGGTCATAGCTTTAGAACTAGAAGGGACTTTAGAAATCATCTAGTTCAACCCTTTTGTTTTACAGATAAGGAAACCAAGGCTTTATATTATTTTTATTTTGGAACTAGTCTAGAAGAAAATGAATTCATTAGCAAGGGATGGGGGTGGTATGCTCAAACATATAGAGGCAATAGAAAGCAATCTCTCCTCTATTTATCCTCTCCACTTAAGCTACTATAGCTCAAATTCGGGCCCTCATCATCCAAGTTAAATATCTTGCCCAGGGTCACACAGGTGATCAAATGCCGATCCAAATTTCACTTCAGGTTCTCTGAATCTAAATCTAATATACCTTTCACCATACCATACTGCCTCTCATAAGTAAAAGAGCAGAAAGGGGAAGAATGGTGCATGTTTGTAAAACCAGTTGTTAGAATCATAGGTCATTAGAGGTAAAATAAACCCTAGAGGTATTTGTATGCATGGAAGGGAACTGAAGCCAAAAAGGTAGAATGATTTGCCCCAGCTAATTTGTGGTGAGATCTCTTGATTCCCAACATGATGATCTTTAGGTGAATCCCTGGGGCATTCCACTGGAAGAGACCTCCTTCCAGATTGACACTGAGCCATTAATAACTATTCTTGGCCTAGGCCATTCAACCATTTCTGAATGCATTAAGTTGCACTATCACCTAATGTGCGTAGTTCCGTTTTCCCGTTACAAGACTAGCATAAGAAACTTTGTGGGATGCTTTGTTAAAATCTAGGCAGTCTGGGTCTATAGTATTTCTCTAATCCATTAGTTTTTAGTTATCTCGTCTAAAAAGTAAGTGAGGCTAACCTGGTATAATCTTTACGAGTCCAGGTTGCTCTTTTGATCAGCTCTTTTCCCCCTAGATGTCCACGGACCATCTCTTTAATGATATATTCTGGAATTTTTCTAGAAAGCACAGTAACCCTCTAGAATTGTAAATGCTATAAATTTTTTTTTTTTTTACAATTGCGACATTTTCCCTCCTCCATTTCCAAAGTTCCTTTCTCATTCACCCTAACCTTTCATGGCTTCCATTTTTTAAAAAATCTTTATTATCTCCTTGTCATAGATATCAATTTTATTTTAGTAATTTTTGCTTAGACCCACAAGTTCCAAGATCATTTTCCATGGCAGAGAAAAAGGCAAGACAAAAACCTCCCTCCATGGTCAGTATTATCACATTTACCCAGACCAGTAATCCTGCTTTTCTATTCTAATAGTTTTTTTTTAACACCCCTTTTCTTGTCTTCAGGCATTTTTAAACTTCAGATTAGTATAAGCTATAATATTTTAACTCTGTTCTTACAGGATTGTGTCATACTTTCGTATTCATATTCTGTCAATGTATTTCCATCTTTTGTACATATAATTTAAGAATCTGTTTTGATTGGTGAATTTCCTGTGCATTCACATTACTCCCTTTAAAAAAACTCCCCCTTTTTTCTCTTCATTGGAATTTTTTAAAATGTCTTTAGAAACTGATTTTGGTAAGCTTTGCATGGGTTAATTTCACCAATACAATATTTATCCATGACATCTACCTGTATTTTCTCATGAGTTCTTTGGAAGTTTGCTCTCATTCTTATGAGCATAGTGACAATAAATGAGGCCATCAAAGGAGAAACCAAAGAAAAAAAGAATTGTGGAATCTTGGAAGAAGTTCCCTCCCACATTTAGAGGGTAGAAGGTAGAAGTACAGCTTGTTGAGGAAAAAGAAATATCAAGGCAGAGATAAATCTGTAAAGGTGCAATGAAAAATAGACCAGGGAGGGAGAGAGTATCTATAAGAAAAGGGTTTCCAGTATGTAAAATGTTTCAGAGATATCTGGTGACCAAGAATGATTATGGAGAAGAGAATGAAGTTTTGAGAAAAGGATAGATAATAGAGCAAGATCCAGGAGGGGGCCTGATGAGATGGTATCAGAGACATAGGTGGAGGGATTAGGATTCACAAGGAGAAAGGCCACCTCTTCCTCTGAGACAGGCAAAAAAAAAAAATGAAAGGATGGGTGAAGACACAGATATGAAGGATAGTAATTAAAGGATCTAAAAAAATGATTTATCTCTGATACAAGCCTCTTAATGAAATCCTACTATAGTTTAATTACAAGGTTTCTAAAAATCTTTAAAAAAAGAATTTCCATATTTCATTCAGTTTAGTGATCCAGAGTTAAAACTTTTAAAACTAATATACATCAGGCACTTAAACTTTATATTTATCATTCCAGGTTTCATCGCCCCTAATGAAATGCAAGACTATTGTGAATCAATCATTTGCTGATAACCTTTGGGGAAAGTACCGTTTCCTGAAGACTTGAGATTGCACTGGAATTTGAACGTGTGTGTGTGTGTGTTGCAACTTAACCTGTGATAAAGAAAGTAGCCCTTGGTTTTATTGGAGAAGAACTCCTCCCCTTTTATTGGAGACCTCTGATACAGGGCAAAAGAAAAAGATAAAGACACAGCAATCCTTTTTGTCCAGCAAGTGTTGATGGTAAGAGATACTCTGCTTCAGCCATGACCAGTTCACATGATTAAACAGACTTTTATTCATTAGCATTTTGACCAAGGAAGATGAACAGAAGACAATCATGGGCTTTCTCTTTTCAGGAACACAGAGTTTTATGGTAATCAAGAAAAATGTGCAGTGGGATTATAAGGCACTGGGAATTGAGGTGGAAAAGAAAAAGGAAAAAAATTACTTCAACACAGAAACAGAAATTAAACTAAAGATAAAATGCATTTTTTGACATAGGAATTTGTTGGGTAAGAATGATCACCCAAGAAGGATTTACAAGTATGACTACCTAATGATTCAGATCTGTGCCAGGTAGACTATTCACATTTCATCTTTACTTTAGTAAAATACGGTAGTTTTAATTTATTTGGTGCCAGTGAACCCAGTTGCCAGGAATGAGTCTGAGTGTTTTCATACATATTTTTCATAAATGCAAGAGGCTTGCACAGACTCTAACAAGCATGCTTAAAGAAACGATGTTGCATGCTCAAGTAGCAAAACTAAACATGCTTTACATATTTTTATACTCTTACTCAATGTACTTTCCATGATGTTAGAATTACAGGAGTGGGAGTAAAGTAGGAAATAATGTGATTCTATAGGACTGCAGCAAGTTTAGAAACAGACTGTATGGTCTTTCTCTCAGAAGTGAGAACACCCTAAATATGAAGAAAAACAATTGACAATCATGATAACATTTTAATTTTGAACACAAAGTCAAAATTTAAGTGAATTACAGGTGTCCTACCTATAATTAGTTTTGAACAGAAATGATCAGGACTATAGTTTTTATTTATTTATTTTATTAGTTTAAATGCTGCATCATTTGGGATCTTTGAAATGCTGCTACAAAGAAAAGTGTATGGACGAACAAGTACTCAGCAAGAGACTTTAAAACTTCACATAAAACCTGTTACATTGTGTATAAAATACCTAGTCTCATTTAATAATTTGTAAAATATATCTGAGCATAACTATTAACTATTGAAGCAAAATGGTCAGTAAGTAAGACTGGAGATGGGGGGGGGAAAGGCTGATTTTCTTATGTTGGTCAAAGGTGAGGTCAGTATTGTTTACACTAAGGTATCCTCTATTGTCTTACTTGCCAATACTTTCCATTGAGTGTGTGCATTATGTGACTTCTCTGCTCCCAAATACCTGTAACTATAAGGAGAGGTTTTAATTCTTTTGTTTAAAATCACTTTTAAATGTGTGTAAATACGGTAGTGTGTTTAATAGTCATTTGTATGCCCCTTTTATTTTTTTCTAATACATAAAACATATTGACATAAGGCAAGGTCTGGGTGGGGTTTTCTCTCTTCCCTCAGATCTTAAGCTGGATTTTCCTGAATGTCCTTGGTTCATAATATTAAAGATTATAATTTTACATTTCAGAAGCAAGCATGAAATGTGGTAGCTAAATTATGGTTCTACTATTTATTTGTATTTTCAAGAACAGCTAACTGGAGAGTTTGGGGATGATTTTTATAAAACATATGTAAGCATCAGCTAGCTCTTATTTTATATAGGCTACACAGTCATTTGTTCATGGTCTACATTGATATGGCTATTTTAGTTGATTGAAGAGTTCAGATTCTGTTAGAATCCCCTAAAACATTCAGAACCTCTTAGTTCTATAGCAGGAACAACCAGTACTGTTTTGTAGCCAATAAAAGTGAGCCTCCCTATTTCATCCCTTGACGTAATGAATTAATAACAGAATCAATCTATATTCGGAAGTGCATTTTCTAAGTATTAAAAGACATGTTGCATTGAGGAAATGATGGAAATATGGTCCTTCTTCATGTGCAAGTGCTTTTGATTTAGTTTTGTCAGGTTCTATAGCAATTTCTAAATAACCATAGAAATTAATTCTGGACTATTATGTGGCAACATGATTTTCTTTCATATCATGTTGTTTTTTCAACTTAAAAAAATACCAAAGAATATATTGTTTAACATTTTTATATTTAAACTTTGCAACCTTTACAAAAAAAAAAACAAACCAACCCATGATTACCAATAATCAAGGCCCTATGTAAATAATGACAGATATTTATACCAACTTTTCACACAGGTGATATGTCATAGAATGTTCACTGTTTGGTTGATTTTTTAAAAATCTTCTTTGTCAGTAAATATGGTATGCTATCTAGTATTTTCTGTTCTATATTGAAATGCACACAGATTAGGAGAAAAGCTAGTCATCTAAGTAAAGTATATACTGTATATCACTATGTCTTATAAGCTGCAGATAGTGTTTAATTGTTGTGACTGTTGTGGAGGAAAGCTTGAAGGATTGGATTGGGAAGTTCACTAAGATAGGTCCTAATTTGGTATTTATGTGCCTAGAACCTCTGATCATTTTACTAGGGCTTCTTCATATCAAAAATCAAAACAAGGACCAGGTACAAGAGCCTGTGTCCTCATCTAAAACTCCTAGGAAATAATAGCTTTTCTATTTCAAATTGTTGTATAACTCTTGGATTTCCAACAGTTTTCTTTAGGGTGATACAGTCTAAATTATTACTAAATGGACACAGGGGGCCATGGATGGTATGACAGGACAGAATCGACCATTTTCTTTAAATCGTACAAAAGCTGAACAGGGTATAAAATTTATCCTTTGTAGTTTAGTGCTTACCCAAACTTGAATTTTTAACTATCTTGATCAGCAATGAAAAAAAACCTACTAAATTCACATCAGTTGGACCCAGTTTTAACCAATTTTTTGAGGTTTTATCACCAATATAAAACAGCCATTCCAGAACAGACTGTTGTAGATGTTCAGTTGAACTATATGACAGCATAGCGAATCTGATTCTTTCTGCAAAGTTCATCAATCAGTATCATTTAATGTGTGATAATTTTCTTTAATCAGAAATCCAAGATGATCACATCAGGAATACTGTTGTCTTTTGTTTCTTATATTTATATCTGATCTAAATCTGGTTCTAATTTACTAAATTCTATAAAATGGCTTGAGGTGTAATTTGGATTCATTAGCTGTGTACCTAATTCTTTAATTATCAAAATTAAGTTTCTACTTTCACTGTCTATTTTTTTAATGAATGAAAAGCATTTAATAGTTACCATGTGCCAAGCACTGTGCTAAGCATGTTAATAACATCCACTATATCAGGGAAAACACATAATCTCAGTATTAGTTTCAATTCGACTACAGATGAATATATTGTAAGAAAAATCAGAAGCACTGAATATACAATAAGAATCACTAAATATTGTAAATAAGAGATAAACTCCCTAAAGGGTTAAGGCTCATAAACTTCTAGTTAATTCTGTCCTGCATCAGCACTTTTTGTAATAGTGGCTCATAATGAATTTGTGAGCATTAACACTGCATTTTCTAATGTATTGCCACAGGATCATATAAAGTGTTAATAGCCATTTTACTTGTCTTTTATGGAGTTAGCTTTATGCAGCTGCCAGAAATTAGTTTTACCCTACTATGTGTAGGATAGAAAAATAAACATTGTTTCCCAACTACAGAGGCATGTCTACACTTACTAAAAAAGTGGTTCTCTTCCCACTTTTTTCATTCTTGAAAACCAATTCAATAGCATATAAAGTTATTACTCTTTAGTTGATGGCAGCAGCAAATTTTGCACTGTTCCAAATCTTGCGCTTAAGCAATATAATGGTGATACCACACGCTCTGCAAAATGTATAGGTCTTATCTGTTTTTATATAGCATGGTCTCAAATTCCCCAAATAAAATTCTGGGCATGATTATTACCAAGAAGAAAAAGTCACTACATTGAGAGGCCTAATCCTACTGATTAAAAACCGCCCACTCTGCAAACTGAATTTATTCTTTTAGAACATTACAGCACCCACTGGGTGCTAAGGAATAACTTAAGTTGTAACAAATTTTCTAAGTTGCATCCTGGTATATGTTTCAAGTCAAGGCATTAAAATTGGCAATTCCTGAAGAAAAACTAAGAGATTTTATTTTAGCATGGTATTTCCTTTTGTAAACCAATTCTTGCAAACCAAACCAACCATTTTTTTTTTTTAAAAGGCATTTGTCGAGTGGACGTGGGAAATAATTTCAGTTTACATGGGATTTAATGGGTGGTCTCATTTTTATTTGTTGTTTTCTCTGTAGGGCCATACTTTCTAGTCTGCCTATATATTAAGGAGTAGGAGACAGGCATCTTTTCCCCAAGTAAAGTAGCCACTGTCGTTTCTTTGATCCTTGTAGGGTCCCTTCTGTAAGGCTCGAAGTCTTTCCATTTAAGACTTCTCCATCACCATTTCCCTGCCAAACAGAAGTATCTCTGGTAAGGGACTGTGTAAATATAGGGTTGGGGAGTATCCTCTATTAAGAAAAGCATTATTAGCTAACTCTTTAGTGTGGATCACTGGGTACCTTACTGAAGGAAGATCCTAAGGAATTATCAAAAGATTGGCATTTAGCTGAGTTTTAGTGCCAAATGCTAACTTCAACCGCTTCAAAATTGTGTCTTAATTGGTCAGACTGCCTGCCAGTCCCCAAAAAAGGGATTGAGGTGGTGACAAAGAGGATTTTCACTGCTAGAGACATAAATTGCAGTCTATCAACTCATCATCACATTTGACCAAACAAACTCCAACCCATGGATTCAAAACCCACCAATGAAGCTATTGGACAGGCCTTTGACCATTTTAAGAAAAGCCACATGGTTCAGTTTTTCTAATAAGATTTGTAAATATGGTATTGCATAGAAATTGTGGATTAACCATGCACTGAATACACATTGTTAATTTATCTTAGGTGACAGATATACATGAAAATCATGCCAAGTTTTACATAGGTAAGGCATTAAAATTAAAAACGATAATGAAACATGTCCATTCTACTTGCTGCTACTTTTTGTAGTACTGATTTAATGTTAACAGTATTTTAAGACTGTTGGAGAAAATTTAGTTTCATCAAAGACAGAGATGAATTAGTAATGTTGCCATCCCTTTTTTAAAAAATTAGAATGAAAATATTAAACGTATTGTTTGGACAGAGCTACTGTTGTGAACTGTTAGTTGGTGCTTAAGAATTCTTATCTTTCCAGACAGAAAGTGGCATATTTTTTTTTGAGAAGAAAATAAAAGGAGTATGTAAAACAAAGTGCCACTCTATCCTCAGGTCATTTTTTATCATATGTTTAAAATCGATGTTTGTGCCACTTGCCAGTTTTTTGGATTCCCCCCCCTGCCCCATTAATACACAGTTATGGTTAACAATATATTTAAGATTATATCATTATTGCATTGCTTTATGAAGCTTCACACCTAGAAGTGGTCCATGATGGATTAGTTAGCATTAAAGAAATACTAATTCACCCAAGGTAAAATATACATAGGTCAAATAAAATCAAGGCACTAATTTTTGTTATAATTTTCCTTTTTCAGTATTTGATTCCATAACTTAGGATTTCCCCATGTCTCCAAATTATTCTGCATGAATTTCATCAGGCTTAGTACTTGGTAAAGCCTAAAATTTGTCAGTCATTTATTTGTTTTTTTGGAATATATCAGACATAACAGAAATGATAAAGAAATGTACACATTTTTTACTATTGTAAACTTTGGCTATAGTGACAAGAATGGCGAGCTGTGATCAATGTCTGATGGACCAATGCTAAATTTCCAGTGAGTGATCCAGTGCTTTGTATTACAGAAGAGGGATGCCTGGGAATGTAAACAATTGGTGAAAATGTCAGTTTCTTTTTGGTTCTTGATATGTACTGTACTATAATATGTGTGTGATACACACACACGTACACATATGTATTCATATTTCACTGTTGTAATCTGAAAAAAAGAACATGTATTATCTTTTTATACAGTACCTGTGTTTGTGTTTATTATTTAAAAAGCAAAAATGTTTTATCTAGTTGTATAATATTTTAGGATATATCGCTGTGCACAAATCCAAGTGCCTTAGAACATTGTGTAGCTTTCTTAATTATATATAGATATAAATGCATATATGTGTAAAAATGAGAAATTTTACCTCAATAAAACAGTTGGGAAAATCCCCACTGAGTTTCCACAGTGTTTAAGTTATCCTGAGTTTAAGTCATCCTAAGAACTCAAAAGGCTTATACTTATATTTTAAGGTAACACAGGAATGTTCCTTAAAAGACTTGGTTTACCATCTCCACCTAACTTGCTGAAAAGTATGAGTATACATCTTTTGTAATGATTTTATTCTTAAAAATTATGGTCCAATGAATTACTCTTAATGTTAATCAAGTAAATTTAAAAAAATTTTTTTAATTTAACAAGGTATTTAAATGTTGATTTTTAAATTCTTAGTTGCACTAGCCACTATGCAAACATACATAAAAGCAGCTGTTGCTCTCCAGAATTTATAAGATAATGAAGCAAAAGCAACATAGTAGAACCTCATCTTTAATGACTTTAAAGTTTTCCTTTGATATTTATTGTAAATCACTAGTGTGTGTAAGAGGATGATTCTCGGTTTGTACCGTCTAGTACAGAATTTGTTCTCAGTATATGTTTTCAAATGGCAATGTTTTTCAATGATTGTTGATCAATGGCAACAGAAAATCACACCTTATACAAATAGTGACTTTGGCCCTTCAGCTTTTAGCATGAAGCCCTTCTTCACTGGCTTCCTCCCAGCCAAAAATGTTTTCTTTTTAGAAGGTAATATTTTCTTGGTTGTTGGTAAAGGGTTATTTACAGAAAATTGTGTAATAGGATATAGCAAAGTTTGTCCTTAACAATGATAGCCATTTTGTTAGCAAGAATTAGTGATTTATTTGCAATGAGCAAACATGTAATTTTTGGAAACTGCCCCAAACTTAATCATTAAAAATATCTGCCCAGTTTAGTAAGTAACCTAATTCTAGGATACAAGCTCACTGCCTTTCCATTTATCATTTTTTGATTTAAAAGTTGCTTTGGATCTAGTTTTAACTCCACCTTGAGTGACAGCAGTTGCAAGGCCTCATGGTTTTATACAATTTTTAATTTGCCTTGATAGTAAATGGCTAATAGTAATGCAACTATATTTTGCTGGATGCAGCTTCACATATGATAAAAGGATACTCCTATAACAAATACTAAGAGAGCAAATGTTTTAAAGATTTTTCTGTGCAAACCAATTTTCAAGTTTCACATAATAGCTAGCATTTAATATCTTCAAACATAATCATCTCCAAAGAGTGGTCATTGATTATAAAAGAATTCACTAATTAGAAAGCATTTAATAAGTGCTTACTCTGTGCAAAACATTGGCTAAGCTCAGATACAAAGAGAAAAGACAAGATTGGCCCTGTTTCAAAGAGTTCATAGTGCAACTAATAGTAAAAGCTTGAAGATTTATTTCGTTACCTTCTAAATCATACTCTCTCTTTAAAGACCCAGGAAGAGGTTATAAGTTAATTTCTATAATGATATGAATGGGTCTCTCAGTGTTTAGAGATTGCTTTGGTTAGGGTAAGAAGGATTCAAGATTTATCAAGAATATTGTGGTGAATAAGGCACTGGACTGCAAGGCAGGAAAGCTTCAAATCTTGCTTTAGATATTACCTGTGTTATCATGGGCAAGTCATTCAATCTCTCTGCTTCAGTTCCCTCATCTATAAAATGAGGGAGAAGGGCTGACTCAATGGCTTTGACAGTCCCTTCAAACTCTAAATCTATGATCCTGTGATCCATATAAGAGTATTTCAAATGATATAAATTTCTAGTATTTAATAGATTGTAAACTCATCAGGTTTCTATCTCTCTGGTCTAGCTTATCTTGCACTCTATTACAGTGAGAAATTAATTTTACTAAAATAGTTTTGGTCATAACATTTCCCCAATCAAAAACCTTTACTGAGTCTTCACTTGCTACTGAATAAGGTCGCCATTTCTTAGCCTGACATTCAAGGTGATATCCAAACCATTGTTTGGTTTTATCTCCCTTTACTAGTTACCTCAACAGGCTTACTCTCCATCCTCTGAGCTCCTACAGGACTTTTTAACTCTTTTAGTACTTACAATAAATGTTGGCTGACAGCATAGTGTAACAGAAAGAGAACTGGACTTGGAACCAAAGGCGCGAGGTCTGAATCCTGGTTCTGCCACTTGCTGACCAGAGCAGATCACTTCACTCTCTTGATAGAGTGGGCTTAATCCTTGGCCTGTCTATGTAAAAGAACATTTATACTGTGAATTGTAAATACTGAGTGTGATATAAATGTATGCTATTTTTGTTATTATATTTTTGCATATAGGTGTCCTACACCCTCTACTCAGCCATAATGTCCTGGATGGCAGGAACCAAATTTTAGTTATTTCTGTATCTGCCATTTCAAACACAGTATCTTACACATATTGTTTTAAATATCAGTATCCAATAAATACTTATTGAATGGCAGTAAATTTAAGTCAGCAAGTAAAAACAGAGCACCTGCTATGTATGAGACCTTTGCTAGGCAAAAAAGAGTATAAGAAATAGTCCCTGCCCTTGTGTACTTTAATGTCTGTTTTAATGAAGTAAAAGTATATTTGCTTTCTTACTGGATATTAATCCTAATAATTTAGTAAATCTGTTGAGACTCTCAGACCATCCTATCCAACCATTCATATATACCATTGCCTTTTTCCTATCCACAACCCCAATCTATTAGAGACCCTACCATAGCTAAGGGATTTGGGGGGGGGGGGGGCGGGCAGAGGAAAGGGAGGCAAACCATCTTTTAGCACTGCTTTCATTAGGAGAAGAATGAAAAAAGCAATATGCCTGGCACACAGGAGATACTTAATAAATGCTGATTGATTGGTTGAAACTATATTTTTTAAAAAGACATAGATTAGGTGAGCTAGCCCTCAAAGAGAAATTAAAGCAATACCTTTGTTCTCCCTCCACTCCGTAACAAAAAAAGAAATGTAAAGCTCTGTCTTGCATGATGGCAAAAGGTGTTTTATAATTACAATAGATATATTCATGGTAAAAAAATTATTTAAGTAATGCAATTTCCAAGTACATTCACAAAATTTAAGTTGTGTCCTATGAGAGATGTGCCAGTGGACAGGGAAACAGCCCAAGCCTTGGAATAAGAGCATGTATTTATCAGTGGTCAGAAAGCTTAGATAGGCTAGACAAGAGTTAAGTTTACATGCAGTTCCTTAGATGCCAGGATCAGGAAAGGAGGAAGAATCTTGGTGACTACCAAAAGTAGGCAAGTGTCAAAGGTCAAGGCAGGTAAATGATCAGAAACAGGCATCCACGCATAGTCATTTCAACTGCAATTAAATACTATTAGTGTGAATCTGATACAGTTGTTTCAGCCAAAAAATTTTTGTATTCCTGCCTTACATACAAAGGGCCTAGTCAAAACATGTGATTTGGACTGATCCTGCAGGTAAAATGGAAAGTGGCTCCATATACTTGGGAGAAGGCAAAATAGCCACTTGAATACACAGCACTGTAGTTATTTAATATGAGCTTTTCCAATGTCTAACCAACTACCAGGTAGTGAATTAGGTACATTCATAAATCCAATAATTTCTAGACTACTAGGTTATTCATTACTTCACTGACTGAACTAAACAATTTCTCTTTTAGACAAAGCATGATACTAATTCAGTCAGTCAAAGGAATTAATAAACAACAACTATATGTCAGGCACTGGGCTGAGACCAAGGATGTAAGGAAAATCAAAAGGCTTCCACTCTAAATAACTAGGTTTATACATACATACATACATACATACACATACATACATATATATATATACACATAAATACATATATACACACAAGATATACAGAATAGAATGAAAATTAGAGGGGAAAACATTAGCATTTGGATGGGAGGGCAAGTGGGAAAGACTTGTTACAGAAGGTGGGATTTGAACTGTCATAAAAATAAGTAAGAAAAATAAGAGCCAGAAGTGAGGGGCCAGAACATTTCAGGCAGGGTAAACAGCCAGTGTAAAAGCATGGAGATATAACATAGAACTTACTATTGGATAATCTGCAAGTAGGCCAGTGTTCCTAGATTGCAGAGTGCATGGAGGGGAAAAAACCAAGAAGACTAAAGGTAGGAAGGGAGCAGGTTATGAAGATTTTTAAATTCCAAACAAAAGACTTCATATTTGATCCTACAGGTGAAAGGGAGCCACTGGGTTTACTGAGTTTATGTGTTTGGAGAAGGTGGTGGGGCAGAGTGTAATGAAAATAAAGCTAAGATTGTGGGCTCAATATTCCTATGGGCCAAATAATTTCCCATAGGAAAGAACTGCTATTTTACAAAAGAAGTTACACAAGAGAATTTGGGAATTCAAGACAAACCCTAACTCTATAACTAATCTAAAATAACTTAAAATGTGGCTTTCTAATGGCAGGTAAGTACTGTTATATTGAGATATATAGCTATAGATATACATAACATATATGTGTACTGTGCCAATGTACTCATTAGACAAATACTATATGAATAAATGTAGTATTGATCTCTTCAGAAGCTCACCATATAAAGAAACAATATTGCCACACATAATGTTCATAAACTTTCAACCAATAAGCTTACTCCAAAATTTATTAAAACTTTTTTTTTCTAGGAACCTACTGTCTAACCTTCAGATTTTAAGGAAAGCAAATCTTTCAGAAAACATGGGATACAATTTCCCGGGTCCATGCTTTGCACAGAACATCCCACGTGCCTACAATGTACTCTCTCCTCACTTCTATCTCTTAGAATCCCTGGCTCTCTGCATAGTTCAAAAACTGCCTCCTACATGAGGTCTTTCCTCAGGCTAGTGCTTCCCACCCAAAAACTTAACATTGTATTTGTTTTGTATATATTTATGTGTATTTGATGTCTATTTTAACATAAGTTCCTTGAAAGCTGGGCTTTGTTCATTTTGTCTTCATATTTTCAATGCCTGGAAACTAGTAGGTGTTTCTTTGACTACTTAACTGATTAATGTTTACATGTAATATATATATATAACAATAGAAAAGATGCTATCAGCAACAGTTTTCCATTAAAAAATTCGAAGGCTTACCACTTTGACACTGAACTTCACAATTAAAATTGATTCTTGTATGAATTTAGTCCAAATTATTTCTGATTCTCATGATAACAAAGAATGATTTTTTAAAAAAAATTTTATAAGCATTGTAAAATACTTAAAACTATCAGGTGATTAGGCAAAAAGAAGATAAAAATTCTGGGAAAGATTTGAGAGAAAACATTTAACCAATAAAACAAGAAGTATCTTACAGTCTGTCTTCCCTAAATTGATTTTCCATTCCATTTAATATAGGTTTATTTGGTTCCTGTGAGCCTGTGATCACATTATTTTCATCAACTAATTAATATATTACCTTGTTTTATGTTATTTCTGTTTAAAGACATCTTATTTAATATATATTTCTTAAAAACAATTAAATGCAGTATTTTCTTTATAATAAAATGTCAATTACAGCATTTTTGTGTAATGTACTTTACTGTGATTGTACTATTTTAACGGTCATACACATAGCACACATAAAACAGTACTCAGTAAAATTTACAGACAGTACTATGAACAATACTGCATATTGGTACAATACGGTAATACAAATAAAATCCTGGGAAAAACTTTTAAGATTAAGCAATTGAAGCTTTATAAAAAACATTAACTAAAATCTTTTGATGGAGCTACAGGATGTGTGATGCGGCAGTGCATTGGGCAGTAAAGTCTGTCCACCATGCCTTGCCTCAGGAAAACCAAAGGGAGACGTTGGTAGAGAGGTTCTGCATCTGACAGATCCATCTCAGGAATTTGGCTCTTTCAACTTGCTGACTGATGGCTTCGGCAAATTTCCCTCCTGAATTGGCTTGACAAACTGCATCAGCCTTTGCTTGGCTTTTCGCCTCAGCTCTTTAAGCATCTTGGTGTAAGAGGCAAACACAGTAGTTTCAAGTTCCCTCCAGGCGCAGGGTCACATTCTTCCTTAATACTGAAAATTTTTTCTAACGCAGAATTACATTTTGATATTTGGCCTCTATGAAAACCACAATTCTGAGACGTAAGCTGATTTTGACAGTTTGTTTTGCCATCCTGTCCAGGTTTTCATTGGTGGATTCTACTGTCTTTATTACCAAGATTTCCTCTACATCTTCCATGTCATCAGAGCCTTCTCCAATTATCTGCCATGCAATATACATTATACTTTTGACAATATTCTTTATATTTTCTGTAAAACCTTCTAGGCCTACAAACTTTTTCACAAAGTCTGACCAAATATTTTTTTCAACAGTTATTGATAGTAGCCTGCTTGGTGCTGTCCCAGGATTTGCCTATATTATATTATTAATAATGTTGCTTATAGTGACTTACTTCCAGTAATTCATCATGGTGGTTTCCTTGTTTTATTCAAGAGTCTTACAAGCCTTCCTATAAAGTTCCCTGGTGTAATAGGCCTTGAAATATTTTATTATGCCCTGATTAAGATGTTGCATGAGAGATGTAGGTTTTGGGGGCATACAAAGAACTTCTATGTTTGGGTGGGCATTTTTGAATTCTTCACAGCAATGGACTGAGGCAACAAAACTTCGAAGGCAAGATTTTTGTCCTTGGAGACAGTATTCAATCTGTGGGATGAAGCAGTTGTGAAACCAATCCCAGAATATTCTGGTAGTCATCCATGCTTTTGTGTTCTACCTCCAATGGACTGGCATATGGTTCAGGTTTTTCTCATTAAGTGCTCATGGATTTGGGGCTCTATTCCCCATTAGGGGTTTGCTCTTAAAGTTGCCCTTGGCATTGGCTAAGGATAGCAAGCTTCTATAATCTTTGATTTACAGCCAGGGGCTTTAGAGGCCAATTGTGTTATATAGATTCATTTGCCAACATCCTTGTAAAACAAGCCAGCCTCTTCGGCACTGAAAACCTGCCCATCCACATAAACCCTTCTCCTGTATGACACTTAGCACATATTTTTAAAAATTCTTCTACAGCCTTCCTGATCTGCAGAACCTATAAGTTGAACAGTTTTCACACGCTATTGCATTTGAAATGCGTGAACCAGCCTGCACTAGCAGAGAAGGGTTTAACATTTTGCTGACCCTGGGTAACACGACTATAAATTTCTTTGGCATTCTTCCTCACAACAGTGCTATCCAGTATGCTTTTATTTTTTTTACTGGTCATCTAATGAATCCATAAATTTAGCCACTTTTCCATCTTTTCCATAGCTTCTTCACACTTACAGATGTTAATTTAGTACTTTCTGGAGCAGCCTCCCATACAGACCAGCAAATTTCCTCTTCCTTTTTCTGGATGTACCCTATCATTGATTCATTAACACTGAACTCACAAGGGGCAGCTAGGTGGCACAGTGAATAGAGCACTGGCCCTGGAGTCAGGAGGACCTGAGTTCAAATTTGACTTCAGACACTTAACACAAAAACTAGGCGTGTGGCCTTGGGCAAGTCACTTAACCCCAACTGCCCTCCAAAAAGCAAAAAAAAAAAAAAAAAAAAAAAATCATAACATTGACCTCACAGCCAACAGCACTATAACTCATGCCCATACAAAGCTTGTGTAACATGTACTTTCTCCATATGGCACATCACAGCTTTCTTGTGCTTAGACAGCACTTCAACACTATGCTTGGGGGTCATTTTAAGTAGTGAAATCATCAACAAAAAAGCACAAGAATGTGAAAAATGTGGCATTAAATAGACACGAAAAGGATATTTGTTTACAATATGAGAGCTGAAAGAAAAAGGCAGAGAAACATTACTCTGTTTTGACTACTCAGCTGGGAACATGCAGGAGGGATTACTCAAATCTTTTGCTGCTCTGTAACATGTCCAGGAATCACTGCAAAAGCACAGCAAGTCTCAATTTGGAGGTTACAAATAAATTTTAGCAAGTAAGCAAGTTTACAAATATGGAATCCACAAATAATGAGGATTGGCTGTACTTGATATTTACTTGAGCATATTTTTTAAAAACCTTAAGAATGAGCTGCACATTCATACCTTTGAAAGAGATGCAATCTATGATTTCAATGTTCAGTTAAGTACAGGAAAGATTTTGAATACTTTTTACCAGCTCAAAAATTACAGGAAATTCAAAGGAAGTGGCTCAAACACAACCTGAAATTATTACAGTATGTACAATATTCCCCTTAAATAAACTGCTGTAGAATGGGGGGAATGGGATACGCGTTCCAGGTGAGCTGAAACCAGCTTGAATCTATAAGCCAATTATTAAATTTTCTTTTTTTTTTATTTTAGTTTTTTGCTTTTTGGAGGGGGAAGGTAAGGCACTTGGGGTTAAGTGACTTGCCCAAAGTCACATGGCTAGTGTTAAGTGTCTGAGGCCAGATATGAACTCAAGTCCTCCTGACTCCAGGGACAGTGCTCTACTCACTGTGCCACCTAGCCACCCCAATTGTTAAATTTTCAACGTGGGCATTTACCCCTTTGGAAAGCTGGGAAATCCAGCTAATACTACAGATAAAGACTTGATTTACTATTTTGTTGATTGTCTGATTTCAAAAAAGTGATGGGGAAAATGTTAATAATGTAGATTAAACTTTTAAAAGTGTGCCTAGTATGCTTCTTTTCCTCTCAGTTGTTTAACATTTGCCAGCACATTCTTGGATAAAATGAACCAGATTTGCAATAATGGGATCAGACTTGGAGCTGGAAGGGTCATCTGGTTCAAAGGTGTAGATCACACAGGCACTAAATAATATTAAACAAAACTACTTATATTAAATTATACCACTAACTACTAAAACCCCCACAACATTACAAAATAACAAACGTTAAATACTGTTAAAATAATGGGACCAGACGTGGAGCTGGAAAGCAACTCGGAGGTCATCTAGTTCGGAGGTGTCACACACAGTCCCTCCCCCATAAATTACCAGATTAAAATGCAATTGGAAAATGCTATCACTTTTTTTCTTCTGAAGTATTATACATAATGTTAATGTGGTTTTCTGAGTCAATACTCAACATGTAACGGTTTCTGGGTTTGACACCATTTATCTAGTCCCTCTTAAATGGAGTCCATACCATAGGCAGAAGGTGCTGGGGGTGTTTAAAATGCAAAATATTCAGGGGGTCTAGGAAAGCTGGTCTGAAGGGCTGTTATGTGCAAGAGGGATTGGATGTGCTGTTTGGTCCCAGAAAACGGAACCACGCGCGGTGGGTGGAAGCTACAAGGGTCTGATCACGACAAGGCAAAACAAGAAAACACGACGTCCACGAGGATAAGTGAGGATCAGGAGGTAAGCAAAGGCAGGATGACCACTAGTAGAGAGATTCTCCAATTACGGTTTCTGCCTTCATGGAGACTGGAGATACGCGGGAGAGACATTAAAGCCGCCAGAGAGTTGGAGAGAGATGCAGATTAAAGATTAAAGCTAAACTCATTCTCCGCCGTGGCCGGTAGAGGGAACTGGAGAGAAAACAACGCTCCTTCCCAGCTCGGAGCGTCTACGGTCTCCCAGACAACGACGCCTCCAACGCCCCGGGACGCCCGGCCCCCCCTCCCACCCCCGTGACAAACTGTACTTGGCCTCTGGGCCCCCAAAGGCACCAGGATCAGTGTCAACCGTCCTTCCGTGGAGGGTGGATGAGATGCCGCTTGCCCTCTCCTGCACCCCTCCACCAGTCTCCACAAAGCTATTCACCTGGTAAAGGGAGCAGAGAGAGAAAATCGCCAGTGTCAGGCCTTTCCCTAGCCCCGCGCGATGCTTCCGGGAGGTGGGGCGAGAGACGTTTCGCAAAAGGTCGCGAGGAGACAGGAGGGCCTCGCGCATCGCTCTATTCAGGGATTGGCTTATCCTCTCCGACGTGCGTGGTGACGTATATAGAGAGCGAGCGCACAGAACAGACCGGGAGGGTTCGGGAGTTTTCCTTCCGGAAATGACCTGCTAGGTTCTCGTGGCCGTAGCGTGACGCAGTACCGGCGCGCGAGAGAGTGAGCTAGGACGATCTCGCGTGGGTCCCCCAATCAGACCGAAGACTACCTGGGAGTGTGTGGTGGCGGCCGATCCCTGCGGACGTGATCCTCAATCAGCTGCAGCATGGTGAGCAAGGCTGCCCTCCCTTCCTCGCAGCAGGACTGTCGAGGGTTTGGGGGGGGGGGGGGGCGGGAAGGGTGTAGACGCTAGGGGATTGCTTCTGGGTCACTGTGGGCGTTGGTGCCAGATTTCGTTCTGACCTCCGTGGCGCAGGTCCCGGTGTTTGGGAGAGGCCGCTGGCTGGTGTAGGTGCCTGCTCCAGTGCCGTATCAGCAAACGACCCCCTGTCTAGCACTAAATTGAAGAGCTAGCTGGGTCCTTCTCCTTCCTCTCCTCTTCCTTCAGTAGTACATTAGAGTTTATAAATTATCGTATAGTTTACAACCAGTAACCTAGCTGCCAGATGGATATTCGTAAAGCACAGGTCTAGCTATATCATTCTCCTGCTCAAAAAGCTTCAGGTGGCCTCCTTGCCTGCAGAGTAAAATATAAAACCACTTAAAGCTGTTTAAAATCTAGTGCCAACTTTTTAAAAAAATATCCTTCTTGTAGCTCTTATGTTCCAAGCATACTGGCCTACTTGCTGCACAATTCCCCTTCCCCTTCAGCACCTCCCGTTTCTATGTCTTTGCAAAGGCCACGTGTGCTCCCCATTATCATTACCTCTTGAGATTCCTACATCCTTTTAAAACCCAAGTCAATTTTGAGCCTATTAAATGATGCAGTTTAACATTTAAGTGCCTGCAATGTCTGCACTTTGCCTAAGCACAATTTTTGTAATCTGGTGAGAGAAAAGTGTGTGTGTGTGTGTGTGTATTATACATAGATGGAAAAGAAAGTGGAAGAAATTTAGGCAAAGTGCTATGAGAAATTTGAATTGAAGAGTATATTAACTTTGGGAAAGTCGGAAAGGCCTGGGGAAGTTTCATGGATTGGTCTGGGCTGTTGTATAGGGAATTTCTATTTGTCTGTAGTTTAGACTAGATATATCAGGAGTTGGCAAACTATGGTCTCGTTACTTTTTTTTTTTTCCAACCTCAAGCTGAGAATAGTTTTTACGTTTTTAAATAAAGTGATTTCTGGCACCTAGACTACATGACTAGGTTTTTTTCAAGTTTTGAAATTCTCTGAAGAGGTTGCACCTGAGTTAAAGCTTTACCAGAAATAGGTGGTATGGTGGCAGAGAGGAGAATCCTTTCCAACGATGAGCAATTCTTTGAGGAAAGATTTGAGGACGGGAGATGGCAAAATGAGAACGGAATGGAGAGTGACTTTTAGTTTGTCTGGAACTTACAGTTACAATAGTCTGTGAAGGGAATTTGTGTGAGAAAAGGCTGAAAAAAACTAGTTGAAATTCAGTTAATCGGAGACTGTGGGAAACTGGCAATTTCTTAAATAGAAAGGTAATATAATCCAAGGAGTGAGTTGGGAAGATTACTTGGGCAGTGATGTGAAGTGTTTAAAAAGAGACAGATTGGAGGCAGGACAACTACCTGGGTACCTGTTTTATTAATTTAGGCCATAACAATAATAACCAACCTAGCACTTTAAGGTTTACAAAACTATATCTTTCTTATATCATTTGATCCTCACAGAAACCCTACAATGTAGGGGTTATTATCCACATTTTAGAGAAAGGTTTAATGACTTATCCAGGGTCACACTGCTGGTAAGTCTCTTTGGAAGGATTCAGATTCTGGTTTCCCTGGTTCCTCCAGCACTCAATCCAGTCTGTCTAATCTAACACCTACTTTGCATGTATTTGCAGGCTTTTATTTGCCATTTATGTTAGCCATTGTTACAACAATGTATTACTTATTAAAGTGTAATGAACTAAGACTTTGGGAACACCTTGTATTATAGAAGTAAAATCAATAAACCGTTTGCCGTTTCTTGGAGGAGAAAGGGTACATGAGGGATAGGAATCAAAGGTAAGAAGTTTTGACTTGAAGAATTGTCATGCTGTCAACAGAAGCAAAATTTTAAAGAAAATTTAAGTTTTGAAAGGAATAAGATGAGTTCAGTTTGGGACCTGTTGAATTTGAGGTATTGGCAGAATAAGGATTAGCAGGCGATGGCGATAGACCTGGGGTGAGAAATACTCAAAGAATGAATCGGTATGTTGGATCAGGATTCTAACTCACCTGTTCCAATGCTTCCTTTCTGAAGCCTCATAAGAAGAAGAAACCCTTTATAGACAAAAAGAAAGCTGTATCTTTCCATCTAGTACACCGAAGCCAGAGGGATCCTTTAGCAGCAGATGACACTGCGCCTCAGAGAGTTCTGTTGCCTGCACAGAAAGTAAGTACAGTGCGTTTTTCTATGATACTAGAGTAGCCTATTGTTGAGATTTTTGTTTTTCTGGCGTATCAGAATAATAATGACTAACATTTATATAGCACTATGAAATTTACAAAGTACTTTACATACTTTCATTCATTTTGACTTGATTACAGTCTTATAGGTACCACAGATATTATCATTATTTTACTGATGAGGAAACAGATTTGTGTGATTTGCTATGGGTCACAAAGTTGGTAAATGTCATATGTGGAGTTTGAATACCAGTCTTCCTGACTCCCAAGACCAGCAATCTGTTTATTACACCTTATTGCTTCTATTAATGCATTACTTATGTCTGATACAGGAGTTTTCTTCTTAAATCGTAGCTTACTCTTTTTTTGGGGGGGGGGGGGGGGAGGGCAGTTGAGGTTAAGTGACTTGCCCAAGCGTAGCTTACTCTTAATAGTAAAAATGTCCTTTTCTATATGGGGGAAATTTTTTTTTGGTTTTGAAAGACTGACTGTCTAAGTAAATTGGGATTGGGATTGACAGACATCTCCTGGCCTGCATGTATGATACTGCCTGGTATTATTCTTGCCTAGTTCATTTTAATTTAAGAGTGAAATTGGAATAGGCTTATAAGACCTCTTTCTGCTTGACTCAATAGATCTTTCTGTTTCATGGTCACAGATCATGTTTTTAACTGCAGTCACCAATCTCACAGAAACTTTTGTAGAAGGGAGTTTTTAAAAAAAACATACAATTTCAATGAATAGGTGGTTACAGAGGTTAATTTTTAAAATATAGGCCATATGGAAGGGAATGTTGATTGAACATAATGAGCCTTTGTAGTCATACCTACATATAAATAATATATTCTGAAATTTTGTTGAGATGTAAAGGTCTGTTTTTTTGTATATCTGTTTTTGTGTTTGCTGAGAAATGCTTTATAGTTAAATACTACAGACTTTTCTACCACGTTGATAAAATGAAATTTGAATTTTCTTCATCTCTTAGTGCAAATTATACATAAGTTGAGTAACTGGGTTTTTTATTTTATTTCATTTTAAATACCCCTTCCTAACTGACATGGTAGTTTGGTCAGTTTGTTTGAAAGTAAGGGTTTGGAAGAAAAATGACCAAGGTTGTCCTTCCTGATAATGTAACTCACATTTATATAAAATGTACTAAAGAGTTTACAAAGTGCTTTCTTCACAATTGCAAGAGGTAGATAATATAAGTATCATTGTTTTACAGATAAGGAACTTGAAGTTCAGAGGGGTCAAGTAACTTGTCATATAACTAATTAATGTTGGACTCCTCATGCAAGTTCAGGCCTTCTCAACTTAAAAAAATTTTTTTTCCTGCTATATCCTGTTGCTCTTCCTAAGTCAGTAGTGTGACTTGTGGTCCTTGATACTCCTCTTGATAGCTTTTAATATTTCATTTTAGGGCAAGCTGCTGTCACCCAGTAGGTTAAGTGTCATGACTGAGGAAAGAGCATCATCCTCTGGTTCCTCTGGTTCCTTTGGTTCTGGTATATAATAATTGCTGCTATTCCCCCCCAAGTTTGGAGAGGATTGTGTGAACTTGTTAGGAGTAAGCAGGTTTATCTCAGGTATACAAACTAATGATTTGAAGGGCCTACTACCATTGAATTTGAAAACTGTGCTTGTGGTCAACTTCCTGTGCCCTAATTTTTGAAAAGGTCTTTGGTAGAATCCCCTATGTACAGCAAATTCTTCTTTGTTAAAATCACAGAGAGAAGATGAGGAGAGGAGAGCTGAACAGAGGAAGTATGGAGTTTTCTTTGATGATGACTATGACTACCTGCAGCACCTGAAGGAACCATCTGGGCCCTCTGAGCTGATTCCCTCATACTCTCAGAGAGATGCACAAGAACAAACATTGATTCCAGTAAGAATATACTTCATGATCTCTCAGTTTGAGGAACTGTCAATTGGTTTTTTTAAAAAAAGACAGTTCTATTGTTTTGAGGTTGGGGCTTTTTTTATTTTGCTTGTTGAAAAATAGATACATTTTATTTTTATATAATGTTTATTAATGTCTTCTTAGGGTTTCAAAATTTTGGGGGAAAATAAAGACTTGACTTCTTAGAGCAACAGCAGCTGAATTTTAGTAGCAACCAATTTTCAAAATGAAAAAGAAACCCCTGATTGGGGAGAGAATGTTGTGGGAAAGGCAAGGTATAGCCATAAAGTTGGGAACGATAAGTGTGTCCCAAGGCAAGTCTAACAAAAGCATTTATACAGCCATGAAAAGGACCTAATGAACTCTATGGTAAAGTGCAAGCATGGGGACTAAGAGGTGTTAACTTATATAGGGCTTGCCTATAAAAGATTTAGAATATCAAATGTGGTATCCATTTAATTACCCAATGTAATTCTTGATAGTAATGACTGTATTTATATACTTGGCACTTTATAATTTGCAAAACATTTTCACATTCATTATCTTGTTTGACCCTATGATTTCTAATCTGACATGCCACCATAAATCAGAAGAGAGGATCTGATAACAAATGTACTTAAATTTTTTTTTTAAGTAGTGCAGTCTCAAACTGCATACTTGGGCATAAGAGAACTACAAAAATTAACTTTACTGTATTACCTGGGACTGTCTTCTAATGCTGAACTTCAACCTCATGCTTAGAAAAAAAAAATTAATGTAAGCATTAGGTAAAAGGGCATACTGAAATAAATGGAAGCAAAGAGTCCTTTCTGTACCCTGGTAAGTCCCTTATAGTATAATGTTTGGTGTGTGTTTGGTTTTTTTCCCAGTGACATTGGTTATAAAGTTGTATGGCCACCTCTTGACATAATTACTTGGTTTGAGTTTCTAAATAGAGAACGTATACATTAGAAGTCTGAACTATAAATATAGTGGTATGACAGATTGTTGCTGGTATTTACTCACTTACTAGGGGATCATCTTGGAAGACATAAATAGCTTGGTTACTGCGGCATTGCGTGTAACTTTTTATCAGAGACCTCTCAAAAATTGCAGTCAGAAGCCAAGAAGTCTTTTGTTAGTACCTAGCACCATGCAAAGTATAATAAGAAACTTAAGGAGTATTAAGATACACCCCATACCTGAATCATAGCACTTTTAAACTGGAAAGGATGCTTGAGGCCCATGAATCCAATTTCATGTTCATCTAGTTGGGAAGATAATGTATGAAAGAATATTGATGGTCAGCCAGGGAGTTATTTCATTTTCTTGAGCCAGAGAGCATTATAATCAAATAAAATTGCAGAGTGTTTAAGGGAGGGGACTAATTAGAATTAAGAAGATCCCTTTGAAAACTGTTGGCAAGTAATTCATGGTGTTATATGATGGATGGTTTGTTTCCTTGAAAATATAGAGGCAGTAGATACATGAAAGAATTTGAGGGAAGACTAGATGGGACTTAATGTCTAGATTTAGTGTGGTAAAGAAGGGCTGAATCAGATAAGATTGGCTTAGAAGTGGTCATCTATTCCATTGTTAAACAGAAAAAATGGGAAGGATCTTAAGGTTGGGAAGAAAGATGATGAGTCTAGTTTGGGGCACAGAGTTTGAGGTATCAATAAAACATTCAAGTAAAGATATGGAAGTAGACTTCAGGTGACATACTGTGCAATGAAGTTCAGAGTGTATATATATACCTAAGTAAAAATAATGTTGCTTTCTCCCTCTCAAGACCCCTGGAATTAAGTTGCCTTCATCAGTATTTGCATCAGAGTTTGAAGAAGATGTAGGACTGTTAAATAAAGCAGCTCCTGTATCGGGTATGTTTAGTTCAATTTTGTGCTTTATAAATTGATAATTAGCAACATATATTAGGAGAAGAAAAATTGATAGTGCCAAAACAGGATTTTCTCTGCACTACATAAGATCTCAGTAAAACTCTTAATGTTTTAGAATATTTTCCTGGAAATTCAGTTATCAGGATTTTATACTTTTATTTGTACATTTTTAGTCCTAACACATTGACTTTTTCAAATGAAAATCCTAATTTGAAAAGAGAAAAGAAAGTTATATTTTTATAGATTATTATAAAACCATCTCTATTTAAATCTAGTTCTCAAGAGGAATACTGCCTAGATCATACCTAAATACCGCTATTGCATTCTTGATACTACAAATTTGTTGTCATTCAGAATGTTCTCTTTTAAGTGTTTAACTCCATCTATCCTTGAATTAGCATTCAGTAGAGAAAAAATAACAGCATTTGTATATGTGTGTGTGTGTGTTGTTGTTCAGTTTTACTATTTTCACATAATGATATGAAGTAAATAAGACCTCACAGTCTTACAAAAATAAATCACTTGCGAAATAGCCTTATTCATTTCTGTCCCCTCCCTATAAATACTTGAATTGTTGACTAATCTTTAAATCATATAAGGGATAACAGTAGTGTGTGTGTGTGTGTGTGTGTGTGTGTGTGTGTGAGAAAACTCATGATAAACCCCAGGGTTAGGATTTTTTGTCATATTGAAATTAATGCTAGACAAGTGGTATAGCGCAGTGTATAGACTTTGGAGTCAAGGAGAACTATGCTTGCATCTACACGTACTATTTTTGTAATATAGTCTAAGTCAGTTTACTTCACAGGATCCTGGTCAACTCTCTAAGACTAAGTTGCAGAAGGGTTACCAGTTTACCTCGGTGGATGGAAATTCCATACTTGAAGGTCACTGTACCAATGAAATCACAGGTCCAGCCCATTAGAATTTTGTTAGACAAAATATTGCTTGAAGGAATGGGTCATGGGGCAGTTAGGTGGCACCGTGAATAGAGCACCAGCCCTGGAGTCAGGAAGACCTGAGTTCAAATCTAGCCTCAGACACTTAACACTTACTAGCTGTGTGACCTTGAGCAAGTCACTTAACCCCAACTGCCCTGCTTTCTTCCCTCCAAAAAGCAAAAAAAGAAAAGGAACGAAGGGGTCATGTTTGTTATACAAAGATTTCTTTATACCGCTGTGACCTGTAAGTGTTTTGGGTTTTCCCCAAGGGAAAAACATGACAAGTCAGGGAAAAGTGAGCAAACCACATAGTTGACAGTAAAATTGGAGCTGGAAATTATAGGCTACCTTTGCACTTTTTCATGCTTGAGCATTAATCTGTTGTCTTGGGAATTACTTTTCACGTTTTTTCTCTATTTTTAGGCCCTCGATTGGATTTTGACCCTGACATCGTTGCAGCTCTAGATGATGATTTTGACTTTGATAATCCAGATAATCTGCTTGAAGATGATTTCATTTTACAGGCCAGTGAGCCAATAGGAGAAGATGAACAGATGGACATGGAGTATGTATGTTTGGTTTTATTGGCAGTCATGAATGTTGTTGCCCTAGAGGCAGCTTAAAATCTTAGAGCATTCAGACTGTAAAGGATTATAGTGGTCATCTAGTTTAATTCACCATCATTGTACTTGAAGAAATGGAGTCCCAAAGAGGGAGTAAATTATGCTATTGATGGGTCTAGCGGCTAAGTTTCCTAACTCCTAAATCCACTACTCTTTCTATGATGGTATTTTGTTTGGATATCATCCTTCACTTTCTGCACTCCAAGTGCTGTCCGCAAATATGCTTCCCTATAAAGATTTCAGTTACATATGGCTTATGGTAGGTCTTTATATAGTTTTAGGAGATATGAAATTGAAGATGACGATGGGAAATATATGGATGATGATACAGAAAATGGCAGTGAAGAAGATGATTATGATTCTGAGGGTCTTTTGTCAGACGAAGAGTTATCTGTCCAAGGAGGAACTCAAAGGGACTTGTTTTTGGAAGAAGAAACTAAGAGTCGCTTCACAGATTATTCTATGACTTCCTCTGTCATGAGAAGGAATGAACAATTGACCTTACTAGATGAAAGGTTTGAGAAGGTAAGATTATAAAGAAGTAAAATTTTGATAATTTACTGTTTTCTGTCAAATGGCATAAGTGCTTACCTCTAGGATTCTGTCCTAGGAATCAAAAACTAGAAATAGTTTCTCCTTGAAAATGGTAGTAGAGTCTTAGCAATATTTACAAATTGTGAATTTCTTTAAATTCCTTTTTGACTTAATGTTTGGCATCTCTTTCCGCCCTACTTCCCCCTCACTAATTGAAGGGCATAGCTGTACTTAATTGCCCTAGTAAATGAGAACTTTTTCATCTGGGCTGTGACGGAGTGAAAGTATTAGTAATATAGCACAGATCCCATTTGTTATCTCACAGTGTTTTAGTGTTGAATACATTATTAACGACCCATGAGTATTTAGTGCTTGCAATAGTTAATGAGAAAGTACTTTCAAATTACTCGAGAAGAAAGAAAATTACTGTAACAACAATTTGAAATTTTAGCACGAAAAGTCTGTCAAATAGAATGCTATTTCATGATATATTTTATTCTTTTTGTCCCTCTTTAGTTCTTTGAACAGTTTGATGATGATGAGATTGGAGCATTGGATAATGCAGAATTGGAAGGTTTTATTCATGCAGATAGCAACCGGTTACAAGAGGTTCTCAATGACTATTACAGAGAGAAAGCAAAGAAGTATGTCTAATTTCTCTTTCTGCTTTTATGAAACTTGCTCAGAAAGTTACTTGGTTAATAGGACAAATATAAGTTTGTTCCTTTGCCTTTGTATCATTTTGACTTTAGAGAAACTATAGTGAATAACTTGTTTACGTTAGTTGGTGGTCTCTAGGCACAGCATAATCAGTCTTTATTCTGAGTAAAACACAAGTTCCACTTAATTAAAGTTAGAGATTAGTACCCTCTATCCTCTTCTCTGACATGACGTTTTCCAAAACACAGATAAGTTTTTGATTGAAACTTCAGGATAATTAGTCAAGAAATTATTCTGAATTCTGCTTGTATAGACTCACTTCTCTTTTATTCCTTTCTGAAGTGCCATGTATTCTTAGATGTAAAAAGGGCTCTCTGACTGTAGACCTCTACCTCCCAAGATTGACCTCTCACTTTGGTGACAAGACAGGCATGAATGTCAAGCTGAATGACACTCAGGCTGTTCTAGAATGGCCATCAAAATTTTTCTGTTACCACCTGCTTGCGTTGTTGACCTTTCTGGTGGATAACAACAATTTTGTGTGAGCTGATAAATTGCTACAGAGAAGAAGAATCTCAAAGAGGATAAAGACCAGAATGAGCAGTGTATTTTGAAAAATACTAAAAAAAAAAAAAAAACAGGTATTCCATAAAGACAAAGAAATTAGAGGGAAGCAGGTTTCAGCTTTGCATAAGGACCTTCCAGCAATTAAACATATCCCCAAATGGATTGTATTGTTTCAAGAATTTTCCATTAAGTGTTTAAGCATGGACTAAATGAACACTTGTCGAGTATGTTGTAGAAAGGATGCACTTTTTAGTTACTAGTCGGACTGAAAACATCTGATTCCTTCCAAGTCAAGTTTATTTCAGATTATTGTAAAAGTCTCCTAATTAAGTCTCTCTGCCTCCTCTCCTTCCTCCTCTTAATCCATCTTCCACACAACTGTCAAACTGACATTTCTAAAACAAAGGTCTGATTATATCACTTACTCTTCAAGAAACATTGACTCCTTGTTGCCTCTTGGAAAAATAAAAGCTCATCATTGTCTGTATTCACCTTATCTTTCCAAATCAGTTTCACATCTCTTCTCCCCAGCCACTCTTTATTTCAGCCAGCTTGACCTGCCTGCTGTTACCTGTCCATGCTGTTCTGTTTCCTTCTCTCTGGACTTTTTGCTTGTTCTACTTATGCCTAGAATTTCCCTCCTCATGGATCTCTCTTACAATTCCTCCTTTCCTTTTGATTCAGCTCACACACCACCTCCTTCACAGCACCTTTCCTGATTCTACCTGTTGTTGATGACCTCTCCCCTAGAAATTACCTGCCGTTTTACTTTGCATATGCTTTGTATTGGCTTCACTATGCATGTTATTTCTCTACAATTTCTCTACATTGCTCTACAATGCAGGAACTGTTTTGTCTTTATCCTTGTAGCCTCAACACCTAGCACAGTACTGGTGCTTGATAAATGCTTGTTAAGTGAATGAAAAAATAATAATACCAATAAGAAATAAGCCTTCAGAGATTATTTTCTTAAGCTTTAAAAAGGAAAAAAATCCTCCTTTTTTCCCCCATAGAAGAGAATAACCAGAGTATAGGGTGAAAAGGTAAAAACCTTGCAAAGAGCAGGTGGACCCTTGCCACCTATTTATGATAATTGCTTGCCTTTATATTATGCTTCACTCCCCAGTAAAGTGGTTCAGTGGACAAAGTGTTGAACTTAGAATCAGAAATACCTGAGTTCAGATCCTGCCTCAGACACTTAATTAGTTGGATAACTGAACTTAACTTTTAAGTCACTTAACTTTTCTAAGCCTCAGTTTTCTCACTCTAAATTAGGCATAACAATAACACTTAGCTCACAAGATTGATGTGATGATCAGATGAGATAACATGCAAAGTGCTTAACCAATCATAAAGTGCTTTATAAATAGGAGCTAGCTTTGTGGAGGTGACCCTGGGGTCCTGAAGACTGTGAAAATCCTAAGCTATAGCAAGTCTTAGCAAACTGAAAAAGCTCCAAAACGGTGAATGTATCTGAGGGACCACTCAAGGCATGTTTAGGGAAGGTCATCACCAGATTGGCCTTGGAGTGCTAGCTTATTCAGCAATAGCAACTATTTAAGACCTATTAAAACATAGTAGGACTACAGTCTATATGAATGGAAGGAGTTCCCTTGCTGACAAAATCACAGTTGTAGGAAATATTCAAGTGTGCTGCTTCACAGAGCATTACCACGCATCCCCATTTTACAGATGAGGAGGCAGGTTTAAGTTTGACTTTGCCAAGAACTAGTAAATGTTAGAACTAAGGACTGAACTGAAATCTTACGCTTAGTCCAGTGCTATTTCTGCTTTATTTCCCTGCCCTCCTCCCCAGTGACAGTGAGTATACAAAATGCCCAGCAGGGGGAGGGAGAGGTTGGAAAGCCTGAATGGAAGTGACTGGCAAGGAATCCTCACAAATATTGTGAATGCTTATTTGCATAACTGATACCTATGCATTTTAGAAATTGCATTTCCATAAACATATTACAGTATTTTTTTCTTTGTTCTGACTTTTTAAATACTACCAAAAGCTGTGTCAAACTGGATACTCTTGAACCTCTTGAAGATGAGAATTTACTCATCAATGAAAAGGATGAGGATGAAGAAGAAATTGTTACTGTAGTTATTGAAGAGCCCAAAGAGAAATGGGATTGTGAATCTATTTGTAGTAAGTATTTTTATTGTTATTGTTAGTGACATGATATTTTCAGCAAATTATTCTCATTACTTGGGTTGTTAAGATTTTATATGAAATATTTAAAAAGAACTCATTCATATTATCTTTTGAGTATTGATGAAATCAGGGCAGCAGGTTTTCTCATTTTTAGTGCTTGATTTTTTTTTTAAGCAGAGTGAAATGATAGTAGTTATAGTCTCCATTACCTGTGTCATTTTAGATTCTTGATGAATATAGTGAGAACTACCTCCTTTAGTCGAAAATATTTATTAATGTGTTGTTATTACTGGTTTTTCTCTTTTTAAGGTACATATTCAAATTTATACAACCATCCTCAGCTTATCAAGTGCCCACCAAAGGTATGCCCTATGTCATTTTAAGTTGCCAGAAAGGGGGTGCTTACACATAAGTGCATTTCTTGGATAAAGAACATGACACCATTAAGGAAAGTATAATGGTATTATCAGCAAAGGAACATTTCTTTACAACCAAAAGTTAGGCAGATGAGGAGAGAATGTTATTAACAAATTCTCTAATCAGATTTTTATTTCTTTCTCAGCCCACACACATCCAGCTCTCCTCTAAAACAGGAATACCCCTAAACATTTTACCACAGAAAGGACCTACAGCAAAACAAATTGAGCGAATGGAGATGATTAATGACAGTGATCTTCCTAGAGTATCGGTCCAGCCACGTTGTAAAAATGAAACCAAAGAAGACAGAAAAGCAAGAAAACAAGCTATCAAAGAAGAGCGTAAGGTAGGTGAAACGCTTTTCCATATAGTTATGAAGAAAAAAGTGGTGGGAGAGAAGGGAATGGAAACTGAAGGGCCTTTGTGAAAGTCTTTGTAATAATGTCAGTCACTGTAATGACATCCTTCTGCAGGAACGAAGAGTGGAGAAGAAAGCCAACAGATTAGCTTTCAAACTGGAAAAAAGAAGACAGGAAAGAGAGCTGCTCAACTTGAAGCAGAATGTTGCGGGTCTGAAGCTCTGATAATGGAACACTGAGACTGGCCTTTTGTGGACTCTTTGCTGAGTATTCTTTTTTGAACTGAAATGTGGGAAAAGACAAAACTAACTCTCCTGCCAGCTACAGGAAGATGTACAGGGAAAAGAAGGTGTTTGGATTGTTTCATCCCAGCACTTGAATGAACATCTTTTTTGCAAATATTAAATCAGATTGCTTTTGTATGCGTATTTTTATTTCCCATAAAGCAAATAACTTCAGGAATATGAAGTATTTATAGATATCTTGTCAAATAATATTTGATTAAAGAAACTAAATTGAATGACATTCTCAGTGATTTCTGAAGATCCCTGTACATTTAGCAGCATTCTTGAACTTTCTTGACATTTCCCTACACTGACCGTGGATTGATATAGTTGATATAAATGGCTCGATAAAGAAAAGAGGCCTGGTAGAGTTTAGCTTAAATCCTGGGTTTGCACTAATGTTCAGTGAACTTTATCCTATGAATCCCCTCCAGTAGGAAGACATAATTTGTAACTAATTTAATAGCAGTTTGCTTTGATTTAAGATAGAAAGCTTGATCTTTGTGCCTTTTTTAAAAAATTATTTGAACTGAATGAAGTTGAGTTAGTTAATATTTGATAAACATGTAGAAATAGACATTTGAGGACCTTTCTTGTTGGGAGTTTTCTGGGTTTTGCTGTGCTACCTTTAAATCACTTCACATTTTGTAAGATTCATGGGATTGTAGTCATAATTGTCAATTATTTGGTAGCCACTGACTATTGGCTGACTTGGCTGCAAAACACTCAGTAATGATAATTTCTTCATGTGTCTGTAATCAGCATGTTAGCTTTAACTGTTGTATAAATCTGTTTAGCAAATCAATGGGAGTGATGAACGGAATGCTTGGGAACGAACCCTTTCCATCAGGTGAATAGCATATGATGTCTAAAACTTTAACATTAGGTTTAAAGCTAACTAGTTCTACCAGTGAGATTCTTATTTTGTTCTCCAAAGGAGGCATCATGGAACAGTGGAAAGAACTTTGTGTTCGGAGTCAATCCTTAGTTCAAGTCACAGCTTTGTCACTACTTGTATGAGTACAATCAAGTCACTTTCACCTCTCTAGGCCTCATTTTCCTCATCTGTAAAAAGAGGAGGTTAGACTAGATGATCTAAGGACCCTTCTAGTTCTCACGGTGATCTGCTTAATGGAAATCTTTTATCCTTATACTTCATAGTTCTGGTAGGTACTTAATTTTAACCGTGTATCATCACTATCTGATTCACTCATGCTCATTAGAATTTATTCAAGAGTTTGTGGGAAAAACCACCAATATATTAGGTGCTACATTAACACCAAGGATATATATGTGATAGAAACTCAATAAAATTTGGTTGAATAAATCTTGAGAAAAGAGTCAAAATAGGAAGCCCCTATTTAAAAACCAATATGAATAGAGAAGGCTTGACTCAAAGAGAAATCATCTGGTCTGATTTTTTTTTTTTTTTTTTTTTTTTTTTTTACAGATAAGTAAATGAAGGCTCAGGAAAGTGAAGTACTTGTCCCTGATTACATAGCCAGGTGGCTGCAGAACTAAAATCTGTTTCTTGAATTCCCATCTAAGTTGTCTTTCCACTGGTAAAAAGCCTCCCTAAAGAAGAGGCATGTTAACTAAAGGAGCTGCCTAGTTGATTGAAAACAATTTCTCAAATCAGAAAAGGGTTTGTAGATATTCTTTCTAGTTCCAAGTAAATTTATTTTGTGGGCTTCTGATTTCATTATATTATTAATTAGTTAAATAGCTTAAGAATATTTGATATTAGAACATTGTTGAGCTGTGACCAGAGATCACAAATTTTAGCAAAGAATACTGTTTAACTTAAGCCAAACATTTCTGCCTCCAAAACCTCATACCCCAGAGAAAAGCGAAAGGGTCTGATTTGGTTCTGCAGAGCTGGTAAATATCAGACTCTTTGCTAAATTTGTGATCTCTGGTCACAACTCAACAGTGTTCTAATATTAAATATTCCTAAACTAATTAATATATAATGTTATTTTTCCCAAGGCTTGTTCATGCCTTTACTATTTTAGAAATTAAAACCTTGGTGATAAGCACCTTCTTACCACCTTTTCCATTTGTCCCCTTTGGTTTACTATAGCTACACACCCACCACTGTGATGTCATTAGATAACTCCTTTCTTAAGTGATAGAACAGTTGAGGAAAGACCACTTTATTGAAATGTTAAAATTTAGTCCTTTACATTGTTACTATGCTTATGGTGTCTCTGATGAAACTTTTTGGCCTGATTGGCTGTTCCAATCATACTCAGGTCAGTAGTAGGTAGAAGTGAAAAACCTTTTAATGGTTAATGACCGTTATAACTAGAGTTCCTTCTGGAGCAGGAAACATTAGCCCTGCTGAACTTGTGATCTTGAAACATCTCTCCTGCTTTGCCACGTCCTCATAGAGATATCTGCATAGTTGGTACAACTGTCCCTAGGAACATTGGGATTTTTAGTAAGAAACTAGCTCTATTCCTTGTCTCAACTAACTTTAGTTGTCCTCCCCTCGTAACATGGGGCCAAATTACATATAGTTCTAAATCCTTTGGTTGCTGCAGTTCTGGCATCATGTATGTTCATTAAAATTGTAGAGACCCCACAGTGTACTGCATATAATGCATTTGAATATTTCATGTCAAAATACTTGTTGAAAGAATTAAGAATGGATATAGAATTTTTTAAAGGTTTTGTTTTCCATATTTTGTTAGGTTTTGATCTGTGGTATGTAATTGATATGGGAACACTCTAACAGTGCAAATCAAAAGCACGCCATGCACAGTCTCCAAGCTGATGCTCTCCTGTAAATCATATTAAAGCATCAGATCCACCCTAAATGGATGTACTAAGGTTTTTCCTCTAGATCTCTTGACATTGTATTGGTATCAGTGGAGCACAGAAGACATCTCTTTTGTTCTTGCCATATGTCTAGCCTACTTCTTTTTGGGTCTACTATCTCTTTAATCTTATCTTTTATGGCACTTCTTGTGTACTTCATTGGTTATATGCCATGGCCCATTTATATTAACCATGTATCTCTCCACTGGCCTTCAACTTTAATTCTGGGAAGATTTGGGGTTCCATAATTTTCAACTATTTAAACATCACTAGGAGCATATTGGTGATTAAAGTAGGGTGAACTTTTATTTTAGGTATTTGCTTGCCATTAAGAAAAAAAAAGTATCACAGTTTCCCAACTGCAATCCAGCCTCTGTGTTCAAGTTGATATAATGAGTATAAGCATTGCTTTTGAAGACAGGAAGATGTGGATTCAATGTCTGCCTCTGACTAGTCCCTATACCTGCTTTATTTTCCTTTCCATTTAAGCAGAAATTTGGAAATACTGTAGTAAACACTGGAAGACCCCAACTTTGAATCCTTGGTTTCATTTTTGCCTTGTCTCATTCATCCCCTGTTTTTAATAAGTCACTAAGTTCTGTTGATTTAATAATAATATCCTTGTATCCTATTTCTGCTGGAACCACCTTAGTCCATTGCACTCAGTCACCATCTCATACTTAGATTACTGTAACTCATGACCTAAATGGTTTTCCTGACCATCTTGCATTTCTAATCCATTCTGCATCCTAGTTTTCCATTTTCACTGTGGCTCAAGAACCTTACAATAGCTCTCTACATCACTAAATCTTAAGTTCTTCGGCCTGGCTTTCAAAAGTCTTGGTCCCAATGTTTATTCAACCAAATTTCAGATCGTTAATATGAGCTCTCTTGCCAATCAGATCAGCCTTTCTATGTGCCATACTCAGTTCTACCTTTATGCCTTTGGCTGTGTAGTTTCTCTTGATCTGGGGAGCACGGTCCCCATTCTCAAGTCTCCAAACTCCATCCCCTCCTTCGGGGCTCATCTCTAGTCCCACTTTATGAAGCCTTTGTTGACTACTCCCGGCCACAGGCTCTCCCTGAACTTTTCTAGCTCTTGCTATTTATATAGTACATTTAACTGTTTTCAGAGCTGGAAAGTAACTTTAATCACATTATTAGTCCCCTTATTTTACAGAGAAAACCAAGGCACAAAGAGGTTAAATAAATGACTTACACCTGGGTGACTCAATTATATAGAGTGCTGGGCCTGGAGTCAGGAAGACCTGAGTTCAAATCCAGCTTCAGATGCTAACTGTATGACCCTGGTCAAGCCACTTAACCTCTGTTTGCCTTAATCCTCTAGAAAAGGAAATGGCAAACCACGCGAGTATCTTTGCCAAGAAAACTCCACTGACAGTAATGTCCATGGAATCACAGAGTTAGCCACGACAGAACAACAAGAGCCAGGCAGGAATCAAGCACATGAGCATTTGATGATTCCAAATCTAGCTCACTGTACCACACTGCAAAACGTTCACTTTCTGGCTTTTGAAATGTTATGCTCTGCCTTTAATTTTATATCTCCAAAGGTATTATTAGGCACTTAATTTTAAAATACCCTAAAAATGGAAAAGCAAATAATTAAGTCAAGGCTGCCTGGGGCTGTGAAATTTGCTTGCTCAGTGAGGTGAGAAGTTCACAATAGAAAAGAAAAACACAGGTGGATCTACAGAGGACTTTTCTGCAAGTAGGAGGCAGGAAGGGAATAATATTAAGCAGTCGTGGGCTGTTATGTACATCAGTTTCTTTGTGGGCATGAAATTCTGTGTAACTAACATTTTGTATTTTTTTGAATTTGATACAGATGGCAATCTGAAGTTATATCGTTGTGATGTCTGTGGGAGAAGCTTTGCACCAGATGTTCTGGTAAAATTAAGACATTTTGTGGATGCGTTTCATTGAAATTAAATGAACTATAATATCGTTGTGGAGGAGGCAAAAAAGATTAAATGCAGATGTGGAAAGGAAAGAAGTGGGATGGGAGAAGTACAGTTTGCTGCTGAAACTAAGGTGCACTGATACAAATTGGTGTGGCTTCTTTTAAAACAGCAGCTGAATCCTGTAAAATATCTTTTAGGACTAATCGTTTTTTTAAAAAAAGGAAAAAACCAGATGGAAGTGTGTTTTGAAAAAACGTTACATAAAAAACACTGGCCAGCCCTTGACAGCTCTTTTTTGCTTTTCCAGCAAGAATTTGTGAATTGCCAGCATGCTGTGTCACAAAATGGACTAAGGACTACATAGGAATCAGTGAGACCTGGATTCTAGTCCCAACTTTATCATTAACTCTGGCTTTGCCCAAGTCAGAAGTAGAATATGAAAAATGCTTCTGAATTTGGAATCACAAAATGTAGGGTTAAATCCAGTTCTGCCCTTACAACATGTTTGATTTTGGGCAAATTGCTTAAATTTCATGATCCTCAGTTTCATCATCTGTATCTAATAAGGAAGTTGGCCTAGATGTAAGCCCCATTCCATGTTTAAATGCTGTTTTTCATTTTCCCATCCATGAGTTTAAATAAAAATCCCTATCCCTTCCTCTCTCTGAGGGATGTTATATAGTGTTTACATCAAATGATAAACAAAAGAACTTGCCACTAGATCCCATCATTAAGACATACAGAGTATATCTTTTTAAGTGTAGTAACCACACTGTATAAAGAATCTGATTTTAATTATTTGGTATAGAATCATAATACATGAGCCTAGTACCTTTCCAGCATTCTAGTGAGGCCCTGTTGATGATAACCCAAAATAGTGACATCTTTTTTTAAGGTAGGAAGTTTTCCATTAAGGAAACTGGTTAGACTTAAAGAGTTTGCTGACTAAAAATGATTAAAGCCTTAAACACAGGCTACAAAGAGAGTCGTGTGCTTAATGTACAAAGTATGAGGGCCACTAAGGTCGCACAGTGGCTAGAGTTCCAGGCCCAGAGTCAGGAAGACTTGAGTTCAAGTCTGGCTTCAGACACCAGGTGTGTTAGCCTGAGCATGTCACTTAACTCTGACTGCCTCAAAAATAAGACAAAACAAAAAATTATATTAAATCTGTCTCTCCTTTCCAGTGTAGATAGCCTAAAGCTTGGGTCTTCTTAGAGAAAGTGGAGGCACTTGAACTTCTTAGATGTACTACAATACTTAACTTCTAAGGTACGAATATCTCTTTTTTAAAATATACTGCATTGTACTAGGAAGCCTTGAGCTTGATACGTTGGAAACCGATGAGGGAGAAAATTGCTAGATTTCAAGTGCTGCTGGATTAGAAGTCAGGAAGACCTGAGTTTTAATCCTACCTTAGACACTTAATAGCTGTGTGTAAACCCTGAGCAAGTCACGTAATTTCTCAGAGCCTTAGGTTCCTCATTTGTAAAAATAAATAAATAAATAAATAAATAAGGTTCATAGGAGCACCTGTGGTTCTCAGGGTTGTTGTGAGATTCAAATGAGATAGTGTTGTAAAGCATTATATAAATATGATGTGTAATTATCATCATCATCATCATCATCATTACCATCATTATTCTTGAAATGCAGTTCCTAGCCTTAATACAGCTGATTTTGGAGTCATTGACTGACTTCATAGCTTTGTTTTCATCTCTCCATTTTCTTCTTAGCTAGATGCATGACCTAACCCAGCCAAGAGGTCAGTGATTTCTATTGGCTCTGTAAGGCAGCACTGAACTCTGCCCACTTAGGTCATGTAAGTCCATTTGCATCAACTTCTATTTTCATCTGTGATACTTTTATTTTGGCCAGGGAACAATATTTCATTCTTGTGATAGAAACAGAGAGAAACGTATATTAGTATAATCCTATAGAAACGTAATGACAGAAACTTCTAAAAGCAATATAAATTTAAACTAAGATGAAATTTATTTAATCAGGAGATGTGCAAAGTCCTGTAGTGAGAGTTCAAGGGGAGCAACTGAACAAGTGTAGAATGAGAAACGTGGGTCTTCCTCAATATCACAGTGTGCCAGACTTGATGAAGTCCTTGATGAAGAAACTCTTTCAACCTGTGGAGGTAGATACCTTCTCTTCAACTTACAGTCTAAGAAAGTTGCCTAGAGCATTGAGAAGTTAAGCGGAAGTCACTTGCTCAGGGTTACACAACCATTGTGTATCAGAGGTAAAACTTCAAGAACAGCTCTGCTTTCTATCTACCACACCACAAGGATAATATACGTTTCTGCCAAATCAATATGATCTTCAGCTGCAATAACAGAAGGATAATGTCTAAATCAGGGCCACTGCCTTCATAAAAGTTTTTCTTGATACTCACCTGTCCTACCATTATTAACAAGCAGAAATCGCTCCTTCCCACAGTGGTTATGCCTTCACTTTAGCACAGAGCTTTGCACATAGTAAACACTTAATAAATGCTTATTAATTCATCATATTTTATTTTGCATGTAATTATTTACATGGTTTATCTTGACTCAGTTGTGTGCTCTTTGAGGGACAGGGGTTATCTCTTATTTATGTGTTCATTTATTTTTCTCTGGTTTGTTTTTAATCTTTTTTAGCACCTGCCACAGTGTTCTGCACATAAGAGGCATTTAACAAATAATTTCTGATTGTACTGAGGAAAGTAATAGTCCCATTGTACTTGTCCCCAGTCAAATTACTTCTGAAGTACTGTGTCAATTGCCAGGTGCCTTGACAAACCTGGGCTTTTCCAGAGGAGAGTAACCACCATATATAGGGAGGTGTTGTGAAACTCCCATCTTCTAAAGGAACTGAGTTAGTTAGCTTGGAGAAGAAAGAATCTTGGAGGTAGGCAGGCTATGATTATTCTTTATATATTTGAAGAACTTTCATTTGGAAATAGGTTTAGATTTCTTGTGTATTACTCCAGAAAACAACTCTGGAACAAAAAGATAGGAGTTAAGGCAGCGGTTCTCAACCTGTGGGTTGTGACCCCTTTAGGAGTTGAACGACCCTTTCACAGGGGTCACTTAAGACCATCAGAAAACACATATTTCGGGGTGGCTAGGTGGTGCAGTGAATAAAGCACCGGCCCTGGAGTCAGGAGGACCTGAGTTCAAAACCGGCCTCAGACAACACAAAAGCTAGCCATGTGACCTTGGGCAAGTCACTTAACCCCAACTGCCCTCCAAAGAGCAAAAAAAAAAAAAAAAATTAAAAAAAAAAAAAGAAAACACATATTTCCAATGGTCTTGGGAATCGAGACACTGCTCCTCTATCCGTGTGGGTCCACCCACATGCAGATACACCCACATACAAGTATTAAAGGGTCCTGGCATTAGGAAGGTTGAGAACCACTGAGTTAAGGGAAGGCAGATTGAAGCCTGTATAAAGAAGTGTTAATAATTAGAATTATCCTGCAAAAGGCACATGATGGATAATCATTACTAATCAGGGGTGTTGTTGACAGGGAAGTCATGGTAGGAGTCTGAATGATAATCCCAAAGGTTCCTTTCAGCTCCAATAAGTTTCTGCTATTCTAGAGCTGTTGTATGTTACACTTTCTTATGTTGGAAGTCTATATGTACTATGTTCTAATAAGAATATTGGGTAGAATAGGCCCGTATCCAAATGACTGGGTTACATGTATAAAACCAAGGTTAACATTAGAACTTGGGAGTGTGAATGGGCATAAAGTATTGGACTGTGCAGATAAGCCCGATGTAATGCAGTGAAAACAGTCTTAGGTAGGCCTTATCAAGTACAACAGTATAATCTTTTTTTTTCCCCCTTTTCTGTTTCCTAGGAAAGGCATGGGCCAATATGCAAAAGACTTTTCAACAAAAAACGTAAGCCTTTCAATTCCTTGAAGCAAAGATTACAGGGCACTGACATTCTCACAGTCAGAAGGTCTCCCCCAGCCAAGGTACCATCTAGTCTTCCCTGTTGTTTTCTAGTCACTGTCTTAGATATATTCCTATTTATGTTGGTTACTATGCAGCATTCAGTTAAGATGATCATGAAAGGGCACACAAGTGAACTTAGGGGTGGTTCTTCCTTAACTTGAAGATATCAAGAGATACTAGTTCCCTTTCCAGCTTTTTAATTGGATGTGGACCCTGTTTAAGTTTGGTGTTGGGGGTATCCCTATAAGTAATAATGTGCTCATGACACATGTGAAGGATACTATCTAAAAAAATGTTATTAGAACATTGTTTAGTGTTCTTTTGCAGATGGCATGAATAATACCCTACCTACCCAAGACCACAAAACAATACACTGAATCTTTGGGTATACAGCCAAAGCCCTACTACGAACTCGTGTATTGCATATACTCTAGATAAAGAAAAACCAGGGCAATTCTTTCATTTTGCTTTTCCTTTGCTGGTATTATTGAGCCACTGGCAAAAGGTAAAGGTGAAGGTTCAGGAATAGATCTATGACATTCCAAAGAAATGACAGCTAGAAATATAAAGTGATAGATGAGAGCTACAGAGAAAACAGAAGACAAAGTTATTAGTTTTATTCAGCATCATACACATTTTAGTGCTGTTTTTAATAGATCATCTTGAGTAGAGAATAGGCTTTTTAATTGCCATGTTTCTGAACTACATGTACTTACAGGAAAGAAATTTTATTTATTTTGTTTTCAATTTTTTTAACTTTTGTTTATTTTTAGTTTACATCTATCATTTCCATGAGATTTTGAGTTACAGATTTTCTCCCTGTCTTTCTCCTACATACTACCCTAAAACAGCGATCCCACTGTATATCCCCTCCCCCAATCTGCTCTCTCCTACATCCTGCCCCATCACCTCTCTGACTTTCCAGTAGCGCAAGATGGATCTCCCTACTCCAGTACCTGTATATCTTATTTCCCAGTTGCATGTAAATTATATATATATACATATATATACATACACACATATGTATACATATGTATTTTTAACATTTTATTTTAGAACTTTAAATTCTAGATTCTTTCCCTTCTTCCCTCGTCACCCATCCCCACTGGAAAGACAAGCAATTCAATACAGGCCATACATGTGTAGTAATACAGAACATCTCCTATTCCACCCCCCCCCCCCACTTGTTCTATTCTCTACTTTGTCCCTGTCCCTTTACAAAAGTGTGTGCTTCTAACAACCCTCGCCCCCAACCTGCATCCTCCCCTCCATCCTCCCTCCTTTCATCCCTTTCGCCCTACTCTCCTGTAGGCCAGGATACCCAATTTAGAGTGTATGTCCTTCCTTCCCTAAGCCAGCTTCACTGAGAGTAAGGTTGACCCTTTCCCTTTTGCCTTCCTGTTCTTCTTCTCTATTATAACAGTTATCCTTTGCCTCTTCTATATGAGAGGATTAATCCCATTCTGTCTCTCCTGTCTCCTCTCATACTATTCCTCTCCCACCTCTCAATTTCACCAGGAAAGGAATTTTAAAAGATGAAAAACCTTATCACTTATTTCTAAACTTTGTTTTGTGATATCTTAGAATATCTTTCACAGTGTTTGTGAAATTCTTGAAAATTTAACTGAGGCAGCATAGCATACTGTTGTATGGATGGAGAATGGGCCTTGGTGACACAGAGATAGATGTTAAAATCACACTTCTTGACATATACTTTGTTTGTTTTTTAATTTTTTGGAGGGTAATTGGGGTTAAGTGACTTGCCCAAGGTCACACGGCTAGTTTTTTTTGAGGGGGGGAGTAGAGTGTCTGAGGTCGGATTTGAACTCAGGTCCTTCTGACTCTAAGGCCAGTGCTCTATTGACTGTGCCACCTAGCCACCCCGCTTCTTGACATATACTGGCTGTGTGAACCTGGGACCAGTCAATGAACCTCCTTTTGCCTTCTGACAACTCTCTGAATAAGTTATAGAAGACCAAAAGCTCCACCAATAAAACCATAGATATACACCAAAAATATATGTATGGAGATATATATATAGGTAAAATACCTATATGTTTATATATTTAGAATTGCTCATGTATTATACACATATCTATATACAAATATATCTCATATAGTACTTGGATTGTGAGATCAGAGAAGGATATCATAATTCACAAAAAGTGAGGGAACCACCTGCTTTATATGTGACTTTATCTTCAGGCATTATATATTCCATTTAAAAATTGAACTCTATAGAATTTTATTACCAGATTTTTTTCAGATCGCTTTTGGGTCAGTTTTTCAAATTGGGGAGGGAAAAAACAACTTTTCTCCAGTTTCACATGGTTTTGTATCCTCAACTGGGTTATTTTATTTTAATCATATTGTTATTTAGGGAAATTAGTCTGCTTTGATGCTTATGGTCTTTTATAGATGCCACCTATGAAGAAATGTAATTGGAGACAACAACATGAAGACTTTATTAATGCCATTCGATCAGCCAAGCTGTGTACCTTAGCCATTAAGGAAGGCCGTCCTCTTCCTCCTCCACCCCCTCCAACTGTCAACCCAGGTTGGGGCCTTTTACATTTACAGTTGATGTTTGACATTTTAATTGAAGCTCCATTTTCACCTTGGCCTCATATTGATCTATTCCAACCACTTATTCAGATTAAAATCTACAAAGGAATACTCTTTATTTTAAAAATTACATTCTGATGTAAGGCACTGTGAGACAGTAGATTAAGAGTAGGCTTTCAAGTCTAGGAGATCTGGGTTCAGGTCTTAGCTTTCACTCATTGCAGCTGTGTGAATGGGCATTTGAGCTAACTTCTTACTCTCTCCTCCCTGACTTCAGATATCTCTGAGACATTTAAGTTGCAGAACAAACATTTTGTCACTGGGGAACTTCCTATACCAATGAAATCATAGGTCCTAGATCTTGAATATTCGAAATAATTACCCATTTCTTGTTTTTACCACATGAAGATGATTTTTTTTCTGTTTCAAATTCACAGTCTCAAAATGGAAAGTCATTTCTCTTAAACGCTTAGAAGTATTCTTTTCATCTCTTTACTCCAGATAAAATATGTGAAAGTAAAGTCTTTTGTTTTTTGGTTTTTTTGTTTTTTGCTTTTTGGAGGGCAGGTTGGGGTTAAGCGACTTGCCCAAGGTCACACAGCTAGTTTTTCGTGTTAAGTGTCTGAGGCCGGATTTGAACTCAGGTACTCCTGACTCCAGGGCCAGTGCTCTATTCACTGCGCCACCTAGCCGCCCCCAAGTAAAGTCTTTTGTAATGATGTCATCCTTAATATCTATCACTTTCCTTTATGTCCTTGTTCACTTTTGAAATATTCATCCAATTGCTTGTCCTCTGTAATTCTGAAGCCCTTCTAGAGATCAACAATAAGAAAAACTACCTGAGAAATATAGGATAAGGTCTCCTGCTATATAAGAGATGGAAAAATTAAGAACTCTCCTTGGAACTTGCATGCTTGTTAAATCCATTGATTTTTGCTGTTTTTATTTCCTTGAAGTCATCTTAATTGACTGAGATGGATTTACACTGAGAAATGGTATAGTTCTTTAAACTACCCTATTTCTCCCTGGAACAAAGTCCTATCTCAGAGATGTATCTAAAAAGAAAAATAACTTGATTTACTTTGGAAAATTTGTATAAGAATTTTGTCACCTGGGCCTGAGGTAATCCAGGAAGATTTATTTGTGGGGATGGAATTTGAGCTGGACTTGATAAGTCTTTCTTCTTTGGGGCTGGTGAGGGAGGTATTGATAACAGCCAACAGTTAATCAATTAAGTTTAGAGACAAGTGAGATGAAAAATCAAGATGTTACTGTAAAGCCTAGGATGATTGAAGGCCATATCTAGCTCCAGCTAACAGTCAGTGCTCTTGGGTGGCTCAGGTTTTACCTGCTTATTACTAAACCATTCCATTGCAGTCTCATCTTGAACTTGTCACCAACTAAACCTGGCATTATCTTTTTCTAAGAACTGAAGGTCCATCTCTTCCCACTCCCACTTGAACACTGGATTTGAGGCATCTCAGTATGGGAGCTTTTTTAGGTCTGTTTTAGGGCTCATTTCAGTGATATGGGCAGGATAAGCAGCATGCGATTTGGGTTATTTGGTTTTTAATCTTTCTGCTAATTATTTTCCAAATATTGAACTATCCTTGCATTCCTATTACATGTACAAATTGGCAATAGTAAAGTTCTTGCATATATGTTTATAGTCATTTTGCTAAGGTTTTCATTTAACATTTTGATATTAATATTGACTAATTATAATTGGTCTGTAGCTCTCTTTGTTTAATTATTCTGTGATTTGGGTTTTTAAGCTGCATTTATCTCAAAAAAGGTGTTTGGTAAAGTTTTTTCTTATTTATTTTCTTGTTTACATCATTCATTTCCACGTGATTTTGAGTTACAGATTTTCTCCCTGTCTTTCCCTGCCCCTAACCCCAAAACAGAGATCCCACTGTAAAGCTCCTCCTCCAATCTGCTTTCTTTTGTGCCCTCCTCCAATGCCCCTCTAACTTTCTGGTAAGGCAGGGAGGGTCTCCCTACCCCAGTCCCTGTTTATCTTAATTCCCAGTTGTATGTATTGCAGAGCTTTAAATTCTAGATTCTTTTGGTTCCTCCCTTGTCACCCATCCCCACTGGAAAGACCAGCAATTCAATACAGGCTGTACATGTGTAATTACTCAGGACATCTCCACAGTGGACATATTGTGAGAGGTTGATTATATGTCCCTCCTTCCTATTCCTCCCCTCCTCCCCCATTGTTCTGTTCTCTACCCTGTCCCTTTACTGAAGTATGTGCTTCTAGCAACCCTCCCCTCCGTCTTCCCGCCTCTCATCCCCATGCCCCCTACTCTCCTGTGTGTGGCATGATACCCAGTTTACAGTTTATCTTGTTCCTTCCCTAAGCCAAATTCAATGAGACTAAATGAAAGTAAAGTTGTAACAGTTACCCTTGCCTCTTATGTATGGGATGATTAACCCCATTCTGTCTCTCCCTGTCTCCTCTCATTCTAGTCCTCTCCCACCTCAGAATTTCACCTTTTAAAGTATCATCCCTTCGTATTCAATTGATCCTGTGCCCTCTATATACACATATATACACATGCTCAGATATGTATTCATACACATATATAGCCTCCTATATATATATATATATATATATACACACATATGTGTAGGTATACATCTATATACATTTGTATTCCTTTCCCATACACATATATACAAATGCTCAGATATGTATTCATACGCATATATAGCCTCATATATATATATATATAGACATATGTGTAGGTATACATCTATATACATTTGTATTCCCTTCCCCTATCCTCATACTAAGAAAATTTTCATAAGTTACTATTTTTCGTTTTTACGTTGGCATGTAAATAGTTCAACTTTGATAAGTTCCTTATGATTTCTTTCCCATGTTTATCTTCTCATGCTTCTTCTGTTTGTCAAATTTTCTGTTCAGTTCTGGTTTTTTCAGCAAGAATGCTTGAAAGTCCTCCACCTCATTGAATGACCATATTTTCCCTGGAACATTATACTCAGTTTTGCTGGGTAGGTGATTCTTGGTTTTAATCCTAGCTCCCTTGATCTCCAGAATATCATATTCCAGGGCCTTCGATCCCTCACTGTAGAAAGCTGCCAGATCCTGGGTTATCCTAATTGTGTTTCCACAGTTTTCAAACTATTTTCTCTTGGCAGTCTGTAATATTTTCTCCTTGATCTGGCGATTCCGGAACCTGGCTATAACATTTCTAGGAGTTTTCTTTTGGGGATCTTTTTTAAGAGGTGATTGGTGGATAGTCAATACCTGGAGGGAGCCAAGATGGCGGCGTAGAAGCATCAGGGCTTTGCAGCTCCCACACAGCGACCCTAAACACCCAGAAAATATGACCCCAGACAAGGTCTAGGACTCTCAGACTCACAAAAATACAGAAAAAGCATCTCTTGCTGAAGGCAGCTTGGCAGCGGGGGCTCATCACGGCGGGCTGGGAGCAGGGGCCGGCCCAGCCTGAGGCCGAGACCACAGCCAGGCCTGGGGTGGTAGGAAGGAGCTGAGTCTGTAGAAAAGAAGATCTACAGCCTCCAGCACCTCCACATCTATTGGAGAGGGGCAGCTCGGGAGTAGTGGCTCATCCAGCAGGCCGGAGACGGGACCAGCCCAGCCCCAAACCACAGCCAGGGCCAGGCCAGGCCCCGGGGCGGCCAGGAGGGAGGCTAGGGAAAATATGGTCATTCAATGAGGTGGAGGACTTTCAAGCATTCTTGCTGAAAAAACCAGAGCTGAACAGAAAATTTGACAATCAAACACAAGAAGCATGAGACGGTAAACATGGGAAAGAAATCATAAGGAACTTGTCAAATTTGAATTATTTACATGCCAATATGGAAAAACAATAATAGTAACTTATGAAACTTTTCTTAGCATGAGGATAGGTGAAGGTGATACAAATGGACATATATGTATACTTACACATATGTCCATATAGGAGGCTATATATGCGTATGAATACATATCTGAGCATGTGGGTATATGTGTATATAGAGCGTGTAGGACAAATTGAATATGAATATGAAGGGATGATACTTTAAAAGGCAAAATTCTGAGGTGGGAGAGGACTAGAATGAGAGGTGACAGGGAAAGACAAAATGGGATTAATCATCCCATAGAGAAGAGGCAAGGGATAACTGTTACAACTTTACTTTCAATTACTCTCATTGAATTTGGCTTAGGGAAGAAATGGCATAAACTCTAAACTGGCCATCATGCCACACAGGAGAGTAGGGGGCATGGGGATGAGAGGGAGGATAATGGAGGGGAGGGCAGGCTCTGGGGGAGGGATGCTGGAAGCACACACTTCAGTGAAGGGACAGGGACA
>CM053593.1:303503689-303552496 GCA_028646575.1 Pseudocheirus occidentalis
TAATCTGTTCTTTAAGATGTTGTTTTCTTCAGTCAGGTTGTTGACTCTCTTTTCATGATTTTCTCACATCATTCTCATTTCTCTTTCCAATTTTTCCTCCACTTCTTTTATTTGGTTTTCAAAGTCCTTTTCAAGTCCATCTATGACTTGTAGACAATCTTCATGTTTCTTGGAAGCATTTGGTGTGGGAGTTCTGACTGTGTTGTCTTCCTTCCATTCCATGCTTTGATCCTTTTTGTCCCCAAAAAAGGATTCTAGAGTTTTATTGCTGTTCTTGCTTTGCTTCCTTTTCCTCATGCTGGCCAGTCAATTAATTGCTTGATTTTTTAGCTCTGTGGGACTCTGTTTCCAGGGGGGAAAGCTCTGTCCCAAATTGCTGGGGTTTTCACCGCTGCCGGAGCTATTAGGGGGGTGCTGCAGCCCCCACCAGCTTTGGTTTGCTGAAAGTGCACCCCAGGACCACCACCCAGGACCACGATCCAAATCTAGGCTGCTCAACACAAGAGCCCTTGGCCCTGATCAGTTGTCTTGGCCCCACTGCAGTCTGCAAGCCAGGAGCTCTCAAGCAGCTCAGTGGAGGCAGTTGCCACTTGTAGTCATTCCTGCTACTTCCCACTGCTTCCATCTGCTTCCCTGCCCTGTGGGCAGTTTTGCTGGACTAATTTTTTCCCCCAAAATTTAGCTTGAATTCTACTGACCTTTGTCTTAGTTTTATTTTTTCTGGCTTGATAAATGTGGAAACTACCCCAGGTGCCTCCAATCTGCTCTCCTGCAGACTCCAGCTGTGGCTTCTCCCTACCGCCCTGGAGCCATGCCACGGTATTGGGTTGGGCTGGTCTCAGCTCCCAGTCTGCCACAATGAGCCCCACATACCTAGCTGCCTTCAGCGAGAGGTGTGTTTTCTGTATTTTTGTGAGTTTTGGAGCCCTAAAATTTGTTTAGAGTCGTATTTTATGGGTGTTTAGGGTGGCTGTGTGGGAGGTGTGAAACTTTGCTGCTTCTACACCTCTATCTTGGCTCCACCCCAATGAATAGCAGTGGCATCAAATGCTTTTTAAGCATTGGATAGAATTCATAATGCTTCCTATTAAAGTTTTCATTGTTTCTTTGTTACAAGTAATACTAGCTATTGGTTTTATATAAATTCTTTTGTTTTAAACATCTTTTCTGTGATTTTTAGATTTGTAAAAATAAATGAGCTATGTAATTTGTTAAAAAGCCTTTTTTGTATCTACCAATATAATCATTGTATTGGGTTTTTAAGTATTTTATTTTGTTTCAACATTAATTTTTTTTATTTTGCATTCCAAATTCTCTCCCTCCTTCCAGATCCTGCCCCACCCACTTGAAAAGGCAAGCAATATAACTTGTTATTAATATAATTAATTATGGTAATACATCTCTTGATGTTGAGCCATCTTGAAATTCCTGGTATAAATTCAATTTAGTTTTATTAAATATTTTTTATATATAGCTATCTCATATTGACTAATAACTTAATTTTTTTGTATAAATATTAAATGATATTGGTTGGTTGTTCTGTTTTACTAATTTATCCCTCTCTAATTTGAGTTTCAGTAACTCATCTGTCTAATAGTTGTTTGAAAGAGTACTTTTTTTATTTTTGTGAACAGCTAATGTAGATAATAGTTATATTTTTAGATGCTGAATAGAATTCACTTATAAATTGTTCTAGTCCAATAATTTTTTCATTTCTGAGATTGAATTGTTTCCATTCTTTATTTCTTCCTTTAATCTGGTTATTTTATATGTTTGCAAATATTCACTTCATTTATTCTCACTTTTAATGGATTTGGGGCTACAAATTATGGTATAAATTATATAACATAAATGTTATGTACATACATATAATTACATATAGGAAACTACTGGTTTTTTTCCCTTTCTTTTACATTTTCCCTAATGATTTTTATATTTGTAATTTGGTTTTTTTCTTTTTGGATTAAATTAGCTAATGGCTTGTGGTTGTGTTGACCTTTAAAAAAATTGGTTCTTTGTTTTATTTTTCAGTTTTCCTTTGTTTTCTGTTTTATCTAATGATTTTTAAAATTTTTTATAAATATATTTTTATTTTTAAAATATTTGAAATATTAAATTTTAAAATCTTTGATTTTCAAATTTTATTCTCTATGTGCTTTTCTTGAGCTAAATAATTTCTTAGTTTCCTAGTTTTTAAAAAAATCACGTTTACTAATAGTTCATTCATTTTCTCATTTGTTAATGTAAATTTCCAAACATTATAAATTTTCCCTAAAGATGACTTTAGCTCCATCCTATATATTTCAGCCAAATCATTCTTATTAATAAGCTCACTATAACTTTGTTGTTTCTATGATTTTTTGATAATTTAAGATTTTGTTGTCTAGTCTTCATCTTTTGTCCATATTTTTCTTATCAATTATACTATATTCATATATATGTAATTATAATAATTTTATTATGTTATGGTCTGTAAAAAATGTGTTCATTATTTCTGCCTTTCTACATTTATTCATAAATTCTTTATACTTTTGCTGTTGATCATTTTTATAAAAGTTCTATCTTATAACTTTAAAAACAAAGTATACTTTTACATATCATTCAATAATTTCTATAGGTCTAAAAATCTAATTTTTCTAAAACTTTGTTTAGATATATAATGTGTCTTTCTGTTAGATTTGTCAATGTCTCAAAGAGGTATGTCGAAGTTACTTCTCAGAATTGCCTTATATCTTTTTGCATTTCAGTTAGCTTACATTGTTGTGCCATTTTAACTGAGTATAGTCAATTCAGTAAATATTTATTTAGTGCCTACTATGTGCCAAGCACTTCACTAAGCTCTGGGGATACTCAGAGTTCCTGCCCTCAAGGAACTTACAGTCTAACGGGGAAGACAACATACCAAAGGAATTTTTAAAAGGGAGTGCACCAAAGAATACATGACACTAGAGAATGATGTTCTGAGAAGTCCAAATCAAGGAGAGCTGCTGGTACAAAATTATGCACTTGATGCACTGTTTACTCTATGGCACATTGATTGCTATCCAGTATTATTTTGAACATCTTGCCCCTTATTTCAGCATTCTATATATCCCCAGCTGTTAACTCTGATTCTTGCATGAACAGTATGATACTTCTGGACCCTCATGCTATGTTTTTCCTTTGTGTTACAAGGCTTTTTACCTTTGCCATGAAAATGTCATAGTCTCAGATCATTGCAGTGCTGAGGGAATAGTGCATCAATGCCCTGTTGCCCTTTATCTACAGTACTGTGGCTGTAAGAACACCTATTTGAACTTCTCCACAATATTTTCCTTCCAGTTTCTGCTTGGCCATAAATCTTCTTTCTGGCCCTAATACTGAGCTTTATTCTTCTACAGTGATTTGAAAGGCAAAATCCTAGCTAGCAATTCTGATACCCCAAAAAAGAAGCATGAAAGAAGGCTTTGTTGCCATTCCTTGTACAAGACACTCAATCTTTCAACTCATTGCATTTTCAATGGTTGCCCCCCATTTCTGGAATGCTTTCCCTCCCCATCTCTGTCTCCTGACTTTCCTGAATTCTTTCACATGCCAGCTAAAATGCCACCTTCTATAAGAAATCTTTTTTTGATCTTCTTTAATGCTAGTGCCTTTCATATGTTGACTATCTCCAATTTATTTATATACTTTATTTGCATATAGTTCTTTGTATGTTATCTTCCTCATTGGATCAAACTTCTTGAAAGCAGAAACCTTTTTTTTTTTTTTTTTGGCTTTTCTTTGTATTTCCCTCCTTTAGCACAGAGCCTGGTACTTAGTGAAGAGTTAATGAGTGCTTTTTTACTTGATTTAAATCCATGATGCCTTTAAGCATAAAGTAATTTCCTTGTTTGTCTTGTTTTTACAATTGTGCCTTATTTAAAATGATTGCAATTCTTGCTTTTCCTTTTAGCTGAAGCATATTACATTTTATTCCCGCCCTACAGTTTAACTTTGTGTTTTTACGTTTTAACCTTATTTTTTGTATACAAGAAATTGTTGAGTTTTGTTTTCTAATCCATTTTGCTACTGTTTCATTTTATTAAGTGAGTTTAAACCACTAATATTCATGGTTATAATTGTCAAGTTTATTTTTTTTATATCAAATTTCCTCTTAAAAAATCAGTACTAAGGGCCTGAAATTTATTTTACTTAAAAACTATCCAATTATAATCTCCTTCATTCCAAGACGTACCTCTTTTCCTGCCCAGATCCAGATCTTTTGATTTTACTTTAATAGATATCTTTTTTTAGTATTTCCTTTGCCCAGTCCAAATAAAAGTGTGGTTCAGATTTCTCTCCTCTTTGTTTTAATTTTTTTTTTACCATATGACACAATTCCAAGAAATGCTAATTCACTTATTTCTCCTCTTTTCTCTGATCTTCTTTTAAAAGACTTTTGTGTGTATATATATATATAGAGAGAGAGATATAGATAGATATATATAGATATATAGATATAGATATATACACACACACACACATACATATATGCATACTATATTTCAGGCAGAAATGTACTCTTACATGTTGAATAAAATATTTTGAATCAGATGCAATGTGAATGTCATATGACATTAATTACTAATCATTTTGTTTTATCTACAGCAAACTGAACCATTGCTCTAGATTTAGGCAATGGTCCTAACTCCTCCTTACTTCTCTAATTTCTTTGTTATCTCAGTACTGTCCTGTCATCATACTCCAATAATCATTACAAGAAGCCAATTTTAGAGTTAAGAAACTGCAGTACCACGGTTTCCAAAACATCAAAATGGCAGCTCACCCCAGAAACAACGGAGAGCCGTACAGAAGATACAAATAAGTTGTAGCATATTGCCAGTGAGGAATTATACTCAGGAAGCCTTGTAAAAAGATATCATGGAAGAGATCTTTGCCCAGAAGGAGAGGCGGAGTGGGCCTCTGGCAGCACTGATTGAGAATCCACCTCTGAGCTACCCTTGCAGCTTTCTTCTGCCTCACTTCCCTTCATGTATTCTCTGTCCAGCAAAACTTGCCTTCTTGCTTTTCCTCTTGTGTCAAACTATAATCTCTTATCTCTGTGTCTAAGTGGTTGCATGGGCCTCCTCTGCCCTGCCCCAGGAATGCCCACCACTTACACTTCTCACCATTGCCTTCTAGAATCCCTAGTTTCCTTCCACGCTTAGGGCAAGCACCACCCTCTGTCTACATGAAGTCTACCACTGCTCCCCCAGCTACTAGTGCCTGCTCCACCCAAAAGAATCACATAATAATAATAATAATAACAATAATAATAATAATATGTGTGTATGTGTATACATACATATATACATCTACATATTATTTACGTGCATGTGTATATTTTCCATTTTGAAATATATAGGCTGCCTAAATAGACTGTAAGCTTCTCAAAAACAGGGTCTGTTTCATTTACGTGATTTGTATCTGCAATATTTAATAGATGCTTTATTGATTGATATTAGCCCAAGCACTGCAATGACACCCTCAGTTTTGAGGCCTTGCATGTTGGGCAGAATCCTTTGTAAAGGATCACAAAAGGACATGGGCAGAAGTAACATAGAATAAGAAGAAATAGGTTGCAATCTCTCCCACTGGTGAGTGTACCCCCATTGACAAGATCACACACAGTAATACTAATAGTTACCATTTCTGTAACACTGACCCTCTGCCAGGCACTGTGCCTTATAAGCGCCGTACTGATGTCTCATTTTATGCTCCCAACAGCCCTCAGAAGTAGGTGCTCCATTGAAGCATGTATCGAAGAATACTTCGGTGATGTGTGGCTATAATGTTGATTATGGATATTCCTGCCAAAATCACAGAACATCAGATTTGGAAGGGATCTCACAGACCACGCTCATGCAGATTCTATTATAAAACCTCTAGTTAACAGTTTCTTCCTGGCGCTTATTGTTAGAAATTTTTTATTTCCTTGTCTACCTCTCTTCAACTTTTCCATTCTTTCACGTGCCCTGCATTTTGGTTACACAGAATGATTGTCTTTATCTTGTCTAAGGCCTAGCCTTTCCTGTGTCTGTGCCTTGGATCCTGACATCCCTTGGGCCAGGGATAAACTCCCCTAGTTGCCTGCATATGAAAATAATTACCTTCTCAAATTTCATGTGTTTTCCCTGGACCTCTCCTTTGCCAGTCTCTGACTCTTCCTTGCATCATAGTTATCCTTTTCTATGTCTTTACCCTACTTCTTTCCCCTCTCCTCTTTGCTTCTAGTTAAATTACTCTCCTAGGGAACAGAGGATGCATTTTATCTGTCCCTGTATCCTCAGTATCCAGTGTAGCGTCTTGCATATGGGCAAGTTACTTTAGATGCTTAATAAATATTGTTGAATTTACTTTTTGAATTCCTGCCTTATAGGTCTCTGTGTACTTGGGTATTTTGTTTCTCCTATACCCCATTTACCTTTTTCCCAATCCCTCTAGAGTAGGCTATTTCCAACCAAAGTTTAGGACCTTATTCTTTCAGGCAGGGTCTTCTAGATTTGAATTCATACTTCTGTTTGCGCTGTTCAGGATAATCTAGTATGCCAGTGTGTTTGGGGTTGTTAACTTAATTGATAACATTGCTTTGTCATGTTCAGATTATATTCAGTGTCCTTACTGCATGAGAAGGTTTAATGAAACTGCAGCAGCAAGACATATTAATTTCTGCAAAGATCAGGCATCCCGTCGAGTTTTTGATCCAGCCCAGACAGCAGCCAAAATAGCGTCCAGGGCTCAGGTAAATATATTTTATCCATGGGTTGTCTGATTTATATCTTTGAATGTCAGGGAAGCTTGGGCAAAGGGGAGTCTTTGGATGCCATTCAGAAACATCAAGTAAATAGCCCCTTACTAGATACTGAGAAACCTAAATTCTTTCTGCCCCGTATTCTCACTGGAGCTGTTCAATATCATCACAATGATTAGAACACAGGACTTGGGATCAGTTTGTCAGTAAACACTTATTAAGCACCTGCCATATCCCGGGCACTGTGCTAAGCATTGGGGATAAGAGAAAGGCAAACAATAGCCCCTTCTCTTAAGTCTAATGGAAAAGACAACATACAAACAACTATGTACAAGTAAGCTAGATACAGCATAAGTTAGAGATAAGCAATGGAGGGATGGCACTGAAGAGGAAAGGCTTCTTGCAGAAAGTGGGGTTTGACCTAGGACTTGAAAGAAGCCAGGGAATCCCAGAGGGAGAGAAGGGAAGGGAGAAAATTCCAGTCCAGTCACACCAGTCAGTGAAAATGCCTGGAGTCAAGAGATGGAGTGGCTTATATGAGGAAAGGCAGGGAGACCAGTGTCACTGGATTGCAGAGTTTGTGTGTGTTTGGGGAATGTAGAAGACTGGAAGGGTGGGGCAAGGGGCAGGTGATGAGGGGCTTTGAACACCAAAACAATTTCTTATTTGATTCTGGAAGTGATAGAGAGCCATAAAGTTTGAGTGAGGGATGACATGATCAAACCTGCAGGTTAAGAAGAGACTTTGGCAGCTAACTGGAAGATGGACAGGGGTGGGAGGGGTGCAAGACACCTGTTGCAGGGAAACTGAAGAATAGGCTATTGCAGCAGTCTAGGCATAAGGTCATGAGGGTTTATACCAGGGTGATGGCAGTGTTAGAGGAGAAAGGGAACTTAAGACAGGTTACAAAGATTAAAATTGATAGGCCTTGAAAACTGATTCAAGATGGAGGGTGAGAGTATGGATGTGAGCCTGGGTAGCTGGGAGGATGGTGGTAACCTAGACAGTAATAGGGAAGTTAGAGAAAGGGAGTGTTTGTGGGGAGAGAGAAATGACTGTAGTTGTTGAAATGTTGAATTTAAGATTTCTATGGGACAATCCAGTTTGGGATGTGATAGGCAGTTGGAGATATAAGGCTGCAGTTAGGTATAGAGTTTAGGGATAGATAACATAGGATAGATAGGTAGAGATCTGAGAATTATTTTGCATAGAAATGATAATTGATTCCGTGGGAGCTGTTGAGATGACCAAGAGAAATAGTATAGAGGGAGAAAAGAGGACTCAAGAAAAAGCCTTGGGCACACTTGTGGTTAGTGGGTGTGACCTGGATCCAGCAAAGAGAACCAGGAAAGAGTATTGTCACAGGAGGAGAGAGTATCTAGGAGAAGACGGTGATCAGCAGTGTCAAAAGGTGTAGAGAGAGCTCAGGGAGGATAAAGGCTGAGAAAAGGGTATTAGGATTGGTCATTTAGAGATGGTTGGTAGCTTTAGAGAGCTGTTTCAGGGATGAATGATGAGATCAGAAACCAGACCATAGAGAATTAAGAACAGAAGTGGACGTCCCTATTGTAGACATTTTTCTTGAGGAGTTTAACTTTAAAAAAGGGGGGGGGGGGAGAATGAGATGATAACTAGCAGGAAAGGATGAAGATGGAGACATGGGCATGTTTGCAGGCATTAGGGAAGCATCCAGTAGCTAGTGAGAAATTGAAAATTCAGGAATCTGTAAGTGGTGCATTTGTGAGTGAGGGCAAACCCAAAGATATGACCATCTTTGTGTATGACTGAGGTGAGATGGAGGGAAGAAGAGATAAGTGAAAAAAGTAAGCTGAGGAACTGTGAAATTAAGAGCGAGGGAATATCAGCATGTATGTTGAATTTCCTTAGTATGACGACAGAAGTTGAGGAGGGAGTCTGTGAGTCATGCCCTGAGCTCAGAGATCTTTTGAGATGATTGTGCCCTTTGGCTGACTGAAATCAATGTCAGAATGTTAGTGGAGCTTGTTAACTATAGTTTTAAAAATATGGACCCAGAGAGTACCTTGAACCTGGGATAGTTGTCCTCCAGGGAACCTAGTCTTCAAGTGTGAGTTGGAGGAGGCAGCCCTTATTGGTGATTACTTGGCATATATTTTGGGTGCCTTATACATTTACCAAGAACCTACTGGATAGATTATCCTCTGGGATCTGTCTTGGATATGCTAGTATTATAAAAATCCACTGGAGAAAAATGGGTACTTTTTTCTCTCATTATTTAAAAACTATAATTTTCTGACTACATTTCAAGTCAGACCAGTTGCTTTGAGATACCTTTTGCATGGAGGAATATTCACACTGATATTTTTTGTATTATGGGAACTCTTATAACCAATGTAATTGTAGATCTAGACTGCTAGCCCTTTTGGGGAATGAGTTAGACCAAATTGTATGAAGTCTTTACAGACTATGTGTCCACAGGATAAGATTTGCTTTATGGCCTAGAAACTCAGAATAATGAATTCAAGCGCTTAATCCCTTTTGAGGGGGACCCACTGATTTTAAAGACTTTTCTGAATTTGCTTGGTTTTTTTTAAGCTGTTCAGCTTATCCTTTCATGGGGTGAGTTAGGACCTCCATTTGAAATACCTTTGTATTGCAAAGATCCATTGGAAACATGTTGGGAATTCTAAGTGCAGCAAGGATCCACTGGAGAAATCTGTGAGTTGCCTGTGTACTAAAAGGGACCCATTAGAAGAATTTTCACACAGGAAAGTTTGGTTTCTTGTAAGTTCTGGCCAACCCTAGCTCTGCAGTACCTCTCTGGAGGGCCAGACATGCTATAGGAGGTTATATGGAATTAGGATTTCTTTGTGAGAAGAAAAAAAGTTTTTTTTCCTTTCTCTTCTTTTATTATTGTTGTTTTCCCTTTTTGTTTCTTCTTTTGGTCTTTGGGTTGGGACAGGCCTTTACACACACCTAAGTAGGCTGTGATAATTGTTACAAATGTTATTTGTTTATTTTAATCTGTACTGTCATGTTTTGGGGAGATGAGGGGTCTGCTAGCCACAGTAGGTCTAGACCCTCAGTAAATACTGCTGATTATCAGGTTATCTAAAATTTGTGTCCCATGACCTTAGCTCATTAGTTACTCATTAGTAACAAGTATTAAGAAGTCACTTAAAAGGACCCTGCTGAGCCTCCCCAGGTCATTGGAGAACTATCCAGAATTGAAATATGGGACTTGCAATAAGTTTGTAGGCAGTAGCGAGGGAGAAATTGAAGCTCCAGAATCACAATATGGATAAATGGTTCATAGCACCCCAGATAATTTTTAGAGGATGAAAAAAAAATTAAAGGAGTTTAAAGGAAATGACTGAGTCTCTAATAAAATTAAGGAATTTTTCTCCAACTCAACAACAAACTATGAATAAATTTCTCATTCATTCTGATGGAATTATAGGGTGCTGGCTAAAGACAAAGGAGGGACACAAGTAATAGCCTAGGGCTGAAGGATATGCCATGCCCCCTGGTGGCCTTTAAAAATTGACAGCTCTGTGGAAAGAGAATGGAGAAGGGAACCTTGGATGGAGAAATGTCTTAGCTGTGGAGACTGCACCCTTTACCTTTTTCCTTTCAACAAGGGCCTGGGAAGTTCTCTTTCTTTCTCCTCCCATATCCAGTTAACAATGGTTTCTCTAACAGAAACACATGGCAGAGTCCAGCTACAGAGTTCAAAGGAGAAAGCGCCTGGGGCCAAGACTTTGTACCTCAGGAGATGGTGACCCTCAGAACCAAGACTTAAAGAGAACAGAACTAGGGAGGTTCCTGCTGATTCCAGGGTGAAGGGGGGTCTACCTCTTTCCTGAAAGAGGCATAGGCCAGGATTTCAGAAGCACCAAAAGCTAGAGGGCAGTGGGATCTATAGCCAAGCATCCAGCAGAGACTCTGAGATGTCAGTGGCCCTATAGTTTCAGAGGCACATCTTGCCTCTTCTAACATATACCTTGGCTACAGGCTCCCATGTCTCTCTACTTCTGAACTCTGGTACTGATACTATGTACATTTGTAGGAGAGTATACTGCAGGTTTATAGGGAACAAGTTTTGTGGCTGCTGTTCTTTCTATGCCATTGATTCAAGCTAATTGTATGACCAGAGACTAGATAAACACACCAGTGGGGGCTTATGAGCTGTAGTTTTAGAAAAGCAGACCCACAAATCCCTTGAATCCTAGGGTAGTGATCTCCTGAAGGAACCAATCTGTAAGTGTTCTTAGGACTGAGAGTGAGGAGGGTGGGCTGGCTATATATGTATATGTTTGTCTTGTTCAGTTATAATTACAGGCTATATCCCAAAAGAGGTCAAATGAAGCTTTGGGTTTAGGTGCATTTCAGTTATCTAAGGACTGAACTCTTCCTGGTGCAGAGTTAACTCCTCTGCAGTGTAATTTGACTTCATGCTGTACTTCGTTTATCAAAAGACACAGCCAGTATAATTAGAGAGTCCGTCCCACCCCCCACCCCCCGCCCCCCGCCCCGTGACTGGCATTGTGTTGATACTTAGTGGGGGAAACTTTCTGGCTTCTGGATTTCTCTGTTCCCTGTCAACCAGGGGATCTGAGTGACAGCATCTGTTTACCATATGCAAAAGTTACTGATTACATCCTTGCTTCCTGTAGTAAAAAGCTCCTTTTCAAAAGGAAAAGGAAAAAAATAATTACACCAGTTTCAAAGGACTCAACACTGTATTAAGATAAAAGAGCTTTTGATTTAAAAAATGAATTTTAAAATATACCTGCCTTAGCCTGAAGAGAGATCACTCCGGGCTCCCAAAGTGCTTTCTTTGTTTGGCCAATCTCTCCTGGTAGCTATCAGCTGTGGTCTGCAAATGAGAACTCTCACTTGTGGCTGCAGGTGACTTATCTACTTTGGTTTCCATGGAAACCAAGGCTGGAGACAGTCACAAGGTAAGAAGGAGTCCTTATTTTAAACCAATGGAGTTTGGATTTTTTCAGTCTTAAAAGAAAAAAAGCTATGGCTGCCAGTTTCCCAGACAACAGATCGCCTGCAGCCCTTTTTATGGGGCAGAATTGGGACATCATATTTAAATCACTTACAAATTCCTATTTTCCCTTTTTTCAAATGTATAAGCAAAGTCACCTGACTTTCATGCAATGAAAAATAAAAGGAACTGCCATTATTTTCTTTTGATCTGTGAGTTACTGTTTTAATCCTGTTCTCAGATGTAATTTAACATCCCCCCCACTACTCTCCTTGAGGAGCTTCACTGGGGCATGACCTCCTCCAAAACTCTTGACTGGTGTTTGGCTGTTTGAAAAGGGAACTGGAAATAGGTCAGCTGCAGCCATAAAAGAGAACTGTCCTTCCTTTTCTCCTTCCTGTGTCCTCTAGAAGGAGAGGAGCAAATATTACCCTCTGATAAACTGGGATAAGTAGAGTGTAAACTCCTTGATTTGGGGGACTTTGGTGTTTGTCTGTCTCCCCAGATGAGGCTCTTTGACAGAGGAGATAGAGCTGGCCTTTGAGTTGGAAAGAACTGAGTTCAAATGTTGCTTCTGACACATACTGCTTGTGTGTGACCCTGGGCAAGTCCCATAACATCTTGGTGTTCTAGCCTACTCTCTAGCACCATGTGGTGCAGAGAAGGTGCCAGCTTGAGGGAGCTTTCTTACTTGGGAGTTCTCTAAATCGGAGAAATTATAGGTCTAATCTCTGGTTCCAGAGGATAGAACAGTTTCTTGCACAGAGTAAGCATTTAAATGCTTATTAAATTGAAGTCTAGAAGACCATACCAAGGGCCATCCTCTCTCTTGTAGCCTGTTGTCCAGCTTATAAAACATTACCTAATATTGTGCAGATGATCCATTCCTCCTCTTCTCCATAGAACAAAGCTCAAACGATTCCCAAAAAAGAACCAACTGTAATGAGTGCTGTGGGAACGTTGCTTCAGAGCAGGGCAGCGGACCCCTCAAATGACCTCATCAAAGCAGGTGAGGAAAAGCAGGTGGGGAGGTGGAGAATGATAGCTTGATAGATGACGAATGTCAAAAGAGAACCTAGGTTTGATGATGGCAGCTAAAGCTATAAACATATTAAATGATACTACTAGACACAGAGACATCTGTGGTAGGTCTTATCCTCTATATTATGAGCAAAGATAGACTTCATCCTAATTTGTGGACAGGATGAAGTATGGAGGCAAAGGTACTATTATGATTTCATGGCTAAAGAGTAGATCCATTGATCAGGAACTAGATTTCTTGGAATATCACCATCATTTTCATGAGTTAAATGAAGAAAAGGTCATTGGAGTTTAAAATTTTTGCCATGGTCTGTAAACTAAATAACTTAACTTTCTTCTCACTTCATTAGAACTCACTGAGTGGCTCCTTTCACTTTCCACAGAACAAATCACTAAACATATTACTAGTGGGAAACAGAACAGTTCCCTATTTTCTCTTAAACAAGTGATGAGCATTATTTAGAAAAGAACATTTCATCCAAGTGCGTTATTTTTAATATTCTTTTTCCAAAAAGGTTGTTTTAGTCAAAATGACCTTGCTCTCTCTATCAGATAAATAAATGTCTGCTTTATACAGAATTAACTGTTATGTGAAAGCAAATCTAAGAAAGGACTTCTTTTGAAATGGATGGAGTTAAAAGGTTTCTTGCCCAGAGGTGATCTGCATGCCATTACAGTATTAGATGATCATTACCATTTTATTAGCACGGTATGCTATGTTCAGATCTTGTAGGAACTGACTCTTATGAAGGTGGTGCTTTCCTTCTCCACCTTGTTAAGATAGTACTAAGTGATGTGGAACAGAATGAGGGCATAAAAATGGGCAACAGAAACATGGGAAAATAATACTGTTATAAGATATCCGATATTAACAGAAAAATTCTAGATTTCTCTGTTAGAAGTCAACATATTGCCTCTAAAAGTGAAAAAATTATGAGTTAGTCGATTTGCTTCCAAGGAAGGATCTTCCTTCATCTCTGTTGGGTTTAACAGGCACACCAGACTGTCGTAATATAGGGTAAGAACTATTTGGAGTCAGAAGATGTAGGTTCAGATTCTGACTCTGCTACTTGACATTTGTGGGCTTCAGTTTGCTGCTTTGTAAAATAGAGGGCAGTTGAACTAGATGGGCCTCTAAGCTTAACCCATCCCCTTCTGCCCAGAAATCCTCTAGATATATACCAGTTAGGGGGACAAAACAGACAACCATGTAATACATAGGCACGCCTTTAAACGACTCGGGTCAATAAATAAGCAGTTTATGATGTGCTTACTAGATAACAGACACGGGATTCAAATAATGCGAACACTAGCTGTCATTTATATAGTGCTTTTTACCTGGATAGGTTCATTTGAGCCTCACAATGTCCCTGTGGGGTAGATGCTGTTAAGAGGAAACTAAGACAGAGGGAAATGTATAGGGACTCATCTAGGTTCATATAGCTAACCAATTGTCTGAGGCAAGATTTGAACTGAAGATTATTCCTGACTTCAAGTCTGGCATTATTAACCGTACCTCCCAAGATGCCCTTATAAACACAAAAGTGAGATGGTCCCTGGCCTCACAGAACACATACAACATACAATAGCTTGACTGCCAATAGCACAGTTTTTGCCCATTCTACTTTAATATAAGTGAAAGTAAGATTTTAACAATTCTAAATAGTGCTTTCCATTTAAATACTTCAAATACGAATAGCTTTGCCACAGTAATCTTAATAAATATGGGTCTTCATGGGCTTTATATGTGCTGCCTCAGGCTCGTGATGCTTTTGCCTTTGCTTTTGGAGGGTGGCCCCACCCACCTACATATCAAATGAAATTCACCAAGGTGAATATGTTAATAAGTCAGATTTTACTCAGAGGCAGTTTGGGGATAAAGGGAATCTAAATGTGTTGTTCATGTGAGCATTAAAATCCATTAGTAATTTAAGACTCCCATTTTTTTGTACTTTGAAAGCTCTATAGAAAAAAAAAAGGCTGGACCACTTGGTGTCACTCTCATTCCAAGTTAAGTCCTACCATAGACTTTTAATCAGACAGTCAGGAGACTAAAGTAATGCACTCTCCCTCTTATGTCCCTCTTGATTTTAGTATATTGGGTAAAAACAGCCTCTTCTGGAGCCCACATAAGCATAGCTCGACAGCTCTTTTCATTTAACATGTTTTGGTCCTTACCCTTTGTCAGACACCGTCTTAGGATATGAAAACAGATGAGTGAATAAGACACAATTTCTTGTCCTCAAAAACTTACTGGTATAGTAAGAGACACCAATAAGTGTGCCACAAGGCAGAGACACAAACTGGTGTCATGGGAATTTTGAAGAGGGAGAGAACTTCAGGCTATGAGATAGTCATTACAACAACAATTGTAATTAGCATTTATGGAGTACCTACTGTGCCAGGCATCCTACTAAGTGTTTTATTCATTTGTTCTTCACAACAACCCTAGGAGGTAGGTACTGTTATTATTCTCATTTTACAGTTGAAGAAACAAAGGCAAACAGAGGGGTAAGTGAGTTGTCTAAGGCCGCCTACCTAGTAAGTATCTGAGGCAGGACTGGAACCAAGGATTCCCTGACTCCAGGCCCAGCACTCTGTTCACTGTATCTGTTGCCTGAGGAAGAAAGACTTCATAGGGAGGTTGGCACTTGAGTTAGATGTAGAAAGATGGGTAGAATTTTATAGACAGATAGTAGAGTGTACAAACAGAAGCCTTGTGGCAAAAAGTAGTCCAATCAACAAGCATTTTTATTTTTTGCTTTTTGGAAGGCAATTGGGGTTAAGTGACTCGCCCAAGGTCACATGGCTAGTTTTTGTGTTAAAGTGTCTGAGGCCGCATTTGAACTCAGGTTCTCCTGACGTCAGAGCTGGTGCTTCAACAAGCATTTTTATTAAGTGCTTCCTCTGTGCCAGGCAGTGTGCTAAATGCTTCCTGAAGACTACTTAGGGAATGATGAATGATCTATTTCAACTGAAGCCTAGAAGATAGATCTAGGAAATAAGATTAGATCATTAGCTGGGAAACAGATTGTAAAAAGCCCAAATTTCAGATAGAGTTTTTCCTTTTACTTGGTAAAATACCCCTGTGTTTGGACTGACGAGAATACGTAGTACAGATTTTCCTTTGCTATATTATATATAATTCTATGTATGAGAAATATATACAGAAATGCCTGATGTAAAAAAAGGACATCAAGCTACTATTCTTTTAAGTGTTACAACAGCCCCCAAAGTAGAGTTATTAGCTACATTTTATTTGTTCTAGTGTACCAAAGCTGGTTATGAAAGAATTATTTCTAATATTTTGCTAGATGTCCATCTGAGGCTTGTCCTAACATGCATTGTGTGGCTAAGAAGTTACTGAGCTGACAGCACCAAGACAGTTTCAGTGGTTTTACCTAATGGGAAGACACAGATGAACAGCTTTTTTCCAATCTCATGTTCAGAGGCCATGTGGAAGTTGTGAAAATTCAGTTCTGAAAAATATAGACACACACATAACCCCCAAGGTTGCTAGTTGAAATTTTATCAATCAGTGTCCTGACCTTATTTTTGGAGACAGTATATCTAATTGTCCTCAGATATACCTACACTTCCCCTCCTCATTCACTGCAGTTTCTCAAGGGACATAGATGATCTTTATGTTCTCCTTGGGGCCTAGCACAGAATGTAGCACACAGTAGGTAACGAATACTTGATTAAATGAATTAAAGGGCAGGGATATAGACTAGCCTGATTCTTTTGCTAAGGGGAAAGCCTCCATCCCAGAAGAAAAAACTAAGATACTAGAGCATTTTTTCCCATTGAAAATTACTATTCAGGGGCAGCTAGGTGGCACAGTGAATAGAGCACCCCCTTGGAGTCTGGAGGACATGAGTTCAAATTCCTCAGACACTTAACACTTACTAGCCATGTGACCTTGGGCAAGTCACTTAACCCCAATTGCCCTGCCGTCCCCCATTCAAAAAGCAAAAAAAAAAAAACAAAGTTACTGTTCAAAAGGTACATTTGGATATATAATTGGTGCCACAGGATGCTCTGATTAGTGTGTATATCAGATGAATCCTTTTGGGGGAAAATGTTTAGAATGCTAACAATGAGGTATATCTTTTTCAAACCATACTTACAAATATATAGAAAGCATAGAGTGACAGGTAGTAGATTTGAGGGATGATAGCCAGAAGGTCTCCTGTTCCCAAATTAATCCCACTCTGGCTTTCCTGGTCTCCAAACTCTAATTATTAAAAGATTCATATCTCTGGATTAAAATAGCTTAAAGGTCTTCTGTTAAAATGCTAGTAATCTTGGGAGAGGTAACATTGTATGATAAATTTATTAGATCCTTTCCAGACTGTGATCTCACTGAGAAAGGGGTAAAAACAGGAGATGCAATACAGTTAAGTGCTGACAAAAAGAGAAGATCCGGATAGGAGAGAAGTCCTTGGACGATTTGCTCATGTTAGGAAAGACCTAGGCACGCGGTGCAGAAAGCTAATATGAGATGTAATTAAAGAAAAACATTTTGCCCACTTCATGACTTACTTTACCTGGGGTGCATGGAGTGGCACGTACAGCAGGGAGAAGGTCTACCTTATATGTGAATTACTGTGGAAAAGACTGAATGAAATTTTCAATCTAATAGGGAATTCACCATGTCAATCAGTTTCCTTTACATTTTTTTTTCTTGTTAATGTTTTATTTGCATAAGGATGACTGTTCTGTGTATGTTTTGAAAGGACAATCCTCAGAGGCAAGAACTGGATTAAAAGTCAAGAAGTCAATGATCACCAAAAAAAATTAAGTTCTTAGGTAAGATCAAGGTAAGAAATTAATTATATTTAACCAACCCCTTGCAGATCATCTTGTATTAAGGGGAAGGATGTAATGTTGTTTATGACATCATTTTGAAAATAACAGCTCTAGATTTAGTGAACCACAGTAGGCAAAACCCCAAAAGAAATTTGTATAAACTCTGGGCAGTGATAACATCTTATACGAAAAACTCATGTCATCTGTTTTTGTTTTGTTTGGGGTTGTGGGGGAAGGGAAACACATGGGGAAATTTGCATTGCCTAATTTTAAGTTTTTAAAATCATGCTTAAATAGACTACATTCATTTGTTATTTAAATATTAAGCTTTAATGATCAAAACAAGAAGGTTATAACAGTTTACTATTCATCATGGGATCTTCATACTACTCCCCCCTCCCTGACCCCATCACAAAATGTCAGAATTGGAAGGAAGGTCATTACCCCACTTATTACCTAGTCTTGCCTGAAAAAGTATCCCCACTGATAAATTATTATCAGATAAATAAATTGCACCATCTAGCTTTCTGCAGTGAGAGGCATGAGTCCTCAGGGCAAATTCCATCTCCAATAATTGCCCATTTCCTTCTGTTTCTGTGGTACTTACCAATGAACAAAGTTTTATGTGGTTTTTTTAAAAATTACTTCCTGGTAATAAACTGTTTTAGGGATTGCAACACACATATATCTACTTTATTTCAAGGATAGAAAAATATTACTATCCCTGTTTTACAGATGAGGATTTGAAGTCAGCTAGGTTAAATAAATGACTTGCCCCCCAGTCATTCAATTTGGAAGTGAAGGAAGTGTGATATCAAGTCAGATCTTCTTCACTCCAAGTACTATCTACATCCACAGTAAGATACATTGTTGATAAAACAGAAGCTTAAAAATAAATTGTCACCTTTCCTAATTTCAGACTGACCTGTACAGAAGATCATTAGCCCCTCAGCATCCTCAGTGGCTGCCTTCATTTTAAGCAAGTGTTATCTTAATTAAGGCCAAAGAACCAGATTCCATTTGCATTCCTATTATTCAACTTGGAATACCACTCAAAATGTGCATGTTTAATTGTAATGATTAAAACAATGACTTCAAACTTTCTTTTTAATATTTTCTTGTAATTTTTCTAAATAAAATCATTGAGTGATGCATCAAATGTATTACTCCTTTTTAAACTTTATACTATGTAATTTTTAAGAGGCATCAAATTGGATTTAATAAGATTAGAAACCCAACTTAGAAAGTTCCAGTAACAGCCTGCCTGAATTTGGGGGCAGCTAGACCCCCTTAACTATTATTAATTTACTGGAAGTTTTGGGACAAATCTTAAGTCCTGGAATATTTTCTTTGCCACTGACCTGCTATGTAGCTCACTAACCCTTTGTTCATTTTGAAAATTGCTTTTCACTTATTCTTCATATCTGGTGATCTTCAGGATCAAAGAATTAAGTTCTTTTAAAACATTTAATTATGCTTTTAAGCCTAAGGAGGTTTATTGTCCCTCCCATAATCTCGATAACATTTGCTTCCATCTCTTCACTCACATAGTGATCTCCTTAGTTCAGCCTAGATTATAGCAATAGCCTCCTAACTGGTCTCCCTCAGTCCTGGCTCTTCCCATTTCAGATAACTCTACACATGGCAGCCAAAGTAATTTTCATTAATCACTGGCCATGTGACTTCCCAACTTAATCAGGGGCTTCCTACTGCCTCTAGGATAAAGCAAACTTATTCAACTTTTTAAGCCTTATATAATCCAGCCAAATTTTTTGTAGTCTTATTGAGCATTCCCACCCCCACACCTGCATGTTACCATCCCCCCAAATTGGCCTTCTCTCTGCTGCTTACTTGTGACAGTCCATCTCCCTTCCCTGTATTACTGCACTGGTGGTCTCACACACCAGGCATGCACGCCTTCCTTACCTCCACCTCAAAATCTCTTAAGGAATTTTCTCTTAATGAATTGTCCTACCTTGTATTTAGCTATTTTGTATACATTTAGACATGTACTTGTCACTCCCATTTGGATGTAAACTCTTGCAAATAGGGATTGTTTCATTCTTTGTAACATCCCCAGTGCATAGCACAGTGCCCCATACATAGTAAACGTTATACAATTAATACTTGTTAATTGAAAAATCAAACCATTTTGTTCTATCCAACCTGAATAATTTCACCTTCCAAGCCATAGTATTGAACAAATCCTTAAAGTAAAACAAACCTATTTGTTTCATGTAGATATAATACTAGGTACTAGCAGCATTAATTACATTTTGAAAAACCCAGTGGACTGCTTTTAGGGAAAACCACTTGCCCTTTTTATAGATCATGTAAAAGTTAAATGGACAATATTTCTAAGCGAACCAACAGAATATTGGGCTAAGCCCAATAAAAAATAGTTATCTACCTTTCTTAAAATGGAGGAAGTTGATAATAAGAAATAAAGAGCAGCATAAACTTAAACCACAGGGGAAAAATATATGTATATATCTCTTAAAACCCTATTTTGCCCCATCACCTTTAAAAGGTAGTTTAAAAAACCTCAACAACTCTGTAGCTGAAATATTCTTAGGTTTACTGTGTTAATTAAGGGAATGGTTTCCATCTAATGAGGAATTCCACAACCAGATGGTACTTCTATCTCTGGCTCGCTGTTTTTCAAATGCATGTTTTCAGCCACAGAGGGGCGAATGACTCTCTGTGACAATGGTCATGGTAACCTATGCAATAAATAATACAAGTCCATTATTATTTTTCTTTAAACTCAATGCATGCTTGATAGATCTATCTTAATATGCATACAAAGAACAATGTTATTACTATTACTGTAAACTGATAGTTCCAAAATGTTTTTGGTCTGCATATCACCTTCAGTTCAAGCTAAAAAATATACCAGGCACTGACTCTATAAAGGGACTTTGCTGGGCAAAAGACTTTATGAACTCTTTGGTCCTTCTAGTTAACATGGTAAATAATAATGCTAAATCATGCCAAAATAATGGGAAGTGGCACTTTTTAATAACATTCCAATTATGGATATCTGTAAATTACCAATTCATGCCAAAATCAAAATTTTATAGACAACATTGTAAACAATATTTTAAAACTAATCTACACGTGGCAAACTCTTGTAGATTATAACACATTTTAAGACTACTGTGTCTTCAGAGGAGTAAATATATATGGAAAGGGAGAGAAGAAATGAACATCACTTAGGAAGAAGTATGATATTTTATAAGTAAATAGATAGTATTATATAACTTTAGAGCTGAAAGTACCTTAGAAATTATTTTATCCAATCCTGTCAGTTTTAAAATGAAGAAAATGAAGCTGAAAATAACTTATTTTCCCAATGTCCCACAGCAAGACCTTCATTCCTAGGCTGGGAATTCTTTGCTATACCTCTATTTTTAAAGTGCATATATGTACTTTTGACATATCTAAAATTAAAATGTAAAAATAACTTTCAGAAAAAAGAACCTACTAAATTTAAATTAAACATAATCTTGATAAATAAATTCAAAGAATATTTTCTCCTTTATATTAAATTATTCCTTTTCAGCAAAAATAAAATTACTGTTTTACTTCTTTTACTTGGACACAAAGTTCAAAGAATGGAATTTTTAAAGGCTAAATTAGATTAGTAATCCATATTCAGAAAACATCTGCAAAGGGAGGGATGAGTAAAGACCAGAGCATGACTTCAAATAAATGTATATTTTCTTAAGAATTGAAAAATATTGCATTTATTATGTGTTGAAAAACAGCATTTAGGATCCTAAGTACAGTAATATTTAAAGCCCAACTTACCAAATAAAGATCTTGAACAAGGGGTTTTCTTTGAAACAAAGTGATCTCAAATTCCTACTGAAATAATAATAATTCTCAAAATGAGCAAATGTCTTTCTTGGCTGACCTGTGTATTATTCGCACACATCAGAAGTTCTAACCAAAAATCAATCCACAGGGACTTTTCCTACTAAATTTGTCTAAATAATCATGTAGGTCTTTAAGGGAAACTAGGGGAGTCAACAAGACATCCTTGCCATTCTGCTGAAGATGGAAACTAAATAATTTTTTTTAAACAAAACTTTCTATAAGAAGCTGCTGTTGTTTTTTTGTAAGACTTTCATTTTGCTATGGCAGTAGTAACTAAACTATTTCCAACCCTGAAGACAGAAAAATCCCTGAACTGCTGAAGTAGACTGAAGTCCACAACCTAGTTAAATTTAATCCCCATAAAGGTGGTTTATTTTTATTAAAAGAAAGAAAAAGAAACATTACATCTTCTCAGCTTGAAGGAATCAGAAGTTCCACAAAGTTCATTAACTAGGTCGGGCCCTTGTTCACAGTGGTCCACCTAGAGGCCATATAAAAGTGGTCATTGTTTATATATCATTTTTACTATGATGCATGGCTTTCAAGTTAATTTCCCCTTGGCCCAAACCTATATAGCAGCCCTCATTTTGTATGCCTGTCATGGCAATATTTGCAGTTCCACTATAGAATACTCACTCAATATAAAATTTGGTACAAAGCATGAACACTCATGGCAGATTGGCACGATACATGCAGTTGATTTCTGTGTCTTTCAGAATTTTATGACAAGAAGCCAGTTACCCTCATGCAGACAATCCTGTTTTCCTAATCTTGCATTATAGCTGGCCTTTAAAACACATGGCTTCACTACTTGAAAAATGTTCTAGGACAGAAAAGTATTCTTTTAAAATACAAGTCATCTGAAAGCATGGTGAAAATGAGGCAGGATAGTAGAGCTGGAGCCAGCAGGGAAAGTGTGAGGGATGTGAGGAAGATGTAGCTGATTGAGAGTCACACTGCCCATGGCTAGCTGTGGTTCTTGTTGCTGTGGCCCAAGACAGCTTAGTCTATGGGGTAGTACTTCCCTATGTCCCAGTGTCATAGTGCTGTTCCCATGGACATTTTGGGTAAGAGAGGGAGGCAGCTGCCAAAACCCCAAGACATGGGAGATATCAAAAGAGGCAGGTGATGATGATGCCCTGTTCATAACATCAGCAGGCATTGCTATTTCCTTGTTGACATTTAATCTGTCCACAACCCCCTTAGCCAGATCAAGGTCTGGGCTAATTCTGGGTGCTGAGTGAGGCTCTTGCAAAGACAATTCCTCAAGGAGGTTCATATTGCAGAATCCCTTTGAACCTGTTTTGAGGGGCAGATTTTTGGGGTGGGTGAGTGGTGAGTATGAGGTAGAGCTTGGGTCATATTCAGGGTGCTGAAGATTACAAGAAGGTGAGCCTGGAGATGCTGAAGGCTGGATAGCTGCTAGAGAATCTGGAAGTGGTTGTGAATGCTGTAGGCTTTGTTCATAGGGACCAGGTGTATTGTCTTGTATGTCAGCCTGCAAGCTACTCGCAAATCCATTCTGTACACAGACACCTAAAGGAAAAGGTGATAACGCAGCAGCTCCTTCTTTTAGCTGAAATGGAGGAGAATGGGGATTAAGTGAGCCCAGCAGGTCTCCGTTTTGCAGCTGGTCTTTCATCAGCTCCTGTGAATGTGTTTTCTTGGTGTGTCGAGTAAGATGGTCTTTTCGTCCAAATCGCTGGGCACAGAACTGACACAAGAAGTCTTTGCAGCCTGTGTGGACCACCAGGTGGCGCCGAACATCCTTCCGAGTGTAGAAGCATCTCTCACAATGGTCACACTGGTGCTTCTTCTCCTTGGCTCCATGAGGGGGCTTTCCCCCAGTGTGGGCTTTGAGATGATCCAGTAATACCTCGGTGCTCCCCAGCTCTAGGGCACAAACCCGGCATGTGAGGTCTCCACTGCTGGCTGCATGTAGGGCCAAGTGCCTCTTGTAGCCAAGCTTGGTGTTATACTTCTTTCCACACTCATCACAGCCAAAGGCCATTTTGTTGGGATCATGAGTCTGGAGATGATTCTTCAGGTGGTCTTTCCGGTGGAATGTCTTCTCACAGTGAACACACTGATGGGATTTCTGTGGTGAATGGGTGGCCATGTGCCTAGGACAAGAAAATAGATTGAGAATTGAAAATGTCAAGACTTCTGAACGACTGCTTCATGAGAACCGTGCAGTCTTTGAACGCAAAGCGGATAAGTTCATGTCTATACAGTGCACATTACAGAAAAATACATTTTAGAGGTGAACATAAATAATGAATTATACATAGGTCCAAGCTTGGTAATTACGTACAAGTAAATGAAAGATGTCATCAGAAGAGGTCTCCAAATCTGATTTATTTGGTAGGTGTATGCTAAGATGTGAAATGCTAATTTGGACATTCCTGGTTTATAAACGTAGCCCAATCTGAGCTCTACAGAGCACTACTAATCTAAAGATACCTAAATGTCTGCTGCATAACACCATCCCAAATGGGTGGTGATATCATTATTCTCTCTTAATAAAGAGATATAGAGAAAGATCTTTAAAACTATAAAAAATGAGCTTTTTAGAGATCTTTTGCAGATTTCTTTCTGTCTTCCTAAGAAACTTAAACAAAAAAAGAAAAAAAAAAATCTTCTCTGTTAAGGTTTCCAGTTTTACTTTGAGCCTCAAGAATCCACCAATGAGATTTTTAGCCTTTTGCTTTCATTCCAATCTCCCATTCTTTCCCCGTCCAAGATGCTCCTCTTTAGCCTCTACACTCCCATATATTGGTCTCCTCCTATTAAAATAAATTTAAATTCCTTGTGGGCAGGGACTGTCTAGTTTGCTTGGGAACATTTGTATAAACATGAAGAATGGCATAAAATTATGTTAAAAGAAACAAAACTTCCATTATACTCTGCTCCTGCAGGAGTCACTAATACTGACTGGGGGTGGGATGATGAAGCTGAAATGAAAGTCCATGTTAAAGCTTTCTCAGGGAGTACAGTGAAAATTATCAGGGAAGGATTCTGATGACAGAGGTCATATATAAACTTAGCTCCCCTCTTTACCTGAAAACAAATTAAAATGCAACAAATAAATCAAAAGCATAACACCTAAAAGAAGGAAGGAAATGCTTACAGAGAAAGCCCCACGGGTGGGGGGAGGAAGGGGCATGCAGAAGAAAAACCGAAGAAATGAGCAAGCAATTGGAATACCAGAAAATAAAATGGAATGACCACAAGAAACTGCAAAGCAGTTAGAAGGTCTAATTAAAAACAAAGAGAAAAGATAACTCTAGTAGTAAATCTGAAGTTCTTAATGAAACACTTAATAAGTAAATCAGCTGCTAAGAACCGAAGTTGGAAAACCTCATTAAAACAGCATACACTCAAAATGGTGGAAACGTAATTTTAAAAAAACTTCAAAGATATGAGAATTGTTTGAGCCAAGTCAAAAGACAGCAAAATTGGAAGAATGGAAAATATCCAAAATCAAAAGCAATTCTTGAAAAACAGAACTTGAGGAATCCAAGACTCCTTGGTCTCACCAAAAAACATGATGAAACAAAGGAAATCCATCCCATTTTTGGAAAAAAAAATAATAGAAAATTGCTTGGAAGCATTAGAACCAAAGGGAAGAGTATAATTTGAAAGAATCCACAGGTTACAACTTGTTGGATTGGATTCTTAGGTTTTATTCAAACAGATATGTGGCTGCCACACTCTGGATCACCAAAATCAAAGAGAAAATATTACAGTCATCCAGGAAAAGACATACAGACACTTGAGTCAGAATCACCCAGGACTATTCACCTTAATTAATGAAAGATGAAAGGAAAGATTAGAATATATTATACCAAAAAATAGTGGGAAATGGTTAGTACCGAAGAATAATAATCTGCAAAGTTGAACACAATTTTATAGCAAGGAAAAAAAACCCTTTATTAGAATTAATGGCTTGCCAAACCCTTCTTGAGAAAATATCTGAGTTGGACAGTATTTGAAATGCAATACTGGGAACAAATTTAAGAAAGGTAAGCAAATATGGATGTCTCCAAAAGAATAGCCGATTAGCCAATGCTCACATTTTGAAAAGGGAAAAACAAAAACAAAACCTAATGATCTTTGGCATTTTTTACTTTGTGTGAGGGTCACTGAAGAAACAGAGAAACAAGGGTTGAATTTGGTATTCAAAAAGTACACTAGAAAAGAGGCAAAGAGGAGATGGGAATGGGGAGAGGAAGGAAAGAAAGAAGGAAGGTAGGAAGGAAGGAAAAAAGAAAACAAAAAAATTTCATGAGGGGAGGAAACCATAGATGAAAATGATTACATAGGTGAGGATGACAGTAAGAAAGCCACTCATGAATGTCCATTATCAGGGACAGGCAAAAAAAAAAAAAAGTTTTAAAAACCCAAAAGATTACAGTAGTATGGGCTGAATTAGGATAGGAAAGGGAAGGAAGACTATCTGAGCTGGGGAAGAGGGCTTAGAGGGGGGGCGATTCAAAGAAAACAATTATGAAGAACCAATTTTCAAGAGAGAAGGTACAAGAAACCATTTCTTGGGGAGGTGGAAGAGCAAAGAGAATCAAGATATACTGAAATTTAGGTACCTAAAATGGATTTCTTCCCCTAAGCCCACTCCTTAAAAAAAAAAAAATTGAAAACTCACAATACTTGATAAGAAAAACCAGCTTAGTAATTATAGACTGAATATGAATGAGAGGAGCTTTCTCATAAAAAGAACAAAGGTGACAGAATGAATCTGAAAGTGAAACTACCAGAATATACATATACAGATATATTTATGAAAAATACTTAAAACATTATGGCATATAGTGTTAACATGAAGGGTTAGAGTACATTTTGTCTCAAATGAATGCAAAAAAGGTGTAGATAAGATCTCAAACACTGAAAAATGTAAAAAAATGCAATCAATAGGCAAAAAAACTGGGAAATTACATTTTGTTTAAAGGCAACGTAATAAAACAAAAATAAGTCAGTAAGTCCTACAAGATATTTTTAGAAATCATGGGGCTTTCTGTTTAAGATAGTGGAGAATGAGATTTGAAGGTAGTGAGACTCTCATACCTATTGAAAAACAGCAAAAAAAGGACAATATGTGAGGTCAATATGAGGAAAAGTGTAATATGCTGACAAAAAGGCTATTTCGATCTTAAACTTCAGGATGTCTAGCCAACAGGAGCAACAGTCCCACTGTACTCTCTTCTGGTCAGATTACACCTGGAGTATTATTCAGTACTGGTCCATATAGTTAAAAGAACACTGGTAGGTTAAACCACATGTGTAGGAAGGTAACCAGGATGACAAAGGGCATCAAAATTGCTCCTTGTGAGTATCCTAAGGTACTGGATATGTTTAGCCCAGAAAAGAGAAGATTTAGGGCTGACTTCAGGTATCCAAAGGACAGTCATATGGATGAGGGATTTGATTTGTTATACTAGGCCTATGAGAAGAAAAGGAGCACTGGGTAGAAATTGCAAAGAGGCAAATTTAGGTTTAATAAAAAATTCCTAACAGTTAATTCCCCCTCACTGGAGATCTTCACACAAAGACTAGATCAGCACTTTTCAGCTATGTTGTAGAGAGGATTCTTTGTTCCTGTATGGCTTTGGACTACATGACCTCTGAGGTCTCTTCCAACTCTGTGATTCTGTGAAAAACAGCTTTTAAAAAAACCCAACAAAATAAAAATAAAAATTCTGCAGAGTGCGCTAAGAATAATTTTTTTTAAAATAGCACAGTGGAGTCAGTTAATTCATCAGAAACAACAGAGATAGGGAAGGAAATGATGCAAGATTTCCTCAAAGATGTTCTAAAATGACTAAAAGACACAGTCAAAGAAATTAAATAAGAATTACAACATAAGAAAATTACAAAAGCAGTAAGAGTCGAAAAAACGCTGTGATGCATGTGGAGCTCTAACATGGGCACCTTACCCTCCCACCCTCAGACAAGCTAGTCTAGGCTCAATGACAGACATGGAAAATGTAACAAAAAATGGAAAGAACAGAACAAAAAATTTTAGAAGGTGAGTATATGTATGACAAAGACCAAACAGGTATACATTCTACTACTACTACCAATAACAGCTAACATTTATGTGCTTACTATGTACTAGGCACTGTGCTAAGTGCTTTAAAATGATTATCTCACTTGGTTCTCAGAATAATCCTGGGAAGCAGGTGTTGTTATTATACCCATTTTATAGAGGAGGACAAACTGAGGTTAAGTGACTTGCCCAGGGACACACAGCTAGCAAGGGCCTTAGGCTGAATTTGAATTCAGTTCTTCCTTTCAGGCCTAGTGCTCTATCCACTGCATCACCTAGTTGTACCCATACTGTCAGTGAGCAAAACACTGTTGCTTATTCATTCTCCCCCTGAATCAAATTGTAACATTCCCTTAACATTTCATTTCACAAAGTCATCCTAACCCCTTTTAATCTATCTAGTTGATCTAACATCAAACAGGGTCAAGGGCTAGCAGCTCAGGACTAGGATTTTGGTCAGAGCTCAGCAATGGCGGCATAGCCAGAGTTTCCTGTTCTTTTCTTTCTTCAGATGAATCTCCACTTCAGGGTGGTCACCTAGTACTGCCAAAGAGTGAGGGTCTTGTGTCGGGATCAAAAAGTTTGCCTGTTTTGCTTTGATCAGGGGCAGTGGTACCAATTCAATGACAATTGTGAGCATATGCATAAAGGCAAGTTTTCCGTTTTCTTGGTATAGAACACATCCGCAAAGCCCTGGTACCGAAGGGGTAAGCAGCCCAAAAGTGTCCACTGATGGTAAGGTGTAGTAGTTGTTTGTATGGTACTCTGGAAGCTTCTAGTAAAATGCTTGTACAGATCTGCCAGGTGTTCTATTTTATGAACAGACCATGAATATATTCCCATATCCTGAACATCATTAGAAAAGGAGTCAAGATACTAAGGCATAAAACTAAGCTTTCCTGGTGGCTGTTAACTGGTCTAGTATCATGAGATACCCGACTAGATTAAAGTAAGTATCTACCAAGTCTTAAACCGGAAGAAGCTTTGGATTGACTCTTTATTCCCTCACAATGAGAGGTCTGTGACATTTCAGTACTTCAAAATACACTAGACCTTTGTGTCAGAGGATTCAGTAATCAGAAAACTCTGGTCTTTCTTTCCATTCTAGCTGGGAGGAAGATCTAAGAGTTGGAAGCTGGCAGAAAGTTCACTTAATCTACCTCCAATTCTAAACAGGAATTTTCTCTAGAACATGGAAGCACAATGGCTGATTGAGATGTCTTGTCTTTTAAATATTTTTTGTCTCCAACTCTATGGTTACTAAGTGAGGTATCTCACCTGATAATGACTGTATGGCTGACAGTTACAGAAACATCACCCCATTTTAGTCACCTTGTTCATGCCAAAGGGATTAGTTATAAAACATATTTGCAAAGGCTCTCCAGCTAGATTAGCTTTTCGAGACTTGAGTTTGTGGGATATACTCACACCTTTGCCCCTGCTGTTCTCTTCTACCTATGTGACCACTATTTCTCTCTCTCCTTTGCTAAATCCTCTTCCAAATCATGCTCTCTTTCATTAGGTGTCCCTCAGAGCTCTATTCCAGGCACACTGCTCTTCTCCCTCTCCGTTACTTCACTTGGTGATCTCATCAGCTCTCATGGATTTAATTACCCTCTCTATATTGATGAGTCTCAAATCTACCTATCCTGTCCCAATGTCTCTGCACACCTCCAAGCTCGCATCTCCTATGGCCATTCAGACATCTCAAACTGGCTGCCTAATAGACACATGAAGCTCAACATGTCCCAAAATGAACTTATCATAGTGCTTTGTTGTTCAATAGTTTCAGTCATGCTGAACTCTTCTTGACCTTGTGGCTCTCTGTCCAGGGTTTTCTTGGCAGAGATATTGATATGGTTTGTCATTTCCTTCTCCAGTGTGGCAAAAAGATGTTAAATGAGTGAGGCTGGATTTGAAGTCAGAGCTTCCCGACTGTACCCTAAATGGTTAATAAATGTTTACTGATTGATTGTTGTGTGAGGGTTGGCAGAGATGAAGTCACTTCCACCTTAACTCATACAAAGTAGGATTTGGGTTCAGAAGCTTCCTAGCTAACTGGTACACCTTGAAAAGATTCAATGAGCTGAGTATGTTCGAAGGAGCCTGCATCAACTGCCCACAAAGCTGAATGATCTTTTTTCTAGAAAGCTACCAGCTATCCACAAAGAATGGTGCTCTCCAGCTGCACTCTCCCTAGCTAGCTTTTAGTCATTTCTTCCCTGCTGCCTGCAAACATGCCTAAGTACACCTCCTCCCCTCCCCCACCTTCAAAAATCCCTCTCTACTCTATATACCCTTAACCTGATGTCTTAGCACTCTCCTACCTTTAATCAGTCATGTATACTTTGTTGCCCCTCCTTTCTGAGCACTCCAGTTTCCCTTGATGGTTCATAATTCATGTATACATCCTAACTGTGGGTACCCACAGTGATCTGTCCTGGGCCCTCTACTCTTTTGCCTAAAAAACTTTAACAGAGAACTAATACAAGGCAAGCGCTCACATGGTGGTCAGAAGCAATTTAAAACACTCTCAAGGTGTCTCTTAAGAACTGTGGAACTGACAGCATGTCACAGGAGACAGTGGCACATGGCCGCCCAGCATGGCGTGCCCTCATCAGAGAAGGTGCTGTGCTCTATGAGCAAAGCAGAGGTGAAGTAGTCAAAAAGAAGCACGAGGTGCACAAATTTAGAGAAGCCACCCTAAATGTACACACCTCACACAACGTATCCAAAACAGAACTTATCTTTCTCCCCCCAACCTTCTCCTTTCCCCAACTTCTCTATTACTGTCTAGGTCATCACAATTCTCCCAATCATCAGGCTGCAAAGCTCAACAACATCCTCCACTCTTTGTACTTGTTCTTTATAAATTTACATTCACTTTTAATGGTTCTTTCCATTTAAACTGGTACAGTCATTGTGCATATTCTTTTCTCAGCTCTGCTGACTTCATTCTGCATCACACAGGAAGATCTTCTGCTTCTTGTATTCATCATATTTATAGTTTATTACAGCGTACTAATATTCCATTACATTCATGTGCCCCAACCTCTTATTAAAACATTTCATTGATACTGTTTTTAAGATTGCTAGCACTTCCCAATGATTTCCTCTTCCCATCCCAAGAGAATCCTCTCTTGTAGCAAAAAGGTATTGTTAAGCAAGACAAATCACCATCTGAGTCAAGTCTGAAAATGCATGCCTCTTTCTAAACCAGTTACCAAAAGATGGGAGAGATGTGTGACCAGTCCTGTGGCATTATGAATGGTCATCATATTGATGAGGGTTCTCATGTCTTTCAGCGTTGCTTTCCTTTATTTTTGCATGATCACTACAAAATCATTCTCCTTTTTCTACTTACTTTGCATTCATTCTCTCTCTTTCCCTCTCCCCTTAAACTTCTTTGGCCATATACCTGTTATCAAGGGGTCAAAAGACATGGAGAGGGTTGAGACCTATTTTTCATTTTATTTATGAGAAAAATCTTTTTGGAAGGCTGTATTAGCACCACTTAAAACAAACTGAAAGTAGAGTTTAATATACCATCTTTCTCCTTTTCATTTCCTTTAGTCTAGTAAGATCTCCAGTACTCTTCCTATTCTTAAAACTCATTGTAATCTTTAACATATCTCTCTCTTCCTTATTCTTGTTACCACCACATCTTAAAAGCTACCAATCACATTAGCACATTAACAAGTCCCAAGTCTAGGCACTTTTTTCTTTTTTGGAGGGGCAAGGCAGGACAGTTGGGGTTAAGTGACTTGCCCAAGGTCACACGACTAGTTTTTTGGGGGGGGGGGTCAAGAGTCTGAGGCCAGATTTGAACTCAGGTCCTCCTGACTCCAGGGACGGTGCTCTATTCACTGTGCCACCTACCCACCCCCAGGCATTTTTTTCTTGATGAAAGAGATGATTGGTAGAATGATCCAGAGCCTCTTAATCAAACCTTTACACCCTCACATCTGGATTACTCTACCAATTTACTTAATTTGCTCCTATGTTTGTTATTCCAATCTATCTTGCACCTAATGGTTAGGAATCCCTTTTTTGAAGTATCATTTTTATTTTATCATGTCACACACCCTGAAATGTTTCTGTGACTCCCAATGATCTTTCTTCAAGTTAAATTTCTTAACCATGGGCTTCAAGATTCCACCAACTACCTCAAACTCTTCTCTTCCCCTCCTCACAACTTGTTACAAACTCTTCAGGTTGTGGTCTGTTTGCTTCTCTTGCTACATTCTAGACCGTACTCTCTTCTCCAGTTGGGCTAGTCTATTTATCATTTCTTCTCTTCCTTTTAAACCATAAAATGCAGCCTATGTTACAGAGGAGACAAGGAAGGAGGTAAGACAACATTCCATCCCTCTGAAAGCCTATAACTATATTATCATTGTTTTATAGACCATTTTCCCCTCACACTCTTTTGTCTTTCTCCTAACCTCTTTAGCCCAGGATTCAGGGCATGGGACACTAAAGGAGTTGTGGGAGGAGACAGCAATTCTTGCTTAAACTGTCCAGGTTCCCTTCCGCCCCTCCCCCCTCTCCTTTAAGTACTAAATTCAACATGTCATTTCCCTTTACCAGAACAGGGTTCCCACTCTTCTCCACCAAACCACATCCCTCTCCCCTTTCTAAATTCTGCTTAAGACACCTCCTCCATTAAGTCTTACTAGAATTCCAGTAACCTTGCATCTCCACTCTCTTTTTCAAATATGCATCATTTGTGTATATCTTCAGAAATGCAGCCGTCTTTCTGTCACTTGTACTTATAATTTATCCAAAAATTTTATTGTCCATGTTTGCATCTCATCTGTGGCTAATACTGCTTTCAAATAATATTAAGATTTTAATTAAGTTATCTGGTATAACCATTTACCATTCTATTTACTCTAACCTTTTTTGGATAAGACATTCTAACTGAAAATTAGGAAGCTTTTAAAACATATACAGCACAGATGCTATTGGATGCTGAGCAGACAGTTTAAGGTATTTTTTAATAAACAAGGGGTTAATTAGATGCATCTGTACTGCAATATAAGTAAAAAATACTTTGTAATATAAATTATTCATAGGTTAACTGCCATTATAAAACAATCTTATATTCTCCATATGCAGAGAGAATCAAGAAAAACTTCATGAACAGTAAAGGATTATGAATGTACCTCTGTTTTTCTGTCTCAAGAATTCCCAGAATGTATATAGCATTGACTGTTTCATGAAGACAAACTCTGGGAGGCTTTGGGTATAGGGGATGAGCATTGGTTTGTGAAAAGTTCTGGTAAGAAGAAAGAGAAAGTTGCAAAATTTGAAAGGGGCAGACACATCCTACACTTTGAGGAATATGTGGGATTGGCACTGCTATCCATGATTTGTTTCCAACCCAGTCCTTGCCTCCCAAAAGGCTCTAAGAACCACCACTTAGGGAGGCATGGTATGGACACTGTGCTATGAACTGAATCCAGTTGAGTGAGATAAGCCTTTCAGACATGTTCTTCCTTTGCTACCATAGGGGAAGGCATAAATTAAAGGCCCCTTCAGCTAAGTGACACAGTGGATAGCACACTGGACCTAGAGTCAGGAAGACCTCATTTCAAATTCTACCTCAGAGACTTACTAGCTGTGTGATCCTGGGTAAGTCACATAACCTGTTTGCCTCAGTTTCCCCAAATGTAAATGGAGATTATAAAGGCATTTACTTCCTAGGGTTGTGGTGAGGGTTGAATGAGATATTTGTAAAGCACTTAGCACAGTCCCTGACACATAGTAGGGACTTAATAAATGTTTCTTCCCTTCCCTTCTCTTCCCCAGCATCTAAGCAGGAAGCCTCTCTCTGTAGTAAGAAATTTGTGATCTGTTATACCTTTGCTGTCTGTGCTGATGAGTTTCTCCACACACCTCCCTCCACCTGTTCCTCTTTTTCTGTTCTAAATTCTTCTCCCTATTATATAAAACTAATTTAGCATGCAAGCTTTGAGTACATGATCATTTGGGAAGCACGCAGGAAGGAGACAGCTAGAGAGGGACTGCAGCACATAGAGTTCTGTTCAAAGAGGAAGCCAGAATCAGGTGGAGGCACTGCAATCCAACCATGAGCTTTCCCAGACCCCCCACCAAAAAACAAAACAAAACAAAACAAAAAACTTCCCAACCCATGGAGGTGGCTGTGACCTATTTCTAAAGAGAACCAAAGTTAGCAGCAGGAGAAATAAAGACTAAAGAGACTTTAATCTGAATCTGAATTATCCTTAAACATCATGGGGGAGGGGGAAGGAGAAGGGGTAATGAGTGAAGAAGAACATGAGGGGAAAGCGGAGAGAAAGAGAGAGATTTTAGCAAGTGCTCTAGCCAAGGGCAAAAAGGAGATACAGGAGAGGCTTATTAGACTATGTAGGCTTTCCTGGGTCCTCTATCCCTGCCACTGAACCCAGTGCTACACATATCATTATTATATCTTGCTTTATATCTTTACCATTAGATCTCAATATTATTGAGGAAATGCAATATATTCTATTTTCTTTGTAGCTTTTCTATCCCGTAAACAATGGATCATACATCACAGATTCTCAGAGTTTTGAGGGACCTTCACAAGGCTTCGAAGCCTGGGGAACTTATATCTATCTCCTAACATAGCCAACTTACCTGTGGGCAGTTTTAAATGTTAATTAACTTTCCTTTATATCTGCCTCTCAGAAACTTCTGCTTACTGGACCTACTTCTATACTTAACATGGTGGATAGAGTGCTGGGCTTAACAGTTAGGAAGACCTGTGTTCAAATCCAACCTCTGATCCTTATTATTTGTGTGGCTCTAGGCAAGTCACTTAACCTCTGCTCACCTCAGATTCCTCAACCACAAAACAGGGATAATAACATCACCTACCTCTGAGGGTTGTTATGAGACCCAAATGAGATAATTTTTGTAAAGTACTTAATGCAGTGCCTGGCACATAGTTTCTGACCAAGCAGAACTAGTATAATGCTTTTTTTTATATGACAATCCTTAAGATACTCAAAAACAACTACTATGTCCTCCACACCAAGACTTTCCTGTATAGCTCCAGGCTGCACATCAAGAGGTCCTTCACCTGATCCCTACATAGCACGGTCCCCATATCCTATCACCCTAGCTGCCCTCTCCTGGAAATGCTGTGATTTGTTAAAAAAAAAAAAAAAAAAAAAAAGGACTTGTTCAGATATGTGATTTTATTTGTAAAGGAACTCCCAGTCAGGAAAATCCCTCAACCAATAGCGATCAGTAGCCATTCTGCATCTTTTAATCTTAGAGAATCATCTGGGGAACTGGGTTTAGATCGGTCACACAGTCAAGATATATCAGAGGCAGGATTTGAACCTAGTTCTTTTTGATTGTGAAGTAGTGGCTCTATATATACACTATACTATACTGTACTGTACTGTACTGTACTATACTATAATATATTGTATTCCTTCTAATATGTTATGCCCAGAAGTCATACAATGATCCAAATGCTACCTGACCATGGTGAAATGTACGCAAATGAAGGCAAAGGCTCTATTGCCTTCCTATACTGACTCAGGTCAGAAGGTCTAGGTTCAAATCTCATCTCTAACATTTACTGCAGGAGTAACCTTGGGCAAGCCACTTAAGTTACACAGGATTCAAGTTCCTTCATTGGTAAAACGGAGATAATAACAGGTTGCTGTGAAGATTGAATGAGAGAAGATACTGTTTTTTCTTGTACTACTGAATCATTCAAGTATGAAACGATGACAACAGCCTGCATCAGGTGGATTGCAGAATCAAAGTCGAGAAGGTGACATATGTGAGAGATATTACAAAGATAAAATCAATATATTGGGTAGGAAGAGAGTGAGACAGAGTGAGGAGTCATAGATGGCACTCTAGGTTGTGAACCAGGGTGACTTGGAGGATGCTGGGGACATATATAGTAACAGGGAAATTCAGAAATACGGAGGGCTTGGGAGAAAGATAATGAGTTCGGTTTTGGATATCTTAAGAGGTACCATTAGATACCATTAGTTTTATTTTGTATTATTTCTTTCTCCCCAGGGACTTACAGGCAGAAACCATGTGTCACACTTTTGTATTCCCCATTGTCCTAAGTTTGCAGGAAAACTCAATAAATACTTGCTAATTGGTTCATACTAGATGTGTACTCCTTAGAAATTACTTTGTATTGATTTTATCAACTTTCTGTGTATGTATTTCCTCCCTGAATAGTAAATGAAGGAAGTTCCTTGAGGGAAGGCACTATTTCATCTTTGTCTTGGTACCCACAGCATCTAGCACAGTACCTGCTATATAATAAATCCTCGCTGAACTGAACTAGATTAATAATGAAATAGCAGCACTTTCTGTAGGAGAAAAAATTGGAAATGAAGTTCAGGGCTCAACAACTGGACAATGGCTGAAAAAACTACTGTGTATGAATATAATAGAATAGTATTATACCATAAGAAATAACAAATAAGGGGATTAGAGAACTATAAAAAGACATATTAACTGACACTGAGTAAAAAATGTAAAACCAACAGACTGACAGAAACACCAACTACATTAATCAATATTAAAAGACATCGGAATTCAATGTCCTGAAGATTTTGGATGTATAACTGATATCATATTGCTTGCCTTTTCAATAGATAGGGAAGGGAGCAGAAGAAGAAAGAAAATTTGGAACTAAAAATGTTTTTTAGAAAGAATGTTAAAAATAAATACTAATTTTTTAAAAAGACATCAGAATTCAGAATAAGTGCAATGGCCAATTTTGGTTCCAAAGTCCAATGATATAGCACATGGTGAACTTCATGTGTATAATGGGGCATACACTGTCAGATGTGGACACTGTCACATTTTGTTTTTAACAAAGAAGATACAGAAGTGATAAGGATCTCCACAAAAGAATCATAGCAGGCATTCATTCACACAACATCTCCTGACCCCGTGCTTTTCTACTCCATTCCTGACATGCTCACTTCCTTCATCTTCTTCTTCATCATCATCTCCTGGCTTCTCTGACTTTCTTCTGAGTGTCAGCTAAAGCCCCGTATTTTTTTTTTAATATTTCTTTTTTTGTTTGTTTTTTTTGGAGGGCAATTGGGGTTAAGTGACTCCTCCAGGATCAGATGACTAGTAAGTGTTAAGTGTCTGAGGCTGGATTTGAACTCAGGTCCTCCTGACTTAAGGGCCAGTGCTCTATTCACTGTGCCATCTAACCGCCCCCTACTTTTTCCTTTTTTTAAAAAGAAGGGTTCCACTGAGTAGAGACGAAATATTAAAAAGTGATAGCAGCTGAGACGGCGAGGTGGCGCAGTGAATAGAGAACCAGCCCTGGAGTCAGGAGGACCTGAGGTCAAATCCAACCTCAGACACTTCAGACTTACTAGCCATGTGACCTTGGGCAAGTCACTTAACTCCAACTGCCCACACTTCCCTCTCCAAAAAGAAAAAAAAGTGACAGCAGCTAAGAAACAAAAAAGCAGCAATTTAATAAGTTTAAAATTTTATTATAAAGAGTAACATCCCTCATAAAGTTTATCTTCTAAGGTACTATGAATCTCAGACGTATGATATACAGGACCTAATCAATCATCAGTGGTGTTGCCATAAACTGAAGAACCCACCAAAGCAAGTACTGCATACAGAATGTAGCAAGTTTATCTTCTAACATAGTAGGAAAGGAAGATGAAATTACGTCTTCACTGTCTTTTGGGACTTTTTCAAAAAGTCAGTCCCTTCGCCTGCATACTGATGCACACTACTATATCAGAGATGCTGTTGCCAATAACACTCATACAGACTTTCCATCTTGACTGACCCCCCTCCACTGGACATTCTGGACCCTCAAAAGAAAGCTCCTATGGATAATTTCAATTATATCAAATTAAAAGTTTTTGCATAAACAAAACAATGCAACCAAGATTAGAAAGAAAGCAGAAAGCTGGGAAACAATTTTTACAGACAGTGTTTCTGATAAAGGCCTCATATCTAAAATATATAGAGAACTGAGTCATTCCCCAATTGATAAATGGCCAAAGGATACGAACAGGCAGTTTTCAGAGGAAGAAACTAAAGCTATCTATAGTCATATGAAAAAATGTTCTAAATCACTATTGATTTGATAAATGCAAATTAAAACAACTCAGAGATGCCACCTCATACCTATCAGATGGGCTAATATGAAAGAAAAGGAAAATGACAAATGTTAGAGAAGATGTGGGAAAACTGGAACACTAATGCGTGGTTGGTGGAGTTGTGAACTGATCCAACCATTCTGGAGAACAATTTGGAACTATGTACAAAGGGCTATAAAACTGTGAATATTCTTTGATCCAACAATACCACTACTAGATCTGTATCCCAAAAAGATCATTAAAAAGGGGAAAAGACCCACATGTACAAAAATATTTATAGAAGTTCTTTTTGTGGTACCAAAGAATTAGAAATTGAGGAGATGCCCATCAACTGAAAAATGGATGAACAAGTTGTGGTATATGAATATAATGGAATACTAATATGCTATAAAAAATGATGAGCAGTTGTAACCTAAAAGTAAACAAGTCAATAAAAAAAAAATAAAATATATTTTTTAAAAAATGATGAGCAGGCAGATTTCAGAAAAACCTGGAAAGACTTATATGAATTGATACTGACTAAAGTGAGCAGAACCAAGGGAAACACTGCACACAATAACAGCAACATTATATGATGATCAATTATGATAGATATAGCTAAACACATGGAGAATGGAAAATGCTAAACACATGCAGAGAAAGAACGATGAAGTCTGAATGCAGTTTGAAGCATATTATTTTTACTTTTTTGTTGTTTTTTCATTCTCGTGGTTTTTGCATTTTGTTCTGATTCTTCTCTCACAACAGGACTAACGTGGAAATATGTTTAACGTGGCTGTACGTGTATAACCTATATTAGATTGCTTGCTTTCTTGGGGAGAGAGGAAGAAAGAAGAAAAATTTGGAACTCAAAAATTTTACAGAAATCAATATTAAAAACTCTTTACATGTAACTAGGAAAAAAACTACTAAGTGCAAAAAAAAAAAATCTCCTACATCAATATCATTCACTTAAGGTTAGTTCAGCAGTGCTGCTTGTCCCCCTATAACCCCCAGTAATTTCTTACCTGATGAGCTTATATTTGGAAATGAACCCTTTTGCACAGCCTTGCTGCAAGCACTTGTAAGGACGTTCCCCTGTGTGGGAGTAAGTGTGGATAGTGAATTTTTCCAGGGTAAGGAGTATCTTCCCACATAATTGGCAAGGATAAGTTGCCATGGACTTTGCTTCTCACCCCTTCTTCTTCAGACCGGCTGCTGGGCTGTTGTCCCATTTAGGCACAAGTGAAGAGCAGTACTTTATACACTAACTAAACCGCAGGAGCTACACAAGGTTGAGGCCAAAAAAGACGGCACCAAGGTTCTAGGCAAATAATCTTTGCCTAGGTTTGTACCTCTGTGTTTCTTTTGCTTTGCTTTTTTAGTCTTCTGAGTCCCAGCTTCTTAGGCAATCTCTAGCTGGTGGCTGATAGTCTGTGTTTACTGAGGCACAGGTGAGATTCCCATGGTGCGAAATTGCTAAACTCATCACTACAGGTGGAGCATTTCCAAGTATCACCAGATTTTATCTGTAAAGAGAAGAGAAACAGTTCCTTCACATTAGCTACTTTAAAAATATTTTTTTTCCTCCATCAGCTTACGATCAAATGCCTAGAGAGAGAAGTGAAACTCTAAGGGCTGTAAAAATACGTTCTTATTTCCATTGAAGGGTCATGCCATGGTCTGACTCAACAAAGAAGTCACAAGCATGCTCACCAGGGTAGAGTGGCTAAGACAAAAAAAGTTCAGATTCCTTTTTGATAACTATAGCTTTTCCTATAAATATGACTCTGTACACAGAGAACTCTGCTGTCAGTTCTTCAGCTCAGCTGACTGGATTAAAGAGAGAAAAAAGACAAAAACTCTACCACCACCATCCAGGGTGCATGTATATTTTGCTCATTCATAAACAAAATCAGCTCTGCTTATTCAAAAACTGGGATGTCCCTCTCCTCATATTGTGATTGCTATATAAACTATTTGGCACACCTGTTTAAACTTCCAGGAGACATTGGGATAAGAGTACATTTGTGTTCACCTCAACTTATTTGGTTACATGATTGCCATGCAGTAAGACTTGTGAGAGCAATATTTTACCTGAGTATAACTATTCTTTATGTATTGGGTTGCAGTGAATCGGTGTGAAGATGAATTATTATTAGAATAGAAACAAAAAGCTTAGATATTAGTTAAGGCTGATTATAGACTTGTAGGTACTGTCCTCCTAATGACAATTTACAGTTTTATCACTGGAATTTATAAAGGAGCAATGAGAGTTTGCAAAACACATATGTGATCCCATTTGACCCTCATAACAAATCCCTGAACTAGGTTCTATCAGTATTATTACCTTGAGGATGAGGAAACTGAAGGTGAGAGATGTTAAGTGAGAGGAACTATGGTCACTCAAACAGGAAATGTCAGGCATGGAATCTGAACCCAAGTTTTCCTTACTTTCTGTCCATAACTGGTAGTCTCTCCTCACTTCAGTCTATTGGGCACACAACCACCAGATTAATCTTCTTCAAGTCCAGGTTTAGGTCAGTACCCGGTTCAGTCTTTCCTTCTTCCTCAACTCCTGTCTTCATATTAGGGGCCTTCAGCATACAAACAGATACTACCTCCAGCACCCTGCCTTTACAGTTCCTTAATTTACTTATTTCCCATGACTTGCTTCTTTCTCAACCTAAGCCACACACAAAGATGGTCATGATCTTACCATCTCCTACAAACACATTATTTCCATGTTCATAACTCTGAAATTCCTTTATCTGAGCACAATCTAATGCCTTTCTATCCTCTCCCTTTCTCTCACAACACCAAACTAGCCTTTTCATTCATACATCTTTAACTACCTTTCAGATATCTCAAATTGGATGTCCAATAGACATCTTAACTTCAACATGTCCAAAAGCAAATTCATTATCTTTCACCCTCAAGTCTCCTTCCCCACTACCTTTCCTATTACTATAGAGGGCATTACCAATTCTAGTCCCTCAGCCTCTTTACTTAGGAGTCATTCTCAACTCCTCACTCTCTCTTTCCCCTCACATCCAATCTGTTGCTATGGTCTGTCAATTGTACCCATGCAGCATCTCCCAAATATGCCTCCTTCACTATCTACTCTGACACTGCTACCACTGTCCTGCAGGCCATCACCATCTCACACCTAGAGGCTAGTTAGTGTGAGTAAAGGGAATTATTACTAGAGTGTATTTCAAAAGGTAAGGTGGTGGTCTGGAAAAAAAACCCACCTCTCAGCTTGCATCAGAGAGAAAAACAGTCCTTAGGATTAGACAATGTAAATGTCTGAATGAGTTGGTGCTGCTAAGTAGCAAGCTTAGCTACAAAGAATCCTTGGGCAATTAGCTGTTCTGGGCATCTAACAGTCAGAAGTTAATCCTTTTAAATGCCAAAACTTTTACCTTTTATCATATGCTGAACTATTTCTTAATGGCCTGAGATCTTCATTATTAGCACTAATCACTGTGATGCACCTCAGAGCTGAAGATAAAGTATTTCAGACCACAGAAGCCTTCCTACTCCAGGCCTCTCCCCACCCTGACTGCTAAACCCTGGAGCATAAACAGTGCGATATAGGCTTCTTTAATCTTTTCTGTGTTGTGGATACTTTTGGCAAACTGCTGAAAGTTTATGGTAAAAGCTTTCTCAGAATAATGTTTTTAAATGTGTAAGAAGAATAACATAACATAGAATAACAAAGGAACCAAATACACTGAAAAATAGTTATAAAAATAACTTTCTCTTTTTAAAATTAAATTTATTTATTTACTTTTAGTTTACAACATTCACTTCCACAATCCCTCAAATTCCAAATTTTCTCTCCCTCCTCTTTTCCCTCCTCCCCCCCATGGCAGTATGCAATCCAATATAGGTTTTACAAATACCTTCATTTCAAACATTAGTCACGTTGTAAAGAAGAATTATAACCAATGGAATGAACAATGAGAAAGAAGAAACAAAACAAAACAAAAAGAGAGAGAGCAGGTAGTTTGCTTCAATCTGCATGACTCTCTAGCTCTTTATCTGGATGTGGATAGCCCTTTCCATCATGAGTCTTTTTTAATTATCAAAATATTTTTTTTAAAAAGTTCATGCACCCCCAGTTAAGACTGATCTGGTACAGAGAAATGAGCATTGATTAGTCTAGTAATCAACAGACCTTCATTTTGGTCTTTGCTCTGATATTCATTTGGTACACAGCTACGGGCAGATCACAAGGGCTCCCAGGCATAGTTTCTGTATATGTAAATCTGAGATAATAATAACATCTACCTCACAATTAAATAATGCATGTAAAGCACTTTGCAAGCCTTAAAGTGCTATATAAATATAAGCTTTTATTACTGAGAATAATTTCCTCATTGGCAAAACGGGCAGGACATTTACACTACCTATCTCATTGGTTTGCTATGAGAAAAGTGCACTGTTAAGCAAAGGTGTAGCACTGGGTAAAGTAGTATGCAAATGTAAATGGCTATTATTACCTGGCTGGTCTATCAGTGTGACACGTTTAATACCTTCAAGGATTCTTTTGGGAAGCACAGTGATATCTTCTCTCCTCCTCTAAACCCAGCTCCATTGTAGAATTAATATATCTTCATGGGTTACAGTTTTTGTACATTTCCTGCCCCACCCCCTTAAAAACCTCTGTCCCCATAGATTGCAAAACTGTCCTGTCTTTTCTCTCTTCATGAACGTCCCTATTGTCTGCTGTCAGAATGTTTACTTCTCACTGCTTTCTTCTTTCTTAGCTCTTCTTTCTCCTATTCCTTCTTCATGGCTCTCAGATTTCCCCCAAATGCTGGCCTGTAAGACACACTGCTAGTACATCATAGTTCCTTTCCTCCTCCACAGCATGATGGCTAATCACTGGATCATCTGCTTTTCTCCAGCTGTCTGTTGCTCAGGGACAACAGCCCCTGAAATCCAGCCTCAGATACTTATTAGTAAGTGAATCTGGGCAAGTCACTTAACTATGTTTGCCTCAATTTCCTCACCTGTAAAATAAGCTGGAGAAAGAAATGGCAAATCAATCCAATAACTCTGCCAGAAAAATCCCAAATGGGGTCATCACATGACTGAAAAATGATTAAACATTATTTCTGCCAAAGCATTAGCATGCGTAACATGAATTTGATGCAAATATGCTTACACTTTAAAAAAAATACAGAAACGTCTTTTAGCAGCAAAGAAATTCTCAGTCACATATCATATCCTAAAAGTCATAAAGATGACAAAGTATACGCTGATTATAGTGCCTGCTGATGCAAATGGAGCATATGTTCTACATACAATAGAGTCATACAATGCAATTTTATTGTATGACCCACCTCCAAAATACCCATTCACTTTTACGTTATCATCTTTCTGGAGGAAAAAAAAGTATTATTGTAACTGATATTGCTGATTTGCATCTCTCGACCCAAGACATTTCCATGATCAAGATTGAAAAGGATGCTGGAACAAGTGAGGAGACAATTAAGAATAATCATCTGATATTGGTAATAAGATGAACTCAATCATATGATGCTTCCCTAGAGAGTTTCTCATGTCTTCCTCTTTCCCTGCATAGAACACAGTAGCAACAGACAGACCAAAAGGGGCACTCATGTAATTTTGTGACTTAAGTGCTCCCTAAGAAGTCAGAGACAGGTTTTCTGGGTTTTTTCCTCTATTCCACAAATCTCATCTCTTAAGTTTTCCATTTCTCCCACTGAGTCTGTCCTATTCAAACTGCTTACATGAGATGAGTAGGCTCAGTGAAATCAAACTGATATGACTAACTAGAGATGATAATGATATAAATAATAACAGCTGATATTTAGAGAGCACTTTCAGGTTTACAAAGTGCTTGATGAGCATTCTCTCCTCTGATCCTCACGTTGGCACTTTAAGTATTAACCTCATTTATACATGAGAAAACAGGTTAAAAGTCTACCAATCAAATCAATGGAGTGTAAAGAACTATTGAACTGCCAGAAAACACAATCACTCCTATCTACACCCAGGGATGTGGGTGAGGGGAGTGAGTCCACCGGCTACAGATGGAGAGAGATAATTACACTTAGCCTATTCATAGACCATTTATTGGCCATTCTGACTCTGAGGACAAAGTCTAGCAGCAGAGTAGAGAATCAGAGAGACAAAGGGAGGAGGAACTAAGAAAGGACAAATCCTAACTCCCTAAAAGTATGCGTGGAAGGCATAGAATGACTGAAAATATCATATGTAAATTTTGTAACTTTTCCCTTTTAAATGTTCAAATGACACCACCCCTCCTCCTTGCCATGCTCCCTGCAGCACCTAGCAATATTTCAATACTTCCAGAATCTGTAATTTCTGCTGACACAAATCACAACCCACCTATAATTTAAGAGATCATCTTCAAAAGTTGATGTAACCAAAAAAAAAATAAAAATAAAATAAAATAAGCTGTGTCACCAGAAATAGCATTAAACTCTAAAAAATCCAAAAGAAAGGTGCTAGGTTGTTTTCAAGAAGGCAAGAAGGGCAGGTGGTGGAAAGCCCAGGCAAGGCAAATAGTATTGTCAGTTAGCAACCAGGAGGGAATATCACTGAGCTAAGTCCTGGTGCTTGAGAGGAAAAAAAGAAGAGTCACAGGGACTGGTGGCCCACCATGTCTCAGGTGGGAACTGTATCTTATCTAAGCTCTGTTTGAACAGTGTGATCCCAATATAGCATATTTTCTCTAGCATCATGTATTTGATACTATCATGCTCTATGTTTATTAATAACTTCCATGGTTCTGGATTAAAACCTTTGGAGTGGGAAGAGGAAGAAAGTTCCTTTGTCTTTCATACAGCACACTCCAGCCTGCCTGAACTCATTAAACAAAAGAACATGTTTCCTTTCTAGTCAAAGGACAAATCTAGTATCAGCACTACTTCTAGCCGTGAAATTCCCCATCAATCATAATCAATCGAATTGCATGTGTTCCTACTGTGTATGTATTTCCACCTGGAAAGTCACTGAAGGTCATGATAGAAAGCTGGCAGATGAATAATTCTGGTGTTGTGGGTCTGTTCTGTGAAATGACACACCAGACACCCTTGTCTCTAACAAAGCAATATTTTAGCACTTGTCACTCTGGACAGATAGCATGTTTTCCCTAAAATATCAACACATAGTTTTCAAACCCCCTGTTACTAAAAATAATGGGCAAGTAATGGAGGCCTGCCAGTAGACCACACAAGGCGATTGTCATCTGCCTTATTTTGTTCACACCAGATTCCTTTGGGGGACAAGAGGGAGATAAATAGAGATAAGGAGATTAGGGCTAGAACAAAACAAGTACCTGGGGCTGACTTTTATTTTTAAAGACAAGATCCAGGAACCTGGGTCAGTTCTGAGAAGGGGGAGACAATGACCAGGCCATTTTTTTTAAAAAACAATTACTAGTGGTGTAACTACAGGAAGGGAGAGGGATATCAGAGCAGAATTGCAGTTCTCAATTTTTTTCAGACCTCTTAGAACGAAAAGCATCTACTGGTGATCAAGTGGTTCAAAGGGACCAAGTTAATTATAATTTTTTTTCCATTACTAGATCTTTACTGAGAGGACACATTTCTACTTTTAGTTACCTATCAAAGCACTTTAAATTCCACTTTGGTCGGGGCGGCTAGGTGGTGCAGTGAATAGTGCACTGAGTTCAAATCTGGCCTCAGACACTTAATACACACACACACACACACACACACACACACACACACACACACACACACACCCAGCTGTGTGACCCTGGGCAAGTCACTTAATCTCTAAATGCTTCATCTGCAAACAGGGATAATAATAGGGACCACCTTCCACAGTTCTTGTGAGGTTCAGATGAGACAATATTGGAGAGTGTTTTATAAACCTTATTTACAATATAAGGCTTTATTTTGTAAAGCCTTTTATTATCTACGATCCAACATAAACCCTTCTTTATCAGCACTTACGGCTCTTCATAACATGACCCCAATCTACCATCTAGCCTTATTAAACATTACTCCCCTTCATTCACTCTAGGTGCCATCCAAACTGACCTCATTTCTCAATACAACTCCCCTTTTCTCCTACCATGACTCTGCACATCCTACTCCACATGACCTGAATGGGCTACATCCTCACTTTTTTGCCTTAGATTCCAGCCTCCTTCAAGACTCCAGCTGATAAACTGCCTCCATGCTGCACAAAGCCCTTCTTTGGGGCTTTCTTCTAGTGTCTTTCTTTCACCACAAATTAACTTGGATTTATTTTGTATATAATTATATATGTATTCATTGTCCCCTTGAACAGACTGTAAGCTCCTTGCAGGCAGGAACTGCTTCATTTTTGTTTTTGTATCCCAACTGCCCATTGTTCTGCCTGATACATAGTAGGTGCTTAATAAATTCTTGTTGATTGAATGAATGCTTAGAAGCTATTAATATTGCTAACAACCAGAGCTATCCAAAGGCAGAATAGGCAGCATGAGAAGGTAATGATTTCCCCAACATCCTTCATCTTATCAGATACACTAACATGACATGACAACTTATTGGTACACTGGTACAGGGATTCCTTTTCAGCTTTGGATTGAATAAGACTACTGCTGAGATCCTTTCCAACTTTAAAATTCTGTGATTCTGTGAAAACTGATTTTAAAATTTAAGATTATCTCGGGGGCTATGATTTTCATTGGTGGAAAGAAGAAGTGAGGAGATTAAAAGGCACCATTAGGGAAAGAGATACAAAGACAGTGATGATGAGTTTATAAGTTTTCCTACTTCATGGTTTTATCTTGGTTGCTTGAAAAGGAAAGCAAAATATCATTATCCTGCTCCATTACATCTGTCAACCCAAAATAAGGTGTTGACTAGCCAAGCTTACTGTCTTGAATTGTTTTTGCTGTTAGTCTTATGAATAGTTTGTCAAGACAGGGACACAGGGATCCAACAGTCTTGTTTTCTTAGTAGAAAAAAAAATCCAAGTAATTCAGAGGACTAAAAAGGAAAACTGAAGCAATAGAGCATGATAAAATGTATTTTATGACTATTCAGAGAGGAAAACAATAAGCAAACAGTCACGATCCATTGCTTCACCATAGTATGAAATAGCAAATCTGTACAATAAACTGACATTTAAGTGAACTTTGTGATTATGAATAGTGTTCAACAGTTAATTAAGTGCGGTCTTTTTTATATGTGTACTTACAAGACACTTAAAATTTGAATATGTTTAATGTTTTTCTGGTTATGTGGTAAAAAAACTAAAAAATACAGATGATGAGGGTAGGAGAGAGAATGGGGAGAAGAGAAGTCAGGGTGAAGGAGAAGGTGGAGAGGAGCAAAATAATGCTACTCATACAAGTCTTGGAAAAAATAAATTCAAAATATTACTATGGCACGCTTTATTTCTGTTTTGTCACATGCTCTTGATTCATCCTCACATGGAAACATCTCTCTACACTGTCTCCTAACTATTAGCAAGAGGCCACATAGGTGGAGGATATAGAGCTGGTCTCAGAGGTGGAAAGGCTGGGGTCCATGTGCTCTCACACATACAAACTGGGAACCTTAAGGAAATCATTTCATCTTTTAGTGATCCAAGAAACTTCCTAAGACTCTTAAGTCACAGGACAAGTGGCTGATCTGCATTGGTCGAGTGAGTTTTCTCACTAGAAAATCCTTATTCCCATGATATCATAAGGCCGAAAGAAGAACATAAAAGAAACTCTAAGCATTAAGAATTAAGTTTGTTGATTTCTAGAAAGCACCTGACACAATGGTGATTTAAAGTTAGTGGTAAAGCAGTTAGTACAGATCAGAAGTTATTTCTTGAATAGGGGGAAAATCAGCAGTTAAATTTATATTAAAAAAAAAAAGCAGATGTCCACCAAATGGGAAGTGGATAAACATCAATGTAATGGAATATTACTGTGCTGTAAGAAAAAAACAGATATGAACATGTGTGAAATACGGAAAGATTTACATAAACTGACTCAAACTGAAAGCAGCAGAACCAAAAAGTAATTTATACAGCGACTACAACAATGTACAGGAAAACAGTAACAATGACAAAATAATCAAAAATTAAGATTTCAAAATTACAAAGAATAAGTATGACCCTAAAGAAGAACTATGCAAAAACCTCCCTTAACTACTCCTTGCATGTGAGGTCCCTCAGGTATAGCATGTATATTTTTTTTTATCAATTTATTGATGTTTTGCTGATTTTTTTCCTCTTCCTCTTTTTCTTTTAAAAATTTTGTCATGTAAGATGGCTCTTTGGAAGGGAAACTGGATGAACACAGAGAATGGGATGAACACACTCAAAAAAAATCAATAATACTATTTTTTTAAAAATCTATCCCCATCACCAGGAAAGACTTACTGAATAAAGAATTAGAATAATGATTTCGGTGACATCAAAGCTTATGTGATGACAACCATTCTACAGAGCCACTTCTTGGCTGCCAAACCATAACTTTTAAAGACATGTTACTAGTATTAGTACATTGCTCCAATTTTCCAGTATTTACTTACTCTGTTGGGTCCCAATTTTCATTTCCATCCAGAAAGAAAGTGAGGTAGATAAGATGTGACAGGCACAAGTAGTAAACCTGCATTTAGTTCAGCTGTGAGGTGGTCTGTGAAGTACATATATTCTGATAAGGCTTTGGCTGCAGTCCTCACTCTTTAAGAATAAAACATTAAATTACAAACACAATGATTTAGTGCAGTATCAAATTTCACCCCCAAAGTAGGTAGCTTTACTAAAACAACAACATATATTTACTAAGTGCCCACTACGTGAAAATCACAACCTTTTTGTAATTGCATTTAGTGTATTCTTCCTTTTATCCATAATAGGAAAGAACTGTAAAGCTTACAGAAATCTTCAATGGCCTTTAATTTTTTTTTCTTTTTTTTCTTTCTTTTTTTTTTTACTTCAATTATAGATTTTTCTCCCCTTCTTCCCCATCCCCCACCCGACCCCCCCCCCATGGTGGCATACAATCATGTATAGGATCTACAAACTCCTTCACATTGTACAATAGTCTGGTTGTATAGGTTTTATAGCCAATGGAGTGAACAATGAGAAAAGAGAAACAAAAGCCGAACATCGAAAAGAA
>CM053593.1:303552996-303676310 GCA_028646575.1 Pseudocheirus occidentalis
AAATCTGGTACAGATAGGCCTCCTTCCCTAACATTTCTTTTCATTAGTTGCCTTGATATTCTGGACTTTTTGTTTTTCCAAATGAATTTCATCACTATTTTTTCTAGTTCTATAAAGTAATTTTTTGGTAGATTGATTGGTATGTAATGGCCTTTAATTTTACAGACAGAACTCTTCTGGTTAGTGGAGTATTCAGCCATTATCCTTGCTCAAATCAAGATACATGCTTGCCCACCATCAATAATGATGGTGTATACACACTAATTTAAACAAAAATTGTTAGTGTAATGCCTTGATCAAAAAAGGCAATGGTGCCATCTTTAAAAATGACTATCAATGCTGTGGGCAGCCGAGGCCCAGTTGTACAAAGTGCCTGAGGTCAGGAAGATTTATATGGAAAAACTGAACAGTAACAACAAAATAATGTGTACATATGTTAAATCAATATAAAAATAAAGATGCTTAATCCCCAAGTCTTGAAATTTAGCACCCAGTCATGATCACAGAAATGCAGGTGTGTAGAAGTACACAGAGAACAGTAAGTAGTAGTGATAACATAGTAACAGTGAGCACTTAATATAGCTGTTACTTTGTGCCCAGCATTGTGGTTAGTGCTTTACAAATATTACTTTACTTTTATCCTCACAACAACCTTGGGAAGTAGGTGCTATCATCTCCATTTTACAGCTGAAGAAATTGAAGTAAGCAGAGTTTAAGTGATATGTCTGAAGTCACGCAGCTGGTAAGTATCTGGAGCTGAACCTGAATGCAGGTCTTCTGATTCCAGGACCAAAGTTCTATCCATTATACCACTTAGCTGCCTACTAGTAGATAGACAGACAGACAGATATCGGTCTGGATGTGTGCATATATACACTCATGTATATATCTTATATAAAAACACCATATTTATTCATATGCAGACCATCCTAAAATTACAAAAGATAACGGATGTGGTGGGAGGAAGTGGTGGAATTGATGGGACAGCAGCAGTTCATAATGTGCAGTTCATTTATAATTCAGATATTTATAAATTTGGAACTTTCTATATATACATCCTCTGGCATTTCCCTTTCCCACATATCAAGAGTGAAAAAAAATCAAATAAAATATTTTTCCTCTCTAATGATCTCTTTTTTTTTCCAGATTTGAAAAAAATAACTGATTATGTTGGTAGCGACTGCTTTTAGGTGCTTTGTTTTTTGCCAAGAAAGACTGAATTGCCATTGGCTAGGGTAGGTACTATCGCACCAAAGACAGGTCAACACAGACACAGACACACATCCCACCTCCCTATATCTCACTACTCTACCTACCCTTATCTTACCTCCCCTGGGTTTGAAGTACAGGACAATCAGTAGCCTCAATTTCAGGGATTCTCAAGCAATGATCTGGTGCTGTAGCAATTGTCTGGTAACTTCTGTCCTTGAACCAAAGGCAAGGGGATCCTAAATCTAAGATTCAGAGAGAAAGAAAATCTTTATCATATACTTCATTTATTCATTCAGCTGTTTATTGAGCATCTCTACTTATGTGCTAAGCACTGAACAGAGTAAGTGAGAAATGTGTATGATTGCTAACATGAGCTGTGGTGAATGGGTCCCCAGAGAAAAATGAGTCACGAGGGTGTGGAAGCAGGAGAACCAAGGGGACAGATATAAGGGGCAGGCAAATACCAACTGTGACAACGAATACATGTTACTGAATTGAGCAAGACAATAAAAAAAGGAAAGTCTAAATAGAAGATACCTGGACCAAAACTATAAAGAGTTTACACAGCTATTTCAGTCACTGTTAAGACAAGTTGTAGAGTAACAGGTTGTGTCAGACTGTGGCTTCCTCTTAATGGAATAGCCACATGCAACAATAGCTTCTTAAAGGAGTCACAGCACAGAAACCAGAGATTGTTCTTCTATGCCCAACAATAATAAGTGACAATTACCATAAAAAATTTAGAAGAGAACTAGGCGTGGTCCCTTTCATAGCTATTGGTAGGTTATGAAGTCTTAACCAAACAAGGGACAGAAGTGATTATGAAAGAGGAAATGAGAAATATTTATTCTATAAAATTGAAAACCTTTTGCATGAACAAAGTTAATGCAACTAGGACAAAAAGGAAAGAGGTACGGAAAAAATCTTTGTATCAAATATCTGTGATAAAGGTCAGGTATCCCATATGTAAAAGGGACTAAGTAAATTACGTGAGACTAAAAACCAATTGCTAAAATATAAATATTCAAAAGATATTAAGTTCTCAAAAGAATGGCAAAATATTAACAAGTACAAGAAAGAATGCTCCAAATCAATAACAAGAAAAAATGCATGTCAAAACAATTCTGAGATTTCATGAACACCCAATAAATTGGCAAAGATGACAAAATATGGGAACTCACTGTTAGAGGCAGTGTGGAATGATGGTTTCCCTAATATTCTTGTTGGTTGAATTGTGAATTGGTTTAACCATTCTGGAAAGCACTCAGAATAATTCTTAAAAAGTGATTAAAGCATTCATACTAGGGGCAGCACAGTGAGTAGAGCACCAGCCCTGGAATCAGGAGGACCTGAGTTCAAATCCAGCCTCAGACACTTGACACACTTACTAGCCGCATGACTTTGGGCAAGTCATTTAACCCCAATTGCCCTCCAAAAAGCAAAAACATTATATTAAATTAAATAAAACATTCATACCCTTTAACCTGAGATTCCACTGCTAAGAATATTTCCTAAGGGGTTTAGCAAATTTTTAAATGCCTTAAAAAATAAAATATTTATAACAGCATTTTTTATAAATAGAAACAAAGTAAATGCCCTTTTTTTGCAAGGTAACTAAAGAAGTTGTGGTGCTTAAATATAATGGAATATTATTGTTTAGAAAACAGAGAAGTTTGAGATGAATGTTATGAACTTGTGCAAAAAGAAGCAAGCAGAATCAGAAAAACAACATACACAATGTCTACAACAATGTAAACGGGAAGAATAACAACAACAAAAATTTTTTTTTGCTTTTTTTTTTTGGGAGGGCAGGTGGGGTTAAGTGACTTGCCCAAGGTCACCCGGCTAGTTTTTGTATTAAGTGTCTGAAGCCAGATTTGAATTCAGGTCCTCCTGACTCCAGGGCCGGTGCTCTATTCATTGTGCCACCTAGCCGCCCACAACAACAAAATTAACAGAACTGAATGCTGAAAAATAATAATGACCAATCTTGGAAAAAGAACAAGAGACATGAAAAGAGATCTCCCTGAACACCTTTGTAGAACTGGAAAACTCCTGAGTGTGAAAGACTGCAGAAGGGATATACTGGAAAACACAGAAGATATAAAAACAAAAAAGCCAATGCAAATTTATTCTAAAATAATAGCTGGCATTTACATAGAACTTCAGAGTTTATAAAGCCTTTTAAACAACCATGGACCATTATTTTACTTTTTGTAAAATTTGTAAAATTTTACATTTTAGCAATGCTCTAAGGTATATATATACATTATCTTCATTTCACAGAAAGGGAGATTAAGTGACATCATAGAGATTCTAAGTGGCAAAGCCGGAACTCAAAGCAGGTGTCTGAACATCAAAAGGATAAGCTTTCCACTATCTCACACTGCCCTTCCAAGAAAACTCTTACTAAATTAGACCCAAGATAGCCACAGAGAAGAGGCTTTTTTGTTGCTGCCCATTTCCCTGATCCAATAAGCCTTCTCAAGTGGTATTGTTGGTATTTATAAAATTAATTTAGTTGACTTTTTCCCATTCTAAAAACATACTTCAATCTAGAGTAATTAACTTAATCCTACATTAAATCTCCGGTCTATCAAATGCTTTCCAGGAACAGATTTATTATTTTAACATTTAAACCGGTTTTCTACTCAACTATTTCCCCTACTAACTTCCTCCTCCTTGTTTATGAAGTATCTCATAGTGGGAATGGAAATATATTTGCATATGATGAACCTAGAGTGTTCCTGTATCTGACAAAATACAAAAAATTTGTGAAACACATATTTTCCAATTGGACACAGTCCTAATACCCTTTAAGAATAAAATATCTATTTACTGAACTAAAAACTGATTTAGTGCCAGTATCACATTTATGCCTCCTTTAACCCTCAAAAGCTAACTTCAGCAACAAACAGACATTTATTAAGCAACTACATCATGCAAGTCTAAACTAATGAGACATTGATTCATGGTTAGCAAACAGGTATAAAAACAGAGTTCTATAAGGAACTTAACTGCCTCTGGAAGATCACAGAGTCAAAGCTGGGAGGAACGTAAAAAGTCATCTACAGTCCAGCCTTCTCATTTTAAACTGTTTTTCAGTTTTGTCTGACCCTTCATGACCCCATTGGGAGTTTTCATGGCAAAGATACTGGAGCGGTTTGCCATTTCCTTCTCCAGCTCATTTTACAGACAAGGAAACTGAGGCAAACAGGGTTACATGACTTACCAAGGGTCACACAGCTAATAAGTGTCTGGGGCCAGGTCTGAACCCAGGTCTTCCTGACTCCAGCCCAGTGTTCTACCCACTGTGCCTTATACCTGCCATAACACTAAATCCAGTGTATTTCCTACAGTCTCTTATATCCTAAAATCTGTACCTCTGAAGTGTGAAAGAAATGTCACTTGAGAAAGTATTGAATAAAAAGCATGAATATCAGAACTTGATTACAATTAACTTTGAAACTGATTACTATATAACTTTAGCTGGTTCACTATGTTCACACTAAACAGTTCACACAGTGAACTGGTTCACACTAAACAGAAATTAGAATTAAGTTCTATGCAAATTTCCAAGTACAGAAGCAAACTAGAACCCAAAAAGTACACCACCTTTTACTTTTTTTTTTTTGCTTTTTGGAGGGCAGTTGGGGTTAAGTGACTTGCCCAAGGTCACACGGCTAGTTTTTGTGTTAAGTGTCTGTGGCCAGATTTGAACTCAGGTACTCCTGACTCCAGGGCCGGTGTTCTACTCACTGCGCCACCTAGCCACCCACCTTTCACTTTTTCTATACCTTCCTAACTGCAGTGAGCCCAGGGTGTGTTGGGGGAATGTTAATTTTTCTTGTGACCACTTATATATCAGAACTAGGCAATCAATATAAACCAGGGCTTGATTTATTGTTTTGTCATTTTTCTAGACCAAAGAAAGTGTTCACATGTATTAAACTTTTTTTTTTTTTTTTTTTTTTTTTTTTTTTGCTTTTTGGAGGGCAGTTGGGGTTACGTAACTTGCCCAAGGTCACACGGTTAGTTTTTTGTGTTAAGTGTCTGAGGCCAAATTTGAACTCAGGTACTCCTGACTCCAGGGCCGGTGCTCTATTCACTGCGCCACCTAGCCGCCCCCACGTGTATTAAACTTAAAAGTATGTCTCACTTACTTTTTTCTGGAGAATCCCACTGTTAAACTTTGATCAGCATACCACTTAGCATGCCTCAATCTGAGTGAAAATACATAAGGTGAAGAAAAGTAAGAAGTTTATTAATGAACACAGTGGGAGTATTCTATCAGATGGGTAAATACAGGACTTAAGACACTGATTTCTAAAATGCTGGCTAAGTTGATTTAAGGAATCAGTCTGTTGGAAATTATAATCAGTGTTGTGAGCAATTGCTGGAAAGACTTGTCCATTTGAGAAGTTGAGACAAAGAATGGCTGTTATGGGGAGAACGCATCTAATCACCAGAGCTGCTGATCTTATTGCTGAGGGTTGCTCTTCTTTGATTCATTAAAATAATAAACTCCTGAATAAACCTTTAAACAATCCTCAGACATTTTGCCACTGACTCCTTTTAAGAATGTGCTTCTAGAGTGGACATTGATCACTTTTTCATGTGTTGCTCTGAGTAAGCAGAATATAGAAAAACTCAAACTTAGCCAGTAGCAGCCCAGACTATTGCGTGAATAAGGCTACAGTGGTGAGAATCTAAAAGTCTGGTTTCCTCACAGGAAATGTGTGAGGGCAAAAGCTGATATGGAGAAGAGAAAGGAGTGTTTATCAAATGGATCATATAAAACTTAGCAGTAACATGAGATTTCTCTGGTATGGAAACTTGAAATAACCCAGACAACTATTTGAAGGATCTGGGAAAGGCAATAAAGAGTTAAGTGAATTTTAAAAAATTACTCTGATGTTAAAAAAAAGAATAATAATTCAACATAAACAGCTTAGTTCTTAAGAGTGTCACAAACATAAAAATGTTGTTGTAGAATCATTTCAGTTGTGACTGACATTTTGTGACCCCATTTGGGGTTTTCTTGGCAAAGATGCTGGAGTTGTTTGCCATTTCCTTCTCCAGCTCATTTTACAGATAAGAAAACTTGGGGCGGCTAGATGGTGCAGTGAATAGAGTACTGGCCCTGGAGTTAGGAGGACCTGAGTTCAAATCCAGCCTCAGACACGTAACATACTTACTAGCCGTGTGACTTTGGGCAAGTCACTTAACCCCAATTGCCCTCCAAAAAAAAATTGCAAATAAGAAAACTGAGGCAAACAGGGTTAAGTGACTTACCCAGAATCACACAGCTATTAAGTATCTATGGCCAGATTTGAACTCAGGTCTTCTGACTCCAGGCCTGGTGCTCTAAACACCTAAAAATAACATCCTAAAACTCTAGAAAAGCACAAATTTGAATGCAAAAAGGTGTAACCTGAATATGATTTAGCTCATGGTCAAAACAGGACTGAAGGTGAACGGCAACTTTAAAGGACAAAACATATCCTAATATATTAATAATAATAAAGTCATAACCTCCCTAAACTCAGTTTCTTCATCTGTAAAATGGGGGTGATAATAATAGCATCTAATTCGCAGAACTGTAATGAGGATCACATGAGATGAGCATATGTGAAGTTCCCTGCAAATGTTGAAACACCATTATGCATATTGGCATATGCACATATTTAAATACACCTTTATGACAAATTCAGTGTTCATCTATTTCAAAAGTACACCAAGATTACTAAATTGAGAGGTTAGAGGAATTAGATTAAAAAAGAAATAGTTCCTACTGATGTGTTCTCTGATGATTTTTTTCCAACTATATATTATTGGCACAAGATCACAGGATCATAGACTTTGAGCCAGGAGTACCCTCAGAGACTGTGTGGTTCAATGATTTCATTTTACAGATGAGGAAATTGAGGACCAGAAAAGTTGACTATCTTCCCCAAGGTCAGGATTTTAATCGAGGCGACCTCACTCCATATTCAGTGTTCATTGTGTCAGTAAGTCCTAATTAATGTATACCACAATGTAGTACAAAGACTCCATACCCCGGGAGTCAAAAGATCTGGATCTCAGTCTTGTCTTTTTTACATTTGCTGGTCTGTTATAAGCAAATCACTTATGGTCTCAGCTTAACCAAATCAATTTAACATGGCAATATCAGTACCTGAACTAACAGGGTAACAGGGTTATTGTGAAGAGTACTTTGTAAATTTCAGAAATGTGGGGGGGGGGGGAAGAGAGAGAAAGGGAGAGGGAGAGGGAGAAAGGGAGAGGAAAAGATTATTATTGTAATGAAATAAAAGAAGCTTTTTCCAAAGCAAAACTTTACCTCCCAGACATACAATTTTGTCTCTAAGATATCTTGCATATTGTCAGGACTTGTTTCCCAAAGCAAAACTAATGCATGCATGCAGGGAATATTTCCCTCAGCTCTCCATGTCGATTTCAATTGTTTCAAACTCCACAAAGCACATTCCATATTGTGAAGTACTAACTTTAATTCAAAATATGATGCTTCTTTTGAACTGAAGTTCCTGTACCATTCTTTTATTTGTTCTAAAATGATAGCCATTTCTGCATAACAGGAGGTTTAGGACACTATTTCTCATCTACTCTTATGGTTTATCAAAGATAGGAAGAAAAGGGTGGGAAGGAAACAGAAAAAGAAAAACTTAAAATGAAGGAAAATCTTACCAGATAGAACACCTCTCCTCTTTCGCCTTATACCTTTCACCCTCCCATTCAATGTATTAAGTAAATCCCCCTTTGTTTGTTCAACAAACCATTACAATTATCACCAGTTTAATGAGGAAGAACTTGAACTCTCTATAGCTGTCCTTGCTATCCATGTGTGTGGTCCATTCCACAGTCTATTTACAGGACTGTTTCAGTTGACTATTCTATCCTTATCTGAGGACCTCACAATTTGTCTTAAGAATAAGCTATTCCTTTTCTTATTGCTGTTATGTGTGCCACTACTTCCCAATCCACTTTTATTTCAAAAGTTGTGCCTCACTGCATGCTTGAAGGGTTTTTTATGCCCACTCTTGGTTGTGATTCCTCTCCAATGCAGCTCCTTTACATAGAAGCTGTTTGGGCGTCCTGCCACCATCCTTCCTTTCTATATGTTCTGCCAACAGCATTCCAATTCTGAAGAACACTTTACACCCAACACCTAAAACGTAAAGGGTAATGAAAGGGTTAGTAAAGAGTGGGGCAAAATATTCAGGGGAGATATTTAACCTATCTTCAAATACTCATTGTGAAAGAATTATTCTGTTAAGTTCCAAAGAACAGAATTACGATATTTAGGTGGAAGTTCTTAGAATTCTCCATCTGACTGCATTTTTTTCTGCACATGGTACCACCATTCAGTCATTCTCCCATTCTCTCATGTTTGTATCTTTGATTCTTTATTTTCCTTCACCTCTTAGATGCAAGCAGTTACAAATTCCCATTTATTCCATATCCATAACATTTCTAATGTCTTCTCCTATGCGTATATACAGCACTTGATAAAACCTAAGTGCAGTATGAACAACAGTAGTAGTAATAACAGTAGTAGTCATCGTCATCGTTGTCATCATCATCATCTCAAATCTTCATTATCACTAGCCTGGACTCACATAACATACTCTATACACAGGACTTCCTGCTTCCACATTCTCCTTTCCCCTATTCATTTTTCTATGCCACTAGTAAGAACACCCATTCTTGTACATTGATCTAGTCATGTCATTCTTATACTCAGAAAATATTCGATAGCTCCCCATTGCTTCCTATATAAAAATTTCAGATTCTTTTCTTGAAATTCAAACTCCTCTACAACCAGGCACCAACTTGTATACAACCTTACCTTTCTGGCTTCATTTTATATTACTTATTTCCATGTCCATGCTTCTGCCAAACTGAAGAGCTAAGAATGTCAGAATCTCAGAGGTGGAATGTTATCACATGCCTGGCAGAGAATTCCTTATTTAGCAACATTCTCATAAGTAAATATGAATCACTTCCCCCTAAAGTTGCCCATGACATTTTGGTTTAGTTCTGCCCTGTCAAATCTGCATGTCTTTTACTCAGTTATTGCTTGTAGATGAAATGCCATCCACCTCCCACATTTGCCTATTAAACTCTGCTACCCATCCCTTTAAAGATCAGTTCAAATATTGTCTCCTTTATGAAGCTTTCTCTCATTCACTTGATTGGCAACGGTCTCCCTGGACCTCATCATGGCACTTTATCACCTTTGAGGTGACCCTGAACAAATTACTTCCTTCCTATATCTCATTTTCTTCATCTTCAAAATAAGAGACTTTGAATAAGATCATAGGTATGGAGCAAGAAAGTACCAAAGAGGGCAGTTAGTCCAACCCCTTTATTTCACAGATAAGGAAAGTGAAGACCAGGTCACACCAAGTAGTACAGGTAGTAAGTATGACAGGACCAGAAATCAGTTCCTCTAATTCTCCCACTAGTACTTTTTCCACTGTACCACATTGCCTCCCAAGATTATACCTGAGTTCCCTTCTATCATCCAGAATAATTCTGGATAGTATAGTCATCTATGTTATCATATTCCTATTAAACTTTAAGGTCATTGCAGAGGGAAGAGATCCCATCTTATCCAAGCTTTGCATCTCTTCCACCACCTAAAACACTGCTTTGCACACAACAAGCATTTAATAAATGTCTGATTATTTGACCTGCTGATGAGCATGGATAGGAATCACAGAATCACAGGATTTAGAAATAAAACCTTAAAGCTCATCTAGTCTAGTCACCTTGTTTTACAGAGGAAGAAATAGGAAGTAACTCTGTCTGAGGTCATATAGCAGGTCTACGAATGCAAATACTCTGGTTCCAAATTCAAAGATTGTTTCCTTATATAACACTTTCCCTCTACAGAGAAAATAATTTCTGATCAATATAAAGAATAATTTTATTATTTAGAGCTATGCAATATGGAATAAGTTGTTTTGTGAGATTCCTCATTAGTGGAAGTCTGGATGACTCCTTGACAAGGATATTATGGGAAAGATTCCTAGATTTGATGAGATGAACTATTAAAGTCTTTTCTAACGCTAAGATTCAGGGACTCTGCACATTTAACTCCCTCTATGTGGAATGGATAACTAGACTTTGTACTTGCTCCCAGAAGCAATAACTGGGATTTATGCAGTAGGAATGATGGCATGATTAGAACCACATTTTAGGAAAATCATTTTGATGACTGAATGGAAGTTGGATTGGAGTAGGAAGAGACTTGAGGCAGGCAGATCCACCAAGAGACTACTGTAATAATAAAAATATAAGGCAATAATGGCCTGCACCAGTGAAATAATAATAGCCATTTATGTAGCATTTTAAGGTTTGCAAAGCATATTATGCAATGATCTGATTCAATCCTCACAACAACCTTATGAAGGAGGTGCTATTATTTCCATTTTACAGATGAGGAAACTGAGGCTGAGAGAAGTGAAGTGAATTTCCCACAGTCACACAGCTGTGTCTCAAATGGAATTTGAACTCAGGTCTTCCGGACTCTGAGTCCAACACTATCTACTTAGTTATTGTGAAGGTGCTTGGTAGAATGTGGAGTGCTATACAAACCCCACCTCATGGTTTACTAAGAAAATAAAGGCATTCACAGGAGATCCCTCTGCTCTCCTACTGTACATCTCAAAACCTGGTGACATTCCCCTCCCTTGCTCTAGCCAACAGAGAGATGGAGGAGTGGGAGCCTTCTCCTTACTTGCTCTAGTATGCCAGCAAGAAGCTGGAAGGCAAGACCAGCACCACCTGTTGCCACTGAGGCGAACCACTCACTGACTTTCCCCATCCTTAATCTACCCTCACTGTCCCATAGCCCAGTTCCCACTGAGAATCTCAAACTCAGCATGTCCAAGACATAATTAATTTATTATCTTTCCCAGATCGATCCCTTTTCTAAACTTCTTTTCTGCCAAGGGTGCCATAGTCCTTTCAAAAGTCACTCGGACTGATAAGCTTGGAGTCATCCTCAAGTGTTCTCCCCCTCACTTACAAATCCAATCAGTTGTGAGATCTTTTCACCAAATCACTCAGATGCATCACCTTTCTTCCATTAGTCACCCCACTTGTCTCAGGGCCTTATCTCCTAATGATGTCCCTTCTTCAAGTCTCCCCTCTCTAATTTAATTTGTACACTGCCACCAGAGATTTCCTAAAGCAGAGCTCTGTCCACGTCATTCCACTTCACAAAATTTTCAAATTGCTCCTTCTATCTTCTAGGACAAAATACCAATGCCTTCATTACTTCAGGTCTTTCATGGCTTTGCTTCAGTGTTTCTTCCCAGACTTATTTAATACACCATTACTCTCGTTCCATGCACTCTACAATCCAGCCAAACTGTCCAACTTGCTGTTGCCTATCTATACATGACATTCCTTGTCCTGTACTGTGCCTTTGCACAGGTATCTCACATGCCTGGAATACGTTCCATCTTTATTTCCATCTCGTCAAATTCCTAGTTTCTTTCAAAACTCAACTACCACCATATAATCTTTTTTGTTGCTCAGTGCCTTCCCTTTTGAAATTATTTTTAAAATACATTACATTAATTTATATACAATGTGCTGTTTCCTCGGATAGGATGTAAAACTCTTTGAGTTTTGTACTAGTTTATTTTGTCCTTGTATCACCAGTACCCAGCACAGTACTTAGCACATAAGGATTAGGACAGGGACTAAAGCAAGGGTGGAGAACCTTCCAGGACCTTGGATGTACCCTTTTGAGTTCAAGTTTTACAGAACAAATCCTTTTATTAAGGGGATTCATTCTGAGAAGTTTGGATTCAAAAGACTGCACTTGAGGACCTAGAGGGCCACATGTGCTACATGTCAGGTACTGTGCTGTTCAACACAGGATTTAATATTCAATAGAATAGGGAACTCTTAGGTGAAGAAACTCCCACATCAATGAAGCTCAGCACCTTCTCTGAGAGCACTAAGAGGGTTAAGTGACTTGCGAAAGGGTCACATAACCAGTATGTGTCAAAAGTGGGAAGCTCACCCTTTACTATGCCATAGTTGCCTCTCCTAGTAGATAGTAGGTGCTTAACAAATGCCTCCTGCTTGACTGGAAAACAATAAAGAACAGTAATGTGCCCCATTATTTGCTAAAACAGGGTTATTTTTTGGCTTATCTTTTTGAAAAAAAATCTATCTTTGAGGTTTTTTGCATTATTTTGCTATACTCCCTACTTAAGAGTCTGTCAAAGAAATCAGGGTCTTCTTTACAGTACTCTTTTCTTGTAAAAGTCAGGGCAGCATTTATACTGTTTCAACTTAAAATGGTTCTCAGTATTTAGTAAACCCTTTTGCATTTTGTTTGAAGGTATAATAATAGCAATTCACATTTATAAGGTGCCTTCAAGTCTACAAAGGCTTTACTTAGAATAACCCGGTATTGAAAAGTCACTTACTTGTGTAATGTGTGAGATCTACATGCAAATCCAGTAAGACAAGCTAGAAAACTAAATTTGCTTTTAGCAAGTTCAAAGAGGCCGCTATTGAATTTTTAATGAAAGTTTAAATTTCATAACAACATTCAGAAGAAATTAATATTTTGATTTGACAGAATTCTGTATCCACAAGTTCAAATCAATGCAATAAAATAACTTAAAAAGAATTTAAAATAGAAATAAAAGGTTTCATCAATAACCAAAATATTTTTGTCACTTAATTATTTAAAAACTCGAGATTGTGTTAAGATTTATGAAAACTGAGGTTTCAGAAGATTTAAATTTTAAAACTTCTGTGATTCTGTATTGTAAAAATTGATTGTAATACTTGACTCCTTTTCTCAAAAGGAATTGCAGAGAATTTTCTCAGTTTAGGGGAAGTTTTCTGAAAGTAATCTGCTAATAAATATGTTCCTTTAGAAGTATATAAAAAGCAAACATTCTAAAACAGGAACTAATTTATCACTTAAGTGATTATCTAATTCTACTGCTCTAATTTTATTTTCTTGACAGTAAAGTCTATATTCCTCTATTTTTTTAAATAGAAAAACATTTTCAATTTGAATTAAAAAGCATTAGATAATTCAGGCAAAAAAAAAACTCTCACAATTTGGGGGTGTGCATTATCCAGAGAAAAGTCTCATTTCTTCAACTGACTTTACGTGACTCAGTGTTCAATAAAGCATCGTTCTAAAGGTCTATCTTTGCTCTCAAACTGCTCTCAGCATTTGCTGCAATGGTTTAATTGGGTGGTCCCAAAAGGTTGTGTTTTGTAGAGCTTTACGTTAATAAAATGTCATGAAAAGACAACAAGAGTAAAATTATCCTGGACAATTCTTTTTGTTTTGTTTTGTTCCTACTAGCCATCGACGGGCTTTATTCTCAACAGTCACCCATGAACAATAACCAATTTGTGTATCCAGAGACATGGGGGAGGTTCATTTTCTGCTTCACAAGGAAAGGATACATACAACGTGCAATATGCAAACGACGGAGAGGAGTAGCTTAGCTTTATTGTCAAAACATTCAAATTATCACAAAAAAAGAAAGGGATTCTTTTCTGAAGCCAACAATACCCCCTTGGCCATGGAGGGTTCACACAGGAGCTTATTCTTAAGCTGCTCAATGTAAGCAGCATGGCAGAAATAAAAAGAACCTGGCACCTTGGAGATAAAGTGCTTCAGACTTTCCCACCTGCCATTTCATTACCAAAGAAATGCAGCCATAACTAATAACAGAAAACAGCCAAGTGGCTAAGAAAGTAACCTAAAACATTAATTGCCCATTTAAAGAAAAGATCACTTGCATGGTAGGGCAGTAACTTAATAAGCAAGGAAAAAATAACATATCTAAGTTTAACACTGTCCTCTTTGCAGACCAAAGGATGTGAATTTTACTTCTTAAAAGTTACGATAGTAAATTACAAAAATGTTTCTATTAATAAAACATTTCAAATTATTAAAAAGAGGCAATCTTTTAAATGAAGTTCACAATTCTCCAGAATAGGCATTTAATAGTTTTTCATAACTAATAATATTGTTTATTTAACAGAAAAACTCACAATATAGTTTTACATGTATATTTGGTGCTCTCTGATCACTTCTTCCTGGGAATCCATTTTTATAACTTCTGCATCTTTGTAGCCATTTGTTTCTAGGAATTCCAACTTGTCTTTTCCTCAACCTCAGTTTCCTCATCTGTAGAATAAGAGATGTGTCAAGTCTCTTCTATCTCTAATGTTCTAATTTTCAAAGTTCCTTTGACTACATCAGGGTCATCTTCCTGTTAGAAACTGACTCAGTTGGTGACTCTGAAGTCACTGGGACATTTCTCTTCGTTTTTTTGTCTTATTTACATCTAGCAACTTCTAATTTTAGTCAAGCAAATTTCCCAAGCCAACTTGTTTTTAATGTTTTGAATGTGATAGCCTCAAAACACCTGAAAGATCATGCCTGAAGACTGGTGAAAGAATTCACAAAGAAAAGGTTATATGGGATTTGTTTTTAAAAAGCCTCTCAAAGAAGCATTCTATTTTTAAGAGCATCCGTTGCAAGAGGAAATGAACCCACCTTCCTTCTCTGATGAAGAAGAGATAATGGAATCTTAAATCAGTGTGGTATCTCAGAGCAAATCAAAGAAGATCTATGATGTTCTAAGTAATGCCTGAAGTCTGACATCTTGAGATTCACCCCCAAAACAAAAGTGTATTTTTAAACAACAATGCAGAATTGCATCTCAACTCTTAGAATTGTCTTAGTGTGATGACCCTAAATTACTTACTCAGAATAGTGAATACTGTACTATTCAAAAGTCTGCCACCAAAACTCTTCCAAAATTACATAATACCTTCTAGGTGAGGAATATTGCAAAGGAAAGACCATGAAGAATTGATGACAACAGATATGGAGGAGTTAAAAAACTCAGAAGTTTCTAGTTAGAGTGATTGTATGTCTCTTTGTTTAGGTGAAGAAGTGATATCTAAGTGGAAATGTGCACTTGACAGAGATATGGGATAGGAACTGAAGTGAAAAGGAGTGGAGAAATTTAGGAGTCCTCCTAATACAAATGATAGCTGAAGTGAGAAGAATGGATGCTCTATAGGAAAATCTATAGACATAGAAAAGAATGGAGTCAAGGACAGAGCTTTTGGGAAGTTGGAGGGACAATATTAGAAGGCAGTAAGGAGGGGGGGGGAAGTCAACAAAAGAAAAAGTAGTTAAGAACAATGTCACAGGATTAGATAGGAAAGTTTTGGGAAGGAAGGTCTAGATGATCAAAAGTACTGTATGCAACAGAATGAGACAGAAAAAAAGACCAAAAATGCACTGTATTTGGTAATAAGGAAGATGAAGTAAATTTTAAGTTAAGCTTTAGTGAAGCGGTTGGACAGAATCTAGACTATAAGGAATTAAGAATGGAGTAAGCAATAAAGAAATAGAGACTGCACATTCAGAAAGTTTGGCTGTGAAAAGAAGAAGAGGCATATAGCATTAAGTACTAGCAAGATCCAAAAAAGGTATGGCAAAGACTTCAAAGATCTCATGTCACAATTTTTTTTCTTTAGAAGGAAAAAAAAGTATTTACATTCCTAATTGTGGTAGATAGAGCTGAACCAGGAGTTAAGAAGTGCTAAATTCAAATCTAACATCAGACACGGCCTAGCTGTGTCACCTTGGGCAAGTCACTTAACTTTGTCTACTTCTATTTCCTCATCTATAAAATGTGGATAATAATATTACCTACCTCCTAGGGTTGTTGTGAGAATAAATTATGTGTAAAGCACGTGCAAATCTTAAAGTGTTATATAAATGCTAGCTATCAGTATTATTCCTCAATTTGTCCAAAATAAATCTAATAATTCAGTTCCTGAAGGTATCATGTTCACTTAAGAATAGTTTCAGGATAGCTAGTATGATGCCTGTATTAGTAAATTTTATGTAAAGAGATTAAGTTGACCTGCAAGTACTGTTGTCAACTTCTTTCAGGCAGATTAAGCTTATTAATTCATCTACTAAAGAGGATTTTAAAGGACGTAACTCAAAAGCACAGTTCCTTTCCCTATAACTCATAGAGCTAAACCATTATTATTATCTAATGAATGGTATTTACTAGGTATCCTCATACATGCTTTTAAGTGTTTCATTTTTTTTAAAACCTCCTACAGTAGCTTTTCAATTAATGCTTAAACCACATATTATTTCAAAATCTATGACTTACATAGTAAAAGCATAACATTTTTTAAAAAGATGAAGAATTACTGAAACTGGATAGTTAGTTTCCTCTCCAAAAATAGTTTTAACTGGACACTTGGAGAGTTCTTATAAAATGAAGAGGAACTGATAAAGTAAACTCTGATTCATTGCTTTGAAGGTCTGTATGAGAAGGTAGGCACAACTAGGTTATGTGTAGTGCCAATGAGAACCATTTAGAGGAAACTGTGCAAAGTAACTGTGGCCCAAATATGGCTCCAATTTATGTACTGATAATTTATACGAGTTTTATGAGCTCCTTTTAACTCTGCTGCTCAAGCAAAAGGGGATAATTACCTCAACAAATGCCACATAGCAGAGCAATTAAGTTATTTCTCAAAGAAAGGACACTTTGTTATAGAAACTTGACATTAAACATGTCATGTTATCCTCTGGTGTTTAGTTTTATTAAGTGGGGGGGGGGGAGAAAGTGTTTCAATAAACTGCTTCCTAATTTTAGTGATAGTATGTTTCCTATCTAATGATAGTCTTGCACCATTCCTAATTTTAATTCTTAACAGTTACAGTGCAGGAAGAAGAAAACTGATCATTCTGAAGGAAGGAAATTTTGGAGTAAAACATTTTCTCTGGTAAAAGAGCTGTTTTATTTCATTATTTTTGCCCCTAATTTACAAACAGGTTATGTCTAATTGCTCACTTGGTAAAAGGAGGGGTTTGGGGCATAATGTAGAAAATGATGCTTGGGTGTCAGAAAGATCTGGGTTCTAATATTCTGTCACTTAGTAGCTGTGTACTCCTAAGTTATTTAACCTCTAAACTTCTGTTTCTTCTCCTGCAGTGGTAATAACACTTATAATGCCTTTTTTCAGGGCTGTAATGGAAATCAAATTAAGTAAGATGAATTTGGAAAACTGATGGAGCAAGTTGGTGTACTAAGTTGCAGTTTAGAATTTGGAATACACTTCGCCCATACAAAATAGCCATCTTCTAGGTGAGCCCATGAATATTTAAATCCACGAATACTGAATTATCATGGAAGCATTATTGAGTTCTTGGTTCTGGAGATGGGGGTAAATAGTACAAAGAAAAGTGTTTCCCCTTCTTTCCCTGGGGGATAAAGTTTTAATTTGGGGAAAAAAAAATTTTGTCCTTTATTCTTCCACCCCCAGAATGCCTTTCAGTTTATGAGGACTATTTGCTGTTCTCAGCCCCATACTGCACCTCCTCTGCACCCCAAGTAGGTCTGCCTCACTCTGCACAGGTCTGTATCCCCCAAACACCCCCATCTACCTTCTACCCCATCAAAATTCCCATCCACCTCAAAGCATATGTTTTCAGTTACTGTTGAGAAGAAAAGCAATTTGATTTTAGTGATTCATAGGGCAGGTATTTATCAACTGAGGAAGAGGTTCCATTCTAAAAGATCAAATGTACTTCACTGCCCAGAACTTGAATACATTTTCCTACAGAAACTATATTCTATATGGTACCTTTCCCTCTCAGATTACCTCCAACTACTCTGAAAATATCTTCTATATTCATGTGTGCATGTATTTTTTTAAAATGTTGTCTACCCCCATTAAAATGTTTACTGAGAGCAGATACAGTTTATACCTTTCTTTATATTGGAGAAAATGAGAGAAAACCCTTCCTCACCTCCGCATCTCATCTTTCCTAGTGGATCTCTATTCCTTATCACCAGTACCAATATCAATAGGCACTACTGGGGTGGGGAGTAGGAGAAGAAACAAACGTCTTACTGTTCCATTACAGCTTCTCTCTGCCTTTCCTGCTTCCACCACCCTCTAGGCTCTTCATAAGCTTTTGTGGACACATGCTGGCCCTTCACTGACACCAGCTACCCAATCGACCAGCATTTATTGAACTTTTACTTTATGCTGGGGAACGCGCAAAGCACTGGGAACATAAAGAAAGGCATAAACAATACCTGACCTCGATTGGTACACATTCTAAGGGGGAACATACTGTGTAAGCGACAAGGAATGGCCAAGCAAATACAGACTATATGAACGTGACTGAACACTGCTGCGCTGCAAGAAATGACAAGACAGTGTTTCAGAAAAACTTGACGAGACTTATATGAACCAATGCAGAGCAAAGTGAAAAGAACCAGTAGAACAATTTAAATAATGACACCACTGTAAAGACAAACAACTTTAAAAGACTTCAGAACTATGATTGATGCAGTAATTAACCACCATTCTAGAGGACCAATGATGAAACATGCTACCCACCTCCGGGCGGAGATACTACCGGTAACTACAACACCTATATTAGGGTCTATTATGTGCAGGTACCATATATGCCAAGTGCTTTACAAATATTCTATCATTTGATCCTCACAACAACCCTGGGTGGTAGGTTATTACCCCCATTTTACAGTTGAGGAAACTGAGACATAAAAGATTAAATGACTTGCCCAGGGTCTTACAGTCAATAAGTGTCTGAGGTTAGATTTGAACTCAGGCTCCCTAACATCCGGGCAGCTAGGTGGCAAGGTAAATAGAGTGTCAAGCCTAAAGTCAGGAAGACTCATCTTCCTAAGCTTAAATCCAGCCTCAGACACTTACTAGCTGTGTGACCCTGGGCAAGTCACTTGACCCTGTTTACCTCAGTTTCCTCATCTATAACATGAGCTGATGAAGGAAATGGAAAATTACTCTAGTATCTTTGACAAGAAAACCCCAAATGGGGTCATGAAGAGTTGGATAAAACTGAAAAATGACTGAACAACGACTCTCTAACTCCAAGCCCAGAGTTCTATCCACTGCACCATCTAGTTGCCCAATGATGGAAACAAGGCGTGGCTATGGCAGGAATTTGTCTGTCTATGCACACTTGTTACAAGAATTTTGTTTTTATTTTCCTAATACATGAGGAGGGGAGGAGAGTGCAGGAAGTGAAAGGAAATAAATGTTTCTGGTTATGATAGGTAATGTAGCATAGTACATAGATTCTTGGACTTTTAGTTGAGATCAGAGTTTGAGTCAAATTTATAAGAATGAGTCATTCTCCAATTGAAAAGTCGTCAAAGGATACAAACAGGCAGTTTTCAGAAGAAATCAAAGCTATCTATAGTCATATGAAAAAAATGCTCTAAATCATTATTGGTTAGAGAAATACAAATTAATACAACTCTGAGCTACCACCTCACACCTATAAGATTGGCTAATATGCCAGAAAAGGGAAATGAGTAATGTTGTAGGGAATGTGGAAAAATTAAGATACTAATGCACTGTTGGTGAAATTGTGAAATGATCAAACCATTCTGGAGAGCAATTTGGAATAATGCCCAAGGGGCTATAAAACTGTATAGATCCTTTGATGTAGCAATACCACTATCAAGTTTATATCCCAAAGAGATTTAAAAAAAAAAAAGTAAAAGGACCTATATGTGCAAAAAATTTTATTGCGGCTCTTTTTGTGGTAGTAAAGAAATGGAAACAGAGAGGAAATAAAAAGAAATGGGAAATGACCAAACAAGTTGTGATATGTGATTGTGATGGAATACTATTGTGCTACAAGAAATGACAAGTAGGAAGGTTTCAGAGAAAAAAAAAACCTAGAAAGATTTATATGGGGGGGGATAGAAAGGAGGGAAATATAGTCAGTCTTTCACAATATGTCCATTGTGGAGATGTTCTGCATAATTACACATGTACAGCCTGTATTGAATTGCTTGTCTTTCCAGTGGGGGTGGGTGACAAGGGAGGAAGGGAAAGAATCTATAATTTAAAGTTCTATAATCAAATGTTTAAAAAATGTGTATATATATATATGTATATTATTATCATCATTACTATTTACATGCAACTGGGAATTAAGATATACTGGGGTAAGGAGATCCATCTCACCCTACCAGAAAGTCAGTGGGGTGATAGGGGAGGACACAGTAAAGAGCAGATTGAATGAGGGAGTATACAGTGGGACTGCTATTCTGGGATGGTGGGTAGGAGAAAGATGGGGAGAAAATCTGTAACTCAAAATCTTGTGGAAATGAATGATGTAAACTAAAAATAAACAAAAGTTCATTAAAAAAAAAAGACTTATATGAACTGATACAAAGTGAAGTGAGCAGAACCAAAACATTGTACACACTAATAGCAATGTATTGTAGTATGATGATCAACTGTGAGTGACTTATTCTCGCTGCTGGTTACTGAGGAGATATCTACCTCAAATATGTGAAGACCCTCCCTGGCAAAACGGGTAGATGAGAACAATTTGTTCAAATGCTTATGAAATGGTTATTAGCTGAAGCAGGTGCTGTGGAGTGCTTAGAGCTTGGTCAGGCATTGAAGAACCACAGTCATCCAGTGCATACTGGACCATCAGTAGTCATTTTATCTTTTTTCCTGCTACTGGATTTCAATGACTCTGAAATAAAGAGTAAGGCTGTGCAACTCTGCCTCATTTAAATCCAATTCACATTCAAATCAAGACATCAATGCTGATGCTATTGATCCTCTTCAAAAATGAAGGACAAACAATGGTACCTAATAAGAGACAACGTGAATGTTAACTGCACATGTTTTCTAAATGCAGGTATTTTGGTAGGAAGGGCTGTCATTTTTGGAAGAAGAATATAGATTCACCAATTTCTCTCTTCACTTTACCCTAAGACAGTTTTAGACAGGCTGTACAGAAGGTATTTAGAAGATACAGACATAGAAATCGCAATGAATCCATGAAATCAGATGACAGGTCTCCTAAGAAAGGGAAAGGGTTCAATAAAAAGTCAAACTTTGCAAACAGAGGTAATAATGTGTGGTTTTAGTTGCGTTCATTAAGTTGCTCTAAGATGCAAAGGACTGTATTTAAGGACACTTTATAGCTGAAGAAGCACCAAGTTAGCAAACCTCATAAAAAATCTCTTCTACCTCTATGATAAAGTAACTGATTTTTTTTTTATTGGAAATTTATTCCTTTTGGTTTTTCTGGTTCTTACCTGACCCAGCTTCCTATTAAAAGGCAAACCATCTGTATATATTCTAATCAACTAAAACCTTAGCAGACGTTTGTTTATTGGATGCTTTTCAGTTGTGAAAAAGACAACCATATTATTTAGGAATTGGAACCAATCTCGCATCTCCAACTGCTTTTTAGACATCTCAAACTGAATGTCTAGAAAATATCTTAACTTAATATGCCAAAAAATGGAATTCACTATCTACTCCACTAAACACTCCCTTCCCCATCCATTACCTTCCTATTACTTTAGAGGGCAACACCATCCTCCCGGTCTTCTGGCTCATAACCTAGGACTCATACTGGACTCCTCAGTCTCTCTCCCTTCTGTTGCTAAGGCATATCAATTTTACCTTTGCAACATCTCTTGAATATAAACTCTTCTCCCCTTGAACACCATCACCACTCTGGTAGAAGCCCTCATAACCTCATACCTTGATTACTACGATAGCTTGGTGGGCATGCCTGCACCGCGTCTCTTCCCACTCTGATCCATCCTTCATTTAGTCACTAAAATGATTTTCCTAAGGCACAGATCCAAATTCGTCATCTCTCTACTCAATAAACTCCAGTGACTCCATATCATCACCAAATACAAAATCCTGTTTGTCATTCAAAGCCCTTCATAACCTACCCACTCCTACGTGCTCTGCAATCCAGTGACACTGACTACACCTTGCTGTTCCACAAGCAAGATTCTCTGTCTCTAGGATCCAGGTACTTTCTCCAGCTCTCTCTCATGGCTGGAATGCTTTTCAACCTCATCTCTGCCTACTGGCTTCCCTGTCTCCCTTGAAGCCTCAACTAAAATTCCATCTTTTATAGGAAGCCTTTCCCAACTCCTCTTAATTCTAGTGCCTCTTTCTCTTATTTATTTCCTTTTTTTTTTTTTTTGCTTTTTTTTAAATTTCCTGTTTGTACCTATTCATATCCTTTGGCTATTTATCAATTGGGGAATGGTATTCTATTTCCCTATTTTGTCCAAAGCCATCCCTTGATGATTAGAAAGGTTTAAGGAAGGAACCAGAGAACAGTATTTGGAAACAGTAGATGTCCATTAGTGACCTAAAGGAAAATTTAAAAATAAGAGAGAAGAAATATTGAACGACAGCTGAGTAGGAATGCAGTAAGATCTTTACTTTTGGTGGAGGGTGGTACGGGTACTTTTGGTGGAGGGTGGTATGGGTAAGGGAAGACAGGCAGGTTGTAAATCGAAAATAATAGAGACAGAAAAAAAGACATCAAACAATAACAGAAATTCAGTTCCTATCATAAAATGCTTCATTATGATCAGTCCACACCTGAACAGGGGTACAAGTGACATACTGGTTACTTACGTTGAAGGGTTTTTTACTATGCAGCAAAACATTGATAATTTGGATACTACCTATATAGCAAGTTGCAATAATTCAAGCATGGAATAAGTTGAAATTTACCTTTTCCCTGAGAGGAAGAGCGATATAGTTGGAAGAACACTTGACTAGGTGCCAGAAGACATTATTAACTCTAGTTCTAACTGTGCCACTAACGAGTTTTATAAATAACTTAAACCTTTCCAGACTTCATTTGTCTCATCTGTAAAATGAGGAATATAAGGTAGATGATTTTCAAGATTTCTTCCATTTCTAAAAATCTATATTTCTATTCATTTTAAGGAAAAAATGTGAATACAAATAATACTTCAAGGAAATAACTAAACTCTCTAAACAGCCCTAGATGTAAAGTGATTTAGCAGCAACATATAGAAGTTCTAATTATGAAAAATTTTCATCCGATCATTAGCTCAGATCCAGAAGGAACTATAGCTCAGAGTCTCTTCTTTTAAATTAACACTTGGTTGTTATACTAATTGAAGGTAAAGTGTATTTTTAAAATAATATCTTATGACTCAGACTAACCTTCCACCCAATTAATACAAACAGATACTTATTTTTTAAATTTCTTACCGCCTAAGTAATAACAATGACTGACATTCACACAGGGCCTTACATACATGATTTAATTTGATCTTAACACAACCCTATAAAGTATGTGATACAGGTGCTATTATCCCTATTTTACAGGTGAGAAAACAGGTTCAGAGACATTCATAATGGCTAATAATAATACATTTAAGATTTACATAGCACTTTAAGGTTTGCAAAACATCCTACTCACATTATCTCAATTGATCCTCACAGCTATTCTATGATATCTCATTTATTGTGCTATTATTATCTCCATTTTACAGATAAGGAAACTGAAGTTGAAAGGTTAAGTGACTTGTCCAAGATCCCACGCTTAGTAAGTCCATGAAGCTGCCTAAGTACAGAACCCTAGACACTATTCCAGCCTGCCTTTCTAAAGCTTCATTTGAGTTTTGCTATGATCAGTGAGAAATTCATGATGAATTTATCTGGCATATCTTCAACTACAAAATTTTGCTACATAGGTAAATATTCAAAATTAGAAAATTGCTCTTTTACATATCTAATTTATTTTACAATCATAAATGATATAATATAATACATCTTAATCTCTGGCAGTACTTCCCAAGTTAGAAAGACTTAGAGTCTAAATATATGAATGAAATGTGGCTGCCCCAAAGTTTGTTTTTGATTTTGCAAAGGGTAAAAAACAGGAAATCATTCTTTTGGGGGTATTTCCCCACCTATCATGATCTCCAAACAACTTCATCACCTTTCTGAAAAGCCAGTAAGTTGTAAGTTGCCACCAGAATCTGTAAACACAACAGGGAACACTATATCTCTAAATGAAGTCACTTCCTGTGACTAGTATGTAGTGCTTTCTAATCAGGGTGGACGAAGACATGCCTCATTCCTGAAAGTTGAGTCCATTTCAAACAACCCAAATGAAAAGTGCTATCTGATTTCCTACTTTCCCCTCTAGCCTTTTTTTTTTTTTTTTTACTATGCAGCAAAACAGTGATTCTGCTCCTCTGCCTCTCCCTGCTGTGGAATGAAGTCACATGAAATTACTTCCAGAAACTAGGGAGGATTTGGCAATCAAGTCATAAACTGTAAGTGCTATATTTAATGTTGTCTTATCTATAAATTAATTCATACATACATACATACATACACACGTATGTATATATTATATATATGTGTACTATGTGGAGGCATAGGGATGTGTGTTTTATATATAATTTTACATAATTATATAATTTATAATTGTTACATATTTATCTATTACATTATTATAGAATATAATACATATTATATTACATTTTGGTTGTTGCTTTCACTCATGTCCCATATTTTATGACCTCATTTCAGGTTTTCTGCACAAAGATACTGGAATTTTTTGGCATTTCTTTCTCCAGCTCATTTTACAGATGAGGAAACTGAGGCAAACAGGGTTAAGTGACTGGCCCACGGTCACATAGCTAGTGTCTCAGGAAGCGGATGTGAACTCAGGAAGATGAGTCTTCCTGATACCAGTCACTGTGTCACCTAGCTGCCCATATTACACACATAAATTATACATTTGTAAAATATTATGTAATTATATAAAGATAATTTATGATAATATATAAAATATGTGTGCATATTTTATATATTGACTATAACTAATTTATTGCTTATTTATATTACAGAATGATACATATAATGTGTAAGATAGAATTATATATAAAATATAATTTTACAAATTATATATAAACCATACTCACAACACAACTTGTGATCAGAATCAATGTAACTTTCTTCCTTCAGAAGAAACCTGAACTGTCAAATGATGCCCAAAATAAAATACCGGATCTGGCTACTGTAACAGAACAAACAAATATTTTATAAATGAAGACAAAAAGCTCAGTCCTCCAATACTAAGGGAAATAATTGTAATGCTTATGTCTCAGCTTTTACCCATAGTATAATTAAAAAAAAAAACAGAATGTTAAATGAATTTCTTTCAATATGCCCCAATAGTAAGCTGTTGGGTGATGAAAAGAAGTTTAAATTTTATGTTACTGATGTCTTGTTTCAGATATATTCTCATTTCAAGCTTTTCTTGTTTGTCTTTCAGTTACTCTCTTACTGAAAATTTGCTAATGAAATTTAAATTTCCTTCAAAAAAGAAAGGTGGTCCAGAGTCTTCAGAAGGAGTCAAAAGTCAAATTTTAGTATTCTGTGAAATCAGGGTTAATAATAACTACAATCTTACTTTCTAGTTATCTCCATTTTTCATCTTATAAAGATCTATAGAGGTTAGAGGTTAGACTAAACCATCTCTAAGGCCCTTTAGGCCCCCACATTTTATGATTTGTCATTTAAAGAGATATTGTAAAGAAAGATGTTTTGTGTTTTTTGAAGCAAAGACCATAACTCACAATAGTTCACATCTGGTTACACTATTGTCAAAGTGGTTAAGTTTAACTTACTTAATATCAAATCCTACCAACAAATTATGCAAAAGCAACAATCTGACCAAGTGTGGTCTGAAAAACTAAGCTGATAAGTTTTCACCTTCTGTGCCATTTTACCTCCCTCCCCAAATGATTTAATCTTTAATGTTTTTTTAATAATAATACTAGAGATAAGAAGGCCAGGCTAGAACACAGTTGCTATGCCAGTCACTTTTTGGGGGGAGGGAAGGTGACAGTGGGGAAGAGATTTCCCATGGAGTCTAACACAGTTTCAAGGGCACAGCAGGCACTCAATAAATACTTAGTGAATTTAAGAACTAATCATTTTCCACACAGTAAGGCTAAAAAAATAACAATAATGGTATAGTAACAGTTTCATGGGTAGAATTCTGCTAAAGTAGTGGTTCTCAACCTGTGGGTTATGTTCAATTTCTAACAATGAAAATACATCCTGCATATCAGATAGATTCAGAACAGTAGCAAAATTACAGTTATGAAGTAGCAGCAAAAATAATTTTATGGTTGGGGGGTCACCACAACATGAGGAACTGTATTAAAGGGTCATGGCATTAGGAAGGTTGAGAACCACTGTGCTAAAGCATTGAAAAGGATTCCCTTCTGATCTCAAGGTGCTATTTGTGCATCAAAATCGATCTAGGTAGTACAAAATGTTGACTTCTGGTCATGCCTAATGCTTTACCATCCTTGGCAGTTTTGTTCATTTGTTTTTTGTTAGCATAGTAATTAGAAAATAACAATGTGCTTAAGTTATACATGTAATTTAAATTGTTATATATTTTAGTTTTCTCTTGTTAATAACAGTGCTTAGGGGCAGCTAGGTAGCACAGTGAATAGAGCACCGGCCCTGGAGTCAGACACTTAACACACAAAAAATACTAGTCCTGTGACCTGGAGCAAGTCACTTAACCCCAATTGCCATACCTTCCCCCCACCAAAAATAAAAAAAAAATCCCAAAATTGTGTAATTAGAAAACAACTTTTTGCTTGTAGACTAGAAAGGAAAAAGGAGAATGAGGAAGTATGTAGGGAGAAAATGCTGATTTTTGGAATCTAGGTACCTAGATTTGCATCTCAGTTCTGCACCTTACTTATGTGTGAGGTCATGGGAATAGTCTCTGGACCTCAGTTTCCTCATCTGTAAAGTGAGGAGACTGAACCATAAGACCTTTAGGACTCCTCTGGCTCTAGTTCTATCGTTCTATGAGCATGACCGGCTGAGCAGGTTAATCCATAGTAATCAGATGCTTACTATCTGTATAACCTTGAGAATGCCTCTCTAAATTCCATCTGGGTTATAATAGTTGTCATAAAGACCTGAACACACCACCAACCATCCTTTCCCATTTGCTTTCTACTGCCCCCTCCCCTCATTTGGCTCTCCCAGAATCCACCTGGGACATCAAGGCAGGGGGAAGACTTAGAGGTGGCAAAAGAAACAACTTCCCCCATCTTGCTTTCTTCTGGTCTTAGATGACTAAGCAGCAAGAAGGCTCCCCACTAACGAGTACATCATTCCTTCCTCTTCCACCTTTGTGTAAAATGCTTGATGGTTCCCAAGGTTTGGATCAGATGGGAGCCAACTGTGCAATTCTTCTAATAAGACAGAGAACCACCAGGCCTTACCAAATACCCTGCCACTGTTCCTATAGTTCTTTACACTTTGCCACTGACCCTGATTCTACTTTAAAGTCCCATGCCACTGACATCTGACCTATTTATATTATCTAAGGTCTGTCATCCACTCTATTACTACACCCTTAGGACTTCCAGGTGTCTCTATCTATAGCTCAACTTTCTTTTATATATTGTCTCCTCCAATTAGAACACAAACACTTGGAGAATAGGGTCCTATCTCTCTTTTCTCTATTTGTATCCCCCAGGACATAGTCATCACTTAATGTTTTTTTCATTCATTCATTCATTCATTCAATGACCTCAGTTTCCTCAAATGTAAAATGTGGGAACTGGATTAATAAGCCCCAGGAGTCCCTTCCGGACAATCTTATGATCCTAATCATTCTCAGAGATGTAACATAGCTGCTAGATATTCTTTTTTTTTTTCTTTTCTTTTTTTTTTTTTTGCTTTTTGGAGGGCAATTGGGGTTAAGTGACTTGCCCAAGGTCACACGGCTAGTTTTTTGTGTTAAGTGTCTGAGGCCGGATTTGAACTCAGGTACTCCTGACTCCAGGGCCGGTGCTCTATTCACTGCACCACCTAGCCGCCCCTAGATATTCTTTATTTCAAGAGAGTTCAACTTAAAATCTAGTTGTAATGTGATTCATAAAATAGGACATTAATTTGGTGAACACTGCCTGATTCACAGTTACAAAAGTTTCAGGTCCTCTGAAACCCCAGGTGTTATCTAGGTTTTTCACTAATCTCATGTGACATACTTGGGACAAAGCTAAAAATATTAGTTGGAACACAGAGTTCCTGGCTGCCCAGGAACCTGAGGAAGAAAGGAAAGTCAGGGGCAAGAACTAACCACGGCCAGAACATCCATGGTGGTCAATGAGACCTACCAGACCCAAGAATGCAGATCACTTGAGATTTTTAGCAATCACTCAATAAATAAAGCATGCAATTAGTTAACACACAAGAAGTGGAAGGACAGGAGAGCAAGTTGTTCAGTTGTTTTTCAGTTATGTCATGTTCCTATTATCAGGATTTCTTGACAAATATACTAAAACGGTTTGCCATTTCCTTCTCTAGCTCATTTCAAATAAGGAAACTGAGGCAGCCAGAGTTAAGTGATTTGCCCAGAGTCACACAGCTAGTAAGTGTCTTTGGCCAGATTTGAACTCTGGCCTCAATGTTTCTTCATCTGTCTTCCTGACTCCAGGTCTAGCACTCTACCCACCGTGCCTCCCAGCTGCCCACAGCATGGTATAACAATCTGAAACTTCCGGCTATGTAAACAAAGTCTCATTCTGAAAAAGTATGTTCTTTTTCATGAAATTACTAAAATCAAAGCTGAATGCCACCATCAGTGATAAAAATCTGGGTACGGAATTGAGATGTGCCCTGCCTGACTCCCTTGATCAACTATCCCCTACAGTTCTCTGGAATGATTTCGTCACTGAAATGGTCGGCCAGGAATAACATAAGGCATAAAATGACTTTTGTATAAATTGACTTGATTCTTTTTCGGCAACTTTAGCATTAATGCTTTTATAAATGCCCCATTATTAAAAACTATTAAGTTATGCCATTATCAATACAAACCTCATTCAGTGTATATATATATACACACGTATACAAACACACAGAGACATATATAAATGTATGATGTATATAAATGCTTATATATACGTGTGTATATAAAAATATATATATGTGTATATAAATATATACATTCAAATAGAAATATATGTATGTGTGTATGTATGTGTACATACACACATATGTGTGTATGTATGTATGTGTACATACACACGTGTGTGTACATATATACATTTGAACAAAGTGGCCAGCCTATCAAAGTTGCCTCTCTGAAGCAGAAAGCAAAGTTTGAATACTTGGCACTTTGGTTCCAGTAAGGACCTCAGTGTCTGGGACCTTATCCTGACAGGTGATCATCAGAATCTTCCTAATACAATTTAAACAGAAGTGATTCAGTTTGCTGGGTAGACTGTCCAGGTTTCACAGGCATACAACACTGAAGTCAGCACAATGGCTCTGTAGACCTTCAGTTTGGTAGTCTAATATCTCCTCTACCAGACCTTCCTTCAGAGCCTCCCAAACGCAAAGACTGTTTTATGGAGAACTCACACAGGGCCAGTGTTCACACAGCAGTCAAAAGAAGCGATACAGACACTCTCAAGGTCTCTCTCAAGAACTTTGTAATTGAATGGGAGATACTGGCACAGGACTGCTCAGCACTGTGTGCCCACATCGGAGAAAGTGCCGTGTTCTATGAACAAAGCAGAACTGAAGCAACTCAAAGAACAGGATGTGCAAATTTGGAGCATCCACCCTATATGTTCACACGGACTATTTGTGCCCAACCTGTGGCAGAGCATTCTGAGCTCATATTGGTCTGATCAGACACAGTAAGACACACTGAAAATTGACTTTACCATAGTGATGTTATTTTGGTCCTCTTTGAGAACAAAGGATGACAACCAACCACATATACATAATATACATGTATGCATATATACATATATATGTGTATATATATATACATATTTTTTTAAATCATGCACTTCATTAAAAAAATAAACGAACGTGGGATTCCCCTGAACTACCAGATCTCGCTAAAGAAGTACTGGGTTGTTTATTTTTTTAATAAACAATGGCAAACCACTGTACTACAATATTGAAAAAATGCAATCATAGGAAAAGACATCCAACGTGAAGACATGATATTTATTTTTCAAATGGACGTAAATCTTCCTTTACATGGCTCTTGCTTCTCCTATTTACCTAATTACAACTAGTGCCATATAGTATTGAGATGCTCCCAAACAGAAAAGACTTCCTCTTCTAAGTTTCCTAAGGTGCTTTTTCTTCTGTGACTAAAGGTAGTATGTAATAGAGTAGAAAGCACTGATTCTGGGGATGGATAGATGGATAGATGAAAGAAGGACTGCTAGACAAATGATAGATGAATAGACAGATAAACAGACTATTTATTTAGAACTCACTGGGTCCAAGATACTGTTTGATGCAGCAGAGATACAAATGCAAGCAAGCAAGGTAGTCTCTGTTTACATCTAATGGGAGAGACAATATGTAAAAGAGCACTAGGAAGAGGAAGAGGAAGAGGAAGAGGAAGAAAACATCCATAAAGCAATACCATTGTAAGACGTTCCTTAGAGGCCCTGGCCCTGGCAAGACAAGGTCACAAATTCTTTTTTGGCCTTTTCTTGCCAGGGCCAATCTGAGCCTAGGGAATCTGGAAAGCAGCCCAAGTTTTCAGCAGGGTAAAGATGTAGAGTCATGGGATAGAGTCAGGACCTAAATTCAAATTCTACCTCTGATACTATTGTGTGATTTTTAGGTAAATCACTTGGCTTTCCTGGGTCTCAGTTTGTTCAACTATAAAATGAATAATGAATTACATGGCACCTGAGGTTCCTTCCACCTCTAGAGCTGTGGCCCTCTGTAGTATGTCCATCTTACAGATACATTATTAGCCCATAATTGATTATTTCGGTCTTTAATGTCTTTCAACAAAAAAGATGTAACTCTATGGGAAATGTAATTCAATCTAAAACCTACCACTGTATAGACAACTTTTCAGCTGTGTCTGTTTTACTCTTCACTAAAGTCCTAATCTGATGCTTCACTGTAGTATAGAAATGACAGTAGGTTACTGGATGGGGCATTGAACTTGGACTCTATAAGATCTGGGTTCAAATCCTGCCTCAGACACTTATTAGCTGTGTGATCTCAGAAAATCCACTTAACCTCTCTGTGCTTCAGCTTACTATAAAGTGAAAGGGTGGACTTAATGGTCTCCAAATTTCCTTATAGCTCTAAATCTATGCTCCAACAATGGTGCAACAATGGTGCAACTTATGCTCTGACAGGTCCCCCTCAAACTGGAAAAGATTATATCAAGATGTCTTACCCTGGGGTCCATGAATTTACTTTTTAAAAAAGATATTCTGGGGGCAGCTAGGTGGCGCAGTGAATAGAGCACTGGCCCTGGAGTCAGGAGGACCTGAGTTCAAATCCAGCCTCAGACACTTGACACAAAAACTAGCCGTGTGACCTTGGGCAAGTCACTTAACCCCCAACTGCCCTCCAAAAAAAAAAAAAGATATTCTGGTAACTGTATTTCAATATTATTGGTTTCCTTTGTAATCTTATGTATTTTTTTGCATTAAAAAAAACACATTACTCTGAGAAGGGGTCTATAAACTTCACCAGACTGCCAAAGGAGTCCATGCCACACAAAAAGTTAAAAAACATCTGGCTTGAAGTAGCAACCCAAGAATGGGTTATTTGCCCAGGAACAAACTAGCCAAGTGTGGCAATGTTCTTCATCACATAGCTGGCCACCAGGTGATGAAATATTTTGACCACAGAAACTCATTCAAGTGTCTATTAAAGTATGAAGGAGGGGTTGTAACCTAATCAGTGAGAGGATAAAAATCAAGTTTAGTTGAATTATCATTATCATTCCTCTGCTGATCAGCACCTGTACTTGAACTAACTACTTCTAATGGTTTATTGTTCGGTATTTTCCCCCAATTTAGTACCAGCTTAAAGATCAGGAACTAATTCTTTTGGCAGTGTTGTTTTCCTCAGGAAATAATTTTACATTTAAATGAAGTGAGGGCTTTTCTCTGCTTTTGACAATGACAGTCTAATTTAAAGCACAGGAATACTGATTAGCTTAGATGTTCACAGAGGGTAAAAGTGAAGCACAGTTTTGAAGTTTCAATATTTTCTCCATGTCAAATTTAAATTCAGGTGTGGTAAATGAAAAGAAAAGTGTAGTAGAAGCAACTGGCTTCAACTCTGAATTAAAATAATTCTAAAAGGCAAAAAAGTACAATAACAGAAATTGTTCTCTTGATGAAACAATACAACATAGGAATAATCTAAAAATACAATCTAAACTTGAAAAAGTTTTGTCTTCCTAAATGTCTATCAGTCAACCAGCTTCACTAAACTTAAGTTGGACAAGCCCTATGCAGTCATGAACTCGATTTTTAATAATTAGATAAAAATATATATAAAGAATGCTACAAAAGTCTTTATTCAGTTTTAAGCTATTAGGATTTAAAGATCAGGAACTAATTCTTTTGGCACTGTTGTTTTCCTCAAGAAACAATTTTACATTTAAGCTATTAGGGCTTAAAAATTCACTAAGGCTTTAGGGACACCCTGTATTGTTATAATATATATATAAATTATTATATATAAATTATGCATTCAATTTATTAAGAATGGCATGACCATCACAGCTAATTGTAAAGATAGGACTAAACTTTAGAATAGACTTGAAACTTCAATGGGAAGAAATTGTTTGTTAATAAGAATAGCATTTTCTTAAAACTACTCTTATTTCATTTAAATGTCACTTTATTAGTTTGGGGGTTGGCTTTTTTTTAAATGGGAGTATTTTGGTTTCATCTCTTACCTTAAGATTTCTCTACTACAGTGAGAAAACAATGGAAACCAATTTCCCTAAAAAGGAAAAGAGACATGTGACATACCACATTCTCACATGTAACACAGTTATTACAAAAAATAGCCTTGTTCATTTTAAACTACACACTTCTGTAGTTCTAATGTAAGCATGAAAAACCACCATTTTCTCTTCGGGGTGAATTTCCAAATACTTCTGTGTTAAATTGAAGTCTAATTTTCCCTGTCCCTTGTTTTCACAAGAAGCCCCATTCCACACCATGTGCTCCTTTTCAGCTGTCAATAAACAGAAGCAGTGAATTCCCCCACGGCTTTACAAAGCTAGTTAGGCATAGCCATTCATTCCTCCAGGAAAACAGGGCATTGATTTCAGAGAGTTCCCAGGGAGCAGCTGCAACAAAGAGATCAAAGGCCCACCTCTCTTTCCTTCCATTGCTTTCATTAGGCCTGTCCCAGACGAACAGCGACAGGTTTCCTCAAGACAAGGAGAGGGCCTGGCAGACCACCTCATGGTTCAATTCAAATTCATCCGCTTCCTACATTCCAGTGACAGTCCAGAATGCTAACCATGACAAACCAGCACAATCACACAGCATAATATACTGCCCACTAGTTCATCCAAGGTCACAGGGGGAAAACAAGCACCAAGGGAAGGCCTTTGCTACTGGGGCGTGCTGAGCTTCAATGGCTCTGTGACATTTCATAAATAAACTTCTCCTTCTCACTTTCTCTTTCTTTCTTCTTTTTTTTTGCAAGTCATTTCAACTCCAAAAGAGAAAAGGTCTCAACTTCACTATTTGCCATTTCATTAACATCACCACACCAAAGCTACACTGGAAAACTTTATTTTTGCTTTTAGAGTTCCGTTGATTGTAAAAGTATTGATTGCTATACAACTGCACCCCTCATTAGCCCAACAACTGTGTTAAAGTCATATAATTCAACCCAAGAAGTCAGGTCTTTAGGACCAGTGTTTAGGACCTATAAAACTAATACTAAAGAAGGAAGGAGGAACCTCAACTTGTGGGGTTTGTTAAGGTGCTTTCCAATTGTAGGGCACGGAATAAAGACTTTCAGGTTGTGTTTACAAAATAGTGAGTGAAAGAGGGATCTACTTTGTTTAATCAGTTTATTAGCCAACTAGATGTACACTGAACAAATGAACTGAAGAAGAGATAAATTTCTACTTCACTTGTTCTCCTCTATATAGTGAGACCAGCATACTATATGGACTGAAGTAATAAGATACACAAAATCTTTCATTTAACTATTTAAATGTAGAAAAAAGTTAAGTTTAAAAGTTCAAAACCAAAAAATGTAAAACTGTACTGGATGGAGACCTAGGAAATTCAATGTTTTAACATAGAATCACACTCAGCACCAGTAACGCTAGCTTCCCACGCTGCCCATCCAATGTGCTTCAACCCTGACCTGGGGGGATCACCTCCAAAGACCTTCAGAGTCATCCATTCACTCATTGTTCGTTTGACTGCCAACAAAGATGCCATTTTGTATAGGGCCAGTGAACAGTCATCCAAGAGTAAAGACTTCCACTTATTTGCCCATTGGGACATACGTGAACTTATAAAATAGAAAACTATGGGAAAGGTAGTTTCAGTTAGTATGCAAAGCACAGAAGCTGAGATTGTGAGCTTCAATTCTGTCTCAGATTTGCATTGCTTTTAGGCCTACAGAAAACATTTAACTTAACTGCTCCTTATTACTCAGTGGGGACAAGAATACTCTTCTTATTCATCAGGGAATTGTGAAAATCAAGGTTCATTATGCATTGCAATCTACTCAGAAAAAGATAACCTTATGAACTGAATCAAATATCATTATAATACAGAAGAACTGTAATCAAATAATTTGAAACATGGTAGAAGAACTCTCTGCTTAAACAAGTGATAAAGCAAATCCTCTTATAAAACAAAGACTCTTTGTCAAGTGAATACCCACTAATTGAGCTATTTCATGTCAAATTTCATGTCAAATCATGTCTCTTTAAACAAAGTAAAAATCTGTGCTAACATGGCTGGCCTGTCACATAATTGCTTTTTTCCCATCTTTCCACATCTGTTTTTATTAAGAGTATCAAACTCTATTCTATATATTGTATATACAATATGCATATTCCATGCTCTACAACTGGAAAGCAGCCTTAACAAACCCCACAAGTTTAGCATTAGTTTTATAGATCCTAATGACTGGTCCTAAAGACCTGGTTTATTTGGTTGAATTATACAATATACATTGTATAAGAGCTTAGCAATATATGAAGTAAAACATATCTACATATGAGAGACTGATTTGTCACTTTAGTACTAAATCTCCTTATGTGGGGTCATTCACTAAACCCCTACTCTGAATCATTAATGTTGGCATGGCAGTGAACTTAACTTCTCTAAAGCTTATGTCAGCACAGCACAAACTCTGGCAGATTTTACCTTACTAGAAGGGGTTCAAGTACAGGCAGAACAACAGACTGCCTGCTGTCTGAGAATCAGCCCAGATAAACACCAAGAACATTTACCCTTAGGTGATAAATTTTTTGCAACAGCAACCCAAGAAGCAGAGAAAAGTACAGAATACTCATATTCCTATATGAGTCCTTTTCACTTCTGCAATAAGACTGACAGAGAAGTGGAAAGGGGGAAGGGGGAAGCAATAAATGCTAAGACTTAACATTGTCTTTAGACAATCTATAAACATTAACTTAACTGTTGGTGTTTCAGTGACCAACAAATTTACATACTCCTAAAGTAACTAAATGGAAGAATGAGTCAAAGGTTCTTCTTAGAGGAAAAAATAAAGATGTTAGCAGAGTTCATTTCGATGCATACCCAAAGGAAACATTTCACAAGATACTTGATTATCTTGTCAACATGATGAGAATAAGTAAAAGAGACACCACAAAGATAATGTCAGCTTATGTAGCAACATGTGTTACAGAGGATGAGAAGGCAGAGGAATTCTATCACATTTTTAATCAGATCCTCCAAGGACGCCAACAAAATAAGCCAAAGCTTATTACTTTGTTACTTCATTTTAAAGGTGGGCATAGCACAGAATGGCAAAAAAAATTTTTTTAAAGACTATGGTTTATGATTTAGAAATGAAAGAAAGTAATGGCTTGGTAACTATGCAGAAATTTTCATATCCATATATCAAGAACTATTTCTTCAAGAAGAAGAGTCTGAAGGCCCTGGACAGTGTAAGCATAAATAAAAAAAAATGAAAATGACTAAAGATTAATAGCTAGAAAACAATTGGCTGCCAATGTGAAAATCTTTCAGAATGATCTGCAGTAAGACTATCAACTTGTCATTGAAGAAATAAAAATCAGCTCTAACTTGAAGGATAAAGACCAAAGGAGTGAGACATGAGAAAAAGAAAGTGGAAAAGGCACTCCCAGAGACTTTCATTCTTTCTTAGGGAAATTTACGTGATGTTTTAAAGAAACTGCCAAAATAAAGTGGCTAAAAGAGGATCTTTGCCAAGTAGAGACACATGACAACCTAGTGAGACACATGTTTGGAACATAAAGTCATTTGTAAAACCTTATGGAGGATGGGGGAAGCTTATGAGCAGTATCACCTCATAAAACAGTGAGAAACAGTAGGAAAACAAGTCTGCAGAAACCTTCATACAAAGCCCAATTAAGCTAGCTTTTTCCAAGACTATTTAAAGAAGAAAACAGAGTTACAAGAAAAGAATGAAAAGGGAAGCAGAACTATCATTTCTATAATAAATTCTTTTTTTCATTGATGACAGTGGAACATACATGTGCACTTGGACTCTTAACACCTCAGACTCCTGTTACTCAAATAAAGATATGGAAATGGCACTAAAGATGCGTATGATAGGAAAAACAACTGGATCAGACCTCATAGATGTAAGAAGAAAACTCAAGTTGGAGGTGATATAGTTTTAAAAAGATTTATGAATACCAATTTTTAAGGTACATGAAACAATTAGAGAGGGAAATCACATTATCGTTACTTAAAAACTATTACTTGAAAAAAATATGATCAAGATAACAACAGTAATCACCAAGCCATAAATCTGTCTTCTTATCCCAATGAAATCTTGAAAATGATTTAAACATTTTCTGAGGTTATTCTTCATGAAAATACAAGAGGTGAATCAGCAGGTTTTCGCAAACAATATTATATAGATCATATCTTCATCTCACAATTGAATGAAGAAAGGTGCAGAGAATATAAGATCCCATTATGTTTATTATTTGTTGATTTTTTAAAATGCTTTTTTACATGCTTACATTAGAATTACAGAAGTGTGTAGTTTAAAATGAAGGTCATTTTTCATAATAACTATGTTAGATGTGAAAATGTGGTATGCAACATTTCCTTTTTTTTCTTTTTTAAGGAAACTGGTTTATATTTTCTTAATGTAATAGAGAAATCCAGAGATTAGAGATGAAACCAAAATACCCCCATTAAAAAAAACAACCACTTTCTGTGCTATACCTATAGCACAAAATACAGCCTTACTGGTTCTTCTTCAAAAATGTACTGCATATATTAAGATCAAACAAAAGGTTCTAATAGATTCAACAACAGAAAAAATCCTGTTTATAATCCTGTTGAGCAATAACAAATAGAAGTATACTCACCAAATATGTTTGCACTATCATAAAATATTTCCAGTGCAGAATCTAAATCAAAGAGGGATTCCTTATAGATGGTAAGGTCCACCAGATGTTTCTGTTGTTGCTGGTGTTATGCTAATTTCACCACATTCTAACTTTGGTCTCTTAAAGGTGATCCACACTAACTCAAAACAGCTGAGCCTGACAACGCATACACAAAAGACTAAGCAGATCAAGAATGCCTGTTATTTAGTCTAGATTATGATATGCTACTGAATGGAAGGCCAAATGAATCTGAACATCAATACATGTAGGTTGAGCAGAAAATTCAGGTGGACCACAAGGACTCAACCTGGAATTACTGACAGTGACAAAAGCAGCCTGGAATTTGGGAAGCAGAACAGTATTTTCAGTGACTCCTGTGTTAAAGCCAACATAAAAACCTACCTTTTTAAATACCTGGTTTTCATCTAGTGATGTTAGATGTCTATGAATAGTATAAAAAATAATTAGTGGGAAATCAAAATTGTGGGTAAAAGTGGAGCAATATAAGACAAACCTAAGTAAGCTATATAGCATATGACCAACAATGAATTGTATGAAAGAAATATTGTAAAGCACATTATCCAGAAGACTTATGATAGGGGGAAAAAAGGTAGTGCAATCACGTAGCAAGAATGACAATTTGAGCGCTATACTAGGTACCTATGTAACATAAAAAAGCATCATAGAAAGCCTCTAGCATGTTGAGTAAATGGCCCTGTGAAAATTTATCTAAAGAAAAAGCATAGATGAGTTGGGATCTTGATTGCTGGAGGGAAGACTCACATTGATAGGATCATGAACTAGTGAAGAGATCCAAAATGGATTTACCTTATAAGAAATCTTAATCTAAAGTGAAAAATGTTAGTATGAGATTCCAGTATACTATGAATATTAGTGCCACCAATGTCTTAAATTAGTTTAAATATGAAGTTATCATTTAATTATGGAAATAAGACCAGTTTTAAAACACTTGATAAAGAGATAATATATATTTCTCTATAATAAAACTGAATGAAATTGAATTTTAGGCCTATGAAACTCTACTATCACTGAGCTGTGTGATCTTAGATAAATATCTTCATACCTTGAGAGGAAGTACAGTACAGTAGATATGGGACTAGATCTGAAGTCAGAAATCCAGAGTTTGAATCCCATCTCAAACCTTAACTATGTGATCCTAGGCAACTCACTTAACCTCGCTGAGTCTTAAGTTTCTTCGTCTGTTTAATGAGGGAATTGGACTAGATGATCTCAAAGGCCCGTGCCAGCTTTAAAATTCCATTACCTCAAATCTTTATGATTTGAAGGGGACTATGCAGTCAAGATATTGTCACAGAGAATACCAAAGCTGAGACAGGAAACTAAAATAGAAAATACTGGAGACAGACCTTTCTCCTTTGGGGAGAATGTCACCATATTATCCTCTTTGCTTCTGGCCATTAAATTGCTTAATCTCAATCAGTCGGACGATAAGCCCTTATTGTTTACTATATGCCAGGCAATCAATCTGCTAAGCAATGGAGTACAAAAAGGGGCAAAAAACACTCCTTGCACTCAAAGTGTTCACATTCTAATGGAGTGAACAACCCAAAACTAATTATATTGTAGATTTCATATACATATACATACATATGTGTGTGTGTGTGTGAAGGTAATATCGGACAGAAGGCACTAGCAAAAGGGGGGAGTAAGGAGTAGAGGGATATCTGGGGGTTGGACCAGGAAAGGCTACCTGCAGGAGGTGGGCTTTAAGCTGAAACCTGAAGGTAGCCAGGAAGCAGAAGTGAAAATAAAGCATTCCAGGGATGAGTGACAGCCAGTGAAATGTCATGGAGTCAGGAGATAAAATACCATTAGTACGAACTACAAGACCAGTGTTGCTCAATCACAGCCACAAAAGTGTTCTTTTAAACTGTAGTTGATAGGCTACATACTGATATACAAAATACCTATATTTATGTACAAGTTATGATTACTGAGAAATATAGTGTTCTTGTTATTGAGGTAATCTAATTTTGTAAGGGAATAGATGTAGCCATCTTTCCTGGGACTTGTGGTGTGAGAAAAGAAGCCATACTACTAAATTATTAGAAAATTTAGGCTGTCCAAGTTGGAATGGTCAGTGAAACAAAGAACAGACTTCATGTTCCTGATATGGAAATGCATTCTGAGAAGAGGATTACAGATTCTACTATAGGAAGGAAAGTTAGCATAAAGAAGTATTAAGTCAAAAAATTTCTGCAAAGAAATTTTCTGGCTCTACATGGGCAAGTAAATATCTAAGGTCATTAAGAAAGTGACTAACATCATATCCTGCAAATAATATGCCATTATTAAATGCTAATTGATGATGAACTTACTAATAAAGTAATAGTTTATGACTGCACAGATATGACTGGGTAATGGTATGGGACTGTCAGAATTCAAGCAAAAAGTCGTCCTTAGCTTGTTTTTGTTAAATTTGTTGTTAGATTTGTCTAGGTCTAAAATGAGTGCATTGAGGTCCCCAATGATTATATTTTTACTATCTATTTCTCTCTACAAATTGATTCACTTTTCCTTAAAGTATTTAGATGCTATACCATTCAGTGCATATGTTAAGCAGTAACATTAATTCATTTCTAAGAACTGATGTTAATAATAGTCTGTTGATTCATTATTTGATAGTAATTGGTATTAATTCATTGCTGAGGACTTCTGGGTCAAATGAGCAATGAGATGGAAGACCAGATACTTTTTTGAATCATTGTGATGATTCGAACCTCTACAAAACTAGAATTATGTGCAAGAGATAAATTAACTCTACCTGTCTCCACAGTATAAGACACCAAGAACTAACAAGGTAAAATCTTAATGAACCAAGAACAAAAAAAGTTAATCCATAATCCCTAATATACTCTTTCAGCACCCCCTCCCCACAACCCATTATACTCCATCAAGGCTTTACAAATCAAATCCAAGGGCTTATAACAGAATTCAACACTTCTCATCCTCTCTTCTCCCAGTGCCATGGAAAATTAAAAGACAAAAGCTGCTCCTAGTGGGGCCAGGAGTATAACAGCATTCTGTGCTACAGCTAGAGAACTGAGGACAGAGGGAACTACAACCATAAGTGTGTGGCTACATGGCATTTTACTAAATGTGAAAGAGTCCAGCATTTAGTTGGGGTCAGTTTCATCCCCCTAGGAGTCACCTGTGGCAGATAATGAGGTTGGTAAATGTAAACTGTCAAATGTGGGAGATAGCTTAAACTTTTTTGAGGTGCAACCCCTAGGGAAAGCACCATCAAAAAGGAAGGAGTCAAAAAGTGAAATAATAGTGAAAAATAAAGGGGAAAAAAAGACTGTTACCAAATATTTTAGGAGGAAAAAAATCAGTTAGAATTTTTGAGCACAAGAAGATAAGCTAACAGAAAATATATTAATAACAGAAGATAAATAGAGTCTCTAGATCATATAAAAGAGTTCAGTAATTTATGAAGAAATACTCTAAGAAAAAAGAAAATGAATTAACACTTGATGAGGCAGAGGAACATGAGGGCTCTCAGGAGAAAATGAAACATTAGCCCCATGTTACCGAATGGTTTAAAAGAGAAATGAGAATTCTAAAAACATAAGTTATGGCATGCAGAGCAGAAAAAATTGCTAGAACAGAAAAAATTTCTATATATGTTGGCAAGTGTCACCAAAGAAATAAAAGAGCAAATAACTCATTTGGAATGCAAATACAGAGAAGTAAAGAAAAATCAGGAAGAAAAGAAAAAAAGCAATAATGTTAAAAGAAAACATGATATCCATATAAGAAACACATTAATCTCAAAGACACAATGCATAAAGACAACTTAAGGTTTACAGGTATCCCAGAAGCAGGATATGACAAGCCAAAACATCTTAATAACACAACGGAAAAAATAATACAAAAAAACTACTCAGACATTCTGAACACAGAATGTAAAGTGCCAACTGAAAGAATAACACACATTGTCTCCAGAAAAGGAAAAAAAAAAAACCTATGCTGAAAACTCTAAGACGTAGCAATTAAATTTAACAACTGCAAAGACAAATGGCAAATTCTACAAGTGACTAGGAGAAAAACCTTCAAATATAAAGGAAAGCAAATCCAAATAGCACCATACTATTTGACACCTTCCAGAAACCACAGAAGAGAGTGAAATAATGTATTAATTCAAAAGAGCAAAGGTGACATACCCTGCAAATCTGAGCCCAACCATTAATGAAAAAAGATGAATGCTCAATAAAAAAGAAATACTCAAAACATTTCTAGGAAGAAAACTAGACTTGAAGAAATTATTTGATTCTCAAACACCTGAGACAAAAGGAATACAAAAAAGTTTAACAAATACAGCAACCAAGGACAACAATAACATAACAAGAGATAGCATTAAGAGATTTCTTTCTAAAAGTCCATGAGAAGAAAAGAATTAGAGAAGACAAACAGAAATGACGCAGAAGAAAAAGGCCTGAAAAATCATGAACCAATCCTAACACCCCACTTACAAGTAAATTAATGTTTTTGTGGGACTAAACTACAAAAGGGGGAGAGAGGATAAAAGAGTAATGTATGATGTACTCTAATAAAATGAAAGATTAACAATGAAGGAAAAATATGTCCAGTCATCTCTAGGGAAGAAAAGACCTCACAGGAAAAAGATCCAAAAGGAAAGAGGAAAGAAGGAAATCTTACTTCAGTTGTGAGATGGGGTACCGCTGAAAAACAGTCCTACGAGGGAAAAGAGACAATCTATAAAGGGAGATTGGAACTTTACAATGGGCATAAACTGTGGATGTGCTTCTTAGATAAAGCAGTCAACCTGCTCCCAGAGAAGGGTAATCAGAACCTCTGGGTGGGGATGGGGAACTGACATCCAGAAGAATGAGGGAGACTTGGACTTAGGGAAGAGATGGCATGGTAAATGGGTAAAAAATGACCATAGGGAAGGCAAAGTTTAATAATTAACTTCACTATCAGAGATACAGGAAAATTCCTACCATAGAATGATACACTTTCTAGTACCTGAAGGAACTTGTATTTCCAAAAGTGAGACACAACAGAAAAAGGAGGCAACATTTGTAAGACAATAACAGAAAAAAGTATTTAGAAGAAGACACCCAAAATAGGTACCTTAGAAGCTTTAATTCCACAAGGATTTTAAAAAGGACTAAAAAAGTAGAAAGGCCACAAATCCAAGAAGAAAAGTCTAGAATAGACAGAAAGTGCAGATAAATGAGAATGAGACCAGTCCTTTTTCAAAAAAAAGAAAAAATGAAATTTTAAAAACTGATTAAAGAATTTGGGGAGGAAAAGGAGGATTTTATTTTGCTACTTGGCTGACAGGGGAGTAAAGAGAAAAAGATCTAAATAATTAGATAAAAAGAAGAAATAAAAAGGAATAAGCAAAACTCTAAAACTAGGGCAATCGGTAACAAATCAGGGAGGAAGGAGCTTGATGACAAAGGAAAGAGAGCCAAATAGTAACAGGCTGCCTTAGTAGATTAAGCTAAAAAACTTGAAGAGGTAAAGTATGATGTTTGTGGAAAAGGAGGGAAAAAATTCCCTTTCATAATTTTAAATGTGAATGGATTAAACAATCCAATAAAATGAAAAACAGTGACAGATTATACAAGAAAACAACCCCTGCCAAACTGTTAATTACAAGAAACACACCTAAAATAAAGATATACAAAGAATAAAAAATGAGGCACTAGGAAAAAAATTACATTATTAAATAAATGCAAAAAAGCAGAAGTTGCAAAGAAAATCTCTGAAAAAGCAAAAACAAACTTCTCATAGAACAAAAACAGATCAATAGGTAAATTACATCATGCTGAAAGGAACCAAAGATAACAAATCAATATCAGTATTAAACTTATATGCTAAAAGGAATTAGCATCTCAATTCATAAGGAAAAAAGTAAACGAATTACAAAACATAGAGTAATACAATAGTGTTGAGCGACTTCAATATTCCTCTCTCAGTTTTGGATATGTTTGAAGGAAGGAAAAATAAAAAAGGAAATATAGAATAGAACAAAGTTTTGAAGAAATTAGAGCTAAAAGACTAATGACATCTTCTAAATGGGACTACTAAAGGACAGAAATAGAAATAGATAAGAGATCCCTCAGCACCACATTGAGACTTTATAATAAGTGATTAGTTATTAGAGCACTGAGATATTGCAGATAAATGTAAAAAAGTTAAATCAGTAAACATCTTTATAGACTATAATGCAAAAAATATATAGTAATCAATTCCTGAAGCAAAAAAAAGAGACACAAACCCAAATGAAGATATAATTATGTCCAAAAAAGTAATAAAGATGAAATAACCTACCAAAATGACTGGAATGTAGGTAGAGCAGACCTCAGGGTAAAAGCCAATCCCTCTGAACAATACAACAAAATAAAAGAGAGAATTAATTATTTGAATAAACACTTAAAATTAGAAAGTAAACAAATAAATAAACATAAAATACATACAAAAGAGATATTAAAAATTAGAGGAAACAGTAAACTGGAAATAAAACATAGAAATGATAAATAAAAGGAAAGCTAATTCTTTGAAAAGATTAAGAAATTTATAAACCTACGGAAAGAAAAGTTCATCACCAAAATAGTCAATGAATAAGATGATATCACAACAAAACCAGAAATTAAAATAATTATTGAAACCCAATATATATAGTCATATGCTAACAAAACAGAGAACACAAAAGAAATAGAGAAAACTTTCAAAACTATAAAATACTCAAACTAGGAGAAAATCAAAATGAGATCTTAAGTAATCCAATCTTTCAAAAATGAAATAGAACTTACTAGGAAAGGAAAATAATTCCTGATGAATTCAAGGGAAAATATGATTAAATTTTAAAATAACAATAAAAGAACAAATTAAAAGTGGCTAGGTATTTAGGTTCATCTGAAAATACTTTGGAGGTTTTAATGGACAAAAGGCTACGTATTAGTCAAATATATGCTGACAGACAAAAAACTTTATCATAGCCTGCATTGAGAGGTATAACATCCAGTAAAGAAAGGAGGTGATAGAAAAATATAACTGCTAATTCAACCTATGATACAAATATAATCTCAATACCTAAAACAGAGAAAGACAAAAAACACTACAGACCAATATTTTTAGTGAATATCAATGCAAATTTTTAAATACAATATTAGAGAAAAGATTACATACTAAAAAAAACAATAATTAATAATAGCTAAAATTTATATAATTTTGCTTGCAGCCTTTGAAAAATGTAAAGAGCACTGTGAAGTTAAATCTCTTGCCCAAGGTTGCACAGCAAGCACATGTCAGAAGGAAAACTTGAACTCAGGTCTTCTGGCTTCAAAGGTTGGCTCTTTATCCACTATACTATGCTTCCTCAACTAATAAGATGAAATATAAAAGGGATAAATATACAGTTTTACACTTGAATTTAATAAGACAATTTGACCAAAATAACAATAATAACAAAAATAGGAATAACTTCTATGTTTGCAGGCACTTTACAAATAATTAACAATAACCCTTTGAGGTAAGTGCTAATATTATATTCATTTTACAGATAACGAAACAAAGGCAAGCAGAAATTAAATTACTTGCCCAGGGTTCACATGCCTAGTAAGTATCTGAGGCTAGGTTTAAACCCTGATCTTGACTCCTGGTTCAGTGATCTATATCCACTGTGCCTTCATGAGTACAATATAAAGAAAAAGTGGCTAGGTATTTAGGTTCATCTGAAAATACTTTGGAGGTTTTAATGGACAAAAGGCTACGTATTAGTCAAATATATGCTGACAGACAAAAAACTTTATCATAGCCTGCATTGAGAGGTATAACATCCAGTAAAGAAAGGAGGTGATAGAAAAATATAACTGTAAATATATATATACATATATATGTGTGTGTGTATGTATGTGTATCTATATTTATATGTTTCTATATATCTATCTATAGGCATATACAGATGTATATACACATGTACATAGTTATATGTATCAACAGATCTACATATATAGATCTATAGACATACAGATTTATAAATCTATAGATATCAATAGATCTATGATACATACACACATTTACTTCTATCCTAGATATACATGTATACATATCCATAGATCTATAATGCTCTACAGAGAAATGTAGTTATAGATAAAGATAAACATCTACACTCATATATAGCTAAGAATATCCAGAATAGGATGACTAGAAAAGAGGATTGAAGAGAAGGAAGACATGTTATTTGCATTCAATTATCTGAAAGAGGACTAGATTTCTCTTAATTGACCCCCAAAATTAAAACCAGAAGCAACAAGCAAAAGGCACAGAAAAGCAAATTAACAATAACAAAAATTTTCCTAACAATTGGAGATGTCTAGAAGTAGAATGTGCTACCAAGGGCAGGAATAAGCAACTCCTCATTGGAAACCTTCAGGCAGAGGCTGGATGATCAGCCTCTTGGTGGAGTAGATGACTGATCAGGAAGCTAGAAAAAAGGATAAGAGTTAACTTCCAATTTTTGAAATTCTATAAGTAGTAGGGACCCAAAATCTTAGAGAATTCATAAGGGGAAAATCCCGAGGACTTAAGTGGTCTACAAGCTCTGTATAAGCCAGACCATATGATGTGCCTTTAGAAGGCTAATTTGATTTTCAGGTAGATTAATCGAAGTAGTGTCCAGATAAAGAAAGGCAATAGCACCAAATGTTCAAACAGAGAATGGATAACCATTTGGCATGGATGTTGCAAAAGGGATCCCTGAACTTGATGACTTTTAAGTTTCCTTTCAAATTTTATGTTTCTGAGTTTCTAGTAATAAAAGATATTTAAATATGCACACTTATTATCTCCAACCTATTGTACTTCAGATAAAGTATTGTGTTTTCAATACTGCTTTAGGCATCTATTATTAGACAAATGACATTAAGAAAGAATACACTGAATCCACCTACGAAATGGAGAAACTTTAAACTTTTTTTTCTTCCAGTAATATATGTTCTAAATTTACTCCAGCAGGGAACTTTTCAATAAATGTTAAACTAAACAATACTTATGATTGATAAAGAGATTAAAAACCCCACAATGTTCAGCTATTTAAAACTCTAAAGCTAAGCATTTAGAAAGTCTATAGTGAGTCATACTAATTTATACAGGTCTTATAAAACTGTGGCTTACTCAAGATTCACAAAGCAACCTGACCACATATGGATGTAATAGCAACACTGTACAGGCCACAAAAATACTAGGGTATTTTTTTTTCAAGTTTTTGAAAACATTTAATTGGCCCATTGGTCAATATCTCTTAATGAAATTTTCTATTCAAATGGATATTAAGTCTCTTGGAATCTGGAAAAATAAACATTTACAGAAATATTTATTCTTTGTTCTAATTTCTTCTTCATATGCTGTATGGCTTAGTCTTTATTTTTTAGAAATCTGACAGTAAATCTTTTTTACTTAAGCTTATCAAATAGCCGATATTTATTTAGTGGTACGGGGAATTGTGGGTTAAGTTTTCTCAGGGTGAGTTGCTGACTATCTCCATTTCTGACAGTTTAAACTTGGTTCTTGGAATTCAAGTAATGGATTAGTTGCTAAAGCTATAAAGTTTATATTTAAAGCACTGGATCAAGAAAAATTATTGCACAGGACCTGCAACACAATACAGCTAGCCCAATTCACCAAATGGAGCTAATGGCAATGCAGCTTTGTAAATAGCTACCAAAATCACACAGCTTACTGTCCCCAATAGAGATACAGTGGTAATCAGTATTCTTTTCATCTCACCTGACAAATCGTTTCCCTCCCCGGGAGAGGAGACCAGTGGCTATTTCCCAGGGTGTTAATGTCACTCATACCACATGCCACAAAGCTGTTTTGTGTCTGCCTGTAAAGTCCAACAGGATGTATGTGTGATTCAAACTTTCTGCTGCTAACACTTTCCCATTAATTATAACTCTTACTGGAAATCACTGTATAGAAGCAGATGTTCTTAGCCCAGAATGTGAAGTACATATAATGGCTCAAAAGAACTGTTTATTACCCAATAACACAAAAGAAAATTAAAGTACAGAGCCTTTAAAAATTTGAGGAACTAGTCATACCACACAGCACTGCACAACTGATTTGCTCCTGCTCCTCCAGTAAAACAAACAAAAACAAAAACATCCCTACCAGCAACAGGAGACTTCATGGTTCCATCTGCACCTTTCCAACCCCTGCTATCAGCTCTCCAAGAAGAGCTGGCCTCTACTTGAAGGTCTTCAGAAAACTATACTACATCCAGAAGTAGCCCACTGGATTTCTGAATAGCTTTGTTAGGTAATTTTTCCTTTCATCAAGTTTAAATCTGCCTCTGTAATTTCTACCTTATACTACTAATTCTTCCTTCTGGGAGGAAGTAGTAAAAGATCTAATCTGTCTCCCACTTCACAGCCCTTTAAATACAGCCCTTCAAACACCTGGACACAGCTTACGCATCCTTGCCGGATCTTCTGTTTTCCAAACTAACAACCACTCGTGTTTTGTTTTGTTTTTCATCTGATCATCATCTGGCTTCTCTTTAGTTTTTCAGCATTCTTGTTGCCCTCTCCAGGACTCATTCTAACTTGTTTATAACTTTCCTAAAATGTGGTGCTGGGAATACAATACAGCGTTCTGAATCTCTTCTAACAAGGGCAGAGAACAACAGAACTATTGCTTCATTGTGGGTAGAATGTCCCTCTCAATGCTACCTAGAATAGTCTCAATATTTTTAGCTACCATGTCAAACTCAAAATGAACTTGTAGTTCACTAAAACCTCCAGATATCTTTCATAGAAACTGTTGTCTACCATGTCTCTGTATTGTTAATGGAACAGGGAGATCTTTCTTGCCCACTGATAGGCCTGTGTGACCTAATTTGAGCCTGAGTTATATGGAAGTCCAAGTCACACGAGCCTGTGGTGGGAGAAGCTTGCCTAACAGGTGGAGCAGGAAGTGGGAGTGAGGCAGAGCTGGGAGACAGAGAGCAGGCAAAGCAGAGGATCTAACAAGGCTTGGGATGTTGGTGTTCCCTGCACTGGTGATGTGTATGGACTTCGTCTTAAAGAGAACGCTTGGGGTATTTGTGCTCCCTGAACTGGCAATGTGGATAGACTTTTTTGCTACAATGATACATTTGGCTTACTGGTGTTTGAATAAATGTCTTGGTTTCATTTTCAAGGAAGAAAGTCTGTCATATATTTCAATTCAAACCTGGAAATACACCTGCATATTCATAGCAGCTGTTGTGGGTATTGCATTAGTGAAATAGTCTCTTCCATCCTTTACCTGTTTTTTAAATGCAAACTTAGAGGTTTACATTTATTCTTATTACATCCAATCTGGCCTCAGAAATTTAATAACTGTGGAACTGGAAGAGTCACTTAAACTCTGTCTACCTCAGTTTTCTCAACTGTAAAATGGGAATAATGATAATAGCACCTACCTTGTAGGGTTTTGTGAAGATCACATGAGATATTTATAAAACACTTAGCATAGTACTTGGCACATAGTAGGTTCAAATGCTCATTCCTTTCTCCCTTACATTTCATCTAGTCACATCAAATATATTTTCAGATGTTTTTATATGCTTTTTAAATGTTTTTTTTTCTCTTCTTCCTCCTGGCATCCAAAACAGGATGGCTCTCTGGTAGGGGTGAATGGAACAGATACTGGGAGAAATTCTTGTGATATAAAAAGCAAAAGATATTTAAAAAAAAACAATTTTTTTGTCTTTTTGGAGGGGGAAGGCAGGGCAATTGGGATTAAGTGACTTGCCCAAGGTCACACAGTCAATAAAGTGTGTCAAGTGTCTGAGGTCATATTTGAACTCAGGTCCTCCTGACTCCAGAGCCAGTCATCTACTTCACTGCACCACCTAGCTGCCCCCCCCCCCATTTAAAAAAAAAAAACAATCCATGCAGTCTCGATTTGACCCTTTATTTAGCTGTGTTGAGAACTTTGGGATCCAGATTCTGATTTCTTACATGTCAACTATTCCTCTCATTTTCATGAAATCTGCAAATATAAGAAGCTTACCTTTGATGCCTTCATTCAAATCAGTGATAAAAATATAAAATGGCATAAGCAGGGCCAAGGACAGATCATTAGCACACTCGATTATAGAGATGTCATCAGATTTTATTGACGACACTTTGGACCGGGTTCAAAAAGCAGTAGAAAATCAATCCAATTGTACTATCATCTGTCCCATATTTCTCTATCTGATCCACAGGCATAGCACCAAAAGATTTTGCCGAATGTTTTGCTGAAATGTAAATATGTCTAGTAGTATTTCCCTGATCTACCACATAATAATCCTGTCCAAAAAAAAAGAACATGAAGTTAATGTGGCATGACTTGTTTTTAATAACACTGTGCTTGCTTTTTAGTATTTACTGGTTTCCTTTCTTCTAAGTTCCCACAAATCATCCCTTTTAATGTTATCTAGAGCTTTTCAAGGAAATATAATCTCACTCATGTGTAGTTTCTGTAATCCTCCCTCTTTCCTTTTTAGAAAATTGAAGCATTTGCGCTTCTCTAGCCCCATTCACCCAGCAACACCACCACCCCCTTCTAGGCCCAGAAATCACACCTAGCAGTTCTTTCAGAAATGCAGTTTGTCAAGTCTTGTAACTTGAACTCACTAAGGATTGTCAAGTCAAATCAAGCCAATAAGTATGTTGAGAAAGCAGATTCAGTTGAATGATGAGGTCAGAAACCTGGGTGCAGAGAGTTAAGAAAACAGTGAGAGGAGAGGAAATGGAGACACTACTCGTAGACAGCTTTCACAAAAAAATTTAGTAACAAAAGGAAGGAGAGCATAGGATGATAGCTAGAGGGAAGGAAGAGACAAAGCAAGGGAGAAGTTTTTGAGGCTGGGGAATACAGGGGCATATTTGAAGTCAGAGGGAGGGGAAACAGCCGGTAGACAAGGGCATACTAAAGGTGTTTAGGAGATTAGAGATAAGAGATGAGGCGATGTGGTGAAGACAACAGGATGAAATGGAACAAAAGGGGTGCGTAGAAGCCTTAGCCTTGGCAAGAAGAGTCACTTCTCCACGTGAGATGGGGTGAAGGAGAAGAGAATGGGGGCAAACATCTGAGCTTTATGGTATTTATTTCCTAATCATCTCATTTGCTTTGATTTTCCAATCTCTGCTATTCATTTTTGTTCTTTCTTTCCTAGTCTAAAGAGGGAGAAGGAATTTTATAAATCATTTTCCGACACCCCTCTGATTTTACTGATACAGAAATAAGGAGGAGGGGAGGGAAAGGGGGAGGGAAGCAGATAGGTAAGAGCTTTATTTTCTCCATTTTACAGTCAAAGAAACTGAGACAAAAAGAGTTTAAGCGACTTACTGAAGCCTGATGTCTGTGTAAATGTCTGAGGCCTGATTTTAATTCGGATCTTCCTGATTCCAGGCCTAGTACTCTATCCACTGCAATGCAGCTGCCCTTGATTGAAAAGTTTTAGGGAAATGATTCCCAGAGTAACTGTTCTCAAACTTCCTTTACACTCTTAAAAATGAATGAGAAGCCCAAAGACTTTTTATGTGGGCTATATCTATCCATATTTACCATAGCGGAAACTGAAATGCCTTCATATTATTATAAAAAGTTTTAACCTCACAGACCCCCTGAAACAGTCTTGGGGACCCCCAACGGTCTGCAGATCATACTCTGAAAACTGCTATTCTAGGGTGTGCACTTTTAAACATTTAAACTTTTAAAGTGTTAATGTTCTGAGTCTTACTTAATCTTCACTGTGGAAATTTGTTTCTGTTATTTGAGAAAATTGTATTTCCAAAATTGTGTTAAAAGAGATTGTCAAAGGCATGGGGTAACTTTGCCTGCCTTTTTTGACTCTCTAAATGGAAATGTTTAGAATGAATTTAATCACAATTACTTAAAATTGTTTCTGGCAGACTTGGGTGAATTTTCTATATAGGTACTAAGTAATAAAGGCAATGTGTGAATAACCGCAAGGCCACTCTGTAACTGTTACAACACAATGAGTCTTTGTGTAAAAGATATGGTTGGGAAAGGAACAGGCTCTTCATATATCAATAGTAAAAGTTAAAAGACAGATAGTTTGAAGGATGCCTTGATACTCAGAATCTGCAAAAGACCTAGAAGAAGGCTGTCAGAGCAATGACAGCATCTCTATAGAAGAAATGAGTAAGAGTTGCATAAGGACAAAAGGTATGGACAGATTGTGATCAACATCAATAAGATCATAAGCCTATTCAAATGGTTAAATACATAAATCCATGCACATAATACAGGTCTTTTATAATTTGTGTATTCTTCTTTAGATGATCACCTAGTTGAAAATCATAAATACAGTTTCAGTTGATTTTTTACTTAGTACCAAACAGAAATGAAACATGTTTATCAATTTTTTTTTAAATCAAGTCTTCAAAGTGAAATAGGGATTTTTCTCATGCAACCAGTTTCTTTTTATTGCTTCAATTTACTGAGAACAGGTTCCTTCATGGAACTAAGTCTTAAAGGTAGGAATTCATTTTCTAAATGTCCATCTACCAGGGTAAGAGAGCTGAGATTTCTGTGGGAACCAATTCACATGTGGATTCCACATTTTTTAACACTTCTCAAAATAAACAGATGATGACTGAATCAAACATTTCTAAAATTGTGGTTCACCATTAAGATATAGAACATTATTTCCATGACATATACATCAAACATATGTCCCTGAAATTCATTTCAAAATTCAAATAAAAAACTCGGTTCCCAGAAATATGTATGTGTATGTGTCTACACATACACATACACATACATTTCTTGGAACATACACACACACATATTTCTAGAAATATATATACATCCTCCCCCCCCAGGAATCAGGTTGGGGGGAAAAAACACACAGTTTATGTGATGAACCTATATGTCCTACTCAATGGAAAGAAAACACATATAACAGAATATAGAAAACAAAGAGGATATTGTAACTGCTCTTCATAGACTAAACCCCAATCCTGACTAGACTTCTTTCAATTCATGTTAGTGGTTACCACATACTGGCTCAGAACCACCCCCAACCATTTACTGGAAAACAACTCAAATACAAAAAGACCAAAACTTCCCATCACAGGTTTTGTTTTTTTTTTTAAGGATTAAATTATCTCTATGGGTAAAGAAGTGATATATAAAAATAGGGATAAAATTTAATACAAAATAACAATTTAGCTGACATCTATTTCAACAAAATCCTGCTGAAGGTTGTTATTGTTAAATGAAATTTTATGAATTTTTTAAATGTGATTTCATCAGTGCAAATAACTCTTAGTATGGAAATTCCATCCACCAATGCAGACCAGCAACTTATCTGTATAGTCTTAGAGAATTCACCAAGGCACTGAGAGGCTAAATGTAGTATCTACAGTTGTACATCTAACAGGCATCAGAAAGGACTTTAACCTAGGTCTTCCTGACTCTAATGTTAGCTCTCTCCACTTAAGCCATGCTGCCGCCTCTCATGGAGTTTTAGCAGAATCTCTTTGTTGTAAAGTTCTAAAGTATTCATGAATAGCTTTAGCCAAGAGTGAGCCAACACAAAGACTACAAACAAGTAGAAATATTGTCAGTGTATCATTTCCCAAAGATGTGCATTACATGTCTTAAATGGTGGTGTGACTAAGATTTCTAAAGATGCAAAAATGTGAAAATACATTGTTGTTCTTAACAAAACTGACCTGAATAAAAGAATTAGCAAAGTAAAGGAGGGAATGATTTTCTCTCAATATCCAATTGAGAGAATATATTCTTCTGAGCTTGAAGGAGAAAACTGAATCCTCATTATCTTTTCTGTGTGACTTTTCTATACTTAAATACATCTGAACATTTTGAAAATCTTATATTCCATAAAATTTCCAAAAATCACTATAAAAGGTTTTATTTTTAAACATAAGATACTCATTATGTACTTCATTTCATGTTTACTAAACCCATGACACTGCATATATGAATGCTTGAAGAAAGGAAAACACTGTATAACCAATGCTGGACTACCAGTTAATCTCCTGAATTTAACTAGAACAAAGCTAATGTAAAAATCCATTCATGGGAAATCAAGTGAAAGGAATTTTCTTGGACTATGTTCTCTTTCAGAGTACTGAACAAGCTTTTTTCAACCTTTAGGATTGTCATCTGAATATCCATTTTAGCCAAGAGGAAGCGAAAGAGATCATTTTATTTGACAACACCGAAGAAAATAATTGGTTCTCTTAGAGAATTATTCCACTTTGAGAAAATTCAGTGAGAAATACTGATAGAATTCGTAAAGCCAAACAAGGCTGGGTTTGGGGGATTTGTTGTTGTTGTTGTTGTTGCTTTTAATGAAAGACTTGGCCTCTACATTGTCTTCTTTCATTTTCTTACATGACTTACTACAAAGAAAGCAAATACCCTAGGCCAGCCAAATTTCTAATCACTACCACGTGATGATTAGAATCACACTGGGGGCATACTGAACCTACAGCACAGGTTGAAGACAAAAAGAAACTGAGGTGTTCCTATAATAAGCATATACCAACAAGTACTTACAATAAGTAATACTTCTTGATATTTTTTTCAAGCAATATAAGGGAGAAATTATCCTAAAATTAAAAAAAAAGATAGCCCTTTCTTTTTGCCATTTGTTACTTTATTAAACTAAATTAGTTTGAGAACTTCAATAAATACAAGTTAACATTTTCAGTCTTCAACAAGAGTAAAAATTTGAATTATTATTTTCAGAATGGTTACATTTTACCCTAATCCTAGAATACATGTTTTCATATCTACACAGTAATGTCAAAGATAAATAATATTTTGCTATTCAAGTTTAAATTAGTTACTGTGCATAATTCAATGATCCATGATTTAATCAACATGGGCATTGTCGCCACTGATCTAGTTAATAACCCTGTTAAGACTCAGTAAACACCTTTGAGAACTGCTGTGGCCAAAAACCAGTTAATCTCTGTAGCCAATCAGTTGATGAGCCTCTCCTAACTTTTAACAGGCTGATCTCTAAACTACAGGCATAAAACCCATAAATACACACCTATACTCGTGGCCTCTCCATCTCCACTCCTAACTCACCTCACTTTTTAGATTATTCTATCTCCCACCAGATGCCTTACCCATTTAATGATAACTCTACCTTCAGGCCATCTCACTGATTGCTGACTATCTGCCCAGAAATGCTGTTATTGGGGCACCCCTGCCACCACGATCACTTTACTACCTTCCCATCCCCACCAGTTCAATTCATTCTCTGGACTACTCCATTCCCAACCAGTTGCCTTGCCCTTGCTATGACACTCCCAATCCAACCCATCTCCATCTGATTTCTAGTTCCCCCTTTATGATCAACCTAACCCTATTAGAATATATGCTTCTTGAGAATAAGGACCACCTTGTCTTCTCGTCCTTGTATCTCTAAAACTTAGCACAGTGCCTAGCATGTAGCACTTTTTAAAAAATGCTTGTTCTATCATCTATTAATTGAATGATTTCTTTATCTTGATAGTAATACCAGAGTTTCTGTCCCATTGATATAACCTTCAAGAAATCAGGGTCACTTGCACATAACATTCATATTTACTTTAGTGTTACCAAAAGAGTATTAGGAGTCCTTTGCATGGAAGAAAAGAATTATCCGGTTCCTATAACAAAATTACTTCTAAAGCCTATTATCCAAAATGTTCCTTAAATTAAGAAAGTGCTATTTTTCTTATTAAAAACGAAGTACCTTCCACCAAAGTCCTCATCTCAGGCCTCCTAATGGTGTGGAAATAATTCCTGTGTTTGCAAAAGTTCTAACAGAAAAGTGAGCCCTGGCAGATCTTGTTATGCTTTATAGAAGAGGTGTCAAAAATGCATGGAGCCTACAACTTTCCTCAGTGTGGCAGGAAGCAGATTAAAATGTGATGGAAAATAGTTTTAAAAATAAAAATACAATAAAACATAGATAATGTTAATATGTGGTTTTCTAAGTCAGTATGAAAGCTCACAGGGATCCTTATGTATGGTTTAATGGCCTCCATTTCTATTTGAGTTTGACCCCACTGCTTTGTAGATTCTGAGTATGAACTTGCTGATGCATTACTTTTCTGGGAAAGACTCCTCTAAGAGTCATCTCCACCATTTAACACATATGCTATCCTCATATGCCTTCTTACCTTAGCTATAACAGAACTAGAATTTTGGGTGTAAGAATTTTCATAAGGCTGCTCAGAACATAGAAAAACTTATTTATTATCTAAAGTCTTTTTATGTTAAATTTTATTTGTTTCAAACAACAAAAACCCACTTTCTCTTTCCCCTACTCTCAATGAGAAAGAAAAACAAAACCTCTACTACAAACGTGTAGTCAAGCAAAACAAATTTCTGCACTAACCATGTCCAAAAATAAAATATTTCTGAAATTGCACTCTAAATTCATCATCTATCAGGAAGAGAGTAACATGTTTCATTATGAGACATCTGGAACCTGAGGTGGTCCCTGTGTTGATCAGACTTCCTAAATCTTTGAAAGTTGTTTGTTTTTACAATGTTGTTGTTAGTATATAAATTGTTCACCTGCATCGTTCTGCTCATTTCACTCCACAATAATTTATACAAGTCTTCCGAGACTTTCTGAAATCATCCCTTTTATCACTTCCTAAAACACAATAGTATCCCATCACATCCATACACCATAATTTGTCCAGACATTCCCCAACTGATGCCACCCCCTCAGTTTCCAATTATTTGCCGCTACAAAGAAGGCTACTAGAAATATTTTTATATATCCTTAGAGTCTGTTTTCTTTGGTAATAATCCTTTCTTTAATATACCCTCCTTCTTACTCCCCTCTTTTCAGTTTTCCCCTTTCCCCACTCTTTTTCTATTTAATGTATTTCTGTACCAAACTGTGCATTTACATTCTTTTCTCCTTTGATCAATTCAGGTAAGAGTAAAGTTCAAGTATCATCTCCTCCCACCATTTCTTCCTCCATTTTGTACAAACTTCTCCATGCCCAACCCAATTATGTGAGATAATTTTCCCTACCTCTCCTTTTTCCCCCTCTTCTAATGTATTCCTCTTCTATTCCCTTTCCATTCTTCTTTTAAGATCATCATAACAGAAGTACTTTTGGGACTTCTGTCTAATTAGACTCCTTATGTGATCCCTGAAAATGATAGGATTTGCAGTGGACATGATGTCCCCATATTAGAATGCAAACCGTTTGTTCTTGTTTAATCCTTTCTCATTATTCATTTGTATTTACTTTTTAAAAAAATATATTTCTCTAACTCCTATACCTGAACTTCAAAGTTCCTACACAGCTTTGGTTTTTTCATCAGGAATGCTTGGAAATCCTCTATTTCATTAAAGATCTATTTTCTCACCTATAAGACAACACCCAATTTTTGTTGCATAAGTAATTCTTAGTCGCAACCCTATATTCTTTGCCTCCTAGAATTCCACATTCTAAGCTCTCATGGTGTGTGATATTAACTATGACTCCTCAGTACTTGTATCCTTTCTTTTTGGCTAAAAGTATTTTTTTTTCTTTGCCCTAAAAATTCTGGATTTTGGATTTAATGTTCCTTGCAGTGGTCATTCTGGGTTTTCCTTCAGGATGTGACTAGTGGATTTTTACCATTTCCACTTTGCCCTTTGGTTCTAAGAGATTTGGATAGTTTTCTTTCATGATTTCTTGAAATATATCTGGGCTCTTCTTTTTGCAGTCTTTTTGACTGTGCCTTATTTTATCATTTCTATTTTTTTAGAGAATTTATTGCTTAAGTAAGGTTTTACAACTCCTATGCCAAGCTGTTAATTCCCTTTCCAAGATTTTCTTCCATAGTTCTTGGTTTTTTTCCTATTTTTTTTCCTCTATTAGTCTCATTTAATTTTTTTTAAATTCTTAATTTTCTTTTCAAACTCTTGTTTCATGTTTTTCTAAGATATCTAGTTGAATTTGTGCTCAAGCTGTGTTTTACTTTAGCCTTTTCTTATAAATGTTTTGGAGTCATTCTTTTCTTCTAGTTTTGAGCATTCCAACCACCATAATCATTTTTTTAATGATGGGATCCTTTTCTTGCTTGCTCACTCTTCCAACTTATTTCCTGACTTCTGGCTAGGTTTTATGTACTTCTGGAGGTAATATCTCAGCTGAACTTGAGGCTCCTCTTGGGTCCTTCTATGGCTCTCTTGGGGATACTGAGTACCGTGCTATTCCAGGATCTCAGGGGCAAATTAGGTTGAAGACCTGGAAGCTTTCAGTATTCCCAAAGCCACCTGATTCAGAGTATGATCCTTGTCCACCTGTTTTGAGCCCTTCAAGTTCCTGATCTGGGTTTAAGCAACAAAACTGTGGACTCATCCTATTTGGACTCAGTCACTACCAGATAGCAAGAAAGCTCCACTGGTTCAAAATGACAGAACTACAGGCTCTCCTTGGTCTGGGACTCCTGCCCCTTCAAACTGGGCTAGTGGCTAAAACCAATACTATTTCTCTCCTGGAGTCAGTGCAACACAACTATAGTTTGCTTGTGAAATGGCTCCTTGTTCAGTACACAGCCTAGGACCCACAACCACTCCTTATCCTGGAATGTTACCTGTAGGTGTAGACCCCTTTCTCAGTCTGCCCTAGAGGTGTGGCCTGGAACTGGTTAGTCAGTTATGTAGCAGTCGATACCTGTTCTTGTTCAAAAGGTCAGACTCTTCTGTTTGGATCTAGGGCTTCTTCCCCTAGTACACTTCTCCCTCCATTAGAATGGCTGTTCCTAGCTAGACCTTGTCCTCTGGGTACATAGACCTCTCTGTATGTCTCCCTTTGCCAACCAGGACTAGGAAAAATAACTCATTGGGATTTTGGGATTCTTTGCCTGGATTTTTTCCATCAAGACTTGGTCTGGTGAGTTTTCTAGATCTGTGTGGATTACAAGTATATATAGGTCGTGTGTGTGTGTGTGTGTGTGTGTGTGTGTGTGTAATAGCTCCGCTGTACTTTTTCCTAGGTGAAGATTAAAGAACTGATAAACAATATTCACTCTGAGAGTCATCACCTCCAAAAACAGGAAATAAGAGATTCTAATGAGGACTCAAGAGAAAACAAAGGTATATATTCCAAGGAGTCAAAGAGGAAGGAGTATGCAGTTTGTACACACAGTGCACTGGAGTCTGCCTCAAAAGGTTCCTGATATGGTACAGCTACTAAAAATTAGCTAAGTGTTTCTATATTCTTTAGGAAACCATGCACTTCTTGAGATTGCAAAGAATTAAATATGAAAATAGAACAAGGGATCAGATATATAAGGACTCTAGGCAAAGCAGAGCAGCCTGGATGTGGAGCTGGGTGCCTGGGTATATTCTTTCTTCTTTTATGAATTTATTTGCTGTCCTGATTGCCCTCTGGGGAGTTGTATTATCTGTCTCATTGGGGCATCCTGTGTCAATTTGTGTGCCTCTGTTGTCTGATATCCAAGAGATAACAGATAATAGGTATGTACATACGCAAAATTATAAGGCATAATCAGAGAACACTCTGAGCCACAAAACTCATTTTTGGGAGGGGGGAAGGGAGAGTTGAGGATTCCAACAACATCTGCCCTATGAAAACTACTTGATTTATTTTGTCATCTATTGTCTCAATTATCCCATCATTTTCATTCAAGGAACATGCTGTCAAGCTCCAATAATCTCTCACACAGGCACATTCACAATGAAAATAAAACTATATAGCTGTCACTGACCTTGGGACAAAGTGGGCAGTACCAAACCCTTGGTTGTATTCTGTACCTAAAATTCCAGGTCAATGGCAACAGCCTAGTAAACTAGACTTCCTTCATTTTTTATTTAATAATTTTCAGTCATGTCTTCCTCTCCATGAACCCTTTTTGGGGATTTTCTTGGCAAAGATATTGGTGGTGTTTTGCTATTTCCTTCTCCAGCTCATTTTATAGATGAAGAAACTAAGGCAAATAAGGTTAGGTAATTTGCCCAGGGTCATACAACTAGTAAGTGTATGAGGATAGATCTGAATTCAGGTCTGATTTCAGTCCCAGCACTCTATCCACTGTGCCACCTAGCTTCCAAATATCCTCAAGAGCATACACAATAGAGGGGCAGCTAGGTAGCACAGTGAATTGAATAGAGCATCAGCCCTGGAGTCAGGAGGACCTGGGTTCAAATCTAGCCCTAGACACTTGACACACTTACTAGCTGTGTTAATTTGGGCAAGTCACTTAACCCCAATTGCCCTCCAAAAAAAGCATATAGAGGGGTGGCTAGGTGGTGCAGTGAATAGAGCACCTGCCCTGGAGTTAGGAGGACCTGAGTTTAAACCCAGCCTCAGACACTTAAGACAAAACAAGCCGTGTGACCTTGGGCAAATCACTTAACCCCAAATGCCCTACCTCCCCCCCTACAAAAAATAATTTTTAAAAAAGTACATACAATTAAAGGTAACAGAATAAGAGTGATACAAAGGGAACATCACATGAGAATACAAATACCACACAGATGTACAAAGAATATTACCCAGGGACAGCAGGTCTTGTCACCTCTAGTGACAAGCTCTCTCAGCAAAAACTCTTGTTTTGCCAAATACCAGGTAATCTACCTTGTTTTATTATAACATAAAACACGTCCCTTTTTAGCCTATCCTCTAATTTCCACAAATTTTCTGAAAGTACACACACGGTCTGAAATGACCTACTTCCTCTATCGAGTTCTTGAGATTTATCCCTACAACCAAACAGGTCCGAAACCTCCCATTTTCTAGGAACTTTTCTCTAACTTTCTGGAGCAATGTTAGTGATTTCTGACAAAGTCTGACTCCTACTTTACTTACCTGCCTATTACATTCATTTTCAGTGGGTTTATTTATAAAGTATAAGTTGTGTCTTTCTTCAATTTTCTCTCCTTTTAAAAACTCCCCAGAAAATGCCCAATTTTTTGTTTTCACTTGAGTGTCTGAAACTATGAAAACATAACAACAATATCACTGTCACTGTCCTTATCTGCCTTTGTTTATGAATTTCCAAGAGAAGGTAGTGGGGATACTATGCGTCTAACTAGATCTGAACAGGACCTAGCATAGAGCCATAAACAAACAATTATTCAACAAGTGCTCTGAGAAGCTCAGATGATGAAAGAACGAACCCTTTTAATCCCAAATTAGATCTGCCTCAGCTGAGATCCTGGTTCCCAAGAGCCTGGGCCCTGTGCCCATGATATGGTGAGAGAGCTTAGACCATGAATACTAGAAGGCAAACACTCAGTTATCAGGTATGAGAACAGACTCTCGTGCATTCATTCCCCCTCCTTCAAAGACGGCCTCCATAGGAACCTATATCTAGAAGGCATAAAATACTTGAGGAAAAGTAACCATTCTGACCATCAGCACAACACTCCATAAAGAACTGCTCTAACCATTCTACTTTTAGGAGAGGACTTTCAATCCTCCCATCTCTCCTCTTTGAAGGTATAAAGTTAAATATAAATCAGACAAGTTCTAACCTTCACAAAAGTTACAAATATCTTGTAGAAGTTATAAGACACATTTACAAATAGAATACTCTATAAAATTTTAATAAATATATGTACAAATAAATATAATAGCTTAAAAAAGGAAAATAACCCTTAAGAATATAATTGACAACCTAGTTCTACTCCTGACTTTTCTACTAACTGTGCGTGTTACCTTGGATAAGTCACAATTTCCCTGAATCTTATTTTCCTTATCTATAAAATTAAGGGTGTTGAATCTCCAAGTTCCCTCCCAAGTCTAACATTCCCAGGACCACAGAATTTCGGAACCTCAGAAGTCATCTAGTACAATCTATAACTGAACAGGAATTCCTCTCTGTACTAACCCTAAAAAGTGGTCATCCAGCATTGATCTTAAGACTTCTAAATTTGATAATGGGAGAAGAGAGACAGAAAGGGGAAGAAGAGAGAAAGAAAGGGAAGGAGATAGAAAGAGAGAGAGAGTAAGAGGCAGAGATAGAGAGGATTTTCATTTCAAGAGATCAGGAAAGCTTTCATGGAGGAGGTGCCATCTGAGTTGAACTATGAAAGGTTAGTAGGTTGAAAACAGGAAGAAATGAGGGGGAAAGAGAGGGCATTCCAGGTATAGGTAACATAGGTATAGTTATAGTGTTAACACACCCAGACTAAAAGAGATATGCCTAAGGACCACATATATTCCAGTTTGACTGAAGGGTACTCTTATGCAACAGGAAATTGTCATGACAAAGCTGGAAAGGTAGGCTGGAATAAGAGACTGTGAAAGATCTTTAAAATCAGCCTAAGGATTCTGGAGTTTATGGAATAGATAATGAGAAATCACTGAAGATTTTTGACCTATGAAATGTCATGACCAGAAGATTGATTTGGAAACCATGCACCAGATATATTAGAAAGGGAGAAAGTCAAAGTGAGGAAACTGGTGAAGATCCTAGTTACAACAGTCTAGGCACAATGCAATAGGGTACCCAAACTAGTATGGTAGTCATGGACAAGATAAATATGAGAGCTCCTATGAAGAGACTTGTCCACTGACCTTAGCTATAACACTGTGTGGAAGGACTGGAATGAGGAGAAACAAATCAGTAATATTAGGAAGAAAGAAAAAAAAAAAGTAAACCCTAGCCAAAGTTTACTAGAGAAACACCCATGATTATCCCAATACTTAAAACACAGAACTTTATGATTATGTTTTGCCCCAAAGTAGTCCCAAAGACTGTGAGGAGACCTACAAATTAGGCCCTAATATGTTACATTGAGATTTAGGAAGGGAACAAAGATATGACTATGCCATATTTTTACACTTTCTCCTCTTGAGGACTCTAGTACTCATTTGCCCTAAGCATTTTGTTCCCAGATGTCTTAACAGCAATTTTCAAACTTGCAGTTCAAATCTCTTTGAACATTGCAAGGAAAAAGGTGTTACCACTAAAGTCTATAGCACTGACTTTACACGTTGTCAAAGCAGGAGCAGATTTCATAACATATCAGTCCTATTTCACACAAACTATCAAAACTACCAGCAGGGGCTGAATCAATAACTGCAGTACAACTTTAAACTTTTTTTTTCAAAAAGAAATTATAATGAAATGTATCCCTAAGAAGCAAAAAATTAATGAAGCTGTTTCTGCAGTGGAATGAAAATTCAAACAGATTATGGGCAACTTCCACTTTTTCCTGGAAACAAACCATTAAGTGATCAAATTTTCCCATAGGAACAAAGATATCACTGGAATTTTGTTCCTGATCAAGAACTCTGCATCAAATAAGACTACTAGTCTAGGGGCAGCTAGGTGGCACAGTGAATAGAGCACTGGCCTTGGAGTTGGGAGGACCTGAGTTCAAATCCAGCCTCAGACACTTGACATAAAAACTAGCCATATGACCTTGGGCAAGTTACTTAACCCCACTTACCCTGCCCTACCCCCCTCTAAAAAAAAAAAAAAGGAAAAAAAAAAAAGACTGCTAGTCTAGTACTAATAGACCACCACCCTCTTCTACTGAAGACCTAAAAGTTTTGGTTACATTTTATCAAATTCAAGCTAACATTTTTTAGTCATTCCAACTATTAAAGCCTTAAATCTTTAAGTCTACCATCTTAAGGGAGATGACAGACTTGTGAAGGCTTCTCCAAAGGGGAATTCTACACTGGATTGAAGAAAATGAGCTAAAAAGTCTTATTTATCTTTCAGATTTTCAGATTTTATGGAACCATATAGTCAATAAGATATAAAAACAAAGATGCTAACCAGAAACTCTTTTGAGCATTTTCAATCATAAAAATGATATTCCAGGTTAAAAAAAGTAAGTATAAATACACTGTGTACACTGATTCCTCCACCAAAGTCCTACTCCTAATGCCTCACCTTGATACAGAAGTGACTCTCATTTATCAAAGGGTATCTCAACATTTATATAAAATTTTTAATAAACGTATTATCTATTTTTACAGTATAAGTGCTGAAAGGTCGTATTAAGCTGATCCAATTAACACACTACATCTACTGTCCAAGAACTAGCCTAGCTATCTGCATCACTAGAGGGCCCAGCATGCAATGAATCTTCCAATCTCAGCGCTCAAAAAGAGAGTTTACTAAGGCATGGAAAGATTGTGATCTATTTGGTTGAGGAAACACTCAAAATAATTAAAATTATGAATCCTTGAAATATGTAGTGACTGTATATAAGTTTCAATGTACTGTGTATACCATATTTTTAAAAATCAACTCTACAGTCTTCTAAATTTCATAAAAACTACTAAGCTTTAACAAACATCTAATTGAAAATAATTTTGCTTATTTTTTAGAATTAAAAGGTCTTGGGGCCACTGGTCCTTGTTTTTTCAGACAGCAGGGCTATGTTCCATTATGTTGATCAAGGGTCCAGGTGGAGCCATCAGACACCTCCAGAAGTAGAGAGGCGCAAATAGTAATCCACAGCTAGGACTCTGCCAAGTGTGCTTTTAATGTAGTCAAATCCATGTGGTTCATCTATTTTTTTCCTTTAATCTTGGGCATTTTGTTTCACTTTCTGAGAACATAACCTGAAAACACTACAGAGCCAAAACTCATATAAAGATGTATCCCATAAATGCTACAGTTTTTACATACATTAATAATGTACCTTTGCTGCCTTCTAGATAATTTATTTTGCAACACATTACTGCATAGCTGTAAATAACGTATGTACTATTACATCATTTATAGCTATGTGTAAAGAACTTAATTGTTTTGTTGTTGTCGTTTTGTTTTTTTTTTTTTTTTTACAATGTCCTCACCTAAAAATTTTGCCATCTGGAAGATGACCCAGATCAGGCTAGCACAACCTGCAGCCCATGAGCCTTTTAAGCCCTAGCACACTAAAGGATTTCAGCCAGCCTGCGAAAACTACAGAGGAAAATATCCTTTGCATGTGGAGGAAATCCTTTGGTGAACCATAGGTTGTACAGGCCTATCCCAGACTTCTTCTGAGAACCAACTCAAGTAGAACAGGTTACTCAGGGAAGTAGAACAGGTTACTCAGGGATAGCACTAATTCATACAAATACATAGGGGAACCAGCATAATTCTCCATTTCTGCAGTCTATTTATACCTACCATGTGCCCTCCATTACCCTTTGGATGACCTTCAACTTTGTTTTTAGACTTTGGTATTCCATGACTCATAGCCATACGGCATCACAGAAGACTACTGATGTTAAAAAGATGGGCCTTTGTTTTAGAGAGAAGAGTGTGGTAATTAATAGCACTACTCAATTTCCCAAACGCAATCCAACCCACTGTCCTATTTAACTTTCAGCTGAGTTCATCATCCATTCTTGGTGTTTGTACTCTCTCTCTCTCTCTCTGTCTCTCCCTCTCTCCCCATATATATATATATATGTATATATATATATATACACATATGCATGTGTGTATGCATATCTATGTGTATATAAATACATATACATTATATGTGTATACACACATAAATACATATGCACATACATACAAAAATATATATTTGTGTATATACACACATAAATACACATGCACACACACAAATACACAGCCATAAACATGTATAACATGATAGACAAAGATAAAAATCTTATACTCAGGTTCAAAAATCAGGTTAACAAGTATAAGATGGGGAAGGCATGGTTAAAAAGCAGTTTGTCTAGAGAAAAAAAACCATAGGGATGGGTGTAGAGTATGTGAACTGCAAGCTTGATGAGTTAACAGCGAAACTCAAAATACTCAAACGTATTCCTGTATTCATTCACATGGATGCTCCTTCCAATGATTTAGGTGACAACTCTTCAACATCTGCCCATCCCGTGCACCTCTTGCCCATGTCTTCCTCTAAGTCTATATATACAAAAAGTGAAGTCAAAAAGGAATATACTACAGATACTGTGGTTCTTTAGATGTTTCTGTTTGTGGATGACATTGTGTTAATTTCATCAAGCCCTGGACACAGAGCCTCTTGGAAAAGGTCCATAACTGTACAAGAGTTTTAGCCTTGATCTAAATCTACATAGGAAATCATAGACATAAGAAAAACCAAGTGGATGAATATCTTTTGTTCATATTACAGTATGCATTTAGATTGGCAACCCAAGACCATGATCTGGATCCAGGCCACTCAACGCAAGAGCACTTAGCCTCAGAACGATCACTTGACCCCCCTGCAGTCTGCAGGCTGGGAGCTCTGAAGTAGCTGTGTGGAGGCAGCTGCAGGGCTGCCCCTTCTGCCGCTTCCTTGCCCTGGAGGCAGTTCAGCCGGACTGCTTTTCTCCCCCAAATTTAGCAGAGTTCCACTGATCTTTTACTTTGTCCTTGTTTTTTATGGCTTGATAATTCTGGAAACTGCCACACCTGCTGCTGATCAACTCTCCTGAAGGCTCCAGCTACAACTTGTCCTGGCCACCTGGAGCCAAGCCGCAGTTGCAGGCTGGGCTGGTTTTGGCTCCCAGCATGCTGCAATGAGCCCTTCCTGCCAAGCTGCCTTCAGTGAGAAATGTGTTTTTCTGTATTTCTGCGAGTTTTAGAGCTCTAAAATTTGTTTAGAGTCATATTTTATGGGTATTTGAGGTGGCTATGCAGGAGCTGCAGAACCTTGTTGCTTCTATGCCACCATCTTGGCTCTGTCTCCCTGACTTACACTTTACACAGAATCTCCTCTGTGAAAGTGGTGAACATATTTGTTGAGCATGTATCTCCTTATTTAATTTCTTGTCAGATATTAAAGACTGGAGGATCAAGTAAGTTTGTACCTGTTCTCATATCTTTGAAGGAATCTTGGATATTTTTAATGCATTTTTGAGATAGCTTGTTACAAGAGAAAATTTTCAGTGATATTTTGTTCAACTAAATTAAATACTTAAAAAAATACCTCAGCCAACAGCAATAAATAGTAAGAGAAATCCCGTTTAAAGTTACTGCAGACATTATAAAATATTTGGGAATCTACCTGCCAAAACAAACCCAGTACCTGTATGAACACAACTACAAAACATTTTTCACACAAATAAAATCTGATCTAACTAATTCAAAAAACATCAATTGCTTGTAGCTGGGTAGAGCTAATATAATAAAAATGACAATTTTACCTCAATTAAATTATATATTTAGTGCCATACAAATCAATCTACCAAAAATTTACTTTATAGAGCTAGAAAAAATAGTGACAAAATTCTTTTGAAAGAACAAAAGGTACAAAATATTAAGGCAATCAATGAAAAGAAATGCTAGGGTAGGTGGCCTAGCCGTTCCAGATTTTAATCTCTATTATAAAGCAGCAAAACTACTTGGTACTGGCTGAGGAATAGAGTAGTGGATCAATGGAATAGACTGGGTAAGAAAGACACAGTAGTCAATGACTATAGTAATATACTGTTTGATAAGCCGAAAGACCCCAGTTTTGGGGATAAGAACTCTCTATTTGACAAAAACTGCTTGGAAAATTGGAATACAGTATGGCAGAAACTAGGCATAGATCATCATCTAATGCTGTACACCAAAATCAAGTCTAAATCGGTGCACGATCTAGGCAGATACTATAAGTAATCTGGGGAAGCAAGGAATAGTTTACCTGTCAGATTTATGGAATAGAGAAGACTTTATGACGAAATAAGAGTTGAAGAGCATTATAAAATGTAAAATAGATAATGTTGATTACATTAAATTGAAAAGTTTCTGTACAAACAGAACCAATGTAACCAAGATTAAGAGGCAAGTGGGAAACTGGGAAAGAATATTTACAACCAGTGTCTCTGATAAAGGCCTCATTTCTAAAATATACAGGGAATTAAGTAAAATCTATAAGAATACCAGTCATTCTAAATTGACAAATGGTCAAAGGATATGAACAGGCAATTCTCAGAGGTAGAAATTAAACAAATCTATAAGCATATGAAAAAATGCTCTAAATCATGACTGATTTGAGAAATGCAAATCAAAACAACTTTGAGGTACCACATCTCACCAATCAGATTGGCTAAGATGACAAAATAGGAAAATGACAAATGCTGGAGAGGATGTGGAAAAATTGGAACACTAATGCATTGTTGGTGGAGCTGTGAACTGATACAACCATTCTGGAGGGCAATCTGGAACTATGCCCAAAGGGCTATAAATAATTGCATACCCTTTGACTCAGTAATACCACTTCTGGAGCTGTATCCCAAAGAGATCATAGAAGTGAGAGGAAGCCCCATATATACAAAAATATTTATTGCAGCTCTCTTTGTGGTGGCAAAAAACTGGAAATTAAGAGGATGCCCATCAATTGGGGAATGGCTAAACAAGTTGTAGCATATGAATGTAATGGAATACTATTGTGCTATAAGAAATGGGGAGGAGATGGACTTCATATTTACCTGGAGAGGCTTACACAAACTGATGCTAAGTGAGAATAACAGAACCAAGAAAAATTTGTACACAATCACAGACACATTGTATGTGTGATGACCAACCTTGATAAACTGGACTCTTCTCAGCAATGCACAGTTATAAGAGAACTCTACAAGTCTCAGGATGGAAGGAGATATCTACATTCAGAGAAGGATCTAGAAAGAACAGAGTTTAAATGGAGACTGAAATAATCTACACACTATCATTCTTTTCCATGTTTGGATTTGTTTCTTTTTTCCCATTGTTCATTCTATTGGTTACAACCCTTCTATACAACCAGACTAACGTCCAACGTGAAAGTATTTGCAGATCCTATAATTGATTGCATGTGGCCATGGAGGGACGGGGGGAGGGAAGGGAGAGAATTTGAAACTCAAGGGATTCTGGAACTGAATCTTGTAACCTAAAAGTAAATAAACAAATCAATTTTTAAAAATACCTCAGTAATAATCACAGTGGGAGTTTATATTCTTTTTATCTTTCAGTCAATCACATTATCGCAAAGATGTGTTCTTCTATGCAACAATGCTTGCAAAAACCCTCTCTTCCCTACTAACCTTCAACAACAATGTATATATAGACTATCTCCCCCCAAAAAGGAAATATATATAATACATATATATATATACACACACACACAGACACCTCTATACACATATATACATATATAGTGTACATATATATCTAGATCTATAAATAGTATACATATATATCAGAAAGCTGTCGCGTATGACAATAGTAATAGTTCCCTCATTTACATTTTTAAAATTAATAAGGTTCAATTTTTTCCCCATTCTTTTGGTGTCTACCCTTCCTTCAGATATCTTTTGAACTGAGCCCTCAACATCTTCATAACTTTGTCACCTCCGGTACAAATCTCCCGTATGTCTACTTGGTCTGCTCTTGCTGTTTCTTATTTCTGTTCTATTTACTGCCTTGAGTCTTGAAAGAAGCCGTGTAAGTCAGAAGGTGAAGATGAGGAGGAAGACAGTTTGGGGCATGGGGAGTACCTAATGAAAATACACAGACTGGGAGATAAAGTATCTTGTGTAAGGAACAGCAGGGAGGCTAGTGGTGCTGAATCACAGAGTACACAGATAGGAGGAAAACGTAGGAGACTAGAAAGGGAAGAAGGCGCTAGCTAATGGAAGACTTTAAAAGCAAATCAGAGAATTCTATATTTGATCCTAAAGGCCATAGGCACCACTGGAGTTTAATGACTAAGGAGTGAAATGGGCAGATCTGCACTTATGTAAGATCACTGATAGCTGAGTGGAGGATGGACTAGAGTAGAGAGACTTGAGACACGGAAACCAACCCATAGTCTATAACAATATTTAAGGTGTGAGGTGGTAAGGGCCTGCACCAGGATGGTGTTAGAAGAGAAGAGGGCATGAATAACAACAGAAGTTGTGAAGGCAGCGTCAACGGGACTCAGCAACAGGTTGGATATGGGGGTGGGGTAGAATGTGGAGTCAAGCATGAAACCTAATTTCTGAGCCTGTGTTTCTGGGAAAACGGTGGTACCCTTCACAGTAATATGGAAATAAGGAAGATAGGAGAGTCTGGAGGGAAAGATAATGAGTTCTATTTTGGATATACTGAATTCAAGATATCTACAGGAAATCTCATTCAATATGTAGAGGACTTATAGAAGTGAAACTGGAGGTCAGGAAAGAGGTTAGGGATAAATAAATAGATCTGATAATTATCTGCACAGAGATAATAATTGAATCCATGGGAACTTATAAAATCACGAAGAGAAATGGTATAGAGAGAAAAGAGAGAAGGAAGCTCAAGGCAGAGCCTTGAGGGACAGCCATGGTTATCAGGTACAACCTGATTTAAGATCCAGCAAAGGAGACTGAGAAGGAGCGGCAGAAGAATCGAGAGAACAGTGTTACTGTAACCTAGAGATGAGAATATCAAGAAGGTGATCAGAGCAACTAGGTGGTACAGTGAATAGAGAACCGGCCCTGGAGTCAGGAGGACCGAGTTCAAATCCGACCACAGACACTTGACACTTTCTAGCTTTGTGACCTTGGGTAATTCTTTACTTAACCCCAATTACCCTGCCTTCCCCCCTCCAAAAAAGCAAAAAATAAAAAATAAATAAAGGAAGGTGATCAACAGGCTGCAGAGAGATCAAGAAGGATGGGGACTGTGAAAAAGTCAAAAGGCAGTGGATATGTAACTAACATCAAGATTCCATTAAAAAAGACAAAATTTGTTATATTTTGACAGAAAATGTCACGGGAATCATTTCAGAAACAACTGTATGCCATTAGATCACTATCTGCTCAAAGGTCAAAATTAGTAACAAATGAAAATAAAGAGGAAAAAAGTCTAGTTGAAGGTACTCCTTGCAATTAAAACAGCTATAACCCAATGCATGCAAACAAGTCATTGTCTCCGAAAAATTAGAAATGGATAAAAGTAAAGATATTGACCCTAATTACCCCTTTTTAGTAAAAAAAAGTTTTACTGATAAAATTGCGCCACAGAGATCCAAAGAGCCAAAATACCACATCAGTTGACAAACAAATGGTATTCTTGCCAACCAAAAAGGTATGGCAGTCAAAGGCCATACTGGTTTATGATCTAAATATAAAATTATTTGCAAAATATTCCAGTTGTAGATGATGGATTATTATGAATATTAACTTTATGAATTATCAACTTTCTTAAAAAGCATTAAGCAATGGAAGGATAAAACTGGATGACAATAAATAGACATGAAACAGATGCACCAGTAGTGTTTTGTAGCAGTCTATAGTCATCACTGATGGCCATGTACATGGAACCACTATATCTCAGCTCAGTAATTTAGTATGTACTATATGAGGAAGTAAAAACGACACAAGAGAAAATAAAATCAGGAGAAGTAGCTGTATTTGACTAAATACAAATAGGAGTAGTTTATCCTGGGGGGTATCACAATTTTAAACTTGGGGATTCCTAAGATCCATAAGATACCCAAAAGAGGGAAGTATTGCAAAAGAATGGAAAACACTATGGAAACCCCCCTCCCCAAAGCCAATGGGGCATACATAAGAAATTACTTTCCTACTTTATTATTTTAATAAAAATCTTTCTAAGAATTATCTACACATACACTGAAGGTATTCTGATGAGCCTGGTATAACAAAAGGAGCACTCAATTTTGAATCAAAAATTGGGCTGGCATCCTGCTTCTTGCTACTTATTATCTATGTGACTTCTGCAAGTCTTGTGTGTGTGTGTGTGTGTGTGTGTGTGTGTGTGTGAGAAAGAGAGAGAGAGAGAGAGAGAGATTCACTTAATTCAGGGGAGAAAAAGTTAGTACCCTGAACTTCACAGAAAATACAAACAAATTACAAGCAGAAAAAAACACAAATCAATGGACAGGACTTCTAGTTGTCTGACCAAAGCTATATTTACATAGTTACCAGAGAGAGAAACACAAATATCTGGATTTTCAAAGCTGGAGGCTCCTTAATGGCTACCCAGAGTCTGGTCCAGCCAAATCACATGAATACTCTTCCAAAGAATGAGCCCAAAAGCAAAACCTCACCTCAGCATATACATACCTGTCTTTAGAGCCAGAGGGCATCAAAACCCTCATGACCCCATTACCTAATTACAAAGTAACAAAAAGCTGGCCTTCCTACAGAAGGAGCCTCCCCTAATCAAGCTTCTATGGTTGGGCTTCATGTGACGCCTATTAATGGGCAGGGAAGATCTTCAACTCCCATTGACATTATACTACTTCATCTGTAAAGTCAGGAAACTGAGCTAGATTAACTTTCAGGGTGCCTTCCACCTCTAAGCTATGAACCTATAAAATACAAAAAGTCTGATTTTCACAGCTAATTTTCTTTAGAAGACCACCTCTTTATAATTACACAATTAACTAAAAAGCATATTAAATACAAGACCCTGTTATTTGTTGCTTAATAAATTACTAAAAGGGGGACAGCTAGGTGGCACAGTGAACAGAGCACTGGCTCTGGAGTCAGAAGGACCTGAGTTCAAATTTGGCCTCAGACACAAAACACTATCCATGTGACCTTTGGCAAGTCACTTAACCCCAATTGCCCTGCCCTCCAAAAAAAGCAAAAAAAAAACCAACTTACTAAAAGAAAGCAGAATTACAAAAATCATCTGGCTTGGTATAGCAAAATACATCCTGAAAGCCTCACTTCACACAAATATACCCCAGGCAAATATTAAGCTCATATAAAATTCCCTGACAGATGGAATCAGATATAATTTTGTTCATGAGCCCTCTGATTATCAATACAAGTGAGGCATAAAATAAGGGAGGCATATTCCCTCCAAAGATGATTGCCAGCATAATGCAGGATATCCTGGGCAAAGTAAAATGGAAAAGAATTCCCCGTAGATGGTGAGATCTTTCAGATACTCTTGTTTGTAAATGACACTATGAATGCATCAAGTTCAAGCAAACTACAATGTCTTTTCAATGAGCTCCATTAGTCATTCAAGAAAAATTAATCAAGGGAATGAAGAATGCATATTGTTCAGATTACAACAGGCAACAGTTATATGGATAGTCCAATGACTTACTCCACCAGTACATATACCTTGGGCAGACTTGTACTGGTTGTATTGTTATTGTACTGGTGTAATGATGGGTGTAAGATGGTTGATAAAATCAAACATTACCTATTAAAAGTGACTAAGACATGCTAGCTCTTATTCTTCCGTGCCCTGTGGATCTTCTATAAAATAACAAGCCAGTTCAGAATCTAGCATTATTCTAGTATTGAGAAGAGAAAGCAATTCTAGCCAAATTCCTATGAAGGAATTACTTGGGGGATGGAGTGAGCTTTGGTCCCCTCACCCTTGCCCTGATCACAGAATAACCCTGTGAATTTTGAAGGGTCAAAGATATGGACATCTTGCCTAGCAGTATCCTATGAAAAGCAGTGGCTGGTGACAGTGTCTATATCTCCTAACACAGACAAACCTAACAGACCAGGAAAAGTAGCTTTAGGACTCTTGAAAGTAGCCAGCAAAAAAAAAGACAAAACAACTATACTCTAACTATCAGGAAATTCATGAAAGTCCTTTTTGAGCAATCAAGAACTATGAGATATACTTTTGCCATATGTGCTTTCTAAGCTTGAGCCTACTTTCCTGTAGGCTCTGTATGTATTTGTTAGAGAATATAGCCCCCAGGTTTGAGAATGTTTTGCGCCACCTTACTAAATACTCATTTCTAAAAGTTAAATAAATCTGGCTGGCAAATTGACACTGATTGATAATCACTGAAGGAAATACGCTGGCAGGGACTTGTAAGCTATTGCTTTAGAATATACATCCCCTTTCCTCAGCCTCTCAAAAATGGTTTACTCTGGAACTCTGAGAAAAGAAGTACCAGCCACCATATGGGGACTCCATTTGACAATGTGAGTAGAGTACGGAAGAGCACAATCAGAATCTCTGCTACACTGGTATCAATGACATTTTAAGACCTACAAGGTGGAGAAAAATTATGAAACAGTATGAACAAGGATTACAAAGTATACAGATCAATTCTGACCTATCCATATAAACAATATCACAGATCCATGGATATATTAAAAAAATAAAATTTAAAAAAAAAAACCTGAATTGGCAGCACTAGGAATAGAGAACAGGCAGAGAGCCTGAACTATTTGTTTTTTGTAAGAGGTAAGTAAAAGTTACTTATTTTGAGGTAACATCTCCTTAATGGGATTTGTTCTGTGAAGTCTGGATTCAATCAAAGGGTCACACTCAAGGACTTAGAAGGCCACAGGTTCCCCACCCCTGATTTAGTGGCTTTATTTGATAGTTTGGGTGTTTTTTGGGGGGGAAATGAGGGGATTAAGGACCTGGTACAAAGCCATTTATTTTAAAAGGACATTGAAAGTCTAGAAAAGTTCACTGTAATAAATTTAAAAATAACAAAATTGACTCCCAAAAAAGACAACTTCTATAATCTTTATTTCTGTTATCCCTACAAACCTTTTAAACTCAGTGGAAAGGAATACTGCCTTAAGTAATAACTAGTGTTTAACGTCATATTTAAAAAGAAATAGAAAAGTATAATTCCAATTCCTTAGCTTTTTTTTTTTAATTCCTGAAGTAGGGATATGAGGAGAAATGTAGGATCTTGAATGTACTCACTAAAAACCTGAGCAGCATTCACTTCCAGCAAGTATTTTGGAAATTGTCATAATTAAATTATAATCACTACACATGCAACATTTTTCTCCTTAATCTGTACTAATTTACCATACTGTCTTCTTAATATAAACCTGTTTTGTTCAGTATATCAGGAGAATTCAATGTTTTCCTCTTTAAGAAAAAAAATCTAAAACTTTTTAAAGTCAGACAACGTGAACTACTCTGAGGTATCTGGATTTTTTTAATCTAAAATTTGTTTTTAAACTACTGGTTTTAATAGGCTAAATTTAAAAATAGCTTAGTTCAGCCATTCATACGGCTTAATCCAGGACTCAAAGCAAGTAAGTGACTACAAGAAGGTCTACCATAACTTGTATAATCACCACAGCAGAAACAATGATGTGGAATTTTGGTAACAGAAGCAAAAAGTATTACTACAGATGTTCTTTCTCCATGGTTTGTTTGATTTTTTTAAAAAGTGTTTACAAACATTCACTATGCATGTACTCAAGGTATGGCATTGCTCAAAATCATAGGTTGTACAAAGAACAATAATCCCTGTTCTCAATGAATTTACAATCTAATCATGCAAAAAACAGACGTATAAAAGACATAACACAAGCCAATATGTGATAAGCACTATAGACAAATTATGTGTAGGGAAGACTACAGAGAAGAGAAGAATCCTTTCTGGGTGAGGTAATGAATCAAGGCTCAAAAAGCAAATGGTATTTGATATAAGTCTTAAAAGACAGATACATTGTATTTTATACTTGAAGATGTTATGTCATGCACAAAGCTAGACAGCAGAGTAAAATGGGCTGTAGGAAAATGTATAGCATTCCAAATTGGCTGGAACACAGATTTTTGCTGAGTAATAGTGAGAAATAAAGTTGAAAAAGTAGGTTAGAGCCACCATGGTATAGGCCTCAAATAACAAATTAAGAGGGCTGAATGTTATTCATAAGTAAAAAAGTCACTAAGGGTTTCTAAATAGGGAAATATCATAAATATGGTGGTGATTTACAACAATTAATAGGGTGATGGCCTAAAGGATGTAATAGCCTAAGACAGTTTAGAAGCAAAAAGTCAGAATTTTAGATATGAGAAAGCAAAAATGTGAACTCTTAGTGATGGGAATGGTAAACAAGGATTAAACAGGAAGCGATAATTTGAAATTCCCTTTATTTATTTTAAATGAGAAACCATTTATGTTTCCTGAATGACACAATTAAGGCTGCTTTCAACCATGGAAACAAATTTCCAAACTGACATGTGAGGGATATTGTGCATATCTTACCACACTTAAAAGATATTTAATATTTATGATGAAATTGTGGAGAAACTAAAATTTTATGGGCTTTTAAAAATCTATGGGGTGCATGAACATGTTTTACCATCATTTACTTTGACCTTTGTTTTTGTTCATTTCCAAATGTGTCCTTTCTTCTGTCTCTAGGCTCATTGAGCCTGCAATACTAAAAACTCTCCAGATAAATTTAAGTTTAAGGAGTTGAGACTAGAACTGAATTTGTATGCCCTGTGCAACTCCTACTAATGTCCTCACTGAAATAAACACAGCTTTCTTTGTGTCCATTCTCTACCATAACAAACCCCTGTGACTATAATCTCATGAATCTAGAGAAGAGAGGTTAGCCATGAAGGTTCAAGGCATAAGAAGAATACGTAAGAGAGAATGATAAAAGGGTCAAAGATAAAAGTCAACAATAGACTGATGTTTCAATTAAAATATAATTGTTAGTTAAATAAAGTTGTTATGGAGAAGTTGAGAAGAAAGCAATGCATATAATTAAATGGTTAGGGGAGGAAAGGAGTAATGAGAACACATTAAGGAATCAGCATGTATATATTCTACAGAAGAGTGATGGGACATCTAATATCCTTCAAGTATAACAAGTGTATCTTGATTCATGTGATCTCTCTCTGTGAAAAGCCTAGATTTATAAAGAGAAAAATTAGAACCTGATTTTTCAATATTTTCAAAAAAAATCTAATTTCCTCAGTGCAAGAAACCCCTACACCAGTGCAGAATACAATACCCTCCTAATGAGACAGAGAGAGAACAAGAAGAGGAGAAAAAGGAAAAGGAGGAAAGGAAGGAGAAGAAAGGGAAGGAAGGAAGGAAGGACGGAGGGAGGGAGAGAGAGGGAGGGAGAGAGGGAAAGGGAGAGAGAGGGTGGGAAGGGGAGAGTGAGAGGAGGAGAGAGAGAGACAGAGAGAGAGAGGGATCAACGGATAGCCAACTCTGGTAGAGTATTTCTGAATTTAGTTAAGCTGATCTTCAGATGATAAGAAACAATACAGCCTGTCACAGGCCAGTACTTCAAGTCTTTAAAGGCTGATAGGACCTGCTCGAGCTTATTATCTGCTGGCACAGACTCCAAGAACCTAGGTCACTTCTGTGCCATGAAAAGACATCAGGGGAGGACTTTAGTGTAAATAGGAAGTGATTATTCACATTTTTTTAAAAGTTAATGCCTTTAGGAAAGCTTTTACAATAAAATTCCTTCAAATGGCACATAAGATTATGATTTGATTCATACACAATTAAAAAGCATCTGCAAAAATTTTTAGGAAAACATCTGCTGCACAAAGGAGGCAAATCTGCAAAGGGTTAGTCCCCAAAAGATGCTGATCATCTGTTTTCTAGCTACATAAAAAAAACCTAACAAGAAGAAATAGGTGTTTATCAGGAGGAATTAAAGCAGCAATCATAAGAAACAGCTTTCTGATTATTGGAGCTATGAAATACTGAAATAAGATATTAATGAGAACAATTAATTTCACTCTAGAACTCTTGGTATGAATGGGGAGGTATTGTCTACTTAGGTTAAACTAGATAAGCTTTCACAGTAACTTTTGCTCTTTGCTTCATGGAATTATGAAATCATAAATTGAGAATTGGAAGCTCTATGTTTCATGGAATTATAAAATCATAAATCTAGTACTAGAAATTTCCCCAGAGTTCAAGTAAACCAATCCTCTCATTTTGTGGATTTTAAGAAAGATTCATTTAAGGAAAGTTAAATAATTTGCCCAAAGGTATAAAAAATAATGTCAAAGATTTGAACCTAGGACCTCAGACTATACAGCAAGCCTCCTAATGGGTGACAGACTGACAAGCATTTTAAATAGGAACACACATATGTAGACTATAACTAAGTAGAATGTAACTTCCAGGTACATTTAATCAACCATGGCTACATTTCAATTTTCCTACAATGGAAATGGCTTATACTGAAGTCCTCAAATGTAAAGCTTCAGCCAGAAAATGAGGTTGTTCTGTTAAAGTTCTCTGTTCAAACACATCTGAACTGATATAATCCTTAATTTTTAAAGCCTCATGTGGTACTACAATTAGGTTTCAGCTACATCTATGAATTTTATGTTTTATTGGTTTAAGATGGTCGCAAATATGTGTAACACTTTGGTCTTTCAGTAGGAAATTGTATTAACAGATTTTTTTAATTAGCATACTTACTGAAAACTTAAATTTATATGACATGAAGTTTAAAATTTTAATAATTTTTTCCTCACTTCTTTAATGCTAGTGGGGGGGGGAGTTAAAATTTCAGACTTAGTTATTTGGGGTGCTTCTCAATATGATTACAATTAATAGGGTGCCACCTGTTCTCACAAGGAAACTAAACATTTGTCAGTTATTTCTATAGTATCTCTTCTTTGGCACACCTCCTAATTTCACAATTAACATGCTGCCAAAAAGCTGCAGTGTTTATTAAGTACGCATGTGGAGGTGCTACTGAATGGAAAAAGCAGCCCCTTATAAGACTATACATAAAATTCTCTAAGTGTGTTTTGATGTATGTATAACATTATATGATCTGCTTAATAGTTACAACAATCTACCAAATAAGTACTTCAAATTCTATTAAACCAGTTCTTCCACCAAAAGTACACAGGCACTTGTAACAACAATAATAATGATAGTTTTTATATAGCACCTACTTATGTGCCAAGCACTGTGCTAAGCATTATTCAAATATCTTACTGGATCCTCACAAGAACCCTGAAATGTAAGTACTATTGTTTTCCCTATTTCACAGTTGAGGAAATTGAGGCACACAGAGGTTAGATCATTTGCTCAAGGTTACACAGAAATTGTTTGAGGATAGATTTGAAATCAGGTCTTCCTAACTCCAAGTCCATTGCTCTATCCAATGAACCACCCAGCTGCCTCATCATCAGTCAAAAATCATTCACAGTTGCTAGATGTGGTTTGGTGGCTATCAGCAAGCTTAATATGCTTTCGACAAGCATTGGGGATTACCCCCTCATACACACATCCTCACCAAATGTAACATGATATAATAGAGAGAATCCTAGACAAAGAATCAAAAGGCTTGGGCTTCAATCTTAGCTCCTGTATTAAGGCAAATAATTTAACTTGAAACTGATCATCAATTTCCTCATTATATTCTAAGAATAATACTACTCACAATACCTACTTCACAGAGCTATTCTTGGGAGCAAATGAAAAAATATATGTGAATTGCTTTAAAGCCATAAAATATCACATAAAATGTGTGTGTGTGTGTGTGCAAGTATATGCCCATGTACTATGGAATATATGAGCAGTTTATTGGATTTAGGATAAAAAGGGCAGAATGTAACTTTTTTTTCACCAATTTAAATTAGTACTACAAATTGAATTTCAAAAGATTTGTTAAAATGCTTTGTTATCATTTTCTACTGAGCCAAGAAAAGATGATAATATCGAATAGATTCCATAGCAGAAAAGGAATTCAGAAATCTGTAAAGTATTCTTATACTTGGGGCACATTTTGCCCTACAAACACACATATTAGAAAACTTCCAGTTCCGGCTCTGGACATTACAACCCAGTTGTGCAACTATGAGCAAAAAACTTTACCTCTCTCAACTCCAATTTCCCAATCTGTAAAATGGGTATAATAAATATTTTACTACCTAACCCAAAAGTTTATTATAAGATATGAGTTTTATATGATCTAAAACACTTTTTTCAAGTGATCTGGCATTATTATATTACATAATATATTAAATATTATATTAATATATAAAATTATATTAACTAATTAATAATAACATTATTATATTATCCACTTATGAAGCTTCATTTCAGTAAGCTAAAAGGTTTACAAGTCCATAGTGAAAGAAAGCTGGAACATCAGAGAGGGAGAGAAGGGAGGGAGGAAAGAGGAGAAAGGGAAAGAGAGAAAGAGAAAGAGGGAGAGAGAGAAAGAGAGGGAGAGGGAGACAGAGACAGAGACAGAGAGACAGAGACAGAGACAGAGAGACAGAGAGAGAGAGAGAGAGAGAGAGAGAGAGAGAAAGAGAGAGAGAGATTTCTATTAGTCTCAGGAGAATGTGCTACCCCCAACTAGATACAAACTCCCCAAACAATCCTCTTTTTACATACTCCTTGAAGCAGATGCATATATCATAAACACATAGAAACACACACCTATGTAAAACACATTTCTCACTATTAGCAGAAGCTATAATGCTAGAAAATTATTATTAGAATATCTAATATTCTTTTTTATGCCCCAAAGGCCCAGTTTTTGAGATAGCATATGTGAATTAAATGAAGAAAAATCAAGCTCCTGTAATAAAATCAAGTTCTTATCAAGTTCAGATTCCTTACTGAGGAAGGGAATTTCCACACCTTACCTTGAAGTTCTTGTGTAAAGATCCCATTCTTTGATTCTCATTCTACGGCATGGTTGCCTTCTGGCTTAAAACATATATGCCATCAATCACTGCAGGATGAACTCACAAATCCAGTTTCTCCCTGTAGCATACAAGAATAAGAGTTTAAGGTAGCAACCTGAACTTAAATTTAAATTTGTGCTCTCATTCTTTTAGTATAAAATTAATTTCCTGGATTCCAAATCTTATTGGTTTACATAGTTGAAATTCCTATATCTAGTGCTGATGAATTGTAGAACTGTTCTGAATTGTAGCTACACCATGTTCTCAGACTAAATTAATCTGATTGCTCCAAAATGGATTACATTTCCTCCTTCCCCCAAATGTGGTACTGCTCTTAGGGCAGTTGAACCTGGTTAGTCACAGGAGATCCAAGCCAGCAGTAAAAAGAGTGGATGAAGGCCAAGATCTGACATAAGCACCACGGATAGCTCCTTCAACAGACTGATACAAATGAGGCCTTTCTTTACAGACAAGCAACTCCAGCGTAAGTAGTGCAATAAAGCCCACAACCCTCCAAACAGATTCTTCTCAATTCAAAAAAAAAAAAAAACATTTTAAAATATATCTAGCTGCTTTGTTCTGTGCAAAGGGAAGGATACAAAGTCATAGTCTATGTCCTCATCTACCCAGGATCCCTCAACCATAGATTTTTATGAGTAATGCCATGTCTAGGTTTGGAATCTACCTTGAATGATCTCCATTTCACTCTCCATTCCATGAAAGCCAATCAACAAAAAGGAAAAATAAAATAGGAAGATGATGACTGGTTTGTAAAAAGGAAGACTCTCAAACACAGTATGTATCAGGAATCCATGCTGAGTAATTTAGGGTGCTGTATGGGCAGCCACCAGCTAGACTTCTATACAGGCTGAAGAATGGGCCCATATTCCCCATACTGCCCTTTGTAACTGAATCTTAGATACTTGATATCTTAACCATTTCTAGCTATCTTGTTACTCTTCTATTACTCTTTAGTATTTCAGCTATTTTATGAAGCTTCATTTCAGAAAGTTAAAAGGTTTAGAGCTTCATAGTGAAAGAAATTTGGAACATTTAAGAGCTATGGAAAGGAAAAGTCAGAATGGGGATGGGTATATGGAAATGGGTCAGCACAAAAGAGGCTTAGGGTTTAGGCACAATAACAAAACTTAGAGGTGGACAAATCTAGAATTACCACTTTAGATCTCCATGATATTATGTGCAAAGGAAAATAAGATCTAAGGTGTACATTGACCTGTACTAGCTTAATTACTGGTAGTAATTCATTAAAAAAAAAAGATCATTTTTCAGTTAAAATTTTTAAACCAAAAAGTTTATAAATGTCCCAGTGGGGCAAAAGGCAAGGGAATAAGTGGCAAGAGCAGCCATGGCAGCTAGATAGCGTTCAGGAATTATTTCCAATGATAGTGGGACCCTGGAGGTCATGGGGTGGGTAACAGGTACTAGAAAGGCAAAAGTGTTCAAATCAAGGAAGTAAATACAGGAAGAAACCAAATATGAAAAAGGCTTACCAAGGACAAGTGGTCAGATAATTATAGAATTTCATATTTGGAAAAGAGCTTCAGTTGTGATCTAGTCCTGAATAAGAAAACTTTCTACATTATTTCTGAAAAGTCATCATTAAGCCTCTACCTGAAACCTTAAGTGAGAAGGATTTCTCTACCACCTCTAAGAAGCCCTTTATTCTTTTAGATAGTTTGAATTCCTAAAAAGTTTTTCTTGATATTAAGCTTAAATCTGTCATTTGCAACATCTACAAATTTTGTCCTATGAGGCCAAGCAGAATAATTCTAATTTCTCTTAAACATGATAATTCCTCAAATATATAAAAACAACAATCATGTTTTCTGAAGTGTTCTCTTTTTCAAGCTAAACATCTCCTGGAGGTCATGTCCTTTCTAACTCTTAAGTCTGGATTCTACAAAACCTGGAAGTTGAGAAACCTGAAACTAAAGGGAAGGTAGGCTGAATATATAAGGCATCGCTGTTACAGCCAATCCAATACTTTAAAGTAGCTATAGTGAAGACTCTGAAGGTTCTTTAGAAATAACCTCGTTCATGGGGCAGCTAGGTGGCTCACGAATGGAGCACTGGCCCTGTTGTCAGGAGGACCTGAGTTCAAATCCGGCCTCAGACACTTCACCCCAATTGCCCTCCAAAAAGAAAAAAAAAGAAACAACCATGTTCTTGGGTGTTAATTGTATTGCTTTAGGGCCAAATGTTTACCAAGAGAAACAGTTCCAATTTTATAATGAAGAATAATAATAGCTAACACAATAGTACTTTAAGTTTTACTTTACATGTATATTTGATTTTTTCCTCACAACCTCCTGAGGTAAGTGCTATCATTATTCTCTTTTTCCCAATAAGAAAACTGAACTTGAAGGGTTAGAATTTAGGATCAAGGTTAGACTTAAGAGTGTACCCAAGGTCATACAGCTAGTCAGAGGCAGATTTTAAACTCAGGGTTTCCTAACTCCAAGTCTAGCATTCTATCCACTATACCATCTAGCTGCCCCATCAATATAAAGTTAAGATACGTAATTTATAAAAATATTTTTCCGCAATTTAACTTTTCTATAAAGTACACCCCCCAAGATTTTCATTATAATTTCTGGTAATATCAAAATAATTGATTTGTAAGCTTAGTGGAGGACTGTTCTCTCATAACTGCTAAAATTGAAATAAAATTATAAAAATTTTAAAATGTAAATGATCAAATAAATTTAAATAATTGTCTAATAAAAGCAATATTTTCCATAAGCATGGAGATACCCTACTACCTAAATCTCTACTGGTTTCTCCAAGTGTATGTCTTTTTCTAAATCTCAGATGACTCACGAACACTTTTTTCCTCTGAGATAGTCATCTAACTAGTTAACTTTAGTCATCTAACTAGTTAACTTTATTAGCCATACATGATAGAATATGGGGGAAGGAAGCAATGACAAGAATGATTGGGGGAGGAGGGGCAGAGAGAAAGAAATCATTGTTGCTGGTCTCTTAGGATTAATGTAGGGGGAAAGATGATACCAGGAGCTTCCAAGACAGGCAAGGGCTGCTAGATATCACAACTCCCTGAAGTTCTGCACAGTTCATGTTTTGATGTCAAGAAACTGCTTCTAGACCATATATGGACAATCTATGCTACAGATCATCAACATATAAACAACTGGAAGTTAACTATTCTTATAATGACAAATTGAAACTTCAAAGCCACTCACATTTTAAAGAAACTTCTCATTATTTTAAAATAAATTGTACTTTGAAATACAATTTCACTTAAAATACACTGATCTCAGACATAAAATATTGTCTCATTTTCAAAGTTTATAGATTCAGATGGTAAAGGAACCCAATTTCACAAGCAGCAGAAGGAACGATCCTTGAAAATCAATGCTAATCATGACCTTTCAAAAGAGATAGCTACTCACTTATTTCCTGTTTTAAATTCACATAGTCTGATAGCATCATTTGCCATTCAAAAAATTTTGAGAACAGCTTCTTGATCTAATTCTGGGTAATTCCAATACAATGGTTCTGTGCAAAATACTTTAAGAAGAAGGCAAATGCTTTCTGACACATGCAAAGCTACATGATTTTAATCTATTATCCTTCAATTATTTTTGTTTCAGCACTTGCTCATTGTTTCTATTTTTATTTGAAAGGGGGGAAGGTTGTGGAGAGGATGAATTTTATTTTACTTTCTCCTTTAGAGCACTTTTAAATGGCCTTTATCTTCCTCTTTTACTTTGCTCATATTTTCCTGTACCCTTTCTGATCCAAACCATTTTTAACCCATTTCCTTTTCTCTCTTTCATGCTATTACTTTTTGCTCTGGTTAATTCTATATCTTCTTCTACCTGTGCTAAAAAAATAAAGTGTACATCATACTTCTCTTATGGCAGAGCAACAATTTTGAAAAGTGAAAATGGTCAAGACAATATTTTTATCTTCCTGAAAAGAGAAAAAAAATTACATGATTTGTGATGGTCACCCTTTAAATCTTGAGAACCAACTATATAGGATCAATATAAATCCAACCTCTGATTATTACAATTGACTTAACACACAAAAAATAACAACAAAAATGCTCTTAAGTGTCATAATGATTATTAAGAAAAATTCAGTAGACTGCTTATGACCTCACTAGGTTAACACATTTACAGGGGACCCAAGAAGCACTGACTACTAGACTGGTTGCTTTCTCCAGACTTCAGAAAATTTTTATTTCACCAATGTGAAATATACATCAAAAACCCTGAGAAAAATCTTCAAGAATTGTTGTGGCCCAAAACACTCCAAAAATTCCCTATTGGGTGGCTAAAGTAGTGACAAATCTCTGCCCTAAGTTAGTAATGCTTATCCTTAGACATGAATCTATTGCCAGATCACCATCTAAAGCATTTACAACTTATTAAGGTGTACAAGATTTAGCATTAAGGCAACCAATAGTGAAGGAGTTAGTATAATTTGGTCTGAAGGAGACTCACCATAGCTACAAACAACAACAACAAAAACCGCCCTAATTCAACAAAATTACTAAAATAGAAGTAAAAAACAAAACAAAGTAACAAAAAAAACCCACATGAATATATACACAATATTTTAAAGTTAATAAATCTCAATAAAATCTTTTTTCCTCAGTGACACATAAAACAAATACAAATCATCTAATGAGGGAGGGGCAGAAAGAGAAAAAGTTCTTTCAAATAACCCTTTCTTGAACAAGTTTAAAGGACCATATTTCATGTGTTGCTATAAAGGGGCTGGACACAGGTTAAGATAATGACTTAAAAAAAAACCCTAGGGTTAATTTTCTCTTAAAAAAAATTAAACAGGGAAAAAAATCTATGTGGCAATGTCACTCAAACTTTTGTCTTTGGTCAAAAGAACCAAGGTGGTACAACTGAAACAAAGATTTTCCTCTAAAGCCTTTCAAGAATATTCAAATTAAGGCCTTACAAAAATTAAACATTTACGGACTAAAACACCAGTTTAATAGCTGCTGTTTCATATTCCTTTACAATCCAATTTTTTTCTTTTTTTTCTTCATTCTCCCTTAGCTAGCAATCTAGTAAGAGCACAGAATTTTTCATTCTTCAATATCAAAAGATAGATACCCTTTTCTTCAACAACTCTCCTCCCATATTACTCATTAATAAACTAAGGCTCTTCTATTAGAGGTAGGAATGGGGGAAGGAAAGTGATGGAGGAGAGGTAAGGAAAGTTACCAGGAGTAATTTTTGCCAGATTAATTGCAGTAATATGCAATACAATTATCCCTTAAGAAACCAATAAAAGGAGGCTACATACTAGGAGTCAGGAGGTAATATGTACTAGATTGGTGACTTTAAACTAATCACCTCGCCTCTCCAGACAACAATTACCTCATATGTAAAAATAGGAATAGACAGATGGCTGGACTAGATAATCACTTAAGGACCTTTCAGCTCTAAGGTTTAAACTTCTGTAACTAAAGGAATTACAGAAAAGGTGCAAACTACAACAATTTCCAGTTTTAACAAAGCAAAATAAAAGGCATGAAAGACAATCTATTTTTAAAAATTTCTTCAAAGAATGTTATAATTACTGTAGATGAAATTTTAAATTTCAGTATGGCAAACCAAAGTCATATGTCAATACCATTAAAATTACAATTGAAAGGCAGACCCCAGTGTTGGCAGAGCATGAGATCTGACAGAAACTATCTTTTTGCTTTGGGCTGTGTTTACAGATGTTATACATTTATAGACAGGCTGAAGGATCTTTAGTCATTCAGAAATTTCACTAGCTTCTCTCAGTTTCAATCCGACTATACACTCATTTGAAATGGCATGCATAGGTTACAATAAAAGCTTTTTCCACACTAAAACAAAACAAAAATCTCTCCTAGTTCTAGAAGTCAAAAAAGGCAAGCCTCCACAAGTTACTAGGAAGTTAAGAGTCAATCATGAATAGTTCAAAGCTGCAATTGTTTTGGAAATACCAAGGTAATCATACAGTAAAAAGGAAAACTAGCTGCCTTTTCTTTGCCTTTCCAAATACTGTATGCACATGATGTTTACTAGTGAGACCTATTTTTTCAGTAGATTATAGGCTAAGATGACAAATCAGAATTGGAAAGAATCTTAGAAGCCCAGTACTCCTCTCACTGTATAGAAGAGGAAACTGAGAACACTATACATGTATTTTGAAGAATAATAGGAAGATGATGAAATTTAAAAGTTGCAAAGGAGCCTGGCTCCTTAGCTCCCTCAAGAAATAACAAAAGAAATACTAAAAATAAAGCAAAATTGCTAGAAATTTTTGCAAGAAAATTTAAAGCTCACCAAAACTGAACTGAGTAAATCTTTGAAAAAACAAAAACTAGTAAACAAGACATTCAAGGAAAAAAGTATGAAAAAAACTCATCCTGAAACAATATCGAAAGTAATATAAAAAATGAAAGAACTGTTAAGAGATACAGCCAAATGGATAACACACTCATATCCAGCCCTCATCCCCAACTGCCTGTTGGTCATCAGCAACCAGAGTTTCAAAGTCATCTCAAACTTAACTTGTTTGAAAATGAATGCATTATCTTTTCTCCAAAACTGACTTCCCTCCTAATTTCTGTTTTAAGTCACTCAGCTTAGCAACCTGGGAGTCACTTTCAACATCTCACTCACACACAACCCATCTTACAAGTTGCTAAGTCTTATTGATTCTATCTCCCCACATAGGTAGTCTCCACTCCCTCCACTCACACTACAATCATCCTAGTTTAGGTCTAAATGCCCTTCACCAGAATTACTCCAGTAGCCTTGGAACTATTCTTCCTCAAGTCTCACTCACTCCCCTCTAATCCATTTTTCAGTCAGCTGCCAAATTGATATTCCTAAAACACAGGTATAGCCTTCTTAAGAAGCTTGAAGAGTTCTCTATAAACTCAAAGACAAAATACAAAATCCTCTGTTTGATATTTAAAGACCTTTACAAACACAGCTCCAGCTTCTTTCTAGAATGATTGAATTTTATTTCTCCTTATGCACTTCAGGGGTGGGGAACAAGTGTGTTCTGTGAAGTTTGGATTCTGTCAAAGGGCTGCACTTGAAGACCTAGAAGGCCACATGTGACCTTGAGACCGGCAGATTCCCCACCCCTGCTCCAAACAAACAAACAAAAAAAGGCATATACAGGATGATTTATTGTAACCACTTCTTTCTGACATCATTTAAAAAATATTAGCTAAGGTAATGAAGTATGAAAAAAATTAAATGACAAAAACTGGCAATAAATAGGTTAATATAGTTATCCTGTTAATTAAATGACTATATCTAGAAAATAAAACACAATAAAAAATAAGGTAACAAGGGGCGGCTAGGTGGCGCAGTGAATAGAGCACAGGCCCTGGAGTCAGGAGTACCTGAGTTCAAATCCGGCCTCAGACACTTAACACACACACACACACACACACACACACACACACACACACACACACAAAACTAGTCGTGTGACCTTGGGCAAGTCACTTAACCCCAACCACCCTCCAAAAAGCAAAAAAAAAAAATAAATAAGGTAACAAATTAGAAAGGGGGAATGGATATACCATAAGCCCCTCAAATGGTTAGCATTTTAACATATTCCTAACAAAAATCAAGAAAAATGATAGACTATTTACAATAATAATTAAGTGTATTCCATGTAAGATACAAATATATAATATTTATAGAAAAATATAGATAAATGGTCTAAAGATAGTAATAGGCGGTTCTCAAGAGAAGAAATTCTGATTACCTGTAGCTATCCAAAATGTGCAACAAAATTTATAACCACTTTTCCTGGGATGGCAAAAAACTGGAAATTGAAGGAATTCTCATCAATTGGGAAATGACTGAACAAACTGTGGTATAAAAAATGATATAAAACTATTGTGCTGAAAAAAAAATGAGGAAATAAATTATTTCAAAGAGACATGGAAAGAAATTAAACATTTACATGCTTACAAATTTTAAATACTGGAAGAAAAATATATTTAATGAAATTGTGGAGATTAAAATGCTTTCTATCAAACAAAAGGAAAACATTTTAGAGAGAGTATATATAGTTAATAAAATAAAAATTAAAAGACAGGCAGCGATAAAAGTCCCAGCTGTCCTGTTTAAGTTTATAAAAATTATAGAAGTGAACCCTATTAATAAATGTCACCAAAGAGAGAAATCCCATGACTTCACTTAAGAACACCTTGTAGAAGAACACAGATAAGAAAGGAAGTAAATTTACCAAATTTGAATTATACCAAAACAAAACGAGTTATACATAGTATGGAAAATGTCTTTGTTTAAAAAAAAAACTTTTTAGTTAAAAAAAGTATTTAAAAAGAGAGTTAACCCCTAGGACAGCAATTAATAGGCCTGAATTTCCTGTCATATGAAACATGTCTCTTATTATTTCAACAGGTGGTACTTGCAACTACACATATATCATCTCTATTTTTGCTCTCCTTTGTGAACTGAAATATTCTTGTTTGTCAATGTTTATTAAGTTCATGATAATAAGTCTGTTTAAAGAATGCCTTGTGCAGTTACAGGTTCACAAGCCAATAGCTTTTAATAGTATACACACATACACACATGTAGCACTTTAAGGTTTACAAAGTATTGTACATATACATTCTTAGATATTATTATTCCCATTATACAGGTGAGGAAATTAAAGCTGAGAAAAAGAAAATGACTTGCCCAGGGCTACACCGCTAATAAGAGTCTGAGACAGAATTCAAACTCATTTCCCCCATAGCTTCCCCACAATCTTGTCCACTGTGAAATCCAGCTGCCTTCCAACTTTTAGAGTTTGAAAGGGATTAACTAGTCCCACCTCTTTAGCATACAGATTAGGAAATTGAGGACCAAAGATACTGGGTTTTGTTCAGGGCTACACAGGTAATCATCCAGAATAGGAATCCAGCTATTTGATCCAAATGTAGTATCCTTTTTGCTATGCTTTCCTGCAATGGATATAACCTTAGCTTCTTGGTTTTATGTACATGAATCCTATTTCACACACACACAAATCCAATCTTTGTTGTTCCATTTGTCAGGCCCTCTAGAGATTTCTTAAGACCATAAAAACTATTAACTAATATGACAGCCTGTAATAGAATGATTGCTATCAAAAGTCTTAAAAATACTTCTCAGTTGTGGGTTTCCAGATGGGTATGACTCACTTCAAAAGAAGTCAAATATAAACTGAAGACGTTAATATGAGGTTTATATTCGCCATGACTTTACCAAAAATACCATGACTGGCAAAATACTGAAGTTATTAGGAATCATGAAAGGAACTGCAGGTACAGATTTTATTAACCCCTCAAGAAGGAAGTTTGGGGGAAGGAAAGGAAAAAGTAAAGAGAAGAGAGAAGAGAAAAGGAAAAAGGAAACCCAGAGGGAAGGTAAGAGGATCAAGTGGGAGGAACAGGCAGTGTGACGCCATATAGCTTGTTTGCACCTGCTGAGAAGCAGAGGAGTAGAATTTAAATTTCCAAAAGAACAGAAGCCCACTCCTTCTCCTTCCAACCCACCTGAAGCACTGACTGTACTGTTTTGAAAAAAAGATATGTAAAAATTCTAGAAGCTAGCTGGTTGAACGGTTCATTTAAGCAAATACTCTCTTAATTAAATAGATGAAAGCTTCTTTGAGGGTTCCTCTTATGAAATGAGGTTAGATACTTAAAACATAATACTTTCAACCTGCATAACACTGTTCTTTACCAGTGACCTCTCAGGTATGTTTGCTTGGTTTAGTATTAATTGGGTTTTTTTACTCTCTAAAACTCTCAACATTTCCAGTTATGCTTTTAGTTTAAAAAAAGAAGTATTTAAAAGCAGGTCAACTCTTAGGAAAGTAATTAGTAGGCCTGCATTTCCTATCATGTTAAGGATGTCTCTCATTATCTCCACAGGGGGTACTTATTTCGTTTGAAAAATAAACATACGCCATAAAACAAACATCTAGGGGAGAAAACAAATTGGGAGAAATGATGAAATCACCCTTCAAAAACCTCATTAACCAGGTGTTAAAATTCAAAAATTTAGGAAGACTGCACTAAGGTCTCTAAGAATTCAACTAAAGCTTTCAGTACGTTTCCCATCTAATTTACATATCATAGCTGTATCCTATTAACCAATGCCTGTTCTTTTTCTAAGTTAATCATTTATCTACCTGAGGCCTTCTGTGCCAAAAGATGAGTGAAGCAAACAGCTGACCCATAAACCATTAACCTCTCTTCTTTATAGTTTGGACCTAATTCTCTACATATCACCCTTTTAAAATTCAATCTGTAAAGTGTTCCAGGGAATGAAAGACCTGAAACAAAAATATGATGCAAAATGAAGGTTATGACGTCTAAAAGACTTAGCTTCTCTTTAAAAGTATGAATTGCAAATAAGATAATAAGAATTCATGGTTCTGTACAGATAAGAGTATACTGAAAATCCTTAATTATCTTTGGAAGTTGAGTTAATTACATTTTATTTTACATATCTAAAATTTTTTTCTTTTAAAAAAAGAATATTCACTAGTACTAGTATTAAAGAGAAAGTAGGTTTGTTTTAGTTATTTTGAAGTCAACAATTTTTTCAATAAAAATTCTCTTGGAGAGATTTGCCAACACATTTCCAAAAAGGTCTGTCATTTGATACATTGTGAAGATCTACCCGGCAACCACAACCACTAAAAAGACAATAGTATTTTCAGAACAGAAGTTCAGATGGTAGCGTGCAACTGAAATCAGATCTTCTCCTTTGATTCCTGTCACCAAGAAGACCCTCCAGATGACGAGCAAAAAACATAAGACAGCGTGTGTAGTTTAAATTTAGGAATGATTCAATCAGTTGTTGCAGCAGATAAAAATCTCAGTTAATAATGTTTTTGTTGTTAATTTAAACTGTACATGAAACAAAATTCTTAGCATAACTATCAAAATCACATTACATTGTCCCAGAATTCACTGTGCAAAGGACCCTCTCAAGCCAAATTTATTCATTTGTATTTTTGACTTTCCGTTCAGAAAGTGAGTCTACATGACAATTATTTCATTATCTTGAAAAGGTTAAATTTCCCTCAAGTCTAATGTTAAAGTGGATATCTTTTTTTTTAATCATGTTGCATTGCCTTTTTATATCCCAGAATTCTTGAGGGTATTAGAGGCATCAGAAAAATTAGGTTCTAGTTCTAGCTCCACTATGCTGTTCTTTTTTTTTGCGGATGCAGGGAAGAGGGGCACAGGAGGGAAGCAAATGGGGTTAAGGGACTAGCCCAAAGTCACATAGCCAGTGTCTAAAGCCACATTTGAACTCAGGTCCTCGACTCCAGAGCTGGTTGCTCTATCTACTGCTCAACCTAGATGCCTCTATGCTGCATAACATTTAAGCAACTCCCAGTTCTACAGTCATTCAATTTTCCTCACTACAACATGAGAATATAAATGCCCAGTGAAATAATCAACTACTTGACAAGGCTGTTTTATCAAATAATCTGAAAGTGCTTGGAAAAGTATAAAGTACTATACAAATGGAACATATTATTATTTATCTACAGAGTACAGATAAAGTTCCTTCCCCAGAACTAAACAATTTCTACCTCTCCCCCCAATTTCTACAAATACTTTTATCAGATTTCTTTTTTAACCGTGATGATACAATTCTGCCTGCTTGGGTGAAGATCTCATGGAACAGGAACTGTTTTCAGTTTTATAGAGTATTCTGTCCTGTGTTAGTTCTCCCAACTCTTTAAAGGGCTCTTATATCCCATGAGAAAATTTACAAAATTTACAGGTGTTATTATTACTATTACCATCTCTTCCTATTCTTTGCATATATATAGTATGCATGTATATGTGTTGTCTTTATCTTGGGAGATTACATTTCATTTTAACTTTTTCATCCTACTTGTTCTTACATGAAATTTCCTGCATTATAGCTACATGCATTAAAGACATTTGTGCTAAAAAAAATTCAATTTTTAAATTTAATTCATTTTTTCCTTCATAGTTTGACTTTAAATTTTAATATACTCCATTATTGGCTCCCCTAGGGGGAAAACTTAATGCTTAATTTTCATTTTAATTTTGCATTTGCTAAATTTTCCTTTAATAAATTTGATAAAACAATTTATTTTTGAAGTACACGTTCAACTTCTTGCTATGCTATTTTCTTTTCTTCCTTGGATCACCAACGTTATTAGTTAGATTATATGAAAGAGGGTGCCTAGGTGGCGCAGTGAATAGAGCACCAGCCCTGGAGTCAGGAGGTCCTGAGTTCAAATCCACCCTCTGACACTTAGCGCACGCATGCGCGTGCACGCGCACACACACACACACAAACTAGCTGTGTGACCTTGGGCAAGTCACTTAACCCCCAATTGCCTCCCAAAAAGCAAAAAAATAAATAAATAAATTTTAAAAAATAAAATAAAATAATAGATTATATGAAGGAGAGGGGATATCTGATTTCCCACTGTCCTCCCTGTCTCCCAGTTCAGTTAATACTGCATAGTCAAAGTACAGGTGTTGATGTAGTAACAAGCTGTTAATACAAAGGATGGGGGCAGCTAGGTGGCACAGTGAATAGAGCACTGTCAGGAGGACCTGAGTTCAAATCCGATCTCAGACACTTAACACTAGCCATGTGACCTTGGGTAAGTCATTAACTCCAACTGCCCTGCCCTCCTCCTCCAAAAAGCAACAACAACAATAAAAAAGCCAAATATAATGATATTTCATGTGGATTTATAAGGGAACTTTATTGGCTGATATTTCTTATTTGATAAGTTCAATTATATTAAATATATGTGTAACTGTTTTGCCTCTTCTACAAAAGCTTGTAGAAACTTTCATTTTCTTTAAGAGGAGACAACTTAGGAATTACAGCTGTAACTGTCAAGCTATGGGGTACTTGCTCTAGGGAGTCAGGGAAATTGCTTTTTAACATGGGTCTATGAGGGGGTTTATGGAAAAGACAGAAAGAAGGCAGAAGAATTTTCTTTCTTGTTAGACCTATCTTAACCATTATTTCATGAAGAAATTACATAATAAAAGAGAATTTTGCAAGTAATGAGTTTGGAAAGAAACTTAAGAATAAGTGCTTGAGAGAAGCTAAAGAGATTTTTTTTTCCCTTGTCAATACTGGAGATAAGTTAGAGAAGACAGAAAAAGAAGATGAAGGGATCTTCTTTCTTTATCTTCAAAAAGATTTTGTTTTCCAAATGAACTAAATAAAATAGGACTGTTCTCAAGGGTGAAGATACGTCATCTAAAGTTACAGTGAGGCATGGAGGTGACTCTGGCTATGACTTTTCTCACAGCTAAAACATTGTAAATACTTATTTGTATTTCTTATGACTGATTATAATATTAACTTGCATATTCAGTAACTGTAATATAGCATAGTAATATTCATGATTACTATTTAGAAAGGAATCTTCTCCAACTGAGTAAATCAGTAATATCTGATGAAACAATCACGTAATCAGTAAACCCTCAATATTCCTTCACTATGTTCCAGGAACTGTGCAGAAGGGTGGGGAGAAAGGGCAAGGTCCTCAGCTAAGAGGGTGAGCTTGGAAGGTATTGTGGAAAGTTTAAAGAGAGGCAAGAAGTTTTGGAATTGGGCTGAAGACTCCAGATTTAGCTGAATAAGTGAGATAAGTTGAAATGTTATTAATTATTATTTAATTAATTATAATTATATGTAATTATAATTTAATTAATTATTAATTATTTGAGAAAGGTTAAGTGGCACAGTGGATAGAGTTCTACCCTGATGTTAAGAAGACTTGAGTTCAAATCCAACCTGAGACGCTTACTAATTAGATGACTTTAGTTAAATTATTTAACTTCTGTTTCTATTTCATCATCTGTAAAAACAGAGAAAATAATAGTATCTCCCTCCCAGGGTTTTTTAGAGGATCAACAGAGATAATATCTGTAACATACTTAGCACATTGCACAGCACATACTAGGTGCTATACACCTGTTGGCCTCTAGGTGGCACAGCGGAGAGGGCGCTGGGCCTGAAGTCAGGAAGACTCATATTCCCAAGTTCAATTTTAACTTCATACACTTACTAGCTGTCTGACCCTGGGCAAGTCACTTAACCCTGTTTGCTTCAATTTCCTCATCTACAAAATAAGCTGGAGAAAGAAATGACTGTCAGATAGTCTAGTATCTTTGCCAAGAAAACCCCAAATGGGGTCACAAGGAATCAGACATGACAAACAAGTACAATATAAATGCTAGTTAGTATTACTATCATTATTAATACCACTCTAGATGATAATAAGATTAAGCCTGGGGAAAAGTCAGGTAGTAGCTGAGGATGAACTCAGAAGTGTGTTTAGTGACCCATGAAGCTCTATTACATGGTAGAGGTCACTTTCCTAACCTTGCTATCTGGTATAATCTTGTATGGCTGTGAGTCATGGAACACTACCGTCTCAGAGGAATAAAAAACAAATAGGAGAGCCACATGGTGGGTGTGAGCAGGCTCTAATACACAACAAAAAAGGAATTTCCCAGAAGAACTATAGTACAGAATGACATTAAGGAAATATAAATCACAGCAGAAAATGGACTGGTCACTGAGGGATAGACTCATAAACATCCCAACTACTCCAAAGGTATCTTCACAATGGCAAAAGAAAATGAAGAAGGGTCCTAGCACATTAGGACACAAGGTGGACATCCTGCAGCAAACTTGAGAAAAGACATAGACACATCAGAGAGCAGGGACAAGAATGGATGCACTGTGGATGGTATAGTTTGAAAGAATATCCATCTTATTAGATCATAAATACACAAAAGCATAATTCTTTTTTAATTCTCCCTATATAATTAATACTTGGAGATTTATTCCATTTGTTCAATTTTTAGTTAATGAGTGTACAGACCAGAACCTTTGTGCTGGCCAGAATGATATCGAGGACCAACAATTTTGCAGCTAGCAAGTATGTATAATAAAGGCAGGACTGTAGCACAAAGGTGAAGACATAACTCCACACAGTCCTTCTGTTCGTGACTCTAGAACTATTTGCATGGCAATCAGAAAGTATTATGAAAGCCCAGGGGAGCCTCATAATTCCATCACCACACAACTCTAATGTGTTTTTTATTGGCTGGAGAGTCCAAAATGGGTTTGAGGGATGTAGACTGACTGACAATTGGGATTTTGGCAAATGCAAAAAGGAATTCTCTAACCCTAAGTTACAGTCAAGCACCATAGAAAAAAACCTTAATCTTCCCCTGGTAATTTGATGGCTTTTGCTCACTGCACATGGTTGGGTACAGAAGTTTATAGCCTTAGTTCATACACAAAAGATCTTTAATCCTCCCTTGCCAGCAAGTGGCTTACTAGACCCTGTATCGCAGAAAAATGGTAGCAGAATTCAGTAAATTGCCCTTGAGTGGATGAATGGCAATCATGTGTACCACAGCCATTGATAATATGGTAACTTGCAGGAGAACCTGTCCTTCGTAGGAATGGGAGAGCAAAAGATTTTTCTTTATCATTTAAATTTGCTATGCTTTTTTATTAAGCGTCTTTTGCTTTGAGCTAGTATGTTTCATGACCTTAAAATGATAAACACATTGGTATTATGGGTTCATGAGTTATGGTTTTGAGTGGGTGCTGATTCACAAAGTATCTTGAACAAAATTACTTTCGAAGGATTCTAGCATGACACACTCTGAGTGCCAAAAATGTTTGTTGTAAACACTGAGTTTATAATAAACATAACTAATTTTTTTAAAAAGCCCTGCTTGAGGGGTGGTTAGGTGGCGCAGTAAATAGAGCACCAGGACTGGAGTCAGGAGGACCTGAGTTCAAATCCGGCCTCAGACACTTAACACTTACTAGCCCTGTGACCTTGGGCAAGTCCCTTAACCCCAATTTCCCTGCTTTCTCCCCTCCAAAAAAAAGGAAAAAAAAATTATAAAGATACCCTTGGCTCAAAGACCTTGTCCTCTTATCAGGTAAAACAAATACCAATTGATTATGCAAAGCAGTGAATGATTAGTATCAACAATATCAATGTAGAGAACATAAATATCATCATCTTTATGTCTCATCTAAAATTGGTTCTGATTTGCCTAGATCCTGTTAAGTGTTTGGATAAAGCTTTTTTATTTTTTGCTTTTTTTTTTAATTTTTGGAGGGCAGTTGGGGTTAAGTGACTTGCCCAAGGTCACATGGCTAGCTTTTGTGTTAAGTGTCTGAGGCCGGATTTGAACTCAGGTACTCCTGACTCCAGGGCCGGTGCTCTACTCACTGAGCCACCTAGCTGCCCCTTAGATAAAGTTTTTATACCGAGTAACAAATGATTTAGAGGATTGCCAAAGAAAATATTTCAAACAATTTCAAACATTTAATATACACTAACACTCTTTAAAAACTCCAAAATTTTAAGATGTTATTATGAGTGATCATATCTTTCACAGAATCACAGATTTGGAGCTGGAAGAGTAGATCCAAGAAGTCATATAAACAACTCCTCCCCTGCTCTTACAGATGAGAAAAAAGGCACAGAAAAGTTAAGTGACTTGCCCATGGTCACATTGGGAATGGGAAATGATAAAGCCAGGATTCAAACCTGGATGTTCCAAGTCCAAATCTAGTTTTCCTTCTATTGTACTTGCCTCCTTTCAGTCTACTAAAACTGTATATTCTATATCCCCTCAACAAACCACAGACATATGTAATATAGGTTAGAATCCCGTCTTGCATTATATATTGAATTTAATTTAAAATCAATTTAAGTTTACAAATGAAACAAAGTTCCAAAAGAACCATTATCGCTTAAGAAATGATTGATTTTGTAATCAAACACAACTCAATCTTAAGAAATCAAAAAGATATACAACCTCCTTAACTATTATGATCCACGTCTTCACTTACACTAGACCACTAGACAGATTTCATATTCCATTCCCACCTTCCTCTACATTCCAGCAAACTAGTCTACCTGCTGTTCTCTATATGTTATCCCACCTCCTAACTCCTGATACCTCACCATCATCACCACCCTGACTAAAAATTACTTGTATTTTTAAATTTATTTAATGATATACATGTTGTTTCATCCCAGTAGACTATCGCTTTCTATCCTCAACAAGTAGTAAGCATTTAATAAAGGTATGTTCCATTGAATTGAAAATGATACTGTTATCACATCATTGTCTCAGTGCTTTTATAAGATATGTACACTAATGTTCTATCTAATCTATATCTGGGGGGAGGAGGGAAGGAGTTGTTTCCATGACAAAAGCTGTTTAGATACAGTAGTATCCTCTACAACAAGACCTTCACAAGAACCTACTAAAAATGAAAAGACTCAATGGATAGTTAAAGTTAAACAAATTCTAGGGCTTTACTCCCAAAATAATTTCAGGCGTCTTATCTTGATTTTATGGGTGCTGCAAAAAATGGAATTTCTGTACAGCTCAAATATAAGAATTTTTTTGTATTTCTTTACTTAATCTAAACAATTTACAAGTGGATTCTGGATCATATAATGAGTCTATCTATAGACTCTAGAATCTTTCTACCTAACAATGTCTCTGAAGCCAATTATACAGCTCTCTGGATCAATTCATACAGAATGCCTGGAATTGTTTGAACCCTAGGTTCCTTTCCCTCTAACCTATAACTGAAAGTGCCTCCCCCTCAGCAAATTATATTAGAAAGGTTGTCCTCTAATCCTGCTCAACTTTTGTTGCCATGGGTGGGGAACCTATGACTTTCAAGGGCACATGTGGCTCTCCAGGGTCCTCAAATGTGGCCCTTTGATTGAATGCAAACTTCACAGAACAAATCCCTTTAAAAAAAAGGGTATTAAAAAGATTTGTTATGTGAAGTCTGGATTCAGTCAAAGGGCCACACTTGAGGACCTAGAGGGCCACATGCAGCCTCAAGGCTACAGGTTCCCCACCCCTGCATAAGCTATTTCCATGTTCAGCAAACAAAACCCTGAGACTGAGTGAAAGAAAGCAGTATGTAAATATTATTTCCAATGTTCATATCATAAGTATAATCCTAAGAATTGTATCACAGGTAAACAGGAATTTCAAAAGTCCCAATTATGTATTTATTATATTAAAAACAGTATAGGTTGTAGAAATGGAGAGAAAATATTTGAATGCAACTCAAATGTAGATAAAGAAAAATCAGCATCTTACTTCTATGTTTCATGGTAACCTAAGTACTGAATTTGGAGTCAGGAAAACCTGGGTTTGAATCCTACCTCATTTAACCAGCTGTGTGACCCTGTCAGTCTCTTACCTGAAAAGTGAAGATCAAGTAGTATAATGTATAAAAAGCGTTTTTCAGGCCTTAAAGTGTGATAAAAGTGTGAGGTGTTATTAATACTAACATTCGAGGTGGAGTCAAGATGGCTGCATAGAAGCAGGAGAACTCTGTGAGCTCCTCCCATAACCACCTCAAATACCTATAAAATATGACTCTAAACAAATTTTAGAGCTCCAGAACCCACAAAAGGACAGAAAAACAAAGTTCCCACTAAAGGGAATCCAGCAGGCAGACGGGAAGGGTTCTTCATAACACACTGGGAGCTGAGCCCAGCCTGGCATGAAACCTGGCTTTAACCCCAGGGCAGCCAGGACAAACTGCAGCTGGAGCATTGATCAACGGCAGCTGTGGCAGTTTCCAGAATTATCAACCCATAAGAGCCAAGGACAAAATGAAAGGTCAGTGGAACTCAGCTAAATTTGGGAGAGAGGGTCCAGCCATCTGCCCCCAGGGCTAGAAGTGGCATAAGCAGTAGCCCTGCAGCTGCCTCCATGTGGCTGCTTCAGAGCTCCCAGCCTGCAGATTGCAGGCGGGCCAAGCGATCATTCAGAAACTAAGTGCTCTTGCCTTAACCTGCCTGGATCAGGATCACGATCTTGGGTGGTGGTCCTGACCACCAGTGAGCCAAAGCTGGTGGGGGTTGCAGAGATGGTGGCCCCCTAGTAGCTCTGGCAGCTGCAAAAACTCCAGCAATTTGGGACAAAGCTCTCCCCTCTGAAAAGAAAGTTCTATAGAGCCCAAAAGTCAAGTAATCGACTGGCAACATGAGCAGGCAAAGGAAGCAAACCAAGTTCAGCAATCCAAATTTAGATTCCTTTTTTGGAGACAAAAAGGATCAAAGCATGGAACGGGAAGAAGAAAACACAGTCAGAACTCCCACACCAAAAGCTTCCAAGAAAAATGTAAACTGGTTACAGGCCACAGAGGAGTTCAAGAAGGATTTTGAAAACCAAATAAGAGAAGTGGAGAAAAAATTGGGAAAAGAAATGAGAATAAGGAAAGAAAATCATGAAAAGAGAGTCAACAACCTGACTGAAGAAAATAACACCTTAAAAAATAGATTAACTCAAATGGCAAGAGACCCAAAAAGTCATGCCTTAAAGAATGCCTTAAAAAGCCGAATGTGCCACATGGAAAAAGCTCACTGAAGAAAATAATTCCTTCAGAATCAGAGTGGAGCAAATGGAAGCAAATGACTTTATGAGAAATCAAGATATTATTAAACAGATCCAAACAAGTGAAAAAATAGAAGGCAATGCGAAATATCTCACTGAAAAAGCCACTGACCTGGAAAATAGATCCAGAAAAGACAATTTAAAAATTATTAGCCATTTTTTAAAATTAGCCATTATTTAAAAATTAAAAGCCATGATCAAAAAAAGCACCTAGAAAGTATCCCTCAAGAAATTCGCAGGGAAAACTGCCCTGATATTTTAGAACCAGAGGGCAAAACAGAACATGAAAGAATTCACCAATCACCTCTTGAAAAAGATCCCAAAAAGAAAACTCCTAGGAATGTTATAGCCAGGTTCTAGAGTTCCTCAATCAAGGAGAAAAGATTACAAGCTGCTAAGAAGAAACAATTTAAATACTGTGGAAACACAATCAGGATAACACAGGGTCTAGCAGCTTCTACACTGAGGGATCAAAGGGCCTAAAATATGATATTCCAGAGATCATGGGAGCTAAGATTAAAACCAAGAATCACCTACCCAGAAAAATTAAGTACAATGTTTCAGGGGAAAATATGACCAATGAGGTGGAGGACTTTCAAGCATTCTTGACAAAAAAACCAGAACTGAATAGAAAATTTGACATTCAAACACAAGAAGCATGAGAAGGTAAAGATGGAAAAGAAATCATAAGGGAACTATTTACATGCCAACATGGAAAAACAATCATTGTAACTTATGAAACTTTTCTCAGTATGAGGATAGGTAAAGGGAATATAAATGTATATTTATGTATTCATATACATATGTCTATATAGGAGGGTTTATATATGTGTACGAACTCATCTGAGTATGTGTATATATGAGCACATAGAGGGTACAGGATCAATTGAATAGGAAGGGATGATATTTTAAAAGCTGAAATTGAGAGGTGGGAGAGGAACAGAATGAGAGGAGACAGGGAGAGACACCTCATATAGAAGAGGCAAGGGATAACTATTACAATGGAGAACAGAAAGGCAAAAGGGAATGGGTCAACCTTACTCTCACTGAATTTGGCTTAGGGAAGGAATGACATACACTCTAAATTGGGTATCTTGCCCTACACGAGAGTAGGAGGGCAGGGGATGAGAAGGGGGATGATGGAGGAGAGGGCAGGTGGGGGAGAGAGGATTTTTAGAAGCACACACTTCTATAAAGGGTCAGGGACAAAGTAGAGAATAGTACAAGTGGGGGGCGGGATAGGAAGGAGGGAAATATAGTCAGTCTTTCACAATATGTCCATTGTGGAGACATTCTGGGTAACTACACATGTAGTTACACATTGCATTGAATTGCTTATCCTTCCAGTGGGGGTGGATGATGAGGGAGGAAGGGAAAGAATCTAGAATTTAAAGTTCTAAAATAAAATGTTAAATATATATATATATATATATATACACATATATAGTCTTATTATCATTATTATTATTATTATTATTATTATTCTTTACATGCAACTGGAAAATAAGACATACACACACTGGGGTAGGGAGATCCATTTTGCCCTACTAGAAAGTCAGAGGGGTGATGGGGGAGGATAGAGGAGAGAGAAGACTGGGGAAAAGGGTATACAGTAGGATCACTATTTTGGGGTGGTAGGTAGGGGAAAGACAGGGAGAAAATTTCAAACCTAAATCTCATGGAAATGAATGATGTAAACTAAAATAAACAAGTTAATATAAAAAAAAATACTAACACTCATTGTGACATATTAATAATCCTGGACTTGCAAAGAATATGCCAACATAACAGACCTGAAAGTCTTCAACTATATACAAAATGATAATTTTGAGAGAGCAAGATATCAATTAGGTAGGGAGGTGTTAGGAAAGGCTTAGTTTACAATAGAGGCTCCCGAACTTATTTGGCCAAACAGCCCCATTAAAAAAAAAAAGTTACTGAGTACTTCTCTGGAAATTTACTTTCTTTAACTCTTAAATTTTTTTTTAATTTGAGTCATTTCAAAAAAATATAAAATATTTCTAAATAATGCATCACTAATTTAATAATTTATTGTAAATTTGTGGGGTTTTTTCCTGCACTGAAATCTTGATGATGCAATATTACATCATGAAACTATATAGTACTACTGTATTGTAAGTCATTACATGCACATATCACTACTGATGCATGCTGGACTTCCAACAATACTCAACTGGCTTGCCTAGCAGCACTTGTTTGTTAAGACCTCTCAGTGGACTTGACCACTTTTTGGTTTTAACTTGCATTTTGTGTGTTTATTTGGAAAATGATGTAATCACCATAACTTTAACTGTTACACAACAGATGAAATATGTACAAATGGTTTTTCAAAATTTTCTTCTCTTCTTTCCTTATGCTTCTACTACCCCCTTATTTTTATTCAATATGCTCCCAATTGCACCTGAGGCTAATGCTGCCCCTCCCATCATTCCAGCACCCTCCAGAGGTCAATACTGTCCACTTTGGGAACCTAGGCACAGTAGAAGGTAGCAGTTGAATTGTAAATTCCAGAAAGGGAGACCATCTGTACAGTGGGAAACAGGCACAAAGGGATTGTTGGGTTTGGAAGAGCATTATCAACTGAAGGAATAAGGGAAGGTTTCATGAAAGAAGTGGCCTTTGAGTAGGGTTTTTAAAAATGAGTAGCGATTCAATGGGGGTGTGGGTGGGTAGGGGTGAGGAGAAAAAGAGGTGAGGGCTGGAAAGAGAGGCATAAGGAACAAACAGTATGAGGAAAATCACGGGAGAACAAGCAGGAAGAACAAGATATTTCCAGAAAACAGAGAAAAGCCAAGTTTGACTAAAATACAATAGTATTCATAGGTAAGTAGTATGACATAAAGCTGGAAAGGAAAGGGTTAACATTCTATGGAGAACCCTGAATGTCAACCAAAGAAGCCTGAACCATACTTAGAGAACCTCTGAAGATTCCTAAGGAGATGTGTTACATAACCATATCTACGTAGAAAGATTAGTCTAAAGGAATGAAGAAAATGAAGGCAGGAAGATGTGTTAATAGGTCATCACAACTATCCAGTTAGTTAATAATTGGAGCCTGTACCAGAGTAACAGCAGAGGGAATGGAATATATTAGTAAACCCATTCCCACTTTTATTTTATTTTCTATTTCTGACTTGGCCTTCTGCGTTGTCTCCCAACTCCACACCAACTCAAGTTCTCTCTTTTTTGATGAAGAGACTACTGGAATTCAAAACTGTGCCACTTAAATACGTGCCATCTGACCGGACTTTGTCATTGCTGTCCCCAGAATTAGAATTATTTTCTAGGGAGAGCAATAAGATCCACATGGTTACACTGGCTTTACACATAGGCTAGAGGCACCATCTCCTCCTCTCTCCCCATATTCCCTATGCTGAAATTCACTTAAGGGAACCCTCCAGGGCTGTATATCCAGAGAGTCCCACAAAACTGCCAAGCATCCACACCTGGACAAATAAACTTCTGACAATGACTCATTTTCTCACATCTTCCACAGTCACATTAATCATACATCTATACACACACACAATCTCATCACAGATTCATGCTACTCTTCATTCCCCATTCGAGTATCCTATTCCCATTCTCTTTATATATTCAACAACTCTCTGTGTTGTGGCATAACCACTAGGCAGCTTGCTTCCTAACCATGACCATTCCACTGATTACCAGCATTAAAAGAATCTTCTGGCTCATCCTTCATAGTCAAGTGGCAGGGACCAGGAATTAATAACCACAAAAAGTCATCAGCCCTCTTAAATCACACAGACAAATACACAAATGCCCTCCACAACTTATCACATATACAATCAGCTGTCCAAATCTAACAGTTTCTACATCCACAACATCTCTTATATCTGTCCCTCTAGTTTCACTCACGCAGCTACCACCCTAGTCCAGGCTTTCACCTCTCACCTGGACTACAACAAAAGCTTCCTAACAGATATCCCAAGTTCAAGTCTCTCTCCTCTCCAAACAATCCTTAACATAACTGCCAAATGATTTTTGTATGTCATTCTCCTATTTAATAAACTTCAATGGTTATCACCCTATTACCCTATATTATCTCCAGGATCAAGAATAAATTACTTGTCTGACATTTAAAGCTCTTTACAGCAACCTGACTCAAAACTAATTTTCCATCCTTAAATTTTAAGTTACTTTCATACACAAGAATACATTCTCATTCCTTCTCTCTCTCTTTCCCTCTCTCTCACATACACACAAAACACATACACACACACATGTATACACCCACACACATGTTCTCCTTTAATAAACTCCCAAGACTTTAAGGGCTGGGCCAATTTTCACTTCTACCTTCATATCTCCTGCACCTCAAAGTATATCTGGCAATACTGTAGGCATTTAATAAATGCTTGGTAATCAACTGATGACAAAGAGGAGGAAACTAGCGGATCAATGTGGCCAACTAACTTCCATTTGAAGTTTTATTTGATTGAAAGAGTAATATGTGCATACACACTTGATCATTATAAGCTGTCCTGCATTATGGATCAAATATTTTCTGTGTTTATATTTCCTCACCATATAAGCTCTTTGAGGGCAGGTCCACGATAAATACTTTTTTCTTTTAATATTCCACAATGGGCTTGCACAATATAGGCAAGGAATATATACTAATTAAAAAGCATATTTGCTTGACCAATTGACTATGAAGTCAGAAAAAAAATGATGAACACAGAAACAAGATAAAGTTTGATATTAAAATTGGAAGGAAGGGTTACTCTGATGCAAAGGAAGATTTCTGGTAAGAAAAATCAGGTCAGTATCAGTCAAACAAAACTCTTCCCTACACATTTCTGTGTCCTTGTTCTACAATGAACAGAACCTTGGGTATACTTTATCCACTGCAGATTAGCAATCAACATTCTAATTAATATATGACCCACATCCATGGGCTTTCAATCCATATTCAGGATCCTCAGGGACAGGAGAATATGTAGAAAGGGATATAAGGACAAATATCAGTACTTGAGACACTGATGCTACCAGCAGCCCTAAACAGTTGGAAAACAGAGAATATTTTTGCATAGGAAATTATAACATTCCTGGACTTAAATTTCTCTCCTCCACCTTAAACACTTCATCATTCGGCGATTGCTCTATAATGTCTAGATGGAAGTATCACTCAAGAAGCAAGCAAATAAACTCATATTTGCCTAGTAGCGGCCAGAATAGAGGTAGAGCAATTCAGACAGACAATTACCACCCAACATTTAACACAGAATCAACTGACCAATCAATTTACATTATTATGTACCAGGCACTGTGCAATGCACTGGGGATACAAAATGACAGTCCCTACCCTCAAGGAGGTTACAATCTAATGAGGGAAACAACATGCAAATAAATATATACAAATATACACAAAGCAAACTATATACAAGATAAAGAGGAAATAATTAACAGAGGAAAGGCACTGCAATTAAGAGGAGTTAGAGGAGGTTTCCTGTAGATAGTGTGAGGGAAAGAGTTCCAGGCACAGGAGAAAGGCAGAGAAAATGCCAGGAGCTGAGAGACGGCCCATCTAGTTCATGGAATGGCCCTGAGGCCAGTATCACTAAAAAGAATATCTATTGGGAAGTAAAGTGTAAGAAAGACTGGACAGATAGAAGACTAGATAATAAAGGGCTTTGATGCCAAATAGAGAATTGTATGTTTGATCCTAGAGGCAACAGGGAGCCACTGCAGTGTACTGAGCAGAGGTTCACATGAACAGATCTACCCTTTAGGAAAATTACTTTAGTGACTAAGGATGGACAGGAGTGGTGAGAGCTTTAAGACAGGTGATTGGAACAATCCAGGCATGAGGTGTTGAGAACCTGCACTAGAGTGGTGGCAATGTCAGGGGTGAAAAAAGGGCATGTTCAAGAGATGTTACAAAGACAACAGTTTGGACATGGGTGTATGGGTGTGTGTGGGGGGGGGGGGGTGAGTGAGAGATCCAGAGTGACTCCTAGTTTGAGAGTCTGAGGGACTGAAAGAATGGTGTTGCCCTCTACAGTAACAGGGAAAGCATGGGGGAGAGGGGGAGAATTTAGGGAGAAGATAACAAGTTCTATTTTGGATATATTAAGATGTCTACTGTACATTCAGTTCAAAGGAAGCTGGAGGTGGGATACTGGAGTCAGTAGAGAAACTGGGGCAGGATAGGTAGATTTTAAAATTATCAGTATAGAGAAAACAATTAAATCCACAGGAGTTGATGAAATCATCAAGTGAAATAGTATAGAGCAGTGATTCTCAACCTTCCTAATGCTGTGACCATTTAATAGCAACTGTTTAATACTGGTATGTGGGTGTTATCTGCATGTGGGCGGAACCGCGTGGAGACAGAAAGAGGAAAGGTGTCTCGGTTCCTAAGACCATAGGAAATGTGTTTTACAACGGTCTTAGGTGACCCCTGTGAAAGGGCCATTCAACCTCCAAAGGGGTCATGATGTACAGGTTGAGAACTGCTGGTATAGAGGGAGAAAAGGCCCAAGACAGAACCCGAGAACACCTATGTTTAGAGGACATGGCTGTCAACAGAATCTAGCAAAGAAGGAGCAATCACGTAGTAGGAGGAAAACCAGGAGAGAGTAATGTCCTGAAAAACTAGAGTGAATAGAGTTATCAAGAAAAGAGAATGATCAATATATCAAGGACCACTGAGAGGTTGAGAATGAAGACGGAGAAAAGGTCATTAAATTCAGCAACTAAGAGATCATTTGTAACTTTGGAGACAGTAATTTTAGTGGAGTGATGAAGTCGGAAGCCAGATTCTAAGGAATTAAGAAGACTATGAGGGGTGAAAGTGGAGGCATCCATCGCAGATGGACTCATCCAGGAGTTTAGCCTCCAAGGGTCAAAGAGATACAGAACAATAGCAAGGATGAAAGGTTCAAATGAGGGTTTTCTAAGAATAGGGGAGATAGGAGAATGTTTGTAGCCTATAGGAATGAGCCAGTGGGGGAGTAGGAATTTAAAATAAGAGAAAGAGTGGGGATGATAGAGGGGACAATCTGTTGGAGGAGATGGCATGGAACTTGAACAAGTAGAAGGATTAGCCTTGGTAAGAAGACCACCTCATCATGTGAAATGTGTGAAGGAGGAGAAAGTGGCAGAAGGCACCTAAATGATTCACAAAGAAGAGGAGAGAAGAGGGAGTTCATAGTGAATAGTCTTAATTTTTTCTGTAAAATATGAGGCAAAGTTCTCAGCTGAGTGGGAGGAGGGGAAGCCATGAGGGATTTCAGGATGGATGAAAACATCTGGAGGAGCTGTTTTTGAGAGGGGGATAGTGAATCAATAAGGGAAGTATAGTAGGATTGCCGAGCAACAGCAAAGGCCCAGTTGAAGTTATGCAAGAGAAATTTTTCATGGACCCAGTCAGAAATGTTAGGTGATTTTCTCCAGCTTTGTTCAGTAGGAAGTATGCAGAAGCAAACGTGAGGCTTGGCTGGTGAAAATTCAGTATGATAAGGGGGCTAGGTATTCACAAGCAGAGGATAGAGTAGAGTTGAACTTGTTTACCAGGGTCTATACAGAGAAAAGAGGAAAGAGTTGCTAGTCAGGGGAGGAGACTTAGGACAGAATTGAGGGGTTAAGGGATTGAGGGTCATCATGCAGTGTGGACAAAGAGTAGGGTTTTGTAAGGGAAGGAAAAGGAGGGGTGAAAAACCAATAGAAAATGGCTGGATAAGGGAATTTCATAATTCATGGACAAAGAGGTGAGTGATAACAAGATCAAAAGTATGACCATATCTGTGTGTGGTTGAGGTGAGGTAGAGGAGTTCACTGGAGGTGAGTAGGTTGAGAAATTGAATGGTTAGGGTTTTTGAGAGATAATCAATGAGGGCTGAAATCAAACCCTAAGTATGAAAGCAGGAGTTGAGAAGGAAAGAAAAACTGAGCTTGGTATCAAGCTCATTGAGGAAGGAAGGAGGGGGGAAAACTCGTGTCTGTAAACAAGTTACCAAGATTTTGACTGGGTGGTAGATATGAATAGCATAAACCTCAAAGGAAAAGAGGTTACTAATGATGGAAGAAGGAAGAGAACCTGGAAGTGGCAATGGGGAAGTAAGGAGTATTCCAACTCCCCTACCTCAACCAGTAAGCAGAGGGAAATGAGTAAAAGTATAAGCTAATATTAGGAAAGAGTGACCAGATAGGCTATGCTGTCAGGGGGAAGCCAGGTTTCAATAAGAGCTAACAGATGAAAGGCACAGGAGAGAAAAAGATTTAAGTTGAAGCAAAGTTTGTTGCCTATGGAACAGGTATTCCAGAGGGCACAGTGGAAAGGCTGGGTGGAAACTGTGGGATGGGGGTAGGATGCTAAGAGGGATGAGAATATGGAATTGGGTGATAGGATATGTGGAATCTATAGGCGTTCAGAGTCCCTGGGATGTGAACGTTACAACCTAGCGTGAAAATATGTTCATCTTGAGTGGAGGGTGCCACTCCTCTACCCTCAAAGGACAGGCAAAGCAGAAGATAGGAGGCCTACAGTTAAAGAGAAAGTTGCTCTTCCTCACATTGGAGATTCTCCACATCACAGCTGGGAGACTGGACTGGAAGTAGAATCGGCTTGTGCTCATACAAATGGAAGTGGTTGCTTTGTGACACATGAAAGCTGCCCTACTAGCCTTTCCTCAGGAGACATGCTGCACTCAGCAGAAAACAGGGCTCAAAGCACTAGAATATAATCTGAAAGTCTTCTCACCTGAGGAGGCTGGTTATGAGGTTGCAATAGGAATAACAGATGTGAAAATGGAAAGAATCTCAGAGATTATCTAGTTCAATACCTTGATATTACATATAAAGAAATTTGGGCTCGTGGTGTTAAATAATTTCCCCAAGGTCATATAAATAGTAGGAATAGACATAGCCAAGTAGATAGAAGAATAGTAGAAGAGATGAACCTAAGTACACCAGGTAATCCAAGTACAACACTTTACACTCTACTAGGAGCCCTAGTCAACAGCAGTAATAGAAGGACAGTGTGGTATAGTGGGAGGACTAGAATTCACTCTGAGGTACCTGGTATTTCTAGATCTCTACTTTGATGCTTATTGGTTATGTAAGAGTGGGTAGGTCAGTTAATAATGAGAATAGCTAGCAATTATAGAGCACCTACTATGTATCAGTCACACTTCGAAGCGCTTTACAATGATCTCATTTGACCCTTACAACAACCAGGGAGGGAGGTGCTATATTATTATCCCCATTCTACAGAGGAGGAAACTGAAGCAAACCCAGGTTTAATTACTTGCCTAGTGTTATACTCTCTCTAATCTTGTTTCCTCATCTGTAAATGGAGAATATACCTCACAGGGTTGTTGTGAGGTTTAAGGTGTGAGATAATATCTGTGAAAATTCAACTATACATTTAAAAAGCTAGAAGTCCAAATACTTTAGTCAAGGTACTTCATAAGATTCCAATCTACCTTTTTAGTCTTATATGGCAATATTCCCTCTCATTTATTCTATACTGCAGCCAATCCAAACTATTCGTCCATTCTCTTTTTTCTGTAAAGGTTTATATATTCCTATTTCCTGCCTCCAAACCTTTGTTCACACCATTCTCCAAACATGGAATAGGTTCTACATCCTTTAAAGCCCAACCAAAATGCTTTTCACCTGCCAGTAATGATCTTTTCCTCATCTAACCTTGTGCCACTGGAGGGGGAGGGTAGCGTGGGAGAGCAGGGAGCAAGGATAGTAACAGCACTATTATAACTCCATTCTTTGTGCTTTTCTTGTGTGTTTATATTAAAATTTATATTCTACTTTATGTCTCTCTGAATGTAAAGATAATTCCCAAGTCCTTGGGGAGAGGGAATATCTATTTTTCTTCTTTATATCTGGTGCTAATATACTCAACAGTATTTGAACTACTCATTTAGCATATTATTTGAATGAAACTAATGTCAATTCTGAATATTTTTTTCATCTTTAAGTTTTTTAACAAATTTACTTGACAGTCCCTAGCACTTTGATAGCTCTGCATTTTTAATCCACCAGAAAATTCAGATACAAAAGACATAATAATTACTCTTGTTAATAGGGTACCAAAGAAGTCATCTTGATTTCTAAACCATGAATGTTAGTGCTTGGCACATTAAATGCTTAATAAACACTAAAGCTTTTGTCGAACTCAAAAAGCAACTGCTTTGACTATCAGTTGAATGATAGGTACTCAATGCTTTTGACCTACATTTATATCTTCATACTTAATTTTATAACAGATGTGTCAGGCAGTGGTGTTACCACTTAGATGTGTAAGCATTTTACTTATAGTGATCCAAGGAACCCTAAATTGAATAGGATATTGTGCTAGAAACAGGGTTCAGTTTGGTTAAATGAAAATAATCTAACATATTAAGTACATGAAATAGCAACAGAAAAAATATACAGTTGTATATGGAATTTCATATAAAACATACAATAGGAAATACTAGACCTTGCTTACTGTTTGAGTGATATAAATGTTCTAGATAATTTTCTATTTCAGCACTGCTATTGATTCTTCTATCTACATCTTCTAGCTAAACATTATAGATTTTATTCTATTCCTAACATCAATTATAATTTTTCTTTAAGCAGAGCACCCATTAAAGCTGCAAAGTATCTATGTGCATATCCCATTTAAATTTTACTTGTACATATGTTGCATTTTCATATATCTATAATGTTATTTTGCCTAAAAAACGAGATATACAGGACCATTTTACAGATGAAGAAAATGAGGCACATCAAGGTTAAGTAAATTGTTCAAGGTCACATAGTCTAGAACCCATTTTTCTTTTGACTCAGGGACATATTTCCTTCTACTAAATTATATGAATCCTAAAAATGAAATCTCTAATTATCCCCTGAATCATATGATTTATTTCTTCTTATAGTCAAAATAATCAGACTCTCAAGCCTCCGGCCAGGGCATTACAGTGTGCATAACAATCTCTTAATAAATGGGTTTTTCCTCATTCATTTACTCAATAACTGCTACAATTCTGAAACATACAGACGTGGCTAGGGCTTTTCTTAATAATGGTACAAAGTTTGACTTTTTTCACTACCGGCTGTTATGTTTCATTGATCACAAATAAAAGCAAAAGGAGAAAAGGAATTGTAGATGTAATAGCTAAAAAGAAGAGGTTAGCTAAAGCAATCCTTCGTTTTATAAATTAAGAAAGTATTTCCCCACATAAGCAAAAATGGCAGGGCAGGGATTCAAACCCCGGTCCTTCCAGGCTAATACCTCCTCCCACCTACCCTCGTCTGAACCGGCACTATTATGTATTTCTTTATTTCAGCTTCACGTCCAGATTACTTCCACAATGTATATAAGGCAGCTTAATGACAGTAACAGTTGCTGCCTAAAATGCACATCGTAGTAAGGTGAAAGCAAAATCTGATTTAAAAGCTCCACATTAGGAAGCAGAACAGAAGTGGAAACAAAGAGGCAGAAACATTTAACTACCACTTTTGTGTGGTCTGAATTCTTCTGGGACGACGGATCCGCCCTGGTCCTTTTCTATAGGAATCTGTGTCGACTTTCCCAGCCCTCTCCTATATCGCCTTTTCTAAACAATTACATCATGGGATTTAGAGCTAGAAGTGGTTTTAAAAGATTACTCCCCTTCAATTTACAGATGAGAGAACTGAGATTAAATGACTTGTCCAAGGTCACCCAGGTAGTAACTGGTGATGACAAAACTTGAATTCAGATCTTCTGACTCTAGCTACAGAGCTCCTTCCACTACATCATCTCCCTTACCAAAAGGGAGACTACTGGAACTTTTTTTTTCTTACATTTTTTCCCCTGTGTGTGCGCGCGTATGCGTGTGCGCGCCTGCAGATAGCATTACCTCCCCAGGAGCACAGATCCCCAAAGGCCCAGGTTCTTTTAGCAAGTTAACACCTAATGGGTAGGAAAAGTTGGCAAAACATTCCCTCCCCCACGTCTAAGGGAAAAGGAGAAGGAAAAAGGCTTTAGACCGGACGGAGGTGTAAGTAGTAAGTACTTTATGTCCTATTTCAAGTCTTCCTCACTTTCCCCCCCCCAACCTTCCCCCACCTCCGCTCCCCCTCCCAAGGAGAGAAGAAACAGCCAGTATCGGAAACTCGAGAAAAAGAAAGCGACCGAGGAGTACAAAGGCTGACCTTCTCTTCTCAGCTCCGGACGCAACCCTACTCCCGCGGAACCTGCGAACTTCAGCTTCGGGGTGGCAAAACCCCAACCTTTTCCTTCCCGGGGCTGAGGCGTAAGCAGTTTGCTAAACGGGTCAACGACTCGCTCAGCCCCAGGGAAAAGCCCAGCAGCAGCTTACACCTTCCAGCCCGCAAGCCGGGCCAACTGTTGGAAGGGAACTCTCCTCGGCAGCGGAGGAGAAAACAAAAACCAAAAGACAAAAACGTGTGCCTTGCAGTTTCGAGGTACCGGCTGCGCTGCCTCCTCGCCCCCCAGTGCCCGGCCAAGAGACGTTCTGCCCTAACCGTGAGCTACCTGGCTTGGAGCTTTCAGCTTCCCCCGCCACTGACCCCGTAGGAAAGGAAGCGAAGAAAGACACTTACCAGGCACGCACGCCCCCACCTGAGAGGGGCTTCTCGCCGCCGCAGCTCTCCGCGCAACCTCGCGCGCCGCCCGCCCCGGGGATGGGTGAGCAGCTCGCGCCTCCCCCCGCCCGTCCGCCTTCCGGGCGGGGGAGGGGGGAGCGGCGGAGAGGGGGAAGCTGCGCCCGCACCTACTCAAGCGAAACAACCCAGCTGGGGCCGCCTCTCCCCAGCCCCACCGAACAGCCCGCCCGCCTGCCCCGCAGCATCTCCGGCCCCCAGCACCCCCGCCGCGCCCTGCCCCACCCACGCCTGCCTATCTGCTTAGCTCTCCCTTCCCCAAGTCTCAACTTCTCTGTCCTTCGCCCGAGCTCTCGGAAATCCAGAGCCAAGTTTCTCCCACCTTGAAAAGTTCGCAGACGGGAGAGAGAAAGCCCTCAAACCAATTTCGGGCGCCCCCTGGCCCCCAGCGGTCTGAAGGTAGCTCGGCGGGGAAGCGCGACCTCTCCCGACTCTGCAACTCGCGACAGCGTCCTCCCCTTCCCTTCGTCAGCCGCGCGGGCCAGCGAGGTTTGTCCGCTGCGCTCCTGTTCCAGCCAGGCACCGAAAAGGAGAAGAGGAGGAGGAACAGCGGCGGGCGGGGAAAGGGGTGGGTGGTGGGTGATGCAGATTCCCTCTTGACTACCGGCAGTGTGGTTGTGCAAATAAAACCGCTTCTGGGGATTTCTGAGCTATTTATTTTCCTCTACACGTGCAACAAAGAGTGTTTCACCCCCACAAGTTTGAATGTGATAACTCTTACAATCTATACTGTGATGAATCTGGAGTCATCTAATTCTATGCTCCTTAGTCAAGTCCTGCCACGATCATTTCTTGTAACGATAAAAATCTTCGTTTGATAACGACAGCAAACCTAAAAGTACTTCTTTGTGACGAGGAAACTTACACTTTTATAATGCCTTCAGCTTTTCATAATGCTTGCTTCAGAATAGCTCTGTGAAGTAGGTACCACGTGTAACATAATACCCATATTACAGATGAGGAAATTGAAGCCCCAGGATCACGTGGCTATTTAAGTGCTAGAGCTGGAATCTCAATCTTTTGATTCCAAGACAAGTGCACTTTTTTCTTCGCTAGGGTTTTCCTCTTAGCTAAACTTTGTGCAGTTTAGTGTTTTACGTTTACAAAGTACCTCGGTTGTCTCATCTAATAATAATAATAATGATAGTAAAAGCCTACTCGTAAATAGCAAAGTTTGCAAGGCTCAGTTGCGTAAATTATCTCATTTGACTCTCAGAATACTTCCTGTAAGGCAAATCCTAGAATTACAATTATCCTCTTAGTATGTATCTCTGTAAGGTGGCCATGGGCTGCGGTAGGGGTGGGAAATGGACACAGGGATTAGTGTTTAGACACAGATTCACCATCTTTCTTTACTCAAGGATGCCTTCGTGCAGATGGTACACAATTTCTAAAACTTCTGGAAGTAAGAGAGCGGTAACCTGGGTGAAGAGAGCTTTCAGGGAATACCACGAATCCTCAGAAGTGGACTAGAGTAGATAATGGGACTAAAAAGACATTAAGAAATTGAACCTAACACAAAGGGAAGGGACAGGCTCTAGTACAGGAAGCAAATAAAGTAAAGTGGTCCAATTTGGCTTCTAAAAACCTTTGAAGTAGCGACGAGAAAGCTCTTGAACCTGACTTGAAGTATAATGGAAAACCATAGTCATGTTCTAAATTGGGAGTAGGAGCTATAACTAACTCTCATTTGTAAATTTAATGAGTGATATATTGTGATGAAAGACAAATTTGGTCATATAAAATAGAGGTGTCATTTTCTTTAAACTCACCCAATTCTTGAAAAGTCATATGTAAATCAAATCTTGATGCACTTAAAATACAAATGTATTCATAGTGCTCCTCGTTTAAATGCAAGTCCTTTAGTAAAGGGATTTTTTTTTAAGTTTACATTTTAACTTTTTAAATTTCTGGGTTTTTAAAAATTACTTTCTTTAAGTCAGTCAAATCTGCAGTATTGCAGAATCAGAGACAAAGAGAAGTCAAAAGTCTCTAGACCAACCTGTACCTGAATAGAAATTCCCCTCTCCCTTTCACATCTCTGCCAAGTAGTCATCTAGGTTTCATTTGAAGACTTGTAATGGGGGGTAACCCATCCTGAGGTAACCTATTCCACTTCTGGGTAGTTTGAGTATAATTTAAGAATCTTCCCTCTTTCACCTTTCACAGTTTGCTCCTAGTTCCACTATCTGGGGCTATACAGAGCAAACCTAATCCCATTGATTGGCGTTATAAAATATTATCTCCTCAGCTAGATGTGTGATCCTCCCCTTCCTCTCTTTAGAAGTTTCAGGAAGTAGCCACAAGTAATTTGAATAACTCCACCCAGATAACCCTAGGGGAATTGTGATGACTCTTTAGAAGCAATGAAAAAGATAGAGTTCTCAGGGACTGGGAGCTGTGGGAGATACTGGTGCTGATACTGATGGAGACGCTGAAAGTTACTGCTTGGGCACTAGAGGAGAGAAAACTTACTCTGAGTCAGTATGGAATTAAAGTGAAAGATGTGCTTATATGGCATAAGGACAAGTGTCTTTCTAACTCCTGGGACAATTCATGTGTGCTATCTGGGGGCCACAGATACATAAGATATATTATAAGAGAAAACTTCAGAATTTTAGTTATATGGAGCTTCATTTAGGAACTGAGATGCAGAAGGCCAGGGGTGAGAGACAGAGAAAGCAATTTCCCTAGGAAAAGGAATGCCTTCCATCTGCTGGGAGCCTGGAAGAATTGCAGAAGGTGTGAATTGCTGGAAAACTAGTATCAGGCAACCAGCCAGAGAAGTCATGAAGGGGAGAGCTGATAAGGAAGAACTGCCTTCCCTGTTATCTCCAACTTAACCCCTACCCAAGGCAATAATGTAAATAAGAGAATATAAAAGTTTTTGAGAATGATTGTCCACCAGCAGGCACTATTTCCCCTGGATTCTCATGAGTTCTGTTGGTACTTTGAACCTTGTGAACTTCGGGGCTTAAAAGTAGAGTTGAGTTGGTAACTTACACTATGGATGCATGGGGGAGTGTCAGAAATTGTTGTTCATATATTATCTTGGTAGCAGCAACAAGTCAAAGAAGTGAGAAATCCCCTAAAGCCTCTGACACAAGGCTTGCATCCTTCTTCCATGTAAATCTTTCAGATATTTGAAGACCATGGTTATTGCCACAAGTCTTTTCTTTAGACTTTCAATCACACTAGACTACCCAACGTTCAAATACAACTTAACACATACTTATTAAGAAGTAATGGAAGAAAAGTGAAGTGATGTAAAGAAAGACTTAAATGAACTGAGGCTGATTGAAATGAGCAGAACCAAGAGAACATTGTACACAATAACAACCACATAGTGCAATGACTGACTTTGATAGACTTAGCTCTTCTCAGCAATGCAAGGATCTGAGACAACTCCAGAAAACTCACAATGGAAAGTGCTATCCACATCCAGAGAAAGAACTTTGGAGTCTGAATTCGGATAGACGCATACTATTTGCTCTCTTTTTCTTTTTTTTTGTTTTGTTTCTTCTTTCTCATAGTTTTACCCATTAGTTCTAATTCTTCTTTACATCATGACTAATATGAAAATATATTCAATATGAATGCATAACTAGAGCCTATATCAAATTGCACACTGTGGGATGGGGGAGGAGAGAGAGGAAGAGAAATTTGAAACTCAAAATCTTAGGGAAGCAAATGGTGAAAACTAAAAATAAATAAATGTGTTTTTTTTTTATTTTTAAAAAGAAAAAGTGAAATGAGCAGAACCAGGAAAATGATTTCTACTATAACACAATATTGCAAAAGAGAATTCTGAAAGACTTAAGAAGTAAAATCAACCATAATTCCAGAAGACTGTGAAGAAAGTTTCACACCTTATGTTAGAAAGATGATGGACTTATTTGCAGAATGAAAAATACATTTTTTAAAAAAACATGGCCAACATGGGCATTTGTTTTGCTTGATAATGCTTATATGGTAAAATAGTTCTGATTTTTTTTCTTTTCCTTCTTTTCTCCTTTTTTCTTTCTCTCCCCCACTCCCCATTGAGTGGGTTAAGGTAAAAGGAAGGAAAAATATATAAAGTTAAAGAAAGAAAGAAAGAAAAAAAGAAAGAGAAAGAAAAAGAAAGAAATGAGTGTAAGAGTGTTGATCTTTGGAGTTAGAAGACCTAGGCTTGAATCTTGACTCTATCACTAATTTCTTTTGTGACTCTGGGCAAATCACTTAACAATAATAACTGACATTTAGACAGCACTGTGTATACATTATCTCATTTAATCCTAACAACAACTCTGTAAGCCAAGTGCTCCCGATATTATTAACTTTATTTTAAAGAAGAAGAAACTGAGACTAGAAGATATTGATTACCCCTAGAAATATATAGTGTCTAATACAGGATTTGAACCTATGTTTTCCTGCTTCAAATTCATAGCTATAGCATCTATTCTAACAGGGAAAACACTTATGATACCTATTTCCCAAGGTTTCTGTGAGGAAAGCACTTTGTAAGCATGGATGTAATGGAACCAGCTCTACCTGGCTTTTAAGAGCTACTTAAATTTTTGATGTGGGCATTTACACCTCAGAATTAGCAGTTGCTTCAAATCAGGACTTATTTAATTGTTTTGTTGATCATCTACACTTAGAAAATGTTAATAATTCAAATTAACTTAAAAGTATGTGTACATACATTCTTTTCCTCTACCCCCACCCCACCAAACCCCTTGTTAAACATTTACCAGCACACCCGTTTTATTCTATAAATTTAGCTTGAGCTCAGCCAGAGGGCAGTAGGAGGTTCAGTGAATGATATAATGCCCAGACTGGAAACTGAGTGACTGAAGGCTAATTAATAATAATAATAACGTCATTTGTTACAGCACTCTAAAATTTACAAAGTGTTTTCTATTCCTTATCTTATTTGAGCCTTACAATACCTATGTTTGTAAGTCTTAAATGACTATTTAAATATGAGTTATTGTTTTGCGCAAGGCCTACTGCTAAACACCTTGGGGATTCAAAGAATGACACAAAGTCCTAGCCCTGCCCACATGAAGTTTATAGTCTAGTTATTATTAAGTATTTAAAAGTTTATTTCATCTTTTATTTTGAGTCTTTTATGTAATATGTTTACTAAGATCCTGCCGTACAATGGCATAGATGTGACTTTAATTTCTCAAAGGTGATGTCATTAAGTTTTGGCAGATTATAATAAACTAGAAAAAATTCAATACAAACTAGATGAAGGCTCGTGACCAGAAGGTTAGCCACCAGATGATCATTTTTTTGCCATAGAAACTCATAAAACCAATTTATCAAGAGGTTTCAATCTTCATTAATATAGCAAGCATTACCACAGATCAAATCAAAAATCCTTTAAATATTGAAGTACATGCTATAGTTGGATTTTTTTTTAGAAATGGCTATAGAACATATTTGAGTAGTAATGATTAGACACTTAGTCTTTTTTTTTTTTGGAGGGCAATTGGGTTTAAGTGACTTGCCCAAGGTCACACAGCTAGTAAGTGTGTCAAGTATCTGAGGCTGGATTTGAACTCAGGTCCACCTGACTCTAGGGCCAGTGCTCTACTCACTGCACCACCTAGCCGCCCCTAGACAGTCTTATGTCAATTCTGTGATTATATGTCCATCATTATAATTTTGTACTATGCTTAATTGCAGGCACATTCGGTTGAACAAGACAGGCTACCTTTAATTGCTTAAATTTGTTGGACTGCAAATAGATATGGATTTATGGATTTTGTTTGGTGAAGATGGTTTTGTTTTGACTTTTGATTCCAGCTCTTGTGGTATTAAACCTTATGCTAGGCAAATTTTTACAATTCCATGGATTTATTTATTGTGAGTCATTTAATTTTTTTAAAAGACTTTTATAAAGTCAAGTAAGGTTCAAGCTGGTAAGAACCTTAGAGAACACTTAGTATAACATAGCCCTTTTAAAAACAGTAATAACAATGAGACCCAGAGGGACCAAGCAACTCGTGCCTGTGTTTCCACAATGTCTTCATTTTCCCCTGGGGAGTTTATCCTCAGATACTGTTCCAGATCCCTGATGAAGTTTTAATGCTGACTTATAAATCACATCACCAACAATAGAATGATGGGGAAAATGCAAAATCAGAAGAAAGAATCAAAGAAAACTGGTTAGAAAAAAAAATAATGAAATAGTTGCAGAGAAAAGCAGTTGTTACTGTTTATATCAAAATTTAATACAATGTACAACATTCTAAATGTTCTCTAAAGCCTCTTCAGTTAAAAAGAAATAAAATCTCTCTCCACCCCAGAATGATCTTGGTTCTTAGAATCTGGGTACTGAAGTTTTACAGATCAGCACAAACAATTATTTACAATAACCAGAAAAGTTTAAATATTATGTAGATACATTATAATCAGTGGTACATCTGGGGAACCCAAAACCTGATGAAAGATAGCCCGGTCGCCTATCTGCAGCTAATAGTTCCAGGTTCCCTGGATGGTCACAGAGGAACAGTAGGAATCTTCAGATGCCAGCAACTGCTGTGACACCAGACCCTGGACTTTGGCCTCTTGTGTGCCCTTCACATGGTGGGAACTATTATACATTCCCCAGTCCTTAAGAGGTATCTTGAAAGTTGTGAATCCACAGGGATAGAAGTGCTCTGAACTCAGCCATGAATGTACATTCTGATATGACTGGTATGCAAAAGAGGCTAGCATACTACATTTTATCTTTGTTGTTCCCATTTACAATTGTACTTATTACAGAAACTGATTATATTTAATTTTTTTCATGACTAAAGTTACTAGTGTCATATGATTGGTTTTGGATATTTACAGCTCACTAGCGAAGTAATTAGACACTGCCAAGAGATAAGCATAGCATATTATTTGAAAAGCAAAAGTAGAATAAAATAGAAAGACAACAAAAACAGAGACACTGGAAATCCTAGACCAGAATTTTAAGTTTTGATAACTTTCAGTAGACAATCAGAGAGAGTAGCATGTGCCTGCCATATAAGTACCTTTTCTTTCACTTAAATCACATCAAACTCTGCCTAGGCTAGCACCATTGCCTAATTCTTTGGCAGGCAAGAACATCAGTAGGTAGAGTAGCCAAGACTGAGAAAAGATTCCTAAAAAGATATGATGGATGGGTAAATAAGAAAACAAGGTGAGACTTGGAGATGAAAAATAGAGACTGGATCTGAGCTATTGAGGAGCAAGACTGGAGAATGAAGGAAATAATACTAATGGGATAGTGAGGAGGAAACAAGTTTCCTTCCTTGATTTCCTTCCATTCCCACTTCCTCCTTTCCTTTTCCCAAGTGATAAATGAGGGCATTGGAGTATATAATCTCTAAGGTCCATAATACTTCAAAATCCTGTATGACCCCTTTGCCCCCCTTTCCTCATTCCCTCATATTTCCCTTTAGTACTATAAGCACTAGAGTGAGGTAAGAAGTAGAACAGTTAGAAAAGGCATTTTAGTTGAAATATAGGATTATGACCTTGTATCCTCCTTTACAGAGGAGAAAGTTAAGGGCAGTGAATGTCAAAGTATTTGCTCAAGGTTACAAAGAAAATATGTACCTGTGGTTTGAGAGGAAAGCAGAAATGAGGAGAGAGAAATCTTTAGGAGCAAGAGGGAGGGAAAGGAATTTCCTATATCAGACAACTAAGTGTCCCACTTTTATGTAAGGTATGTAAGTTGGATTTCCATCCATTATGTTTCTGCATATATAGTTTCCTCTCCATTAAATATGTATAAACTAATCCAGAGGCTACTGTGAAGGAACAAACACACACAGAGAACTCCTGAAACACACACACACACACACACACACACAGAATGGATCTCCCAGAAAAGACTACCCCAGGTTCAAGGTACTCCATGGATCTATATCCACTCAAAACCATAGCTCATAAGTCCAACCAAAAGTTTCTCTTTATTAGTTAACCTGAGGACAAATTAGTTCAAACCAAGAGCATTTAGTAAAATATCACAGGAACAAAAAAGAGCAATAAATCATTCCCTACCATAAATCTGAGGCATATTTTCCCCCAAACATTATCATACATAGGGAACATACATGAAGAAGTACACATTAGAAGAATGTTTGGCTACAGGATTTGGAGGGGCAAACTACTACTCTAAACCTTCAAAGCTACTTTTTTCTTCTGTACCCATTGTACCCATCAGACTTGTTCTTTGCTAACCTCTGCCAGATGGATATGCCCAGCTAGCATCTGGATGCTACTATGCTTGATTCATCATCTGTTGAACATGTAATCTCTCCAAGCTACCATCAGGCATAGCTTCATGGGGCAACTAGTTGCCAAATTCTACCCTACTCCCAGCTTCATTTGGAGTCCTTAGCTGTAGTGCTTTCTTTCTCATGGGAAAAGTAGGTTTTTCCAAGTCCGCTGCTATAGACTAACAAGAGGCTTCCTTAGAGGAAAAAAAATCTGGAAAGATTTTTCTCTTCAAATTGTAATATATCTCAGCTAGAAAAGAGGTTTCATTTTTAGCAGATTTCTCCCCCATGAATCAAATGCTTTAGAACAGTAGTTCTCTATCTTCCTAATGCCACGACCCTTTAATACAGTTCCCCATGTCGTGGTGACCCTCCCCAACCATAAAATTATTTTCGTTGCTACTTCATAATTGTAATTTTGCTACTGTTATGAATTGTAATGTAAATATCTGATATGCAGGATGTATTTTCATTGTTACAAATTTAACATAACTCAGGTTGAGAACCACTGCTTTAGAACATATACCATAGCCACAAATGCCTTCAGGCCCAAGTCTTATCTTTGAACTCCACTTCCTCAGGGATTCAGCTTCTTCCTCTGACACCTCACAGTAACTTACAGGTAATATACAAGAGTTGCTTAAACTATACCTGGTCATCATCCACGTGGAAGCAACTCTGCCCAGGGCTCTATGGGTCAGGATCCCTTAGTTTCTCAATTCCAGGTGAATGAATGAGCAGGTGGAGAGATGGAGGGGAGAGAGGGAGGATAAGGTACAAGCAGGGGAAGTCACATTGACAAAACCAAGTCCATTGAGTAAGGTCATTCATTATCTTTCCCTTGCCTAACCATATTCCTAATAAGAATAATGATAATGACAAAGATGAAGATGATGATGAGAAATAGTTAACATTTATATTTATTACATATAGTGCACCTACTCTGTGCCAGGTAAAGTGCTAAGCACTTTACAATTATCTCATTTGGTTCTCACAACAACCCTGCAAAGTAGGTGCTATTATTATCCCCATTTTACAGATGAAGAAACCAAGTCAAATAGAGGTTTAAGTGACTTGCCCAGAGTCATAAAACTAGTTAAGTATCTAAGCCTACCTCGAAGCCCAGCACTCCATCCATTGTATCACCTGACTTTCCTGAATATATATATATTACATGAATATGTGTATGTGAACATATCCAGGCAACCATAGCTTAAAGCCTTTTCACACTTTCAATTCCCTTATGTATTATTTAATAATATTTATCAATAATAATATTAATATTTAATAAAAGAATTCTATAATATTACAAATTATTGAATTTTTAAAAACATATTATAGAAAACTCATGAAAGGCAAATTTATTCCAAAGAAGCTGTGGAGCTTAGAAAGTGGGAGAAGAACCAACATCCTAACTGATCTTCCAGAAATAACATCAAGAATCTCTCAATGGTGCCAGACCCCACACCCAAATAAAGAATTAAAGTTTAAAGAATTCACAGATGCCAGCAGGGAATCAAGGAGCCCACATACCAAACACTCAATACAGGATTTGTGGTTATAGTTAAAAAAAAACCCTGTGCTGAGGGAGATTTGTATTCCTGTTTCTCTTTCCTCTACCCCTCTATTCTTGATATATCAGCAAGAGTTTGCAATAGAAAAATGAGGAAGGAGGGTGAGTAAGCAAATGTGAGAGAATCTTGGGAAATTTAGTATAGGGTTATGGGGCAGGGCATACAAAAGGATATCAATATGTTTGAGACTAATACAGATTGCTAAAATGTGTCATGTTAAGACAATAACACGATCAAATCTGAAGAAGCTGCCTCAAGTAAGGTATACTAAATTGTGCATCCTTTGCAAACATTTTCATGGCAAGTTTTTTCATTTCAGATCATGAAAAAACTGGGTGAGCAAATATCTATTATTTTAAGAAAGAAACTTTTAAACCTGGAAGTCTTTGTTAAAAAACAAAAACCAAACCCTGCTTGTTTCAGAAAGTCTATACTGAAAAGTCATTTTTTAAAAATCTTGATAGCTGTTTGAATTTACTTTTCTGCTCAGGTCACAGATTCATGTTGTTCCAACCTCACCCCAAAGGTTTGTATTTAACAGATGATTCTCAAAGAGAATTGCATAGAATGTTATAAATGGAGTTGTTTAGTGGAAAGCACATAGAATTTAAAGTCAAAGGATATAGCTAGATATGAATCCTGATTCTGCTCTTTATAACCTGTATGACTTTAGGTACTTATCTCTTTTTTTCCCAATTTTTTCAATTATTTATTTATTTGTTACATTCATTTTTCTAAACTGAGTTTTGAATTCTCCCTCCCACCCATTGTGAAGGCAAGAAATATGATATCACTTATACATTTGAAATCATGCAACACATTTCCCATATTAGTTATGTTGGAAAAAAAGCAAGAAAAATCAAGTGAAAAAATTATGCTTCAGTCTGCATTCAGACTCTATCAGTTCTCTGTCTGGAGGTGAGTAGCATTTTTCATCTTACGTCCTTCAGAATGGTCTTATATCATTGTATTGACCAGAATAACAAAATCTTCACAGTTGAGCATTGTACAATATTGTGTTGCTATGTACAATGTTCTTCTGATTGTTCACTTCATTTTGCATCAATTCATATAAGTCTTCCCAGGTTTTTCTGAAGCCATTCTACTTATCATTTCTTATAGCATTCCATCACAATCATTTACTACAATTTATTCCACCATTCCCCAATTGATGGGTATCCCCTCTACTTTCTTTTTCTTCCTTTTTAAAAATTTATTCTTTGTTTTCTTGTTTACATTATTCATTTTCATTACATTTTTGAATTACACATTTTCTCCCCGTCTTGCCCCTGTCCCAACCCTAAAACTGCAATCCCACTGTAAAGCCCCTCCCCTGCTTTGCTCTCTTATTTTCTGGTAGGGCAGGG
>CM053593.1:303676810-303717225 GCA_028646575.1 Pseudocheirus occidentalis
TTGACCCTTTTTGTCCCCAAAAAAGGATTCTAGAGTTTTATTGTTTTTATTTTGCTTCCTGTTTCTCATGTTGGCCAGTCAATTAATTGGTTGCTTTTTTTAGCTCTGTGAAACTCTGCTCCCAAGGGGGGAAGCTCTGTTCCAAATCACTGGGGTTTTCCCAGCTGCCGGAGCTATTAGGGGGGTGTTGCAAAACCCCCCAGCTTTGGCTTGCTGAAAGCGCACCTCAGGACCACCACCCAAGACTACGATCCGGATCCAGGCCACTCAACGCAAGAGCACTTGGCCCTGATCAATCGATTCAGCCCCTCTGCGGAGTCCGCAGGCCAGGGGCTCTGAAGCAGCCTGGTGGGGGCTGCTGCTGGTTCCAGCAGTTCCCTTCCCCCACTGCTTCCTTGCCCCGGGGGCAGATTGGCCTGAACTGCTTTACCAACCCCAAATTAAATTTCAAAGTTTCACTTTCACTAACTGGTCTCTGAGGATTTGAAGATTCCCTTAGGCAGGTGCTTTAGATTTTCTTTGAAGTGGAGACTTGGGAGGCTCACTCCTCCATGCTGCCCTGGGGCCTAGCATGGCCACAGCTGCGGTTTTGGGCTGGCCGGGTCTCTGTTCCATGTTCCACTGTGGTGGGAGCTGCCCCTCTCCCAGCCCATTCCTCACACCTTCGCAGATGTGGAGGTGCTGTAGGCTGTAGATTTCTCCTGCAGACTGGCTCCAGTGCCCGCTCGGCTCAGCTTGGCCAGGCTACTTCCCACCGCCCGGGCCTGGCTGTGGTCTCGGCTTCAGGCTGTTCCAGCCTCCGTTCCTGGCTCCCGTGATGAGCCCCTGCTGCCAAGCTGCCTTCAACAAGAGATGTATTCTCTGTATTTTTGTGTGAGTCTGAGAATCCTAGACTTTATCTGGGCTCATGTTTTATGGGTGTTTAGGATGGCGGTGTGGGAGCTGCGGGACCTTGCTGCTTCTACGCTGCCGTCTTGACTCCGCCCCCAGGCCAATTTTTCTAATAAATATTGATGAAAAATTTTAAATAAAATATTAGAAAGGAGAGTACAGCAATATGACCAAGCTAGAATTATACTAGGAATGTAGGACTGATTCAGTATTGGAAAAACTACAAACAGAATTAGTCATATTAATGACAAAAACAACAAAAATTATATGATTATTTCAACAAATGCCAGAAAAGCTTTTGACAAAACATAGTACCCATTCCTGTTAAATACACAGCATGCATGTGAGTGCACACACACACACACACACACACGTGAAAACAGAAATAAATGTAGGTTCCTTCAAAATGATAAGTAGTGTCTATCTTAAACCAAGAGCAAGCATTATCTATAATATGGATAAACTAGAAGCCTTTTTAAAAAAATCAAGATTAGGGTGAAGCAAAGATGTCCATTCTCATCTTTACCATTCAAGATTCTATTAGAAATGTTAACTATAACAATAAGACAAGAGAAGAAATTGAAAGAAAAAGGAAAGCTAAAGAGGAAATAAAAACTATCATTTTCGCAGATAATATGATGGTTTACTTAGAAATCCCTAGGTGAGTCAACTAAGAAGCTAATCAAAACAATTAATAACTTCAGCAAAGTTGCAGGATGTAAAAGAAGTCCACATAAATCGCCTGTGTTTTTGTATATTACCAACAAAATCTATCAGGAAGAGACAGAAAAATAAATTTCCTTAAAATAACTATGGAAAGTCTAGTTGCCAAGACATACACAAGAGCCATATGAACACAATTACAAAATACTCTTCACACAGATAAAATCACATGTAAATAGTTGGAGAAATAATAACTGCTAATGGGTATGCCAAGTCAATATACTAAAAATGATAATGTTACCTAATTAATTTACTTATTCGGTTTCATACCAATTTAATTACCAAAGAATTATTTTATAGAACTAGGAAAAAAAAAACAACAAAATTCAAGAATATCAAGTGAATCAATTAAAAAAGAGAGAGAGAAAAGGGAGGGGACCTAGCATTTCCAGATCTCAAACTATACTATGAAGTTGTAATCATCAAAATGATTTGGTATCAGGTAAGAAATAGAGATTATTTGATGGAAGAGCTTAGATATATAATGTAGAGAAGCGTATTAGCATAATAATCTAATGTCTAATAAACCCAAAGATCCCAGTAACTGGAACAAGAACTCAATGTTCAACAAAAACCATGGCAAAGACTGGAAAGTGATCTAACAGAAACTAGTTATAGACCAATATCTCATATTGTATACAAGATAAGTTCAAAATGGATATTTGATCTGGGCATAAAGGGTGACATCATAAGCAAATTACTGGAGCATGGAAGAAATTACCTATCAGACCTATGAATAGAGGAAGAGTTCATGACCAAAAAAGGGGTAAAATGATCATTTTAATTACATAAATTAAAAAAAAATTTTTTTTTTGGAGGGCAATTGGAATTAAGTGACTTTGCCCAAGGTCACACAGCTAGTTTTTTTTTTTTCCGGTAGAGTCTGAGGCCGGATTTGAACTCAGATCTCAGATCCTTCTGACTCCAAGGCTGGTGCTCTATTGACTGCACCATCTAGCCGCCCCTTAATTACATAAAATTTAAAAGAAACAAAACCAATGCAGCTAAAATTAGAAGAAAAGCAGGAAAATAGGGAAAACCTTCACATCATTTCTTGGATAAAGTTCTCATTTCTAAAATATATAATGAGCTGAAAAAGAGCCATTCCCCAAATGATAAATGGTCAGAGGATATTAATAGGCAATTTTTGGAGGAAGAATGCAACCTATTAATAGCCATATTTTTTTAAATGCTCTAAATCACTAATAACTAGAGAAATGCAAATTAAAACAAATCTGAGGTACCAACTCAGATCCATCAGATTGGCTAAAATGACAAAAAGGAAAATGATAGTATCAGGGACTATAAGAAAATAGGAACACAACATTGTTGGTGGAGCTATGACTAAGTCTGGAAAGCAATTTGGAACTATGCCCAAAAAGCTATTAAACTGTACATAACCTTTCATCCAGAAATTCTCCTACTAGATTTATATCCCAAATAAATCAAAGAGAGAAAGAAAGAACTCATATATACAAAAATATTTATAGCAACTCTTTATGTAGTGGCAAAGAATTGGAAACTGAGGGGATGCCTATTGAGGAATAGCTGAACAAGTTATAGTATATTAATATGTTGGGAAAATATTGTGCTATAAGAAATAAAGACAGAGATGGTTTCCAAAAAAATCTGAGAAGACTTGTATGAACTAATGCAAAATGAAGTGATCAGAACCAGGAAAACAATTTATACTATAACAATACTGTAAAGACAACTTTGAAAGACTTAAGAACTCTGATCAATGGAATAATCAACCACAATTCCAAAGGATTTGGGATGAAACATGCTATTCACCTCCAGATAAAGAGCCGATACACTCAGAGTACAAACTGAAGCCTATTTTCTTCTTTTTATTTTAATTTTTTGACATAGCTAATATGAGAATTTCAGAACTAAAAATAAAATTGAATTTGAAAAGAAAAAATATATAAAGTACTTTGCAAGCCTTAAAGAACCATGCAAATATTCATCATCATCATCATGATTGTTATCATCATCATCATCATTATAGCCTTTATAAGTTCTTAGGGCATCTTTGTACCAAATCCTACTCTTTTGGATGACTCAGGTCCCTGAGCAAGGCTATGTATTCCCTTGGTATGCTAGCATATATAAAAAGTTAGGGAAAGATTCTCTTCTAATGCTATCTATCAGTTCAAGCCCCTACCGTATTGGGAGTATATAAATATAAATCTCTAATAATCAATGTGCCAGTATTCTTTAATCAATTAGCTTTTACAAAAGGAAACTTATTGCAGAGATACAGCATGGGCACATTCTTGCTTTATGGGCAAAATGGGCTTAAACTTAATGCAGTTTTCTCTAGAGCATTTACTCCCACCAAGTTCATCTCTGAATTTGGCATAACCTCTGAAGCATTCTCTTGGTTGCCTTTAATCCATGCTGGGTTAAACAGTCCTCCAGGAACTTAAATCCTTACCACCATGTTTCTAGTAAATCCTGGCCTGCTCTCCACCTCCCAGAAGCTTACGTAGTTTTAGGTATCCCTATTACTCCTTCACCTCAAAGAGCAAAGAGCAAAGAATAGAAGTTCATGTTCACAGGCCATATGTCTATATGTCTGATTCAGGAGGGGAGTCTGAGGCCTCTCTCTCTTCTTTTCTCTCTCTGTCTCTGTCCGTCTGTCTCTCTCTCACCAGTGCAATCAGACAGGAAAGAGGATGAGGAGGAACCAGTTCAATTTAGTATCATTTGAATACATTACCAATTCTGTCTCAGTATTCAATTGGCAGTCAACAGAATTCACTGTAGTCTTCGAAGTGGTGTATGTGGGATAGGGTTTGGGGGGAGAGAAGACCTAGAGGGGTTTGTAAGCAACCAACTGGAGAATATGAAGATGGGTTTTGTTCTACCCCATAAATGACAGTCAAATGTGTGATTTGTCTCAGATAAAAATGACTTGCCAAATCTCTGCCTAGAGTACTCTTATGGTACTATGCAGAGACTGGCCCTTTTCTTTGGGGATCAGAAAAAGGAAAGGTTTCCCTCCCTGAACTAGTCCATCTAATTTTATACTGCTTTGTTTGGAGCTGCTTGAGATGAGCATTTCTAGATATTTAGCCTAATCTTCACTCATTCAGCACTTAAAGTCCTATCACCAGTTTGCCTCCCATGTTCCACTGTTAGAGAAGGTTCCTAGACTAAAATCTTTAAATTGAATTGTATGTTCTTCTGCTTGTACCACTAGAAGCTTTGGAGAAGAGACCACTTCCTGGAGAGTTCTATGGAGCCGGGTTAAGCATCTCTCTACCATGTGTTGCATGGTGTACTATATGTGTAATCAAGTGCTGAGTTGCTGGGTTCCATGTGGTAAAATGAATTCTCCTTCCTCCCTGTATAAAAACAAAGATTGGTGGATTTACCCTAGCTTATTCTCTAACCATTAAACTGGAAAATCTGACTCAGTAAACAATAAATCCTGATGACAACCTTACCATAATCCCTCTCATCCACAGTGATTAATGAACTTTAGTTCTAAAATAAATCTATTCCTTCCATTATTTAAAAATAATCAGTACGGAATGAAACTTTTGGTCTTATGGAACAGTATCTTCCATGAGGACAATTGTGCTAGTAAAAGCCTTGGTAGAATGCTATTTCATTTTTCTTCAAACACTGTGGCTCACAACATCTGATACCAGTTTATGGATTCCATTGATTCATTAAGTATTTTTGGTGTGCTCCTACCCTTCTCCTCCTCTTTCTTCTCCCTGAATGGGCAGATTGTTTCCTCTGATTTTTTCGATGTTTGTTCTGTGTGGTCTCCTTCCTAATCCCACTGATTTACTGCTGGTGGTGTAGGTCTTAAGTTCCTTTCTGGGATGGAATATCATTTTTGGCTTCAGATTGGAATGTCCCAGAATAACTGAAATTCAAAAGAGCCCTTGTCTGTTATAATTTCAAATAATTCCCATGACTGAGACTGAAATCTATCTATAGGCACCAATTAGAGTAGAAATATTTATAGCCCCCATTTCTGACTAAAGGACTTCCATTATTTCCAAGCTAATTGAGCCCTATTCTTCTCTCTGGCCTGAAAGGAACTGACCATCTTAAGAGTATGTAAGTAAATCTTAATTCAACAGTGGGGAAGATTTCACTTCCATGCATGGGCATAATGCCGCTACTAATGTTGGAACTATTTCATATACATACACACACACACACATATATACATATATGTATATATGTATGCATAGTATGGTTTTAAATATATTTATATATCTGTGTCAAATGGTGGCCTTCTATACTGCAGGATGGGGAGGGAGGGAGATAGGAAATTAAAATATAGCCAAAATTTTAAAAATTAAAACAAATAAATGCTTACATCAGAATCTTCCTCCTGACAAAAAGGCCTAGGGTATACTAACTTGTCTCCACTAAGATAATCTAGGAATTTCTGGCAGTCCCTGAGCTCTCTAGGTGTCATCACCAGCTCACCTTGCAAGCACAAAGTCTCATAAAACTCAGAACAAGAGCAATTCCTTCTATAAGTTAAGGGAAGGAAGAAAAGAAAGAAGGAAGGAAGGAAGGGAGGGAGGAAGGAAGGAGGGAGGGAGGAAGGAAGGGAAGGAGGGAGGGAGAGAGGGAGATAGGAAGGAAGGAAGGAAGGAAGGAAGGAAAGAAGGAAGGAAAGGAAGGAAGGAAGGAAGGAAAGGAAGGAAGGAAGGAAAGAAGGAAGGAAGGAAGGAAAGAAGGAAGAAAGGAAACAAGAATATTATTTCATTATATTGTTTTCCCTCCCTGTCTTTCCCTCCAAGATTTCCCCACCAATACTGACCTATATAGTGAATCCATATGATGAGACTTTGCCTACTCTTTGTGTAAAGATATCCTACCTTACTCTTTCCTCTTTCCTTATTACTTTGCTTGAAAATACAAATCAATTTCTCCTGTCAATTTATACTTGTGATATTATTATAATTATTTTTTATGTGCATACAGATTAAACTTTCAAGAGGTTTAGTCAACAGAGAATTTAACCACTATATCTCAGGTAACTCCTTAAGTGTTATCTACTAAGGAATGAATAATTTGTGATTGGTGAAGGAAATTTCCATACAGGAAGTTTCCCACTGAGGGAATGACAAATGATTCAAGAATTGACAATTAAGGCACACTATCACTGGAGGGCAGTGAAATGCCTTGGTCATGTGGTTTGTGCCATCAGACTTAACCTATGGAGCAAGTTTGAGAAATTAGAATGTTTTTCTATTCATTCTTTTTAAAAATGCTAAATATGATCAATTTAGGGCAAGTTTTCTAAGAACATAACACCTATGCATATATTGCTACCTTCCTCACTGACCTTTAACTAATGTATTTCCTATTCCTTTCCTCTTTTTAGTTTCAAAGAAACCCTTACTTCCTCCTCCCATTCATATTTGTTTTGATGTTGAAACTCTCTGATTGGTACACAGCTCCTCAATTCAGTGGTTATGTCAGTTCCAGGAGGTCTCAGTTTCTCCTCTCATTTTCTGAAGTAAGATCCACTAGGACCAAGGACAAAGGGTTTCTCTCCTCCCTTCAGCTTCTATCTGTTTTCAAAGTATAGTTACACACACACATACACACACACACACACACACACACAACCCCCCCAACCCCTCCACCCCCCCACCCCACCCCCACCCACAACCCCTACCCCCCAAGGTCTTCACCTCACTTCCTATCCATTTCTAAACCACACCTCTGTGAGTATTTTCTCCTAACCGGTTCACCACTCCTCTTTCCAACAGCAATCTCTTATGGGTTGCATTCACCTATTAGAAAATATTGGCAGGCAGAGATTGTTTTGTTTGTTTCTATTTGTGTCTGCAGTACTTAGGCATAATGCCTGACACATAGTAAACACTTAAATGCTTTTTAAAATCAATCTACCTACCTGTCTGTCTTATCTATCATCTCTCTCTCTCTCTCTCTCTCTCTCTCTCTCTCTCTCTCTCTCTCTCTCTCTCTCTCTCTCTCATCTATCTGTCTGTCTACCTATCTATCTATCTATCTATCTATCTATCTATCTATCTATCTATCTATCTGTCTGTCTGTCTCTGTCTATCCAGTTAGCTGTTTAGAAGTTGATTGAAACTTACCTAAGTATTATTGTTTCATTACAACTTACTTCTAACTTTTCCAGATTGTTTCTTGCCACACACATCCTCAGAACTACTCTCAAAAAGGGCGTCCACTGTCTGACTTAGGAATACTTGAACACGTTCTTTAAACTGTTTTAAAGTGATTTCTTGACATCACTAAAGAGATATGCTCTCCAGATTCTTTAGGAAACATCTGGAAACTATGTTAAAATGGGCCCTACTGACCTATGGCTGGGTTTTCATACCACAGGGCAGAAGTGTTGGAGACTTCTCCATTTTCTCCCTAAACATCTCTTTGATGTGTCTGTAGGTCCAGCCAAAAATTCGGCAGAGTATTATGAGCACCTTCACTAAGGTCTGAGGATCACAGAGTCCAAATTCAGACTTGATGTCAACAAAAGAACAAAGGACAGAGAAAAGACTTCCCTTGCTGATTCAAAAAGAGAGGATAGATAAGAAGCTTTTAAAAAAGATAGGCACTCTGAGGCTATCCACTAGGGAGAAAGGGGGGGAGAAAGAGCTAGGCTGTAGCTGGGTAGAGAGGACTGGTCTGACTATTTGCTCCAAGACAATGATTCATTGTTTTATTTAAGAGTAATTTTATTTTTCTGGTCAGAAAAGCAAATTTTATATATTCAATCTACTTGACACAGGTCCCCTTCCCACTTGGGTTTTTCCAAGAGAATATGTGCATGTTTATGTATTCCACTGGGATCCCTGAACCAAGGATCATTGAAGAAGAGTGAAAGGAATTCTCCCTTTTTGAGAGTTTCTGGCATATTACTGATATGGACCCAGGAGATAAAGAAGCCTTGAGATCCGTAGGCTCTGACTCACAATCCAGACAAAATCCCAAGGACTAGATCACTAGGATAAGAACTGCATTCCTCCCAAGTGAAAGCTTTTTCTAATTTAATTTAGAATTATTTTTGGTGCTGACCTGTGATTTCATCAGCATAGAGATTGTCCAGTATGGAAACTCTGCTGATGCATGTAAACAAACTGATCTGTAGCTTTATGGTCAGTGATGAAAAAAAAACCCCAAGAGAAAGAGTTTCTGAATAATTAAATATATAGTAATTACATTATCCAGAAACCAACAAATTGATGGTCAGTGGTTTCTCCTAGTAACCAAAGATGCCAAAAAAGTCTCTGAAAATCTTAAATCCCTTCTGAAGAGGAACTCTCCTGACAAGTGAAACTCACCCCTGATTGGAGGACAGATAATGGGGAGGCAGACTAAAAGTTCAGTTCCTCTTGCTAAGAACTTGACTTGATCATTAGACTCAGCAGCCTCAAGCCATGTGGGCAAAGGGAACCATTTCCATTGGGATCTCCCTGGATAGTTTTCTCCTTTTGAGCAGAGTTGCCCTAAACTCTAATGGAGGAGATCAAGGACAAAGAGTTCTTTCCCCAAGCAAAGAGGCCAACCCTAACTAAATTCTGTTTACACTCTAAACAAAAATTTGCAAATCTTAATCACTCAGCCATTCCCTTCAGAGATTTACTAACCTTTTCAGGAGTTGAGTTTTAACAGAAATAAAAGGAAAAGGGTGGACCATAAATTAATAATTAGTTACTAATGTAATAGTATAATATTAATTTATCTTCAGTCTTAGATGGATATGTGGTCTAAACAAAAACATTAAATGATTAAGTGATTTGCTTGGGTTACTGAAGCTAGCATGTGTTAGGTGCAGGATTGAAACTCAGGTCTTCCTAACTAAGACCAGCCCTCTGATCACTAGGCCATACTGTCTTTTATTTTTTTTTAATGTATCTGACTTAAGTAACCAGCTACTTCACAGATCTTCACTCAGTGTTGTATAGACACAGATCAAATGATATAATAAACTGAACTTGTCATGCTTTGCCTTAGGAAAGAAAAGGAGAAAACCAAACAGGATCAGGCAGAATGGCGATGGTGGAGAAGGCAGGACTGGGAATTTGACTAGACAAAGGAAGGTGGATAGTTACTATTGAGTATAGAGCAATTAAAAAGTTCAGGGAACTGTTCAACAAAGTGTTAGGGATATAGTTAGAGAGCTTAGGAAGAGGACCAAGTAACCTATGCTAAAGACTGGAAAACAAACAGAATATCCTTCTCTTATGTCCAGTTTACCTGTATAAAAGTAATACTAATTAAATTTATGACTATGAACCACTCATCATTTATGCCTAATTTCCATATGAACCCTTTCACAAAAAATCTACATTATTGTCTTTGGTTGGCATTGATGTGACCCTAGGTTTTTGAAAGTTATGTGAACAAAGAACAAACTCTGGCAAAGTCTAAAGGCATTTGACTTGAACCATGGAACATATTGCTTCTGCTGTCCAAATCTAGCAGAGTTAAGCATGGAGAACATGGATTATAAAAGTGGGTGATACTACCTCCTAGAGGTCACTGGAATGATCCACGGGAATTATAGTAGCCATAATGTAAAGCCAAGCACTAGCAGCTTTTCAGAAGAATGCTGTGAACAGCTTTTAAGGTTCTGATTACACAGTATAGTGAACACTCTATTCTATAACAAATCAAAGCAAAACATTCACAGTAAATCAAAGTACAGTATTTACAATGTTACAACTTATCCCAGATAATCAAAATATAGCATTCACAATAACTTATCACAGAAAATGGCCACATAGTTTCCACTATAGTGGTCACAAAGTTTTGAACAAAGAACAATCATTTAGTAACTTAATCATTCAATCATCTTTCTTCAATCATCCTTAGGGAGGTTTGCCAACTTCAGGGAAACAAAGTACAATAATCAAAGTTGTCCACTCATGAGGCATACTAGGTTACAAATCAATTACTTATTTAGTCATCAATCAATAAGTACAATTTAGTAATTTAGTCAATCATCCTTCCTCATTTGCTATTCAATCATCAGAGAATACACAGACCCCTCACCCATAGGTCACTAGTAAATTATAGTCTTCTTAGTCAGTACACAGTATCCAAGTAAAGTCTTCTTTCAGCTTGACTCAGGGTGGTCTCCAAGTAGCCTTGGGTGCAATTGGAGGACACTGGATAAAAATAATGGGGAGTGGAAGCATAAGGAAAGAAGAGAGAAGACAGTTTTGAAAAACAGTTTACACATTTTTCATCTGCTGTGTAACAGAGTTAAAGCCATAGTGATTACATTATTTTCCAAATAAACACACAAAATGCAAGTTATAACCAATGAGTGGTCAAGTCCACTGACAGGTCTTAACAAGCAAGTATTGGCAGGGGAGCATGTTGCATGCTGTTGGAAAGTCTAACATGCATCAGCAGGAATATATGCATGTGGTGACTTCTTTACAACATGGTACTATATGGTTACATGATGCAATGTATCATCAAAATTTCAATGTAGGGGAAAACCCACAAATTTATAATAAATTAGTAAATTTAAGATGCATCATTTAAAAATATTTTATATATTTTTTGAAATGACTCAAATTAAAAAAAAACGTTAAAGGTAAAAGAATGATGTCTGGGGGGCTCTGGGTAATTTTTTTTTAAAGTGGGCAGTAGGCCAAATAAGTTTGGGAACCTCTGATGGAAAGGCTCAAAGTTGCTAGAAGGTTGGTATCACATATGTAAGTGCTCCAACCTTGTCAGTGCTTCCAGTGAATGCTTGCCCATCATCATGCTGTGTAAATATGTTTTGATCCAAGAGTATGTTGATGTATGGATGCAAAAAAAGTTTTCAAAAAAAACGTGTTTACCTTTGTGAAAATAACATATTTACCTTCAATATGATTGGTTATTATGTTCAAATTATATAACTTAGAAAGCAGCATAAAGATCTGAGATGCTGGCTGTCCCAAATGCAGCTTGATATCCTTGGGGTGCTATGGGATGTTCCACTCACCAAGCTGACACAAACCTTCACATCTGACATCCAGATCCACTACTACTCCAGACCAACTTCCAAAGTGACTTTCTTCCATAACAATCCTCTTCCTGTATCACTAGGATCAAATTGTATGTTTGCCTTCCTGTAATAAATCTTTCCACTAATACCTCTCTTCTTGCCAATAATTTACATTTTATATCAGATTCACAAAAATAGAATATAACACATTTGGTCAATGTCATGAATTTTTTGGCAATGGCTGCCCAAAATATAAAAAGAGTCTTCATTGCTGTATCTGTTCTGCTTCACAGCGATGACTGGTGGGATAGTTAGAAAGAAGATGCTACAATTCGCACAGTCTTAGGCCATCTACAAAGACTAATTTCATTTTTTATACTCTCAATACTGTTTCTAAATTTTGGTCAGTAACCAATGAGTCAACATTAATAACTAATAAATGACTCACCTTGATGTTCTTGCTAATAATAAAATGAGAAGAGTAAAGAAGTCACATCTAAATGAAAGGCTTGGGGGTGGCTAGGTGGCGCAATGAACAGAGCACTGACCCTGGAGTCAGGTGGACCTGAGTTCAAATCCGGCATCAGACACTCAACACAAAAACTAGCCATGTGAGCTTGGGCAAGTCACTTAACCCCAATTGCCATCCAAAAAGCAAAAAAGTAAAAAAAAAAAAGATAGAATAATTTAAAAAAATAAATGAAAGGCTTAGTCACAAATTCTCCTTAAAGAGGTAGATGAAGGAATTGGTTTCACTATGTGCCTAAAGTAAAAGAATAAAAACAAAAAAAACACTATCATTTCATGGGAAATTTGAATATCTTCCCTTGCAGTGCTCACAATAAGCAAATAAACTACCAAAAAGGCTATTGAAACTTTTATACCAACAAGTATTGTAGAATATGAAGAAACAGAGAAATTATACAGAGAATATGAGTAGAGTCTTAAAACTAAGTCAATTTATACCTTGACATTCAGTAATTTTAGAATAAAAGTAGATATAAGTAAGGACATTGAAAACTATATTGGAAATGACAAAATGCTTAAAATATCTGGGAGTCTATCAAGATATGGTCAAGACATATAAACATAATTACAAAATACTATTTATAGAAGCAAAGAAAGACAGGAATATCCATTGTACATGGTTGGATTAGCTTAATATAATAAAAAAAATTATACTATCCAAATAAATGTATAAGTTTAGTGCTATATCAAACTACCCAGCACTGGGAATACAAAAAGAGGCAAAACAGTCCCTGTCTTCAAGGAGCTCACAATCTAATGGGGAGATAATAAATATATACAATGCAAACTACATATGGGGTAAATAAGAAGTAATTACCAGAGGAGGGTTGGAGAAGTCTTCTAGTAAAAGATGGGATTTTATTTGGGAAGTTAGTGGATTTTATTTGGGAGTGGAGGAGAGAGTTCTAGGCATAGGGGACAGCCAGAGAAAATGCCCAGGGTTGAGAAATAGAATGTCTTGTTCTCAGAAAGGTATAGGAAGACTGGAAAAGTAAGAGGGAGCTACATTATGAAAGACTTTGAATCCAAACTGAACATTTTGTATTTGTTCCTGGCAGCAATGAGAAGTTACTGGAGTTTATTAAGTGGTTTAGGAGTAGGTAGAAAGAGAGAATGACCTAAGCTTTAGGAAAATCACTTAAGTTAATGAATAAAGAATGGATTGGATGGGGGAGAAACAGGGCAGGCAGACCTACCCACAACCTATTGTAATAGTTCAGGTGTGGGGTGGGTCTGCACTAGAGTGGTGGTAGAGTCACAGGATAGAAGGGGGCAAATTTGAGAGATGTTACAAAGGTGAAATCAACAGGACTTGGCAACAGCTTGGATAGTGGGGCGAGAGATGGTGAGGAATCTAGGATGATGCCTTGGTTGTGAGCCTAAGGGACTAGCAGATGGCTTTGCCCTCTACAATAATAGGGAAGATAGAAGGGGGCAGAATTTTTAAGGGGAAAGATAATAATTACACTTTGCAATGAAGACAAAATTTGCATTGATGACAAAAAAGCAGAAATTGTCCATGTTCAAGGGAAGAGAGGCACACCAATGAGTTGCTAGTGGAATTATGAATTGGTCCAACCCATCTGGAAAATAATTTGGATTTATGCATGAAAATTCAACAACATATTCATCATAGCCCTTGACCCAATAATGCTACTGTTGGATTTATTAGACCCAAAGATGTCAAGAAAGCTTTAGAACGTAACGGGAGCATTTTCACATACTGTTACATGGATGTGATTCTAGATTGGTAGAAAAAAAAATTATTGGCTGTGTGCCTATGTAGAATTAAAGTTGGCAGCCTTCATCATTCCTTCTTTGAGAGGAAGTCAATCAGTCAATATCAAAAAGCAATTTAAAGAGATTATTATGTGCAGTCATTATACTAAGTGCTAAGGATATCAAGAAAGGCAGTCCTTGCCCTCAGGGAGGTCACAGAAATTCTCAACATATTCCTGATTTCCAGCCTGCCTCCCTACACACTTTGGGGAATTTCTCCTTGGATGGGATCAGGGTTTCATTCTTAGTTGAGCTATCTCACTCCCAGTGGAAAACCTGTTTTAATCTGTGTATTTTTTGGTATATTCTAACCTGTACAACCTACCCTATTTCCTTTTGCTAACTGCTTGTATAAAGTGAGTTTACTTGCTGTTCATTATTTGTGATGCTCTTTTGTATAAGTAACTTTCGATTGGGAAAGAGTTCAGCCTGTAGGTGTAAGCTTGGGTTACCCCTTCTTCTTTTAGGTAGAGTGACCAAAAGAAGCTGCTTGAACTCAAAAAAACCATTTCCCTAAACCAGCAATATTTAAGAGGGCAAGTAGATATAATTATAATCTAGTATAATTCTCTCTCTGAAGAACAGAAAAACCAATCTCTTAGCCCCCCTCTTCTTTTCCCCTCCAGGTAAAACAGGCCTGTACAACTTATGGCCCACCAAAGGATTTCAGGCAGATGTCATGTCATCTGTGTCAACCAACATCATCAGTTTGTCTTTAGTCTAACCTATCTGTTGCCATGAGAATTTTACAAGTTGTATAGGTCTGAGGTTAAAATAGAAATCTCTCTTGATGATTCTAGAGATATTTTTCAATGTTTCTTTGTAAATGTTAAAGTGCTGTATAAGTGTGTGAGATATTCCTATTAATAGGTATGGAAGATTAGAGGCTTCTCCATACATAAAAAGCCCAAAACAATATCTTTCTTTATCTCTGAGCATATCACTGCATCCTTTCCACCTTTCAAAAATTTCCTTTTGGGGACCAGCCCTGTCTGGATGAGACTCTGGACAACATTTTCAGAATGGAACTGCCTGAGACAAGGTCTACCTCTTCTCCCTAGCTTTGGAGTTCTTTTTTTAAAAAAAGTATCCCACCCACCTATCCTAATCCCTTAAATTGCTAGCGCCTCCCAGAGCTTCCCTCCCAAAAGAATGTTTATGTACTTTATAAATATACAGATCACGTATGTAGGATTTGAGAGGCAAAGCAGGATTTGAACTCAGGCCATCTGACTTTACTACTGTCCTACACTGACTATTATCATGCTACTCTCAATGAATAGCATTAGAAAAAAAGTAAAAGTTGTGTTATCCTGAATTTATCAGCTGCAATAAAACCTAGATCTTCCTCCTAACTGCTTCTATCAGCTTTTCTATGTGATAAATGAGACAATCAACTCTAATGTTAATAGACTTATAAGTCCAATGAAAATATGAATTTAAGCTTATCAGAGAGGGAGAAATAAAATCGCTATCCCAAATTTCACACAATTGAAAAGTGGAACATTTAGGCCCTGCCCAGCCCCCTCCAGGGGGGGCCTCCTCCTGGAGCAACCCCTCCCAGAGCAGCCCCACCAGGGCCTCTCCTGCGGCCCCAGAACCCGGGTGCTAATCCCCAGTTGCGGAGTCTCCTGCTGAACCTGCCACCCCCACCACCACCCCAGGCTGGGGGGCCTCCACCCCAGGCCTCTCTCTACCACCTGCAGCCTCCAGGAGCCCCAACCCTGTTGCCTCCCCCACACCAGGGCTTGGGCCAGCCACCCTTGTGCCCTCCCTTGCTGCACCCCCCACCTGCTCAGCCTTGGCCTGGACAGCTTCCCCCACGGGTCCCTCTGCCAGGTCAGATGCTCTTGAGTGGAGGCCCTAGGGGTCCAGTCCCCCAGCCTGGTCTGCAGCCCCCCCAGTGTCATGGAAGAGGACATCCTAATGGATCTCATCTGAGATGGGCCCCCAACCCAATAAAGTTTCCTGGTTCCCCAGCCTTCTAAAAAAAAAAAAAAAGAAAAGAACAGTGGAACATTTAGCATTCCCTGAGATATTTTAAAATAAATTTTAGCTTAAAGTATAAAAACATAAAAGTGCTTTTGAAAAATGTGTTAAAGATTTTTTGGCTCATAACACATTTCTTTGAATATGTGAAAGACTTTTAAAAAAATTATAGCACATTCTCTACTTTAGCCAGTTTATAAAATAAGAAGATATAAAATGAAGTAATTCAGTCAATGTGCTGCTTAAATAAGTAGTCATTTTAAAAAATAATAATTTTTAAAGTGATTTTTTTTTTCCCTCCAGAACATAGAAAATACAGAGCTGGCTTTGGAGCCAAGAAGACCAGAGTTTAAATGTGGCACTGATATCTACTGGCTATGTAACCCTGGTCTAGGAATTAATCTCCAGCAACTCTCTTTAATTTCTTTAATCCAGCAAAACTCTTTAATCTAAGCAACTCTTTAAGATGATAAATTATAGGGAAAGAGCTAACCTGCATTGATAGATGAAGTTTCCCCCCTTTCAGAATTTCCTCTACTAGTGAAATCACAAGTCTATCTTGTATCACTACCATGTTTTTTTTTCCCCTCTAGTATTGATACCCAGGATGACAGATTTGGAGTAGTAGAAGTATGTGTAACTTCCCTTTTTTGAATTATTACTTAATCTCCTTTGCTGCTGTTTTTTAAAAAACTCCAAAGAGAATTCTAATTTCTGTGTGGCAGAAATGTAGCAGAAGAATGAGCCTCTTAAAAAAAAATCGGCAAGAAGACTGATTATAACCACAGAATATCTAGTAAGGAACAGAACTTTTGGCATGCCCTCAGTAACCACTGAAGAGTCTGGAGAGCAATGTATATAGGCTCCATGGCTAAACCACACTCTCCTGGGGATAGCAAAGTGGAGACAACTGATAGTGAAGACATAAGAATGAACAGTTTGAATTACCCCTGGAGTTGAAAGAATTCGTCTCAGAAAATGCTGAGGGATTTAGCATCTATTAATGTGGTGACAGATGAAATTAATACAGGTCAAAAAGGATTCATCCTTCTTTTGATTACCTTATCATTAACCTGTCAAGAAGATAAAAAAAAACACACAAGACAGCAGCAACACACCATCATTGTGCCATTTAATGGAATAGCTCTTTGGATGTTCCAGTAGCAACAAGGAAAAGAGCCAACTGTTTGCACTGGTTATAGGAGGATGAAGAGTGTTACAGTATAGAATGATTACTTATCCAAATTAGTTGAGTGTATTGTGATGTCAAGCCAAATTTATTTTGCCTTTACCTTTTGTTCATATTTGTTGACAAGTAACAGCACCAAGAAATCTACTCTTAGCATGGCAAATCTTTGTCCCTACAGGTCTTCGTTTTTTAAAGTATGTCTTTGGGGCTTTAAAATATCATACCTTCCTTTAAACAAGCATTGTTTTTGCTAGCCTCTTTCACAATTCATCCATTGTGTGTCTGGGTTGACAAGTACAGCTTCTGTAATTAAAGTAAAAGATGTGTAAAGACAGGAACTGGAGATGCCTTGTTACTCTAAAAAAATATCAGAAACTAACTTTATAGAATGACTACTCTCTAGAAACATGGACTTTCTCAAAAGTAATTCTCTTAAATGAAACTGATGAATATTACTGTAAAAATTCAGTTCAATTGCAAGACAATAAGGTTAGAGAATTGAAAAGTATATTGGAGAGTATTAGAAATGAAATGTAAGGGATAGGTTTAAATCTCTCTCACTTGCTAGCTATATGACCTTGGGCAAGTCACTTAATTCAGTTTCTGCAGCTGTAAAATAATGAAGATTTTTATAAAGATCCCTTCTAACTAAAATTCTGTTCTAAACTTGCAAACTAAAATAATTTTGTTCCCTACCATTATCCTTACTCCTCGGAGGATAAAAAAAATGTTCTGTATTATCATTAGAGAAGAGAGAGACAACCCTGGAGGTGAGGATTCTTCTCTGGACTCTGCCATGTACTAGCTATGAGACTCAGGAGAAGTCACCTCACTTCCTTGGACTTCTTTCTTCACTTATAAAATGAAAAGTTTGGACTGGCTAGATCTCTAAGGCGTCTTGCAAATTTAAAATCCTATGATCCTGCAGGGGGTTTGCTCCCTCCTATCAGGTTGGGTGCAATGCTGTTCTATCAAAATGCTACCTGAATGCAAATTTTCTCCTCTAAGCAGGCTTAGCTGAGGTGGAAAAGGAGTCCAATTCCCTAAATCAGCAGCTGCCACACCAGTTTCCTGGGATGTTTTTAGACTGATATGGAGAAACCAAAGCAAAGCAAAATAAAACTTGCCTACCAATCGCCACAGAAAATGAACTTAATCTGAGTAGAAAATTTGGGAAGGGGGCCAGATAGTTTTCTTCCACAGTTCCAGAGATGATGTGCTGATTGTGTTTTTCTGTGGGGTGAAATAGAAGCAATGTTAGAGCTGGAAAAGATGTTAGGAATTGTTTAGTCCAAACCTTTCATTTGAAAGATGAAGAAACTGAGGCCCTGAGATGAGGTTAAACATCTAGGTAGTGGCAGAGCTGAAGGACTTAAATCCAGTTCTGTTTTTAGGAAAAAAAAATTATTTCTATATGAATTTATAATCTCTTTCTCTCTCACTGCCTACTCCCCAATTGAACAAAACAAAGCAAAAAAAAAAAAATGAAACTGTCGTCATAAATATACTTAGTCCCGCAAAATGTTGACAACATTGGCCCAACAACTCTCTCTCTTCATTTTAAGTTCCTTGCCTCTCTGACAGGAGGAAAGTATCTTGTCTGATGGTCAGTCTTTTGGATTCATGCTTTATCATTGTACTGATCACAGTTCTAAAGTCTTTCAAAGGGGTTTTCTGTTATAATGTTGCCATTGTATAACTTGTTCTCCTAGGACTGCTCACTTCACTCTGTATCAGTTCCTGGAGGTCTTCCCAATTTCCCCTGAAGCTGTATATTTTGTCATTTCTTCTAGCATAGTAATATTCCATTACACTCATATGACATAATTTGTTTAGCAGTCTCCCAATAGAAAGACACCCCCTTTTTTCCCTCCAGTTTTGGCTACTGTGAAAAGAGGTGCTATAAATATTCTAATGCTTATAAGTCCTTTCCCTCTTTCTTTGATCTCTCTGGGTTACTTGTTTAGTTGTGGTATGGCTTGGTTAAAGGGTATGTGCCGTTTAATAATTTTGGGGGGCATAATTTCAAATTGCTTTGTAGATAGACTGGACCAATTTGCTTCTCTACCACTGGTGCACTAGTGTGCCTGTTTTCCTATGCCTCTCCTCCCTCCCCCTGCATTTGTCATTTTATTCTTTGGCCATCTTTAAAAGTGATTCCCAGGTTTTTTTTTTTCCTCTTTCCATCATGGGTCATAGGATGATAGACTTGGAGCTGGAAAGGATGTTGAGATTCTGCTTCACATGCTCCTCTTCCTCTGAGACTGGAGTGATAGAGGAGAGAATGGTGTTTATATTAAAGGTATTTGAAATTTGTAATTTAGAGAGAGGGAACTCAAGAGAGTGGCATTAATATCTTCTTGGCATCCTCTGCTAAAAGGCTGAGAAGAAGAGGTAGGTGTAGATGCCAAGGGAAAGGAGAAGTGAAGGGAAGGGAAATGACAGGAAAAAACAGATAAGTTTGAGAAAGGATGGGGAGGGGAGGAGAGAGAAAGAGAGAAAAAGAGTAGAGAAAAGGAGAGAAAGGGAGGACAAGGAAAATAAAGAGAAAGGAGATGGGAGGGGAGGGGGAAAGAAAGAAAAGGATGAACAGAAGAGGAGAGGGTCAATTAAGGAAAAGTAAAATAATTGCTGTGCAGAAGTGAGGGCCCAGGTGAATATGGATTACAAATTTGTAGTGGACACCATCAGCAAAGCTGTGTAACTTCCTCTGGCACCATTCAGTAGCATGAGAGCAGAAGCAGAGAAACCAAGTGGTCCAGGTAATACAGGGTTGAGATGTGGAAAAGGATGAGTGGTTCTGGGACAATGGGGTAAGGGATCTAAGAGCAAGGGACAGTGTAGAGTTGAACTGGTTAACTAAAAGGTCATGATTTTAAAGAAAGGAAAATAAGGATGGGAGAGAGGTTTAAGAAAGCAGGGGAGGGGGGAAGAGTATTGGAGGCTGTGGTGAGGATTGAGGTACAGGAAGTGGGAAAAGGACAGGCAGCAGGATCAGATAGAGGAATTTCAGAGTTATGGGTTGTTGAAGTGGAAGACTTGTGGGTGATGACAAGAGGTGCAGGGAAGATATGGAAATGGGTATTGAAAAGGTCAGTGAACTGTGAAGAGAATTTGTGTGGACATCAATATGTAAATTGAAGTCCCAAAGTAAAAAAGCAAGGGTTGGGTTGGAGAAGACTGAACCAACTACTCAAATACCTTGAGAAGAGAAGGAGAATTACTTGGGATCCTGTAGAGAAAAGCCACCTTGATTTTAATGGGACATATTTGGATGTGTCCAGGGAAATGAAGCTCTTTCTTTTAGAGACAAACTAAAAGAAAATCTCATAACCTTTATTTCTTCAAACTCATTTTGTATGTTATTGCAATCTGCCTTTCAATCCCACTGTTGGACTGAAACTGTTCTTTTAATCTCTAAATCTGATAGCCTTTTCTGTCATCATCTTCATTACCTTTATACAGTTTACTATTGATCACCCTGTTCACTTGGATACTCTCTCCTGTTTTATTTTCTCTCACACCATTTTCTTCTTGTTCTCCTCTCACCTCTCTGATTGCTTGTCTTTTCTACCTGTCACTGGGATATACATCTCCTGCCCCCAAGACTCAGTCTTGGGCCCTCTTTTTTCTTGCTATGCCTTTCGTTGATAATCTCATCTGCTCTCTTGGCTAAAATAATCCTCTCTATGCATATTATTCACAGATCTACAGATTCAAGCCTAGTGACTCTTCTGTACTCCGGACCTACATCACAAGTTGCCTATTGGACAATGTCCTCCTGGATGCCCCATAGGCATCCCATCCTTCCTCAGACAGTTAACAGCTATGTGACCCTGGGCAGGTCACTACCTTTCTAGAGATCAATCTCCTCTGTAAAATGAGATGTTTCAGCTTAAGGGCCTCTACGGATCTATGATCTTCCCTTGTACTCCTGCCCTTCCTCCACTGTCTCTGCTGAAGAAATCATGATCCTCAGATCACTCATCATCACAGCTATAGAATCATCTTTTTCTCTTCCCTCCCTTTTACTTCTCCTTCCCAATTAGATGCCAGGTCTTGTGAATTCTACTTCCAGAGTATCTTTTGCATCTATTTCCGTCTCAAAACCACCAATAGCCTCATTCAGGAATTTATCACCTTTCATCTGGAACATTGCATTAATCTCCTAATTCGTCCCCCTGCTCCCAGTCTCTTCTTTGTTTCAGTTTATTCTCTGCAGTTTCTAAAACAATTTCCCTAAAGAACAAGTTTGACAATTCAGTTGCACATGCAATTCTCCTTCCTATACTTTGCATGTCGGAACATCCATGTTGATATTTGTTCAGTTTGCAATAAAAATGAGATTTAAAAAAAAAGAATATGTTTGATGCTATTAGTCTGCTGCTCAGAAATTCTGACATTCCCAAATTGCCCCTAGGTTAAAATAGACATTCTTCAACTCCACATTTGAGGCCCTCCAAAGTCTGGCTCAAAACTTCAGCCTTATTCCATATTACTACCTTCACATACTAGGTACCAGCCAAAGTGGTTCCCTGGACTTACCATTCCATCTTCCAACTCTGTCATTCTAGGAAAGTGTTCCCTTCTCATGTTGAACTCTTAAAACCCATTAAGGATCACCTCAGGTAGATTTTCCTCTGAGAAACCTTCCCCATTTGTAATCTCTCTTCCATCTCAGATTACTATCTATTTACCTATCTGTGTATATATTGCAACCTGCCCCTACCACCGGTGCTCCTTAAAACTGTTAATTTTGTTTCCATGTTTCTAGGGCTTAGTACAATGCCCTGAATATTGTGGGCCCTTAATAAATATGTGTTGAAATGAGACCCGTAGGATGTGACTTTAGTAGTAAGGCATCTGGATCAAAAGTTATGATTAGTTTTGTCACTCTTATTGTTAGATGACTCCAAAAAAGTTTCTACAATTTTCAGTTCCACAAAAAATATGCCAAATTATTTCTCTATGGTCTCAGAAAATATTATTTTGTTGATTTTTAATTATTTGCCTATTCTGTATACATATAGAGAAAACTCAAAGTTTTTTGACTAACATTTTTTCAATTAATTAGCAGCAGGTGTTTCCTGTTTCTAAACTTATTCATATCATTTATCATAGGTTTTGAATTTTAACCTCAGGAATTTGTAACCTGCTTTATAGATGTCTGATAACAGATTTTATCATATGTATTTGTCATAAGGGTTTTTTCCCAATTTGTTTCTCTTATATTTTGATGTTATTTATTATGCAAAAAAAGCTTTGTATTTTTTTTATATAACCTAATCCAACTATTTGTTGACAATAATTTAGTCCATGTGTTCAATAGATAAAATGTTCTCCTTTCCACATGACAATCTTTCTTAAGTTTTAAAAATTAATTAATTAATTGAAATTTATATACTGTGAGACATACTCATGAACTCATTTGCCTCCATATTCTATGTAATTTTCCGAATAATTTTTTTTGTGAATGTTTCCTTTGGTGTTGTACAATTTAAATCTACCAATACAAATTTCTTACATACACTTGGTTCCATTTCTGAATTCTCTATTCCTTTCCACTGAACTATTTTTCTGTGTTTGTCAAGTACTAGTTAGTTTTTATAATTGCTAAATTTTATTTTTAGATCTTTTAAGTTTTTATCCTTAATTAATTTTTCTTAGTTCCCTATGACTGTTGTTTTTATGCATTTACTTTTCCTTATAAATTTTATCTGATTAATGATGAGATAACCCATTGATATTTTGATTGTCATTGCATTAAATATATAAATTAATTTGGGAAGCATTAACATTTTTGCTCTATTACTTGAATGTAGTCATTTCCAGGGAATATCCTTCCAAGTGTTCATTTCTTCCATTATTTCTAATGAATTTATTTTAAAGTTTTCTTTATATAATAAGTCTCTGTACATCATAGTAGGGGAATATTCAAATATTTAATAGATATTGTCATTTTAAATAGTACTCCTTTACTGAGCAGACAACTATTTCTGACTGGGTATTAAGCATCTTTGACACAGGCAGGCCTCAGTGATCATGAGACCAGTTTTGCTGCCAGTCTCTGGGAGTGCCTGCCTTTTAGCAAGGGGCAAGAGTATGTGGGTCACCAGAAGTGACCCAAGCACAAAGGCTCATTGGAATGGGCCAGGCTCAATTCTATTACATTTGCAAATAAATATATTTAAGCCTCTTCCCTGAGGTTTTTCCATGTCCTACTTCTACAGCATTTCTAAAATTATTTAATATAGAAATGGTTGTTTTAATTCTATTTGAGTGGGAAGAGCTCTAGTTTTTTTCCATGGTTGGTCTGGATCATAGCTAGTTAATTGAGTCTAATGTGGAGAAATTGTCAAGATTGGAATTAATAGCTAGTTTCAAAGTCTGCCTCCAATGCTTATTAGCTAGCTATAGGACTCTGGAAAAATCACTTAACCTCTGCCTACCTCAAGTAACTCAGCAGCACTTGTCTACTAACTTGTGTGCATCTTTGTCATTGAAGGGAGTTCCCTGACAGCATATGAATTCCTGTGCAGCATTTTTGTTTTTAAACATCTGTCAATCAAGAAGTATTTAAGTGCTCACTCTGTGTCAGGCACAATGCATAGCACTCAGGAAGATGAAACAATCCCTACCTGCAATAAGCTTACATTCTAATGGGAGAGACAAGTACACATAAGAATATATACAGCATAAATTTAAAGCTAATAAATAGCTATATGTTTATACATATATACATATTAAATAGGGGCAGCTAGGTGGCACAGTGGATAGAGTGACAGATCTGGAGTCAGGAAGACTCATCTCTCTGAGTCAAAATCTGACCTCAGACACTTAGTAGTTGTATGACCCTGGGCAAGTCACTTAACCCTGATTGCCTCAGTTTCCTCCTCTATCAAATGAGCTGGAGAAGGAAATGGCAAATCACTCCAGTATCTTTGCCAAGAAAACCCCAAATAGAGTTCTGAAGAGTCAGACACAACTTAAAAGACTGAATAACAACAGTACATTAAATAATTAAATTAAAGGGAATTTAGGGGGAGAGTACTAGAAGGATCAGGAAAACCTTCATGCAGAAGTTGGTGCCTGAGATACATCTTAAAGGAAGGGAGGTACTAGGAGGACAGATAAGGAGAGAGTATATTCTAGTATGAGATTGTTGTTGTTTTGTTTGTTCTTCCATCTTGAAGAGGACCATGACTTGAAGGAGATGATACCATGACATGCAAGTGAATTGGATTTAAGTGAGGGAGGACTGTGCAAAGTCAACAGCCTCACTTCTCTCTTCCACAGCCTTCTGGGTCCAGTGGCAAGATACAGATCAAGATGGCTGGGGATGTAGTCGGGAACCTTGGCTGAGGTTTTTAACAAGTGTCAGGTTGACTGAGTTGATGCCCATTCAGTGATTAAGGCTTAATAAGAAAGTAGGCACAGAATGACCTCTTTACCTAGTTAAAAATAATCAATCTGGGAGGGAAAGACCCTCAGGTATGGTAAATGGCAGTATAAAGGCACAAGGATAGGAGATGATGTGTCATGAATGAGGAACTGAGAGAAGACTCATTTGACCAAAAAAGAACTTGGCACAAAATGATACAAATCACTCCTGATTGATTGCCTACACATATGAAGTCACAAATTATTCTCTTAAACTGAATCTGATTAAAAAAACAAACAAACAATACAGGGCAAGCACTGAGAGGTTCTTGGTTTTCATGGGATCTGTTCAGAGTACCCTGGAGGCTGCAGGATTTCAGTGAAGTATGATTGATAGGAGAGGGATAGTTTGATGAATAGTTTTATGATAAAACAAACTCTTGCTCACATTCATACTGGCAACAGTGCTGAAAGGAAGTGAGCATTGAGCTGTTATCAAATAAATTCAATCAACATTGACAGCTGCCCTGGAAAAATTAGACCAAAGGAACAGTTTTCCATCAGTAGGTTTTTATGTGAATCAGATCCTTTCACCTTGCTTGTAAAGATGTAGCCTTAGTGTCTGAACTGACGGCATGTTTGCTAAGTTAACATCAGAAGCCAAAACTAAACTTAGTTGTAGAGGAAATGTATTCTTTTCTTGAAATCAGGAATCCTTTAAGAGCAGAACCACATAAATTAGGAAACAGTGACGCTTCCCACATTTTAATAGCTCTTAACCAAATGGGCTTTACTATCTACTGGAAAGTATTTCATTCTGAGTCAGAGTTAGGAAGTAGAAGGGCAAGCAAGGCTTTAACTAAATTTTGCCTCATGTGCCAAAATTTAAAGGATATAACTTTTTAATAGGACTGATATCCACCATCTTTTTCCTACAATACAGATTAAGCATGCCCTTCTTTCCTTTCTTTGACATGCATGTTGTTGTTCAGTCATTTCAGTCATATCCAGCTCTTTGTGACCCCATTTGAAGTTTTCTAGGCAAAGATATTAAAGTGGTTTCCCATTTTCTTCTCCTGTTCATTTTACAGATGAGGAAATGGAGGCAAACAAGGCTAAATGACTTGGCCAGGGTCACAAAGCTAGTAAGTATCTAAGGCCACATTTGAACTCAGGAAGTTGTCTTCCTGATTTCAGTCCCAGTGTTCTATCCACTGTACTACTTAACTACCCTTTAAAAGGAAACAAAGTGATCCCAGGCTCCTGTCTCCTTGACACAGCTTCTTTCATCCCCTCCCTGTCCCCCTACAGCCTGCGGTAAATTCAGTCTCCTCCTTTTTCTCTCCTACAACATGAGTTGGCTTTCCCTAAAAGGAGATAAAACTGCCCTGGGATCTGATTGCCTCTGCCTTTCCTCACACAGCTTCCTGGTCATCTGAAAACATAAAAATTCCAACCATAGTGGAATTCAAGCCCCTCTGACTAGTGGATTTCTGAAGACCATTAGAATCACCATGTTTTTTTTTTTTTTTACCATATCCTGCATTCATGACCATAGTGATTTCCGCATGGAGATGCAAGAGAGATGTCCAGATTGTCCAGAAATGAAGTGCCACTCTATTCTTAAGTGCCACAGCCTTGCTGTGCTTTGGTAAAGTAAACCTCCTTTTGCTAACTTTCAAAGACTTTGAAAATGCCTCATTTCATCTCTACATTGCAAATGAATTAGAGCCACCACCAACATACTTCCTCTTCCAGTAGGTGGTAACATTTTTTAGCTATTGGCATCTGTTGTTAAAAAGAACCAGAAAACAAAGGGCATTGTCCTTCTGTCTCCCAAATCTCTTGTCTAATATGGGCAGTAAGTACTTCTCCCTATTTCATGATAAAGACATTCCATCTCTTGGCTCTGGGTCTGGGAAATTTTTCCTGGCTGTCTACCATGCCTGGAATGCTCTCCCTCCTCCACCCCCACTACTGACTTCCTTGGCTTCCTTTTAAGTCCCAATTAAAATCTTACCTTCTACAGGAAGACTGTTTCAACCTCTCTTAATTCCAGTGCCTTCTCTCTACTAATTATTTCCTATTTATCCTGTATATAGCTTACTCTGTATATATTTCTTCACATGTTGTCCCCCCCCATTAGATTGTGAGCTCCTTGAGGGCAAGGACTGTCTTTTTGCTTCTTTTTGTGTTCCCAAATTTAGCACATTGCCTGGTACTTAGTAGAAACTTGATAAATGTTTGTTGATTGATTAATTCGAAAGTCTTCCCTTATGAAGATCCTTAAAACTATTTCTTCGGCTTCTCTGCATACAAATTCACAGTAAAGGCTTTTGAGGGCTAAGCCTCAACAAAATGAAGCTTCAATATTGATTTACATCTACATTGGAGATAACTAGGCTAAAAATTCTACATCAACATTTACATCTACATTGAACTTCTCAGGTAAGGCTTTGCCAATGAATGAGTCTAGAGAGGGAGGAGCTTTTAAGATAGGAAGACCACTATCTATCACTACTCTTTGCCTTCTCTCTTAGTAAGTCCTCCATGAATCACAGTTTTCTATGGGAAAAACTATTCTTTTCAGCAACTCATCTCCCCAAATCCAAGTTGAGTGAAATATGGCTTTCCAGAATAGCTTTAAAAGCTTCACTCTCAAATACTTACCCAAGAAACCTGAGCAAGAGGGGAGTCACTATAGAGACCTGGAGAAGAGGGTCAAAGGAAGATTTGATCACAGGGGTCAAGATCACAGGGAAATGGAGCTGAGGGGGAGATACCTTGGGATACAAATGTAAGGACTCATCATTCTCCATGCAGCCCCAGTCTGGTAACCACCCAAACCTATCCCTTATCTGCAGCAACCTTCTAACTTCCCTTGCCCTGTCCTGGTCACTGCTGATGACAATTGAGCCTTTACCCCTTGAATAGTCATCCATCACCCTCTGCAACTGGTCTACTTTCACACTGTATCACAGGATTGAGGGAGATGTCTGTTATGTTTTCTCTCCCACTTCCAGAGTCTTGAGGGGAGCAGTAAGAGAGTAATGAGTCTACAACTGCATTACTGATAGACTTATATGTAATGGAAAGGATGGTACATGCAACCCTTTCCCCTGGCATGAATGTATCTATTTATGAGAGGCTGACTACTCATATGTCACCCATGAGATGCCTGTGGCTCAATGAAGGGGACCTGCACTCTGGGAGTTTACATCCTCCTGGTGGAAGAGGTAGGAGAATATTATAAAGGTTCAGAGAAAGGAAATCAAAATGGGCTATGATGTTCACAGGTATTTTTCTCCCCTCCTTTCCTCCACTTCTTGTCTTCTTCCTTTTCTCTGGCAAGACAGCTATTTTATGGAAAATGTTGCAAGAACTGCCCTCCCCCACCAAAAAACACTCCTCTAAATAGATCTAGAAAATGCACTAGACCAATTCCTGTTGTGATTTCCAAGGGAAAAAAAACACAAGTCCTTTTTTTCTAGCCCAAGATGGCATAGGAAAAGAGACAGAGAAGTCTGTGGATACTAGGGACTGGATTTGGCCAGAGGCCTTGAGGAATATTCCAGTCCAGGATGACACTGTGCACCAGGTCAAGAGGCGGTCACAGATCTGGCACATGGTAGCATATAATTATGCATTTCAGGAACAGGTGCCAACTGGCAGCCCTGTCACTCATCACCTACATCTATGCCACAGATGCAGAAAGCCTGAACTGAAAAGGTGCTCAAGGTTGGAATTCCAAGGTCCAAGCAGTTGCTGGCCCTACACTATATATCCAGAGACAAATTTAGAAGCAAATAGCATCAGTGTGACTCAGACCCCTGGAGCACAGTGGGGTCTCATTTCCAGCCTACCATACAGTGTTAATTCTGCAGAGGAATAAGCAAGGTAGGAATAACCAAGAGAGTTCTATTCTTTCTAACCAGCAGTTTTCAAGTTGTCTGATAGTAGCTGAGTCCAGCAGCAGTCAACTGAAACTCCAAACAGATTAAGCCCACCAGCCTTTTGTCCAAATCCAAATCCAGGTCAGGAGCTTACAGAACTGATTAGAGGCCCTGGCTCAGATCACTTTGGAAACATGGAAAGCTTTCAGGTCCTTAGCTTGTGCTGAACTTGAGAGCCCAAAATAAAACAACATTCAATATCAGAAGAAAGAAGCAACAGGACTAGTTCAAACATTCTCTCCAGAAAAATGAAGAGCCTGACCCCAACATAAAATCTAAAGTTAGAAGTTAGGCTGGAAGAAGAAGCAAATTAAAAAAAGAATCCCACCATGAAAAACTATTATGGTTACAGGGATACTCAAGACACAGAACTGGAGAAAGAGAATGACTCCAAAACATCTCCCAGCAGAGCCTCAAAGAAAAGCACAACTTCGACACAAATTCTATTAGAACTTCTAAAGATGCAAAGCCAAAGTTGTTGTTGTTTTTTTAAAAGAGTTAAAAAATGTCTTTTGCAGATTAAATGAGAATACTGGAGGAAAAACTGATAAAAGAAATGAGAACTATGGAAGAATTGAAAAGGGAAGTAACAGCTTGGCACAAGAGGTACAAAACCTTCTTCAATAACAAGCTCATGAAAATTAGAATCGACCTAACAGAACTAATGACTCCATGAGACAATGACAAATATTAAAGTCAAAAAGTGAAAGGAAAAAAAAGAGAGAAAAGAGAATAATCATCAGCAAAAACAACTGACCTGGAAAAGAGATCAAGGAAATCTTTCAATCGCTTCTAACACTAGAATCTCACTCTCATATGAACTGGTCAAAAGAGGTAAGAACGTTCATATACATACACATAATTGGGCACAGAAATATATTTTAATAGGGGAGAGAAAAGGAGGAAGGGAAAAAGGAGAAATAAGAGAAGTATAGAATAAAAAAGGGATCAGTCCTCAGCAAAACAAGCTCTTTCAATCATATCTGACTTTTTTTTCTTCTTTTTAAAATTTTATTTCTAATTTATGGGATAAAACAAGCATTTTCATAATAGTACAATAAAAAAGATGATTTCACAGGAAACTGCATATCTACTATGCACAACTTGGTATCCTTTCTAATATACAACAAAACTATCATGTAAATGTATTTTCCCCTTTTTTCTTTTAATTTAAAATTTTAATTATTTATATTTTAGTTTTCAATGTTTATTTACACAAGATTTTGAGCTACAAATTTTCTCCCCATCTCTCCCCTACCCCCACCCCAAGATAGCAAACCTACTGAATACCCCTTTCCTCAATCTGTTGTTCTCTCTTATATCCACCCCCATTCCCCCTTTACTTTCTTGTAGGGCAAGATGGATTTCTATACCCCATTGCCTGTATATCTTATTTCCTGGTTGCATGTAAAAAACAATTTTTAACATTTGTTTTTAAAACTTTCCGTTCCAGATTCTTTCTCTTCTTCCCTTCTCACCCACCCCCACTAGGAAGACAAGCAATTCAATACAGGTTGTATATGTGCAGTTATGCAAAATGTTTCCATAGTAGTTATATTGTGAAAGACTATATTTCCCTCCATCCTATCCTGCCCTCCATTTATTCTATTTTTTCCTTTGACCCTGTCCCTTTTCAAAAGCATTTGCTTCTTACTACCCTCTCTCCCAATCTGCCCTCCCTTCTATCATCCCCCCTCTTATCCCCTTCCCCCTAATTTCTTGTAGGGTAAGACATCCAATTGAGTGTGTATGTTATTCCCTCCTTAAACCAAATCCAATGAGAGTAAAGTTGACTCATTCCCTTTCACCTTCCTGCTCTTCCCCTCCATTGTAACAGTTTTCTCTTGCCTGTTTTATGTGAGATAATTTACCCTATTCTATCTTTCCCATTCTCCTCCCTATATGTTCATCTCTCACATATTTTTTTTTCTTTTTTTGGAGGGCAATTGGGGTTAAGTGACTTGCCCAAAGTCACATGGCTAGTCTTTGTGTCAAGTGTCTGAGGTCACATTTGAACTCAGGTCCTCCTGACTCCAGGGCTGGTGCTCTACTCACTGCACCACCTAGCCACCCCCATCTCTCACATCTTAATTTTATTTTTTAGTTATCATCCCTTCATATTAAACTCATCCTGTACCCTCTATGTATACATGTACACACATGCATATATATACCCATACAGCCTCCTCTACATAATACATATATATGCATGCGTGTATGTATGTATGTATTCCCTTCAACTATCCTAGTCAGAAAAGTCTCATGAGTTACAGTTATCATTTTTCCTGGTTACATGTAATGTAAATAAGAATGTAATAGGAATGTAAATGTAAATAGGAAATGTAATAGGAATGTAAATAGTTCAACTTTAATAAGTTCCTTATGATTTCTTTTTCCTGTTTACCTTCTCATGCTTCTCTTACTTCTTATATTTGAAAGTCAAATTTTCTGTTCAGCTCTGATCTTTTCATCAAAAATGCTTGAAAGTCCTCTATTTCATTAAACATCTATATTTTCCTCTGAAGTATTATATTCAATTTTGCTGGGTAGGTGATTCTTGGTGTTAATCCTAGCTCCTTTGACCTCTGGAATATCATATTCCAGGCCCTTTGATCCCTTAATGTAGAAGCTGCCAGATCTTGTGTTATCCTGATTATGTTTCCACAATACTCAAATTGTTTCTCCCTGACTAATATTTTCTCCTGACCTGGGAACTCTGGAATTTGGTTATGATATTCCTAGGAGTTTTCTTTTTGAGATCTTTTTAAGGAGGCAATTATTAAATTCTTTCTATTTCTATTTTGTCATCTGGCTCTAAAATATCAGGGCAATTTTCCTTGATAATTTCCTGAAAGATGATGTCTAGGCTCTTTTTTTGATCATGGCTGTCAGGTAGTCTAATAATTTTAAAATGATCTCTCCTGGACCTATTTTCCAGGTCAGTGATTTTTCCTTTGGGATATTTCATATTGCCTTCTATTTTTTTTCATTTGTTTGGATCTGTTTTATAGTATCTGATTTCTCATAAAGTCATTAACTTCCATTTGATCCAATCTAATTTTGAAGGAATTATTCTCTTCAGTGAGTTTTTGAAATTTCTTTTCCATCTGACCAATTTGAGTTTTTAAGGCATTCTTCTCCTTGTTGGTTTTTTTGGTCTCTTTTGCCATTTGAATTAGTTTATTTTTTAAGGTGTCATTTTCTTCAATATTTTTTGGGGTCTCCTTTAGCATGCTTTTGACTCACTCTTCATGATTTTCTTGCATCATTCTCATTTCCCTTCCCAATTTTTCCTCTCTTCTCTTAGGTGATTTTCAAAATCCTTCTTGAATTCCTCTGTGGTCTGTGACCAATTCATATTTTTCTTGGAGACTTGATGCAAGAGTTTTGACTTTGTTGTCTTCTTCTAGTTTTATGTTTTGATTGTTTTTTATCCCCCCCAAAATGATTCAATAGTTTGACTATGCTTCCTGTGTTTGCTCATCTTGCCAGCCAATTACTTGACTTTTGAGCTCTTTGCCATGGTAGAACTCTGCTTCCAGAGTGGAGAGTATTGCATCCCAAATTTCTGGCATTTTGCACAGCTGTTGTCAGAAAGCTGTTGTGCTTTCTTCTAAGCATCTGCCTCAGAACTGTGAGAAAGACTGCATCTCTACAGACTCAACAAGCTCTACCACGCTAGTGCTCCTTACCCCAGGACCACAACCCAAGACTTCGACCCAGATCCAAGTAGGGCAGAGCAAGAGAATCTTGCCTCAGCGCTGGCAGAGAGATTCCTGCAAATGCCCTCTGGTCAGCCACTTGGTCTCCTCACAATTTGTAGGCCTGGAGCTCAGGAGGCAGCTGCCTAGAGCTGTTTCCCCTCTTTTTTCTTCCCTCCTCTTCCCCTACCCTAGAGATGGCTACCATTAGACACAAATGAATTTTATACATACTTGCATTTATCAGTTCTTTCTCTGCATGCACTTCATGTGACCTTTATAGTTAATTTGGGTACTTATAATAGACTTGTTCACTCAAAGTCATTCTTAAAACAATATTGCTGTTACTGTATACAATATTCTCTTGGTTCTGTTCATTTCACTCTTCGTTATTTTGTGTAAATCTTTCCCTGTTTTTCTAAAAATCATATTATTGTTTACTATGAAATAATAAAAGGGTTGGTTTCAGAGAAATTTGAGATGTGAATGAACTGCTATAGAGTGAAAAGGACAGAACAGTGAGAAGAATGAACACAATGACAACACTGCTCTAAAGATAAACTCCCATGAAAGAACTTCGGAACTCTGCTCAGTGTAATGGCCAACCATGTTTCCAGAGAACTAATGGTGTCACGTGTTACCTGACTCCTGATAGAGAGGTCAAGGATTTGGAGTGTAGATAGACACATGGTTTTTTTTCTTTTTGGACATGGTCAGTGAGGAAATTTGTTTTGCCCAAGTATATGTGTATATAACAGGAGTTTTGTTTTCTTTTCATTTTCAATGGAGGAAGAAGAGTGGGGAGAAGGCAGATTTTTGCTGATTAAAAAATCTTTTTCAGGAAAATGTTTTTCAAAACAACGTTCTCCATAGCAAACATTTGAAACCTTTTTTTTTTTAATGCTGTCAATCAACCAGTGTTGCAGTGGGTAGACTAGTCCATGTGAACATGATAAGGCCTAGGCTCAAATCCTGCCTCAGACACTTTCTGTGACATCTTTAGGAACCTACAGAAATCACTTAAACTATTTCAGGCTTAGGTTCCTCAATTGTAAAAAGAGAGGGTCAGACTTCCTGACTTAAGAGAATTCTTCCAGCTTTATATCTGTTTCCTATGATCATCTTGTGTGTGAGATACTAAGAAAATTATTTGATTCTTTTTTTATTGAACTAATGTATTACTACAAAAATAGTCTTAATGAAGTATTAAATAAAAATAAAGGACGAAATTCTAAGTGACCAAGCTCATTTTATAACTATAAAGAATTAATCTTTCTTTTGGTCAGAATTCCAAAAAAACAAACAAGGGAACAAAGAGCTCTGATGTGGAAAACAAACTGTATTTCACACATGAAAGTTTCACAAAGGCTACTACTGTTTTAACACTGTTTTAATGTTAATAAAGACTTTATGTGTTTTCTTTTTAAAAACTTCTGAGTAATTTAGGCCCTTTCCCACCCAAGTCTGGTCAGTTTGTAGAAAAGTTTTACTGTGTTAAGTCACAACCTTTCTGAGTCTCTGAACCAAAGGAAATGCAATTTCTTCTAGCAATAACATTTTATAATTAAATGATTTAGATCAAAAGGCATAATAAATTAAAAATATTGCACTTGTTTTTCACAGACATTTCCTTATCTCAAGGCAAACCTGTGAAGTAGGGGACTCCATTGTTCCTCTATCTTCCCTTTGGTCCCTCTACTGCTTTTTGACATTTCTGTTACCCTCAATCCCCAGGTGTCTACACTCTCATGTTTCCCTTTAGCTACCCAAGATAAGCTCCACTACAGATGTCATGTGTCTAACCTTTCCCTACTCTAATCAAAACATAGGTTATTTTGCAGATTTCCTCAGAGCCTTGGTTTCCTCTACTTTCTCTTCAAAACATTGTCCATTTCAGTAAGTGAATTCTCACCAAGGCTTTAATAGCTGTTAATGACTTCATATGTTATCCTTTCTAGAGAGCGTATTTGCATTTTAAGAGACTTTCTGGCAATGACACAAGGAAAGAGCTTTTTTGGGAATTTCAGGCTTTGTGATAAGCTTGGAGCAGGAGGCTGGGGCAGTACAGCAAGAGGGGATTTAAACATTTTTAAATGTTTTGGTGGGAGCAGTTTTTTTAAAACTCTTTCAATAATCTTTAAAAAAGACTTGCCTCTGAAGTTAGGCATATAAACAGATTATATGATTTTGTGAATTTTTGCTACATAGAGTGTTGTAGAGACACCCTAAAGATGTTTTTCCACAGCCAATTGTTTGAAGTTGTTTTTAATAATAATAATGAAAGCATTTATATAGCTTTAAGTTTTGCAAAATGTTTTACATGTGTAATCTCGTTTAATCCTTATAGCAACTGTATGAGGCAGATAGTATCATTATCCTCAAAATAATTGCAAAAACTGAGGCTGAAAGAGGTTAAGTAATTTTCCAAAGGATCAGGGAGATAATAAGTGTCTAAGGCAGATCCAGTCCAACTCGGGTCTTTTAGATTCCAAGCTGAATGCTCTATTTTATTTTCATGGCAAGATCTGGCCTTAAATCAATGATGAGGTGGGGTGTATGTAGTGATCAAGGTACTGGACTTAAAATCAAAACAAGTGGTTGGGCTGAGTCCTAGTTCTATCATTTACTGGCTTGTATGATCTTGAACTTCAATTTTCTCACCTATACAATAAAGGGGGCCAATAGGTAGGGTAGTGGATAGAGTGCTAGCCCTGGAATCAGGAGGACCTGAGTTCAAATTCCAAACTCAGACACTTACTGGCTGTGTGACCCTGGGCAAGTCACTTTACCCTGTTTGCCTCAGTTTCCTTATCTGCTAAATGAACTGGAGAAGGAAATAGCAAACCACTCCAGTATCCTTGCCAAGAAAACCACACATAGGATCACAAATCACAAAGAATCTGACATGACTGAACAACAGCAACAACATACAATAAGGGCGAAATATTTACACAACCTGCAGTTATAGCTTCCATCAGTCAACAAGCATATTTATTAAGGGCCTGCTTTATAGAGGGAACTAGAGCAACAAAAACAAAAATTTATTGTCCTCTTTAAATTCATGAACATTTATTGAGTGCTTAATGATAAAGCATATCTTTTATTCATCAACAAAACCAAGGAAACTGAAAATTAATTTTTGAAAAATGAACAATTAGGCTTTATTTTAAAAAATACAAACTTTGAAAAGGTCCCCTCATAATTAAATCCTTCTCCTCACCCTTAAATACAGAATAACCTTTTTAGCCTTATCTTGTTGTCTAAAAAGAATATTTTTTCCATTTTACCCATAATTCAATCATTTAATAAATGTTTATTGAGAATCTACTGGGGACTTCTGGGTCATGTGACTAACAACATGGAGGATTAGATATTTTCTGTCATCCCTATGACCTCTCAAACCTCTCAAAAACTGAAATTTTATACCCAAAATAAAGCTACTACTGCTATTTCCATGGTCTAGGACACCTGGAAACCAAAAGAAGGTGGAAAAAAAACTATAACTGACACCTGACTTGAGCTCACAGCACCTACTCTGCTCACCACAATACCCACAGTATAGCTGCACTAGTTGACCCAAGGGTTTCATCCAAGGACTTGCAACAAAACAGAATGCTACTCTATACCTTGGTCTTCCATCCAGTTCCCTGCCATGGAGACCCTAACTCTAGGCTATGGAAATCTGCTGTGAGCAGCAACTAGTTCTGGGCAGCTTCTGTACTGCAAAAGATTACTTCAGGAAAAAAGAACAGAGGAAAAGGTGCAGAACATGTTGTTTGGGCTTGAAATAGAGTTTGACCCTCACCCCTACCTCCAGAGCTTTGGAAATCCAAACTCCAAATGACAGAAATCACCATTTGCTACAATAGCAATAGGAATAGAGTCAATAAGACAGAATATGAAGTGTGGGGAGTGTGCAGGGTCCAGATGTGGTACTCCACTAAAGCTGAGGGACAAAGCCCATATCCAAATGGGCCTAGTTTTGTCTCCCCAAAAGTCACTTGGGTCAAAGACCTAGTCTGGTGAACCATGAATTGCCTAGCATGGGAGGGAGTCTGAGATGCTTTGAGATCCAGGCCCCAAGAAAACCACTTTCATAGGGAAAGGATAGAGTTATTAGCTATGGGGGAAAAAAAGGGAAAAGAAGACTTAAATAACCAAAGGTCTCAGGAAGAACAATGCTCAAAGACTTTGGACATAAGTAGATAAATCAACATGGAAAAAATGAAAAGAAATATGGCCTCCAGTTCTAGTAAATGAGTTCAGGCATCTATGGAATAAATATTGCAAAACAAAGGAAAATTATCCAACCTAATACTTCATGAGACAGAGGACCCTATGGAATTTGAGGAGAACATGGAACTACAACGTAGTATTCCAGAGTGGTCTAAAAGAGAAATGAGAATTATGAGAGCAGAATTTATGGCCCACACAGCAAAAATAATAGAATAGAAAAACTTGGATAATCTATGTCAAGTTGCACCAAAGAAACAAGAGAGAACAATAGAACTGGAATGTATAGAAGAAAATGACAATCTAGAAGAAAGGCAAAAAGCAATAACATTTTAAAAAAATACTCTTTATTCAAACAAACCATTCTGATTTCCAAAGCAGGATAGAAATAACCTAAGTCTTACAGGTTTACTAGAAGAACATGAGTCAAAAAACCTGAACTCCATAATGCAAAGAATAATACAAGAGAACTACCTAATACTTCTAAATACAGAAAATGAAATACCACTTGAAAGATCATAAGTTGCTTCTAGAAAAAAAAAAACACCCAAGGCTGTAAAACTCCAAGACACATAGTGGTCAAATCTATCAATTTGATTCAGAAACAACAAATTTTATAAGCGGCCAGGAGAAAGACCTGAAAATGCAAAGACAGGGAAATTCTAGTAAACCATTCTACAAGCACCAGAAAACACAGAACATGATGGAATAATGTGTTCCAAAGAGCGATGGAACTCATATCCTACAAATATGAGCTTAATCATAAAAGAAAAAAAGATAATACTAGATTCAATAGTGAAGAGGCATTTGAAACATTCTTAGAAAAACAAACACGAATAGATTATTTGCTTTTCAAACACCCCAGATAACAGAAATGTAGGCAGAATGGACAAAAGCACCTATCAGGCACTGTATTAAGTATAGGGAATACAAAGAAAGGCAAAATATAGGCCCTGCTCTTAAGGAGCTCATAGTCTAATGATGAAGACAACAGGCAAACACCTATGTGCAAGCTATGTACAGGATAAATTGGGGATGATTAATAGAGGGAAGGTGCTACATTAAGAGAGATTTGGAAAAGCTTTTCAGAGCAGTTAGGTGGCACAGTGGGTAGAGTACTAATCCTGTAGTCAAGAAGACCAGAGTTCACAATTCAGCTTCAGACTAACTGCATGACTCTGGGCAAGTCATTGACTTCTGTTTGCCTGTTTACTTATCTGTAAAATGGGGATAACAATAGCGCCTACTTTGTAGGGTTGTTGTAAGGATCAAATGAAATAATTGTAAGGTGCTTACCATAGTTCCACATACATAGTAAGCACCATATACACATTAGATTTTAGTATTCTTATAGAAAGTAGTATTTTACTTGAGACTTCAGGGAATCCAAGGAAGGCAGGAGGCAGAGATGGTAAAGGAGTGTTGAGCTTGCACTTTGCCATGAAGAAGAAAGAAGGATATAGAATTTAAAGTCTGGTGAACAGAAGTTCAACCTTTTGAAAAAAAAATTAAGTGCTAAGTAATATTTATTCTTTTAAAATTAAAAAAAAATTTTTATTTAAAGTTTTGAGTTCTGAATTCTATCCCTGTTTCCCCCTCCCCTCCCTTAGACAGCAAGCAATCAGATATAGGTTATACATGTGCAATTATGTAAAACATTTTCATGTTAGTTATTTTGTATAAGAAGACTCAAATAAAAGAAAAAAAAAGAAAGTGAAAAATACCATGCTTCAGTCTGTATTCAGTCAATATCAAATTTTTCTCTAGTGACAGACAGTATGCTTCATTATGAATCCTTTGGGATTCTCAAATCATTGTATTGCTGAGAATAACCAATTCATTCACAGTTCTTCATCAAATAATATTGCTGTTACTGTCTACAATGTTCTCTTGGTTCTGTTCACTACGCATTAGTTCATGTAAGTCTTTCCAGGTATTTTTTTTGGAAACCATTCTGCTCATCATTTCTTATAGCACAATAGTATTCTATTATATTCATATACCACAACTTGTTCAGCCATTCCCCAAATCATGAGCATCCCCTCAATTTACAATTCTTTGTCAACACAAAAAGAACTGCTGTTAATATTTTTGTACCTGTGAGTCTTTTAAATGGGATATCTTATGAAAATTCAAACCTGGCCGATCCTATTGTGTTCAGTGCAAACCTGGTTCAGGTTAAAAAATAATAATGGCACTAGTAATTGAAATCAGGCAAAAACAGTCCTAACTTTGATATTTCTTTAATCCTGGAGATTCCTAAACTGCTGAGCCTGAGATATGCTCTTCCCTCTTCCTCCCACTACCCTTTGTACTTGCCGATTCTCTGCATCAGTGGGAGAATAGAAAGAAGCCAAAAGGGCATGTTTCCACAAATAAGATAGTACATACGACAGAATTTCAGGGGGAAAAAAAGCTAGTTTCTTAAAGAATCTCTTATCTTTATAATTCCCCTGCCAATGGCTTCAACTACTTATCCACCCTGTAACTGCCTGAAGGCCTACAGAAGAAAAATGTCTCAAAAGATTAATTTAGCCTCTTTGGTAATCTCTTACCTAAATAAAGGTTCTATCAAATTAACAAAGGATATTTACCTAGGTGGTGCAGTGGAAAGAGCACTGGGTTTGGAATCAAGAAGACTCATCTATATTCCTAAGTTCAAATTCAGCCTTAGACACTCGCTAGCTGTATCACCCTGGGCAAGTCACTTAACCCAGTTTGTTTCAGTTTCCTCCTCTGTTAAGTGAGCTGGAGAAGTAAGTGGCAAACCTCTCCAGTGTCTCTGCCAAGAAAACCCCAAATGGGATCATGAAGTCAGACTTGACTGGAAAAAATGCCTGAACACCACCACAACCCCTCCATTTTAATCCTGCCTCTTCTTAATAACTATGCCTTTGGGGTTATCAGAGACATGAAAGATTCCATAAAATACTACATTTGCACTTTAGCTAATCTCCCCATACTTGCAGAAGACGTTCAGTTATTCAAGTTCACAGAATGTTAGATTTGGAGGGCACCAAGACCTAGAGGTTTGAAATGACCTGGTGGATGTTCCACAGACTAAGTCATGGGACCAGGGCTTGAATGTTGATCTTCTGACTCCAAGTCCTGGGGTCTTTTCTCACCACACTTAGTTATTCAATGTCTCTGCCCATGGGGCTCTGATCTTCTTGAGGAAAACAACAAGAACAACAAAATGATGAACAATCAGCTGGAGTCACAGTTAGGCATACTGCCTATTGCCTTTTCTTTTGCCTACAGATGGCATTATTACTGGAGTGGTCCATAAATTACTAGGGACTATAGATCTTTTTATTTTGCAGCTAATAGAAGAGAATGAGGTTCTTTGTGAAAATTTTCCTTTAAACCCCCTAAATTCCCTAACATCACATCAGTCTTACTTTTTCCCCTGACCAGAGCCTAGAAGCCCAGCTACCTCAATCAAGGAACAAACCACATCTGGTAAAGACATTTTATGGAGGTGAACCAAGGCACAAATAATATTTCCTGAATTTGCATTTGGGATGAGACCAACACCCCCTTCATTCTGTAGGCCCTTCTTTGTTGAAATATGTCACACCGATATGCTTCCGCTTGTACTGGCTCCTGGTTTTGTCATCTGATTTCACCATCTTGGGAATAAGTAGCATTCTAGCTCTACCTAAACTTTAAATACTATTTTAATCAGTCCTGCCCTTCCCTAATCCAGTTCACAATCTCCTAGCCCATTCTGTGATGTAATTTCCAATCAATACAAAGCAAACTCTTGATAGCATTTATAGTTATAGTTAATGGTTTATCAGTTCTTTTTAACTTATATTATCATCACTTCCCAGTAACCTGACTCACTCCAATAAAACTCTCCCTTGTAACAAATAAGTTAAGAAAAAGAAACCAACTGTATCATCTCTATCTGACAACCTATGACTCATTCAGCAGCTATAGTTCAGTATAGAGAGGTATGTTTGTTTCATGGTTAGTCTTTCTCTTTTCTCTCTCTCTCCTCTTTTTCTCTTCTCTCTCTCTCTCTCTCTCTCTCTCTCTCTCTCTCTCTCTCTCTCTCT
>CM053593.1:303717725-303738065 GCA_028646575.1 Pseudocheirus occidentalis
ATATATATAATAGGCTGAAGTTCCCTAGTAGGAGTTGAGAAGAAAAAAGACTGTGAGGCTGTAAATTCATTAAGGAGAGAATATTATGGACAGTTGGTAGACAATTGCTACCAAAAATTTGAGTATTTGGTATATATCAATTGATTTGAACTTTAAAAGTGAGATGCAAAGAGTTCCTGTGAGGGGAGGGGAAAACAGAAAATGAATGAAAATAAAGCCTTCTGAACACACAATCTTTGAGATTTGCTTCCAAGCATGAACCTATTGGGCAAATGCCAGTGGAGTTTTGTGTTTTTCCCCCACCTTTTAGAGGGCAGCTAAATGGCACAGTGGGTTGACTTTTGGGTCTGGAGTCTGGAAGACCTGAGTTCAAATGCAGCCTCAGATTGTATAACCAGATCTGTGTGACCCATGGCAAGTCACTTAACCCTGTTGGCTTTAGTTTCCTCATCTGTACAATGAGCTGGAGAAGGAAATGTCAAACCACTCCAGTATTTTTGCCCAGAAAACCCCAAATGGGGTAACAAAGAGTCAGACATGACCAAAAGCAACTGAACAACAGCCACCACTTTCTGACTTCAACTTAAGTCCTTGGCTATTCCACATGTGCATTTACATCAAATTAGAAACTTCGAAAAACAGCTCTTTTATAAAAGAAACTTTCTCAGTCATGGACCAGCAAGTAGCTCTAGGTCAGTGGTTCTCAACCTTCCAAATGCCACAACCCTTTAATACAGTTCCTCATATTGTGGTGACTCCCAACTATAAAATTATTTTCCTTGCTACTTCATAACTGTAATTTTGCTACTGTTATGAATGTATCTGATATGCAGGATGTATTTTCATTGTTACAAATTGAACATAACCCACAGGTTGAGAACCGCTGCTCTAGGTGAACATTCTTCCCTTTTGTAGTCCTCAGTCTTATATACTCTTTCTAGTATTGCCTCTCAGACCTCTTAATTCTCCTGCAGGAAACTCTCAGTCCTTGGCATTGAGCTCTTTAGAACAGTGGAGACACTCTCAGCTAAGTATCTACTGCCCTCTGGCTCACATCTTTTTTTTGAGTGTTCCTTTAGCTCTATAAAACCTCTCTAAAAATTTCCCAATTTTAATCTTTGAAAGTTCTGATGTTCAAGTTCCCCAGTTTTTCCCCTCTAAAGACACTTTGTTCTGCTACCTAGATGAGATGAATAAAAGGACACAAAAGACACTATTAAAATTGGGGGGATTAGGTCCTTGACTCTTCTACTGGCCCAGCCACATTCCTGGCTTTTCTTATGTAGATCTAGCCAGTGACACCTGAAAAGACTCTGAACTCATCCTTATATTTGCATTAGAAAGATTAGAAATGGAAGCCAGGACTAGGGGGAAAAGAGTAGAAGTCCTCAAAACTGTTAGGAAACTATTAAAATAGTCTAGGTGATGAGGACTCTGTAAAAGATTAGGAAGGGAAAAGAGAGGACAGATTCTAGAGACGTGGAAATGAACTTGACAGAATTAGATATGAGAGGTAAATATAGGAAACAGTCTCAGATAATACCTAGATTATCAACTTGGAAGGCTCCATGATGCCTCTCTCAAAAGGTATGGACATTTTAATAACTTTATAGCATTATTCCAAATGACTTTCTTTCAAAGATTGCATCAATCCATAGTTCTACCTCTAGTGCATTAAATCAGTGGTCTCCAAATGTTTTTGATTATGTACTCCACCAGTAAGGTTTTTTTTTCCTCTGTGTATGCATCCTGGCATGGGTGGAAAGAGTTAGGGATAGATTTTCCCAGTGGTAATCCATCCCCAGATTTCAGGCATTTTTACTGGCTGTTGTCCATGCCTTCCTCTTCTTTGATCAAATGCAATAGTATTTGTAAGATATTTTGCACAGCGCCTTGCATATTGTTGTTGTTCACTTCTGTCTGACTCTTCATGACCAGGTCCATGGGGTTTTCTTGGCCAATATACAGGAGTGGTTTACCATTTCCTTCTCCAATGTGTCCCCCATTTTACAGAAGAGGAACTGAGGCAAACAGGGGTTAAGTGACTTGCCCAGGGTCATATAGCTAGTATCTGAGACTGGATTTGAATTCATCTTCCTGATTCCAAACCAGGTGTTCTCTCCACTCCACCACCATGCTGCCCCAGAGGGGCGTATAATAGGAGCTTTATAAATGCTTATTCCTTTCTCCTATGCTTTTTGCTTTCCCTAGAGTCTTTCAAGAACCATTTGAACTTATATCTTATGTAACGGATCTTTTATACACTTATAGCTTTCCCTTTAAGGCTGGTGCCTTTCCTCTATTGATTATCTCCAATTTATCAAGTGCATAAATTGTTTGCATGTTGTCTCCTCCATTAAGAACTTTATAAATACTTATTGACTGACCAACTGGTACCTGACTAACTGCTGTTGTGACTGCCGGAAGACGCTGGGTTATAATTGCCCTGTCATTGGGCCAAATGGGATTAAGAGTTATAAGGGCAAACTAGAAAGATTGTTGAGCATGGGTAAAGGCCTCACACAGGTTTATATATAATTAATCTCAAGTACATGAAATCAGTTGGATTTCAAGACTTTCATCATGGAAAGTTCTGGAGAGAAACAAGGGTAGCTAGATGGTGAAGCAGACAAAGTGCTGGTCTTGGTATCAGGAAGACTCTTCCTGAGTTCAAATCGAGCTTTAGATACTTGCTTGCTAAGTGACTCTTGGCATATAATGCTGCTTGCCTCAGTTTCCTCATCTGCAACATAAGCTTGAGGAATGACAAACCATTCTATTATCTTTGCCAAGAAAACCTCCAAATGGGCTCATGAAGAGTCAAAAGGGACTAAAACACAACAAAAACAAAATAATGAGGGTTACTCAGGGGTAGAAATTCAAAGTCAGCAGCTATGGAAGGCCATTGAGAAAAGGTAGTCAATCTCTGCCCTAGAAGTCTCCTTTCTCTCACTGCTAACTTTCTTGACTAAATTTCACTCTCCTTAATCCCTAGCAATCTGTCTTCTGCATTTCTATTGACACAGTTTTCAAAGGTTACTAATAATAACCTCCTAGACAGCAAATAAAATACAAGGACCACTAGGTTCTGAGTTCAAATCCAGCTTCAGACACTTAATAGTTGTGTCTTTGAGTAAGACATTTATCCTCTACTTGCCTCAGTGTCCTCAACTGTAAAATGAAGATAATATCATCTATCTCACAGGGTTGTTGTCAGGATTAAATGAGGTAATATCTGTAAAGCATTTAGTATAATGCCTGGCACATAGTAGGCATTATATAAATATTAGCCATTATGATTACAAAGGCCTTTTGGAAGGTCTTCTTGGCTTCTCTGCAGCTTTTGACACTCCTTTATTCCTTTTTCCTTTCTTCTCTTTTGGCTTTAAGAGACATATCATATCATACCCTCAACTCCCTAACTAACCCTCTACTGCCTCCTCTTTTTCTTTCCCATGCTCTAATCTATGAATTCCCCCATGGACCTGTCTTTGTCCCATTTCTCTCTGTACTTTTTCTTGGCAGTCTCATAGAATCATAGATATTGAATTGGAAGGGACCACTGAAGCCTTACAATCCAACTCCCCCCCCCCCCAATTTTTCAAATGAGGAAACTGAGACTCAGTGAGACTAAATGCCTTGGCCAGGGTTGCATTGGTAGCAAGAATTCAAGGCTCTATAATCATTGCTTTTTCCACTATCATGAACTGACCCATTTATTCACTCAAAATAACTTCTGGTACCACACAGATAATAGTAATAGTAAACAATAATAATAGCTACAATTTTATACAGCTCCTTTGATTGCTAAGCACTTTACAATTATTGCTTCATTTGATCCTCCCAACAACCCTGTGAGAGGTAGGTGCTATTAGTATCCTCACTTTATAGATGAAGAAACTGGGACAGGGAAAGATTAAGTGACTTGCCTAAGATCACTCAGCTTAGTATCTGAGGCTGGATTTGAACTCAGGTTGGGTGCTTTATCTACTGTGTCACCTAGATCTAAATCTCTAGTTCATACCTCTCCTGAGTTCCAGATCCATAAACCCAATTGCCCAACAGGATACTTCCACCTTGATGTCACAGTACTTTACAATATCTCAGACAGAACCTGCTTCCACTTCAGATTCCAGTTGATCATTTAGCACTTATTTAAGCACTGACTGTGAGTGGGAGAAGGAAATGGAAAACCACTCCTGTATCTCTGCCAAGAAAACCCCAAATGGCATCAGGAAGAGTTGGTCATAACTAAAAGGACTAAATGACAACAACACCAACAACAAATGTGCCAGGAAGCACCAATTCATCTAGTCTGCCGTAACACTGGATTTCCTTTGACTTTTCCCCCTTCTCTTCTCATAGCCACTTACTTGCCATGTTTCTTGCATCCCTCCCTTTCTTTCTATTCCCACTATCACCACCATAATACAGACCCTCATTTCCACTTACCTAAAGTATTTCAAAAGCCTCCTGACAGGTCTTCCTGACTTTACTTCCCCTCTGATTCTTTCCTTTATATGTTGCCAGAATAATGATTCTCATGCATATATCTGGTCTGGTCACTCCTCACAAATCTTGAAAAGCTTCCTATTACCTACTAAGTTAAAATGAAGTTCCTTACCCTCCCATTCAAGACCTCCCTGAAAATAATCCGACCTTTCCTCTTCAGCTGTTAATTTTTTTCTTCTCTCCCCCTCCTCCATTATATGTAAACACAATTTTTTAACATTCAATAAAAAAATTTTAACTTCCAAATTTTCTCTCACCTCCCCCTCCCTGAAACAGTAAACAATTTGATATGTGTTATGCATGTTCAATCATGCAACATATTATCATATTTGTCATGTTGTGAAAGAAAGCATGAACCAGAAGGGTTTTTAAAACACACACACATACACATGCACACGCACATGCACACACACACAGAAAGTGAAAACTAGCATCCTTCAATCTGCATTGAGACTCCATCAATTTTTTTTCTGGAGGTGGATAGCATTTTTCATCATGAGTCCTTTGGAATTGTCTTGGATTATTGCATTTCTGGGAATAGGTAAATCATTCACAGTTGATCATTGTATGATTGTATGGTATCGCTGTTACCGTGCATAATGCTGGTTCTGCTCACTTCACTTTGCATCAGTTCATACAAGTCTTTCCAGATTTTTTTGAAATCAGCTTACTCATCATTTCTATAACACAGTAATATTGCATTACAATCATACAGCACAGCCATTCCCCAATTGATAGGGGGCATCCTCTCAATTTCCTTAGCTATGTTTTATATTATGCAATCAATCAACATTTATTAAGTGCTCACTCTATGTCAGGCATTGTATTAAGAGCTGGAGATAAAAAGGAGGAAAAAACTGTCAAATGAGCTTATAATCTAATGTAGGGGAGACAACATGCAAACAAATAAATACAAACTATATACAGGATAAATAGGAAATAATTAATAGAAAGAAGGGTGGAATTTAGAGGGGTTGTGGAAAGCTTCATGTAAAAGGTAGGATTATAGTTGGGCCTTAAAAGGAAGCCAGTGAGGTCCATAGTAGGAGGAGAAGAGTGAGAGGTTCCAGGTAGGAGGACAACCAGAGAGAACGTTTGTAACCAAGAGATGAACCATCTTGTTCATGGAACCACGAGGAGTCAGTAGATTAAGGAATATGTGTAGAAAAGTAAGGTGTAAGAATATTGGAAAGGTGGAAGGGGGCTAGGTTGTGAAGAGTTTTGAATGCAATAAAGCATTTTTTATTTTACTCTGGAGGGAGTAGGGAGCCACTAGATATTATTGAGTGGAGGAGGGACTTGATCAAATTTGTACTTTAGGAAAAATCACTTTAAAGACTGAATTCCCCATGGCTCAATTCCAGGCAAATTAGACTTCTCTCTGAATAAATGGTACCACTCTCAGGTTTCTGTGTTTTTGTTTGTATTTCCTATGTCTGAATTGTCCTCCCTTTTCTCTTTTACCTTTTGAATTATTCCCCATCTAACTCTAAATTGGTGTTCCCTCATCCCTGACATCTCTTTGTGCCTGTACTGAACTAATAAATATTGATTGATTGACTGACATGTTACTGATACACTGCATTTTATTTTGCAACTCTATAATGTAAATGGCATGTAATATTATTAATTATGACTATTAGTATTGAAGTCTTGTTCCCCTACTAGACTGCAAGATCCATAAAAGAAGGGGTCCTTTCTTATCATTTGTATCTTCCTTAGCATCTAGTACAATTTTTTGCATCTTGCATATACTGAAATTTTTCTTACATTTCTCCCTATGTTCCTGCTTCTCTCTTGAGTTTTTTTTCTTTTTCATTTTTCAAATTTTTATCTTCATTTGGTATTCTGAAAATTTTTGGGGAAAAGAGTATGGTTTTGGCTTGTGGCACCTACTTTGACAACTGTTAACATTCATATAGTACTTATAATGTGTCAGGCATTGTGTTAAGTGCTTTACAAGTATTATTTAATCTTCACACCAACTTTATGAGGTATTATTATCTCCATTTTATAAATGGAAAAAGTGAGGCAAAGAGGGGCCTTGCCCAGGATCAGACAGCTAGAAGTGAGTGTCTGAAGATGGATTTGAACTCAGGTCTTCCTGATTTCAAGACTTAGCACTCTGTTCTCCTATCTGGCTGCCCCTTTAAAACATACAACATGAGGTAGAAGATGAAAAAATTCTGTTCCTAATATATTGCTAGCAGTGGACAAATAATAATGATAACATTTATACACAGCTTTAAGATTGGCAAAGCACTTTGCATTTTTTTTTTTTTGCTTTTTGTAGGGCAACTTGGCGTTAAGCAACTTGCCCAAGGTCACACAGGTAGTAAGTGTAAAGTGTCTGAGGTCAAATTTGAACTCAGGCCCTCCTGACTTGAGGGCTGATGGTCTTTTCACTGCCTAGCCTCCCCAGCACTTTGCATTTGCTTTCTCATTTGATCCTCAGGGGAACTCTGTGAGGTAGGTCCTATTACTATGCAACGTTTTCAAATGAGGAGACTGAGATTGAGAAAGATTAAGTGACTGGGGGGGGTGGGGGTACAGCTCAGAGGAATAGTGGATAGAATGCAGGCAGTCAGGAAGCCTTAAGTTCAAATCCTGCCTCAGATATTTGCTAGCTATGTAACACTGGACAAACTATTTAACCATATTTGCCTCAGTTTCCTCATCTGTAAAATGAGCAGGAGAAGGAAATAGCAAGCCACTCCAATATCTCTGCCCAGAAAACCCCAAATAGATTCATGAAGAGTTTGACATGACAACAATAACAAAAAAATGACAAGAATCAGGCAGCAAGTAAATTCCTGAATGAGGTTTGAACTTGGATCTGGATTTAACAGCACCCTGTAATACTTAGCTATATTTTCATTCAATATTGTCAGTATTTATTCTTTACACATCTCTGTTAATATCAACTAGCAATTTAATTTGAAGTTCTTTATTGGTCTACCCCCCACCCCCACCCCCAACTCTTTATTCAGTTAAAGAAAGTCCTATGCAGTGCCTTATCTTGGTATGATTGAGTTTGGGTTTTGGAAATATATGCCAATGAAGTGGAAATTGGGATAGGGTCTATCAAATTGGTCAGCCTTGGATAGTACTTTCCAGAGGGCCTCTCAGCCCAGAGCTAGCTTTCATAAAATTGGAGAGGTTCATGGAAGTGGGGGAACAGGGTAGGATGGACATGGGGGCTGGAAAGCAAATGATAGTTTTGTTGTTGTTCCACCAATTTAGGAAGACTAAGGTATAAAGGAGTGTAATCCTTGTGGTTGTTTGGAGTCCCTTAACATGATCTTTTATAATACTGAAATAGTTATTTTTTATTCTTGTAGTTTTAAAAGTAAATTTTATTTATGCTTTTCGTTTTTTTACCATTATCTGAATTTCTCTCAATATTCTTCTGAAATTCTTAAGCCAGCTGTGGTGGTTATGAACACTATGTGAAAGATTTCAAAGGAGAAACCTGAGTGTTAAAGAAATTAGATCCAAAAAAATGGGTCCATTCCAGCTCTACTTCTATGGTCCCATGAATTGTATATAGCACACACATGCTTTTATCTCCAAGCCTAGTTTGATCAAGGATAGCTAATAGCAATTTCTATGTGCCTTTCACAGTTATAATATCATGTCATTCTCACAACAAGGCTGGTAGATAGGTGCTATTATGGTACTATTATAATCTCCATTTTACAGATGAGGAAACTGAGGCAAATAGAGGTTAAGTGACTTGTCCAGGACCATACAGCTAGTGAATGTCTGAGCCTGGATTTGAACTGAGATAGATCTTCTTGATCTGAGCCAATGCAATGTTTCCTTTATTTTTTTTTAAAAGTACATATATTCTTAGCACTTTGAGAACACTTAAGGAAAAGTTATTGACACCTGTGCAATGTTGAACACATAAGTGGTTTTCAGTTGTGATGTTAAGAAATATATGATAAATATGTTTGTTATCTTGGAGTTAGCAGGGGAAAAAATCTTGCTGCAGTCTTAGAGAAGTGGAGCAAGAATCTAACTGGGGGCAGAAACAGAAAGATTTCTTCTCTTAAAAAAAGGGGGAAAATCACTAGTAACTAAAGGCGAAGTTGCTGGAGGGGCCGGTCTCATTTTCTAAAATAATCCGAATAAATGAGATTGTTTTTTAATGGTCCCTTCACCTCACACAAGCCCAGACCAAAACATCGATAGGTTAGTTCTCCCGTAATGGGGGAGGGAGCTTCCTCCTAACATCAAGCTTGAGTTGGGGCAACCGAAGCACGTCGGTAAGCTCTGGGCAGTCCGGGAGGGCGCAGGGGAGGGGAGCTCCACGGTTCCAGCCTGGATGATTGACTGAGCGCGCGGTCAGGTGACTCAGTCGCGCCACGTTCCCGGCGCTGGAGCCCCAGCAGCCGCAGGCGGTCGGAGCTGCTACGGTGACTTAAGCCGGGGACCTGGGAGGGACTGAGACTGAGCTTCGGGAACAAAGTTCAGAGGCAGGCGGAGGAGCTGGAGCAAAGCGGAGGGCTGGCACTTGCGCTGATCAGCGGAGTGGGCACTGCTGCCCTTATTCGTTACTCTTTCACGCCAACTATCTGAGGTGGCTGCCCAGACCGCAGCCTCAAGCTTCCCAGAGGGGATAGAGAGACTTCTCGTCCTGCTGTCTCACTCTTTTCAGTTCCCTCCAACAAAGGGAGAAACCTAGGGAAGAGGAGAAAAAACAGGAGGAGCCGGGAAGAATTGGGGCGGCTTTTGTACACAAAGTTCTGGAGTCCGCCTTTCCTAGGAGGAAGGGGGCAGCTGCAGCCTCTGGAGAAGCTCCATTCCACCAAAAAGGAGGAGCAACTAGCAAGCAATCGGTAGCCGATTGGGGGAATTGCAAGAAGTTCCCTTATCCAGCCCCCCCCCCCCCACCCCTTTTTTGGTCTTTTCTGCAGAAGGAAAACACTTTAGTATTTGGCAAACTTGGTGCGTGAGCGTCTGTTCCAGGTTTGCTATTGGATTTTTTTAAAAAAAGGTTTTTGGCGGAACTAGAGAGCAGGAAGATTGCATAAGTCCGGGGCGTTGTTTTCTTTTTTTTTCTTTTTGTTTTAGGGCTTATTTATTTTATTTCTCGATCTTAAAAAAGAAGAAAAAAAAGGAAATAAATCCTGCATAAATCCAGTAAGAACTTGGAACTGAGCCGGGACCCAGTCGGGGAGAGAAGTGGGTCGGAGGGTCACGGGAGCAGGTAAGCAGTTGCATTATTGATGGCCCCGGGACAGTAATGTGACTACCGCACCTGAGGTAGGAAAAGGGGGGGGGGGGAGAGGTTAGGTAGAAGGCTGGCCTCTTCGGCTGCCAGGCAGGGCTTTTGCGCTCACTATTGCCCTCCTGGGTTACCCAGCCAGGATCCCAAGTTTTGTGCACACTTTCCCAAGAAGTTGAGACTGCTTGACTTGGGCGGGGAGAAAGGACGAGAGGTCGTCGGAGATGTGGGAAAGGGCATCGTAGGGAGGGATCCTTAAAAAGCCTCCTCGGCAATGGGACAGCTTTTGTGTTTTCTCCTCCCATTCTCCCTTTTTTGCGCTCTCTGCTAGACAGATGTGAGTCAGCACCCAAGGATCCTTAAGGTGCCTGGCAGCTGGATTAGTTTTCTGTACTCTGGGCAGAGGGTGGAAGTATTTCGGGTCAGGGTAGAGGTCAACAACTGCTTGGGTCATTTTGACCTGCAGGTGCGTAGCCCGACCTTTGGGGCCAGTAAGAGCAGGGATTTGGGTGGACCAGTGAGAGTGCGAGAGAGGGTGGGAGTTGTGGTTGCCAAGCAAGGAGGAGTAGGAGGAGGAGGGCATTTCAACCTGGTGGCTAGCGAGAAAGCATGCTTGACTTCAGAGCTGTAACAGATCTAGAGGGTGGGGCTTTGGAGAGAGTATTATTATTTTGGCCTTGAGCCATTGGTAACTCCTTGGTTTGGCAATTGGGACGGGGTTGGCCCTTTACGTGGGCGAGGAATTCCGGATTTGTGCGCTAATGACACTCTGGTGTAAGTATCACCATCCTTTAAAACTTGTTGGGTAACTGGCAATGTTATGATTTAATTTGTGTGTGCGCGTGTGTACTTGTCTGTGTGTGTATTTGTATGTATACAAACCCCCAGCGGCGTGTGTGTCTGTGTGTGTATGTGTATGTAATGTGTATGTGTATGCATTTAGGGCCACTTTCCCAGTTCTTCACAGTGCCTGGTACGTAATAGATGCTTATTAACTGGTAGACTGACAGCTCTTTTTTCAGTCCTTTAGAAGAGACTATTCTGGCTATTTTCCAAACCTGAACTTTACATCAAATCCACGGCACCCAAGCTAATTCCTCTCCCTTTCCCCCTTTCCCCCACCCCCTTCCCCCCACCCCTGTCCCAATAACTTCACAGCCTTCCCTCTAATAGAAGCTCCAGCTAAAAGGGATTCTTTTTTCCACCCTGCAGGTGGCTGAGATGGAATCCTCGAGCTTTTATTTATTTTGACGATTCTGCCCCGTTATCTTCATTGGTGAAAGGAGGGGAGGAAGGGAGAAAAGAGGGTACAATCACAACCACAGGCTTCGAGAGACTTTTCGGTAAAAAATGGGACTGGGTTGCTTTGAGTTTTGGAAGATCTCCCTGAGTTAACCGGTCCCTGGAAGCTCGGCTTCTTCCTCCTGCGTCTCTGGCGGTTGGACTGCCTGTAGGCACAATTCCTTTGTAACTTGCACACGCAGGAGGAAGTTCTCCTGGCCCCTCCCAGTTGGTTTCTATCTGGTGGGCGCCGAAAAGCATTGAAACCAAAACATTGGGGACTTAGGCCAGGCTGGAGGCTAGAGCCTGAGCTTGGCAAAACCTGATTGTGCTGAGGACTCTGAGTAGGCTAGAGCTGAAGTTTAAGTGGAGCAGTTCTCTCTTCCTTACCCCGCCCCCCTTCACCTCCTCCCATTTCGGAGCGTTTTATGTGGCTGATGAGACAGTTTTAATTGTCCCAGAGTGTTTACATAAAAGTTATTGCCCGAGTTGTTAGAGCAATAATGACTAGTATAAACTTTCCCTAGAGGCTGCATTGTGTGCATGTAATTTTCTTGGTTACCAGTGGACATTGAGGAGTTCGAGCTTTTTAAAAAAAGTGTCATATATACTATTTGAAAATATGATACTCCCCACTTCACTCTTCCTCTTTCAAGATTTCTATTTAGGGTAGTGGTCTCCACTGGTAATGAATTGACTTTTTTCAAGGGCTACCGTGTATTCTCGGTAGTTTATACTAATTTATGTGTTCCTACGTAACTGTACTTTATTCCTAGAGGAATTTCGTATGAAATATTTATTCTCTCCCCAATCCCCTCCCCTATCATTTTTTTTTTTTGCTCCCCTCTCTCTTCTCTTATTCCTTGACACAGTGCATTGACACTAAATACAGAGAGTATCCAGCTGGACTTTGGAGGTAGCATGACTTATACCTAGAGTGCTGGATTTGGAGCTGGAAAGACCTGGGTTTAAATTCCCCTTTTGACTCTAACTTTGTGACTATGGATGGGTAGACCCTTTAATCTCCTCAGTTTCAGGTCAGTGAGAGGGTTAGACTAGATGACTTTTGGTTCCTTCCCAGTTCTAAATAGCTCTGAATTTAGGATCTCCATGAGCTGAGATAATCTAATGAAACCTTGTCATTTTACTGTTGAGGATTCCAAGGTGATTTGCCAAAGGTGAGGAAATTGAAAAGTATCAGAGTTAGTATTCAAAATGCAGAGCTCTGACTCTAAATCCAGTTTATGGAAGAAAGGGTGAGGTAAAGAGCCAGTTGAATAGATTCATGACAGTGAAACCTTTGCTAGGCTAAATTTAAAGAACAAAAATGTCAGAATGGAACCTAAAAATAGTCATTTCAGTAATAGGTACTTAACTCCTGCAAGGTTGAGGAGGAGGCCCTTTGCCATTATACTCTCCAGGTAGGGGCAGTACAGTAGGTACCATGGAAATGTCAAGCTGGGTTTGGAGTCAGGAAACCTACCTGGGATCCAGGCTTTAACCCTTCTGAACTCTGGGACCTTTGCGGGGAAAAATCTCCCAGAGTCTCACTTTTTTCCTCTAGAAAAAAGGGATAATAATACTTAGTAATAATTAATGTTGCCCATCTCAGAGTGTTGTTTTGAGGAAAGCATTTAAAGCCTTATGTATAGAGACATGTTTGCATTTTTATACACACACACACACACACACACACACACACACACTTAAATCCAGAACATCTTGCTCTATAGTGCTATTACTCCAGTCACTATCTTCTACTTTCCCTCTCCAAAAAAAACCCACTCTTCTCTATCCACTACTCCCTTTATATGTTGTCCTTATAGCCCCGGTTAGTATGTAAACTTCTTGAGGGCAGGAATTATTTTGGTTGTGTTTGTATTCCTGGTTGAGCCCTGTGCCTAACTAGTGACTAGCCTTTAATATACTTTTTTTCATTATTTTTTTCTCTTACAGTACATAATATCACTGGGGAATAGTTTCATGAAGCCCACCACCATAGGTCTTGCTCTCTATGAGACAGACTTAAGAATTTCTGTTAAATGGAATTGTATTGCACTATTTAAAAAAAGGGGGGGGTCTCTCCATGTAACAAAATAACACAAACATGCAGTAAACCTTTTGAGATCACTAGTTTGTAGAAAAAAATAACCTTCTGGTAAAAGAATACAAAATGTTAACAGTAACAATGGTTGCCATATTGAAAATAAGTTACAAAGTTGAAAATATAGGGAACTCAAACTATTGGGATCACTTTTGTCTCTGCTGTCTTCTGGACAGGTAGTAATATAAACAGGTAGTCTCAAGCTACTTTATATCCAAGGAATTTTTTAAACCGCTTTTTATAATTTCTCATCATTAGAACTTAAAGTTCTCTTTCCAGACATCTTCTCCTAGTGACATATGTCCAGTTAGTTACAATATCACAAGGTAGCAGGAGAAAAAGGGAAGGTTAAAATATCCAGACCTTGCCCACCAGTGATGAATAATCTTAATATTTGGGTCCTCATCTAAATTCCAGTGAAAGCAAATTAATAAATCACGTGTGAATTGAGAATTATATTTTCAAACTAATGGTTAGGTAATTTAATGAAAAGTTGGTGTCTTCCTTCAGGGTATTATTGAACCTAGAAAAAAAACACCAGTGTTGTTTGGGTTCTGGGATGGCATGACTCAGGCCCATTAAAATACATTAGGGTAAGCTGGGCACTTCAATTATTGATAGGTGGTAGATGTAAAGGCTAGTGGATGAAAAGATAAGACGCTGAATCCCACAGATCCTGGAAATGTTTTTTTTTTTGTTTTTTTTTTTTGCTTTTTGGAGGGGAAGAAGGCAGGGCATTTGGGGTTAAGCGACTTGCTCAAGGTCTAGTAAGTGTTAAGTGTCTGAGGTCAGATTTGAACTCAGGTCCTCCTGACTCCAGGGCCGGTGCTCTATTCACTTCGCTATATAGCTGCCCCATAAATGCTTTTCTTAAAAGTGAATTTGAGACAATTTATGACTTTCTTAAGGTGCTTAGCACCTTGTAGTTCGACTTGTAGTAAGTACTTAATAAATGCTTGTAGACTGAGTTCTATTAACTGAACAGTACATGTATGCTCCTGATATAAGGTTGTGTCTCTTGGAATGTGTTTATTTTATCTCTCTGTGTGTGTGCATATTTTTGCATACAAATAAAGGCAGTTCATATAATTTAGTACTTTTCCCTTTGTTTTCAGGTATTGATGCCAAATCAAGAGTCTAAAGAAAGGCACAATCCTTAAGAGTATTTTGCAGAGTTTTTATGCAGAGTTGAGTCTCTGCAAAGATGGCCAAATATGGAGAGCAAGAGAACAGACCAAATGAGGGGCAGAATGAATTCACTGACATCATTAAGTCCAGATCAGGTAGGTGATGGACAATGCTGTCCCTTTCCCTTTTCTTCTTCTAGTTCTCCTTTGCCCAGGCAATTGTGGATTATCATATTTACAAGGGAAATCGTTCTGCTTTAATTTTGGAGCTTGGTTTTGTTTTGCTCCTGTGATGTGAATGAAATGATTGTTTTAGCATCTGTTTTCAGCACAGTAGTTATGTTATTGAAAGAGAGAGGATATATTATATCTTCAAATTTTCTATCTTAATTCCTTAACCAAATTTAATTACCTTTTTCTATTGAACTGCATTTCTTAGTAAAACACTATTTGGTTGGTTTTTATTTGTAAAATGAATTATTTCTCACTTGGAAAAGATTATATATAAAATTTAGGTAGTCATAATGCCATGTGCTGTGGTTATTCATCTTCATTCCTCTGATTTGTTGCCAATCATCCCCATCCTGTAGTTCAGGGGTTTTTATTCTGGATCTGTGGATAGATTTCTGTGGATCAGAGAGCTTGGATGGGAAAGAAGTTACACCTTTGTTTTCATAATGTTGGTTACCTATATTCTTTTTTTTTTTTTTTTGCAGGGCAGTTGGGGTTAAGTGACTTGCCCAAGGTCACACGGCTAGATTTTTTTGTGTTAAGTGTCTGAGACCGGATTTGAACTCAGGTCCTCCTGACTCCAGGGCCGGTGCTCTATTCACTGCGCCACTTAGCCGCCCCTACCTATATTCTTAATTGCTAAATTATGCTAAATTTCAATTAGAGGTTAAACTGAAAATTATTTTATAAAATAAATTATAAAATTTTAGATTATGTAAAATAAATTTTCACTTGACCTTTAAGTGAAATTTAGTATAATTTATCAATTTTGAATATAAGCAGCCAACATTATTCTGAAAAAGGAGCCCAAAGGCTTCACCAGACTACCCAAAGGTACCAGGACCCAGAAAAAAAAAAGGTTAAGAATCTCTGTTCTGGGTCCCCAGTTGTCATATTTACTTGCTTCTCTCACCCTAACTTTGAACCTTGTCTGTTTTATATCTTACCTTAGCTGTGTACAACTGTCAGCTAGCTAATCTGATAAATTAATAATGATCAATAATTTAAATGCAAACATTTTGATTGGGACTTTTGAAGGCAATGTTTTCCTCTTTTCTAATCCATTTATAATTCTGATGATAGTAATTTCAGTTATTGGAAATCCTTATCAGAAGTTCCTGCTGAGTTTAAAAGATTTCTTCCCTACTTTCCTTCCCTCTATGCTTCCCTTCCCCCAACCCCCAAACATACTCTATGACTTGTGTTTGAGTAAGTTTAAAAGACAGATTTGGGGAGAGGCAGTTGGTGTTTTTGAAAACTCCTTTAGTCAATCAGGGCTTCACTGTTAATACTAACAGGCCTGTTAGTATTATACTAAATATAGAGAGTTCTTGAAAGGTATAAATATGCATTCCAGTTTCATTTTTTTAAACAAATACTGTATTCCTATGTGACTTTAGGAATTTTCTTATGAGTTTGAAAGTGAATAACTTTGTCACAAATCATGTAGGGACCATTTCCCTCCTTTCAGACCTGTGATCAATCACAGGTATAGGGGAACTTTCCTACTTCCTTCTTCTGATAACTGACATTAAATTATTTAAGCTTTGAAGTTTGCAGAATACTTTAACACTGGAACTTCATAACACCCTTGTGAAGTTAAGTAGTAAAGGTATTAACAGTATTGTAATTTTATAGAAGAGGAATCAGAGTTAGGAAGGTTTAGTGATTTTTCCAAGGTTACCCAGTTAATATGCATTAGAAAGAGAACTTGAGGCCAGGTCTTTCTGAGTCAGCTTCCTCACCATTTCTTCCCCTGTTACTCCACAATGTACTTTATTGAAATATATTTATTTAAATACACAAATCTCTCCTGGGCTAGTGAAGATGTTTAGTAGGGATATAGCCTTAAATAAATAGTACTTAGTATTTAATATCAATGTCATTTTGATGAATATAAGAATCTTTTGGTTTGGAAAGGTAAATTTTAATACTGTAATACTTCCAAAATTAAGTGTGCCATGACTATATTTTAATCCTTTGAAATTCATGGTATGACTTTAAATGTTTGAATACCCCACATGAGTGTAGGGCATGACCATTGTCTTTACCCTCAGTGAATATCCAAATAAGGCATAACACAGTGGAAAATGAAGTCAGAGAAAGTATGCACTCTCTACTTTTTCTGTGCTTTATGAGACTAGAGAAGCCTGTTCTTAATGGTTCTCTGACTCAGTTTCCATAGAGTTAAAAACTTTTGATATTTATAATATGTACATGGCCATAAAAAATTATATAACTTTTATAAGTACTATAAACAACACAGCAGCATTGTATAACTTTCAGACTGATCTTTAATTTATCAATTAAAGGCCTCTAAATTGCTTAGAAACTTTAAAACTAAAGTTATAGCTTTAATCTTGTTTCACTAGCACCCACTCCAGAGCATATTGAAAATATAACCATTGCGTATCTGAGAGATGAATCACACTGCTGAGCAGCTGCCTAGTGCCTGTGGTCTAGTAGACGAAGTCAGTTAGGATAAATATAGGTCTGAATGGAGGCGAGAAAGGCAGGCTCTTCTATTTTCATTTAGAACCTCATTTTGTCTACTGCTCACTAATTCTTTGTTCTTTGTCTTTCATGAAGGTAGAGTATAAAAAAGGAATGGTATATTATACCCCAAAAAATCGTTCCCTGAAATGGGATGTAAAGGTAACATTAATGAAAAATAAAATGTGATTGTAAACAACTCTTGGATGCTCTTGGGCATGGTGACCATAGGAAATAATTTTAGATAGAGTATGTTATCTTTATTCTGGTCAGGAATGCTTGTATTTTGGGAAGGAACTATGTGATTGGACTTGTGAGCATCTTAATAAATTTGGCATACTTTTAATTTATAAGGATATTCTTATAAGGAGATTATTTTTAATGCAAATGGTCATTGGTTTTCATAGAGTGGGAGCATGGTGTATCTGGTAGATCCTGAGAGAATATGCCCATTGTCCTTTGCTCTGCGGGGAAGGGGAAAGGCCAATGGGAATGTTCCCTCACAGTATGCAAAAGCTATTGTCACTCCTTTTCCTTCTCAACAAGTGAGAGAATACCTTTTAGGTCTGTGTCTACATTGGACATATATACTGTGTTAGATGTATATTTTGTTTTAAGTTTTTTTTTTGTTTTAAGTTTATGAGATTGATTACTTTGCCCTAATTTTTTTGGTGCTGTGGTTGACTGGTACCATTGTGTTTTAAGGAAAAAGATTAATTTGGCATTTATTGTTCAGTAAAATGTTGGACAAAGGTAGATATAGATGAATTAAATTCCTAAAATGGAAAACATGTCTGCTATAGGGAGGCAGCTGTGGCACATTGGAAATGGGGCTGGGAATGGAGTCAGAATACTTGGGTTCTAGTTCAGGAGCTAGCAGATAATAGTTATGTTACCTTGGGCAAGTCACTTAATTTCCGTAAATTTGTAGAATGTGAATATAATAATGCTTATACTCCCTGTCTCATAGGGTTATTGTCAGGATCAAATGAGAAAATGAATATAAAACACTTTTTAGCCTTACAATCTGCCAACTTTCTTTTTTTGGGGGTGGGGTGGGATCAAACTCAGACCTGTTATTAAATTAGTGTAGGAAACTACTTCCATCAATGGAGTTAACATGTCTGAAAACTCTTATTTCCATTGATGGACTTAGGTAACATGTCTGAAATGTATTGTCTTAGAGAATTACTTGGGGCCACCACGAGGTTCTATGAGTCACCCATAGTTACAGAACTAGTGGTGTAGGAGGTAAGACTCAAATCCAGTTCTGTCTATTTCCAAGATTGATTTTCTCTCTCTTTTTTTGGCGGGGAGGCAATCAGGGTTAAGTGACTTGCCCAGGGTCACATAGCTAGTAAGCTTTTGATTTTGGATTTGAACTCAGGTCCTCCTGACTCTGGGGCTGGTGCTCTCTCTACTTCACCACCTAGCCTCCCCTTCCAAGACAATTTCTCTTTCTGTTTACTCTCAGCTAATTGTTACTGCTATGCAATTAAATAAACACATTGTCTCTGTGCAAAGTCCTATGTGTGCTAGGCCCCAGGATTACAAAAATGAGAAATGATTCTGTCATTGCTATTAAGAAGTTTACAGAGGTAAAAGGAGACAAAGTTGTGCACATAAATATTATGTGAAATAGAATATTATAATAAAGGAGAGATCTATACAAAGTAATATAAAAATTTCCTAGTTCAAGTCACTTTAGAGGTTACTTTAAACCATGGTTGGAGATTGGGAATCAGAGAACCTGCATGCAACTGAACTGAACTGCATCTTGAGTCATATTTTTATGATGCTGAAAATAAAAATGGATTTTATGTATTTTTAAAAGCATGCCTACATGCACATTACTAATTGTTCTAATAATTTTGTCACAAATAATTTATATTCTTGTTGGTATAAATGTGGAATCATAACATTTTAGATGTAGAAGAGACTTAAGAAGTAAAGCCTAGTCATTTAACAGATTGAAGAAGCTGAGATTTTAGTTTTTTAAGGTCACACAGCTAGTTAATAGCAAAGATGGGACCAGGGCCTAGGTGCAGAACTCTTTCCGCTCTTCAGGATAGTTGCTTAAATTGACCTAATTTTCTTAATCATTTTGTCTAAAATTTGTATTCTTGTTATTCACATCTGGTTGCTCTGATGAAAATTATTTTTCACTTTCTGTTTGGCTTGGAATCGGGGGCAAAAAACACCTCAGTTCAAATTCAACCTCAGATACTTTGAGTTAACCTCTATTTGCCTCAGTTTCCTTATCTGTAAAATGGAGATGATAATAACATCTCCCAGGTTAGTCAGGAGGATCAAATCAGATAATATTTGTGAAGTGCTTAGCACAGTACTTGGCATATAGTAGATATTATATCTAGCTATTATTAATTACCAGTCAAAAATATTTCAGGTACTGTGAAGGTACCCTCTGTGCCTAAGCATTGAGTACACAAAGGTAAAAACAGTTTCTGCCCTCCAGGAATCTCACATTCTAACATGCAAATTACTGTTCATAAAAGATTTATACAGTGAAAATGGAGTTAATCTTAGCGAAGGAACTAGCAATGAGAGAAGAGAAGATCTCCAAAGGCCTTTTGCAAAAATTGGGAAATGAGCTTACTCTTGAAGGAGGTTATGGTGAGGAGAGTTGAAGAATAAAAAGAAATAGGTAGTTAAAATGTTTAGGTAGGATTATGTTTTCCCTTGCTCCTTTGAAGATCTCCTGGTCTCCTGGATAGTCCTGGCAGAGGGCAGATGAATTATTCATCCACACTTCCAACTACAGGCATAGTTGAACTATAGGTTATGTGATGGAGTGGAAAGAAAACTTGATTGGGAGTCAGATTACTTACTTTTGAATGTTGTCTCTTCCCCTCCATTCTTATGTGTGACATTGGGTAAGTCACTTCACTCAGTTTTGCTGGGTAGAGGCGATTCTTGGTTCCAGCTCCTTTGACCTCTGGAATATCATATTCCAAGCCCTTTGATTCCTCAGTGTAGAAGCTGTCAAATCCTGTGTCATCCTGATTGTGTTTCCACAATATTCTACAATTCCACAATTGTTTATTGTCGGCTGCTTGTAATATTTTCTCCTTGATCTGGGAACTTTGGAACCTGGCTATAATATTCCTAGGAGTTTTCTTTTTGGGATCTTTTTCAAGAGGTGATTGGTGAATTCTTTCAACCTCTATTTTGCCCTCTGGTTCTAAAATATCAGGACAATTTTCCTTGAGAATTTCTTGGACAGATGATTTCTAGGTTTTTTTTTTATCATGGCTTTCAGGTAGTCCAATCATTTTAAAATGATCTCTCCTGGATCTATTTTTCCAGGTCAATGGTTTTTCCAATGAGATATTTCACAT
>CM053593.1:303738565-303756356 GCA_028646575.1 Pseudocheirus occidentalis
TCTGGGTTTCTTAAGGGTGGGGGGGGGGAGAAGGGGGCCTCAATGGCTTCCCAGAGTCTCATCTGGCCAAGTCATAAAGCAAAAACTCACATCAGGGTATATATAGCTTTCTCCTGGATCAGAGAATGTCACAGCCCTCTTGACCCACTGGCCAATCCAAAGTAATAAGGCCCTGGCATTCCTGAAGCACAAGCCTCCTGCCACAGGCTCCATGTGACCACATTCAGCTTATTAGGTGGCAGAGTATATTTTCAAATCGGGGAAGGTTCTCAGAGCCACTTAAGCCACTCGAAGGGCCTAGGGACAGGGAAGGTCTTCAGATTCCCATAACAATGGACTAGTTACTGGGGTGATGAACCTGTGGCCTTGAGGCCACCTATGGCCTTCTAGGCCCTCATACCAGAAAGTTTCAATTCAGCCAAAGGGTGACACCTGAGGACCTAAAGTGCCACATGTGGGGTCCTGGAATTTGTTCTGTGAAGTCTGAATTCAGTCAAAGGGCCACACTTGAGGACCTAGAGGGCAGGCCACAGGTTCCCCACCCCTGAACTAGAATGACATGAACTAATTGATTAGAAAAATATTAGTGACTGACTGGGGATACCAGTAAAGTTTAGGAAGTTTCATTGACTTAGGTATCTGTTTTGCTTCATTCCCCTTCTACCTTAGGAATTAAAAAACAAAAGTCCTTGACCAAAAAGGGTATAAATTATGAAACTGAAAGTAGCAATGGATGAATAGCATAGCAGGCTGGTGTGCTTGCATACAAGTATATGCAAGAATTCCAAAGTTGGATTTGTTGATAGTAAAGAAGGATGGAGGACAAAAGACTCCTAAAAGGGCTTGCTGCTGATTGACAGCAGAAGTGAAGGAGGGGCAGGGTGAAGTAGACAGTCAGAACTGAAGATCCATTCTGAAAAGTTTTCAGGTTTTCGCTCCCCAGACAGTATCCAACGAAAGGAAAAGTGACAACTAAGATGGTGCAGTGGATAGAATGCTGGGCCTGAAGTCAGGAAGACTTATGGTCCTGAGTTCAAATTCATCCTCAGGCATTTGCTAGCTGTATGACCCTGGGCAAGTCACTTAACCCTGTTTGCCTTAGTTTCCTCATCTGTAAAATGAGCTAGAGAGGGAAATGGCAAACCACTCCAGGATTTTGCCAAGAAAGCTCCCAATGGGGGCACAAAGAGTCAGATGACTGAAAAATGACTAAACAAGAACAAAAGTATTCACTTGCCTTTTGGGGTGATGTATTGTATGATCTTTTTGGTTGTATGTGAAAAGTATGATAGTAATCATTTTGCATGTGGATAAGTAAACAGTGATACATGGTGGGACAAGAAAACTTTTGATGGTTTCACTTCAAAAAATAACTAGTCTGGTTATTTTGCAAAACAATGTGGAATAATGGGAGAAATGTCATTAAACTGTTTGTACTCTGTGTCCCAGATACACCATATGCACATATGGTGGGCACATACTCCAAAGCAGAAAAAACGTACATATACTAAAATATTGGTAATAGCGCTTTTATTTTGGCAAAAAACTGCAAGCAAAGTGGGTATGCATAAATTGTGAGGTATAGCTGAACAGATTCCACACCCTCCCCCCAAATAGTATTTTATTTTTTCCAATTACATGTAAAGATAGTTTTCAACATTCACTTTTATAAGGTTTTGAGTTCCAAAATATTTTCTCCCTCCTTCTCTCTCCTCCCTTCCCAAGACAGCAAGGAATCTGACATAGGCTATGCATGTACAAGTCATATTAAAAATATTTCTACAATTCCCATGTTGTGAAAGAAGAATCAGAACTAAAGGAAAAAAAGACATGAGAAAGAAAACAAAAAAAAATATGCTTCTATCTGTATTCAGACTCCATAGTTCTTTCTCTGGATGTGGACAGAATTTTCTATCATGAGTCTTTTGGAATTGGTTTAGATCATTATATTGCTGAGAAGAAGTAAGTCTCTCAAAGTTGGTCACTGCACAATGTTGTTGTTACTGTCTAGATTGTTATCCTGGTGATTCTCACTTCACTCAGCATCAATTCATGTAAGTCTTTCCAGGTTTTTCCCTGAAATCCTTCTTCTCTGAAATCCTCCTGCTCATCATTTCCTATAGCACAATAGTATTTTGTTACATTCATATGCTACTACATGTTCAGCCATTCCCCAATGGATGGGCATCTCCTCAATTTCCAGTTCTTTGCCACCACAAAAAAAGCTGTGTAACTGAACAATTTATGTTATCTGAATGTATTAGAATATTATTATGTTATAGGAAATGGTACATTTGAGGAATTTAAAGAAACATGGGGAATCTTGCATGAACTCATACAGAATGAGTTGAGGGGAACCAGGAATACAATATACATGATAATTACAGTAATACAGTTGAAAGGACCCCTAAAATGAAGGCTTCTTGAAAATGGAGGTACATTCTTAGCTCCGGGGGAGAAATATGGGGTGGAATAAAAATGTATCTTCCTGCCTTTTTTTTTTTTTGAGAGGTGAAGGACTATGGTCGTGAACTGTTGTATATACCATTAAACCTGACCTCCACTGGAGTGATCTTATTTAACTTTTTTTTTCTTTGTGATAAGATAAGGATCTTTGGGTGAATTGTTAGGGCACTGGGTGGGGAGCCCTCCTGGGAAAGTTCATCCTATGGCATACCCAGAAATGATTGTGATATAAAAACAAAAAGAAACAGTAAAATATTCTAAAAACTAGCGTTGAGAGTCCTGCCTGAAGAAGGTTAATAAATATGATTTTAGGGTTATAAAACAATCAGACACTTGAAATGCTCTTTCCAAATATGGACTTGTTCTTCTGTAATGGAAATGACAAATTAATAAGGGTCATTTGTTTCCACTGTCTAGGAGGTCAGTAGATTCAGTCCAGTAGCAGCCTTCACTTCTATTTTAGAAGGATTCTAAAAATGACCATCATTCTGTGCAGATTATTGGGTTTAGTGCTTGTGAATTCTACTGAGTTTGGGCTTGTGATACTTCAAGTATAGTTGTGTACTAGTTCAGGCATTTATAGCGTTTTATAGCATTTAAAGTTTATAGCATTTTAGAAAACCGTTTGCAAATATGACATCCTTAGACTGCGTGGAGCCAAAATCTGAGTATCATTTATAGGTTTGGGGCTCTAGAGCTGGAGAAAATCTCAGAAACTGTGTAGTCTAATGTTCATCTAAAGTTCTGATTTTATTGATGAGGAAACTGGGATCCAGGGAGCCCCAAGGTATTAAATGTCAGGATCATGATTTGAACCCAGATTCTCTATTTCTACTGTTCCAGGAGGACAACTGTCATTCCCCATCAAGGTTTTCATTATTTGGGACCATCCTGACTCAGTATTAAATTATTTTTCGGATATCTAACTTAATTTTATATAGATGATAATATAGACTGTGACAGCAACTTGAAAGTGGGGAGGGGTAGATAAATGCAGGGGACTGGGCATGAAGCACTGGGGAATAGATGATGGATTTGGAGTCAGAGAGAACTTGTGTTAGAATCTCAGCTCAGTTTCTTATTAACCATGATACCTTTAAAAGGTTTTAGCTTCCTCACCTTTAAAATGGAGGGGGGATGGGGGAAAGAGTTAGATAACCTTTGAGGTTTCTTCGAAGTCAGTAAATATTTAGTCAACACCTATTTTGTATCAGATCTGGGAGATGCCAAGAAAGGCTAGAAACGAAATAACAAAGCAAAATCCTTGCTCTGGAACGCACAGCCTAATGTGGGTAGATAGCATGCAAATAACTATGTACAAATACATACCTCCATACACATATACACACACATATAGTACATTGGAGCTAGTCAGCAGAGGGAAGGCACTAGCATTAAAGGGTATCAGGAAGGACTTTTCCTAGAAGGTGGGATTTGAAGAAAGCCAGGAGGCAGAGATGGAGAGAACATTTTAGGCATGGGGAATAGCCAGGAGTTTGGAAATGGAGCGTCTTGTTAGAGGAACAGCAAGTAATCAAGAGTCACTGCATGGTGTGGGGGTGACAGGTTCTGAAGAAGATTGGAAAAAATGGGGGAGGCAGCTTATGAAAGATTTCAAATGCCGAATAAATGATTTTATATTGATTCTAGAGGTTACAAGGAATGGGACTTAATGTGAAAACCAGGTTTATTATAAGAGAAAAGAACATTCATATGGAACCTAAAGGGTTCCCAGGCTTTACTAAAGTTTACATTTTATAATAATAAGAAAAAGACAGGAGGGGATAGTAGGAAGGGCTGTGATATGGGAGGGGAAATGGTGTAGCAAAGATGGGGGTGGGAGGGAAAGATGACCATCCCCTACAGGTAGGAGCAAGGTAATCGCAAAAGCTTTATTCTTTTCCCTTGGGAACTGCAAGACTATTAAGTTAGGAGGGTCTGCTTATCAGCAAAGGACTCCAGCTGCACAAGCATTATCCCACCCTGCCACAGCTTGGCTGGTACTTCTCAAGCCTCCCAAGTACACACAGGTAGTCCAGCTTGGGATACCACAACAAATTATGTCAGTGCAGAGGGAGCTTTGTCCTTGACACATTCAGAGCCTCCTGTGTGCTCTGGGTTCAGTGTTTCTGGAAAATATGGCAACTCAAGAAGACAAGTTCAGAGGATCCCTTAAGAGCCGTTAACAGTGTATGTGATATGTTCAGATCTGTGCTTTAGTAAGATCCCATTGACAATGGAGTAAAGGATGGACAGGAGTCAGGGGAGACTTGAGGCAGAGAGGCAAGCCAGCAGGCTATTGCATTAGTGCAGATGTGAGGTCATCCACATTCAACTGTGAGTGACTTACCAGTTAGTGCTTTTGCCCTGTCTCATTCCCTGAGGGCCTCAGCTGTCTAGTATTTTGGGGGAGGCAAACAGGGGATAAGGATTGGGGAATGAGTGAGGATCATATGAGGAAAGTTGGTGGCAATATCTTGAGGGGTGATTGCCCACTTGATAACTACCCACTGTGATCGTTTACATTGCTTGAATTAAAGCCCAAATTCCATTTTTATTCGGTATCCCTTTACTTTGCTGAGGAAGAACTTTGGTTTTCTGCTATCAAAAAGGTCAGATTCTTTGTAGAGATGAAGTTTTGCCTTTTAAGGCCATGTATGTTTTATATTTTAAGTTACTTTCCCTTAAGTACATAAACAGAGTTAGGCAGACTGGTCTAAAAGCAACCAGAGACTCTAAGCCTACATTTCTGTTTCCCCTTTTAGTATCATTGTTGTGAGCTAGTGAAGTTTAAAACTCTGCCCTGTTATTTATTTACTTCCTATTCCTGCTATTTCTGTAGTACCTAACTTGGTTGTGGTCTCAGGCAGATAAAAAGATGGACCACAGCATGTGAAATTAGGGTTTTGGTTCTTGTGAAATTATACCTATGACAGCAACTTCTTAGCATTTGGAAAACATTTAAAGATCTCCATCTCCAGATGTGTACAGTGATATAAGGCCTTCCAAGTGGTTTATTTTCCCCCTCTTTTTGCTTCCTTTGCCTATTCTGCAACATAAAATACATTCTTTCTTGGCAATCCTCAGGCATTTATAGATTTTTTTTTCCTTTTAGCTCTCCATCTTTGATTTATATTTTTTCCATAAATACTGCTTTACATTTTAGTCACTTATTTAATATCAGGATATTTTCCATAAGTGCAGCTTAATTATTTATAGATATAGGCTTTAATGGCTTATGTTAAACATAAAATAGAAACAAAAAGGAATAATGAGGGTGAATAGAATAGTTAAGTGTCCTCTTACCTGAAATTATGCTCTGTGTTCTGTATCACTTTGCTCTTTCAGTCCATGAGACAATAGCTCCCTATAACGCCTCTGCCCCATCCCAAGAACATCTCATTAACAATGTTGAAATCCCTTTTATTCCCCCCCAATTAATGTTTTTTTTGTTTTGTCTTTCCTATTATTTGTTTTCCCTTTACTCTGCAGTTTAACAGTTGAAATGATTTGAATGACATTTAGAAATTGTAGGAATTATTAGTAAATTATAAGAGCTATTAGTGGTTCAAGTAGAAAGTTCACACAGTGGTTCAGAAAATTTGGATGAAGCCATAAAACTGTGCCTCAGGATCATGAATTCCTCTCCATCATACCTTTTAGCTAGAGACATTCCCTTTTTACATATATACAGTATTGAAATAGCAAGTTTTAACAAAGTGACCACAGAGTCCAATTAAAAGTTTTGAGGAGCTTTAATTTAGCTCCTTATATGTATATGTATTTAAATACATACAATATGTATTAAAAATCATTTTCAAGACATTGTTATTGTATTGGGAAGGAAGCATGGTGTGTTAGAAAGGCTATTAATTAACTGTAGTATCAAAAGACCTGGGTTTGAGTCCTAGTTCTGCTACTTATTATTCACATGACCTTGGAAAAGTTGCTTGACATTATTGGGTTTCTTCCCTATCAATAAAACGGGGATAGTAACAATGATACTATCTACTCAATGAGATTATGATAGAAGCATTTTGTAAACCTTAAAGTATCATGTAAACTTTTACCATTGATATTATTTGTGGTCCTCTTTGCTGAGGTTCTCATTTTCTTTACTGGGTTTTTTGTTTGTTTGTGGTTTTTCTTTTTTTAATCTGTATCCCTGAGGATGCTATGCCTTGATTTCCAGAAAATACATAGCTCTTAACCGGTCTTCTTTGCCTGACTCCTTGATCTGTTTCACTTTGACTTCTGACAAGTATGTTCTTTGCTCCTGTTTGTTTGTCATGATCCCTAGAAAATGTTTGGCCTGTTGGTTATTCTCTTGGCCCTGATGTTCTAGGATTTATCCTTCCTACTTGTTACACACTCTTGTTTGCCTTGACCTCCTATCCAATGCCTGATTATTGCCCATAGTGACTTAGTTTCCTGAGTCTTGCATTTCCAGGCTGGTACCCATTCTCTACCATGACTGATAATCTTAGAGAACATTCTGCCAGAGAGCTACAATTCCTATAACTCAGTTTTAGACAGTTGCCTGAGGCACTGAAAAGTTTACATGACTTGCCCCTCATCATCCAACTCGATTATGTCAGACGAAAGACTCAAATACCAGGTCTTCTGATACCAAGTCCAGGCTGACCCTCTGGCACCCACTACTACACTCTGCTGCCTCGTAACAATATATACACAGAATAAATTGTGTATGGTTAATAATTTTATGTCTTACTAGTGTACCTTAATCATTTGAAATCTTCGTGCTCTATAAAATTTTTATCATTGCTGTTTTTTTTATGATCTTTATAATTAGAGCTGCAGGGCAGGGTAGCAGAAAGAGAATCAGCCTTCAAGTCAGGAAAGCCTCTCAGTCCTACAGGCAACTGAGGTCATACATTTTGGGGCAGGTGGTATATAAGTTGGTAGAGGAAATTTCCTTATGTGCCTGTGCCAATGAAATCACAGATCTGGTTAAAAAAATATTTTTTTAAAAACAATTGTTCAATAATTTAACAATGCCTATAAGACATGTTTTATGTGTAATTTAACAAGATGGTGATGGTACTATTTTCTTTTATTTCCTTTGTGTGGAACCACATGGGCTATTTATGTACATGCCTGTACATCAGGCATGCTGAGTACAATGAAAATGTATTTGTTGGGATTTGATTTTAAGTCTGTTAGTACTTAGAATCCCAATAGTCTACTAAAGTTTGCATTGCTTTGATGCTATGCTTTCCCCAGATTAACCAAGTCGTAGCTCTTGATCACTACAAACTGCCAATATTCTAAGAATTGTTGTTGGCATTGTGGATAGAGAGTTGGTGTAAAAGTTAGGGAGACCTGGGTTCAGAACTTTTTTCTGACACCTATTTTGTGATTCTCGGCAAAAGAATAATTTAATTTCTTAGGAATTCATGCTATAAGTTGGTAGAACTGTTTTTCATTTCCTAAGAAGGACATCCCTACTCCATTGAAACCTAAGCCATAGTTCTTGACCACCAAATAGAAAAATATGCACATATTTTATATATTGTAATATAATATACATACTGTCACACATATTTTATGTATAAATTAATGTATCACATGGAAATTATATAAAAATTAAAAATCTTACGCTATTAGTAGCCATGTTATTCATATATATATATATATTCTATACCCCTCCCATTTGTGATTTTCTATTTGTGTGTGTGCACAAAATCTTTCTTGAAAATGCTGCTGTGGGTCAATTTATTATCTATGTGGTTGGAAATACTGATGCATAATCTGCATTTCTTTCCATAGTGAATGTGTATTCAGTTTCTCCTTTGGTCTGGAGCTGCAGGCATTATCGTGGGACTGTTAGTGGGTGTTGCTTTGCCTCCTAACCTCAGTCTCTGATCCACCCAGTCTTTGGTTTCATGCCAGTGTGTTGTTTCCCAGAACTGAGGAATTATTCCTTGTAGCTTGGAGTTGTGCTTCGAAATGTCCTTATAAGTATTTCTGGTGGTGGTTTTTCTCAACAGTGGATTTGTTTGATTTCTGCATCAATTAAAAAGACAAGAGCACAACTGTGTAGGATTTCTAAATCACCCAGGATTAGGTGGAAAGAAAAACAATTACTCACGAAAACTCCAAAAACTGTGATGATATGTTCCTAACTAGAACAAATCGGTGGGCATTTTAGTTTTTTAACTGTAGAATTTTATATTTAAGTTTACTTTTAAAATAAATATGTTTATCTTATTCTTTTCTTTTTTTCCCCTAATAGTAAAAGGTTTTGGATTAGAAAGGTAGCAAGATTGAGAGTCAGTGGGACAATATGGGGATCATGGTGTAAAAGGTTTGCTGAAGAATGAAAAGATTAAATGATCTTTTGGTCTTTATTGATTCTCAGTCTGAAGTTGTGTCTTAAAGTAGACAGGTTTTTAGAGAAAAGGGAAGATTGAGTCTCCTAGAGGTGAAGATACATGGTGGAGGCCCCAGAGGTAGCAAATGATGACTAGAATTTGAAACTAAGTTCCCCATCTTTAAGTTGGAGCACTTTCTCTGTTTGTACTACACTACTTCCTGTAATAGAGAGATGAATTAGCCCAAAGGGTGATAAATGTATCTGATGTGCCAGGGTTAATCAACAAACTGTACATAGATAAATGACTTGAAACCACTGGAGAGTTTGGAGGAAGCTCAAGGATGAAATTGCAGAACAATTGTAGCACAATTCTAAAGGATGGACAGATTGGCAATAGGATATTCTCCATTAGAATGGTTCCCAGGGGCCCATGAGAACTAGAGAGCTGTGAATCAGATTTGTAAAACCCATTAAATTTTTAATAAAGTGCAATATAATGGAGCGCTTAATCTAATGTGACATTTTGGGAGAAAGACAGCATGGTTTTTGTAAGGGTAAATAAGACCTGATTAATATGGTATAAGTTCTGTGACTAACTAATTTATTTCCACAGAATGAATGTTCATTGAGGATCTTCCATGTGCAAAGGATAGGTAGTGTATGATGGAGAGTAAAGTTTGATACTGTGAGGTCTAACAGGTGCCAGGTGATGTCAAAGGCAAATTGTGGTCATAGTAATAAGTGCATGTCATGATGGTTACAGTTATTGGAGTGGAGGAGGTCAAGAAAGTGGGGAGTGCAAGGGTGATATTCAAGAGATTGACCTCTTAGAGCAATCTGAATCATTGAGGAGGTTTGTAGGTGGTCATAGGGTAGGGAGGAGAATTGTGAATTAAATGTTAACATTTAGTAATAGTTTTCTGGAGATCAGGATAGGAGAGGGCAAGGGTAGGGAGGGGATAGTATTAGTAAATGTCTGAGGCTGAATTTGAACACATGGAGGTGTTGTGGGAAATCAGAAAGATGCTGGATTCCAATACTGGCTCTTTGACTTAGGTCAATCACTTTCTTCTCTAGGTCTTAGTTTCATCATCTTAAAGTAAGGTTTAGATTTAGTTTAAGATAAGACTAGATGTCTCTCAGAACTGTAAGACAAGATGGTTGGACTAGATGACCTCTCCTGAGGAAGATTGTGTTGTTAAGAGTCATTGAGTGGATTTACAAGAGTAGATGGAGTAGACCGGGCCAGTATAAAATGGTCACAAGGAAAGATTCCTGTCTCTTATTTCCCCATCCTGCAGATACCTTATTTCCATCTATATCTAATGATAGATAGATTCAGTGTCGGTTTCTTTTCAGTGACACTTTTCAGTTGAGAACTTTTCTATCATGTGATCTGAAAATTTCTGCTGCTTTGCCTCATATTCCTTGGAAAAACACTTCAGAAAAATACTTTATCAAGAAACTGTGATACAGTGGAAAAAGAGCACTGGTGTTGGAGTGAGAGGATCTGGTTTCAAATACTCTGTAATTTACTACCTCTATGACCTTGGGGAAAGTACTTTACCTCTCTGAGACTTGGTTTCCTTATTTGTGAAATGAGGACGTCAGACTAGATGACCTAATCTGGCACTTCAGCCTCCCAACTCCATGATCCTTTGATACCTGTTCCCTTCATTTTGGAAGGTTCATGCACATGTGAAACACTTTGAGATAATTGTACCTTCTTTTTGAAATCCTGTTGCCAGGCAGCTAGGTGGCACTGGTTAGAGTGCTGGACCTAGAGTCAGCAAGAGTCAACCTTCTGAGTTAAATTCCAGCCTCAGATGCTTGCTTCTGTCTTTTTGGCTCTGTTTGCCTTAGTTCCTCATCTGTGAAATGAGCTCGAGAAGGAAATGGCAAACTACTCCAGCATCAAACAAACAAACAAACAAACAAATGAATAAATAAATCCTGTTCCAGAGTTGGAGAAGGGTGACTGAAATGATGAAAGTTTTGTTGTAGGAAAGAATTAAATTAATAAAAAACCCAAATGATTAGATTTCAGTGTGGGGGGAAAAAAAGAAGGTCCAGGGAGGATATACTCAAAATCTGTATAGTTTTAAAAAGTTTGAATAGGAAGGTTCTGTACTTGTTCATCAAATCCCATTATCATACATTAGGGAAAAGTTCTGTACCTGAGATTACATTAAGAAGCAGGAGTCATTAAAATTATTTGGTACTGTTTTTAGAAAATGGATGCATAGATTGGTGGACCAGACAAGGGAGAAGGAATAGATAAGGGAGAATCACAGTTTAGCTCCATAACCCCTTGTTTGAGGATCCCAAGAATGTAATCTATCTGAAGGACTCCCTATTCAAAAAGAAAACAGTTCGGCAAACAAACAAACAAAAAATTGATTCTAGGTGCAGTGTTCTATCTACACTGCCACAGGCAAAGTCAGTGCAAATATGATCCAAAGAGAAGCTGTCACCTGATGAAAAACAATTTTTTTCCTCAAATATCCCTAGTAGTAGATATGCTATTCAAATATATTGAGAATTCACACAAACATGTAAAATCAAGAGCCATTCATTTCCTAGTAGATCAGTAATCAAAGGACTGGGAGAAACAGTTCTCCAAAGAACATTTACAGGCAAAACAACTTGGGAGGCGTCACTTTGTACACAGCAAATCAGCAGAATCAAAAGAAGGAAATAGTAAATTTTTAAAAGGGGTCTTGGGAAGGCACATACACTAATATGGTGATGGTAAATCTGCGAATTTGTTCAACCATTCTGGAAAACAACTTGGAATTATGTGGGGAAAAAAGTAACAAAAACATATATGTCCTTTGACCAAGAGGCATGTAACCCAAGTAGATCAAAGACTGTGAGGTCCCATATATACCAAGACATTTTTAGTGGCACAATTTTTTTTGGGGGGGGGAGTAAAAGCTAGAAATAAAATATTTGCCTATCAGTTGAAAAATGGGTAAATGAATTGTGATATGTGAATGTAATTGAATATGGTGGTGTAAGAAATGAAAAAAAAAACCCCAAGGAATTGAGGGAGACACTGAAAACTTGCATGAATTGATCCTTTTTGAAGGCTTTGGAACTTGGAAAACAGCACAGCTATAATTACTCTTTAGTGGAAGACTGTATTCTGTGTGCTTATAATGATGACTAATTTTGGTCTCATTGAAAAGATGAGAAAATGTACCTCATTTCTTTTGTTGGTAATATGGGCAGAGGGTATGGAATTTTGAATCTTCTAAGTTCATAAAATGTACTAGATATATTGATTGTCTTTGCTTAACTGTTTTTTTTTTCTCCTTAATGGGAAAGATGAGGACAGGGTGAGTGAGTTAAGCCTATATTTGGGAATCAATCACATTTAAAAATAACTATTTACACAAACTCGGAGGTCATCTTCCCTGCATTTTTGATGCACTAATGAGGCAAGGTTAGGACAAGTAGAACGAAGGTATCATTTCAAATAATCAATAGTTAGTGGAATTTGCTGCCTCAAAAGATAATATTGACTGAAGATATAATTAGGTAGAAGAAGGGTTTCAGGGAATTCACTCATCAACCATAATAGGCTACTCTAGCATTTCATCATTATAACATGAAATATTATTATCAATTGTAGTTAGTGATCTTTTAAGTTGCTTTCCAAAATGTAAAGTTGGATGTCCTTTGAGGACAACCACTTAAGTCTTGCTGTCACTTTTAGAGAAATTTGAGTTAAAGGGGCAAAGAAAGGATCAAACAGGATGAAAATTCTATTTCCATCAATTATTATAGATTTTCTCTTTTGTAAATATCAAAGAAGCTATCCTAAGAGAAAATAACATACCCTTTTATGATAAAATTAGCTAGTAATTTTGGAAAAAAATTGTTGGTAGTTTGTAATAATTTCTGACATATGTAATTTGTGGCCTAAAACCAAGACTCTGTGTTTGCATGGATTCAGACCCAGTCTTAAGGGGCTTATTTCTTCAGTTCATGTTTCTTCCCGGGGTTTTCCCTGGGAATATCAAAATGCTGGCATGAATGATGATGATAATAATAACAATTTGCATTTATGTAGTGCTTTCTCTGTGCTAAGTTCTTTACAGTTATTATCTCACTTGACCCTAACAGTCACCCTGGGAGGTAGGTGTATTATTATCCCCATTTTACAGATGAAACTGAGGCAAAAAGAGCTTAAGTCCCAGTGTCACATAGCTGGTAAGTGTCTGAGGTTGTATATGAACACAGGTCTTCCTGATTCCTAGCCCAGCCTTCTGTTTGCTCTGCCACTTAGCTGCCCTCGTTCAGACATTTCCCTTATTCTCTCTGCTTTCTTCTGGAATCTATACAGTCCAGATTTATAGTACTAAGCACGAGGAAGTATTTTATTTCAAATAGGACACTGAATAAACATTTCAGTTTTTTGCTAAAACTTTTGAAGGCCACATGTGAAACACCATTTAGCATATGATCTGTACGAACATTAGCAAAATTTTATGTCTTGGAACATCATCATTTCTGAGTTTTGAGGTCTTTTGTGAAGAAATTTTTACCTCTGTATTTTACAGAGAAGACAGGATGTTCTTTTCCATTCTGTTGTTCTTGCTTAGCATGAATATTTATCTTGGACAAAAAGGTTAAATTTTAATGGACTTGACTTTTTGGTATTTTAATTATTAAATATTACCTCTTATTTCCTTCTTCCCTTTCACAATCTCATTGGTAGTTGTCTCATGAGCTTCAATTTGGTTTTGACCTGCCATGGCCCAACATTAAAAACAAAACAAAAGATAAAAACCCTGAAACTTTCCATGCTATCTTTTGAAATATTATATTTATGTTTTATTCAGATTGTTAAGTGATGGAAATGAAGACATGTGCATATCTGTTCTTCTTTTTGTTCTGCTAACCTTTTTTTTCCCCTTTAACTACGTGAAAAAGATAAATTTTTCTTGGGTAATTTTAGGTAACATTTTATTTACATTTCTCGTTCTTATAGTCCACATTTATGAGAGCCATAAAAATAGATGTTTGATTTGTAATCGAGAGATAGTGTGATATAGTGTATGCAAAGCCAAGTCTTCCTTGAAGATAGGAAATCATGGGTTCAGACCCCAACTGGACACATACTTTCTGTATGATCATGATCACTTAACTTTTTAGTACTCTAAACAGTTCACCAAGACACTAAGAGGCAGAAAAAGCTGCTGATATACATTCTTTTTTTTTTTTTCTTTTTGGAGGGGGGAAGGCAGGGCAATCAGTTGGGGTTAAGTGATTTGCCCAAGGTCATACAGCTAGTAAGTGTTAAAGTGTTTGAGGCTGCATTTGAATTCAGGTCCTCCTGAGTCAAGGATTCACCAAACCACCTAGCTGCCCCTGATATACATTCTTAGAGGAGTTTCCTCACCCAGAAATGTTCCCTACCAGTGAAATTGCAGGTCTGTTCTCTCACTTGTCTCTTTTTTTTATTAGCAAAGAATAGTAAATGATGATGATGATGATGACAACAGCTCACCTTTAAATAGCACTTACTATGTGCCAGGCACTGTGTTAATCACTTTACAAATATTATCTGACCCCATCTAAACCTGGGAGATAGGTGCTATTGTTATTATTCCCATTTTACAGATCAAGAAACTGAAGTACACAGAGATTAAATGACACTAAGGTCAGACAGCTCCAGGCCCAGTGAAAATATGCGTTGTAACACCTAGCCACTCAATTTCTGTGTCCAGCAATTGGAGAATAACTCAGTGAATTATGGAATATTAATATAATAGTATATTAAGATGCTGTCAAAATAAAGGATATATATGGTATTGAGGTGGCCTGACTTGAGGCATTATCTTTAGAGGACCATCTGTGGTCATCCAGCACAGACCCAGGATTGTCCTATCTAGACTCTAAGTGGGTTCCCTTCCTTTGTTATGAGTTGATGAACTTTGGACCCGAGCTTCATGGTGAAATCCAGGTTTGTATCCCTTTCTTGCACTTTCCTGCTCTCCTTTGGAGGTGTTAAACCTGGCCCTCATGTGAGGGAGACTGGCGGGTTTATCTCTTCAAAAAGGGTTAGTTTCATTTCCCAATGTGAGAGGGTTGATGGCCTGACCAAGTCTGGAGGTGTCCGTCTTGAATCTTGTGTGTAAAACTCATTGGGCAACCTTTGCTCCTTTCTGGGACAGCTATTTGGCACAGTGGACAGAGTGCTTGACCTGAAATCAGAAAGACTCATCTTCCTGGGTTCAAATCTGGCCTCAGACACTTACTGGCCTTGTGACCCCATGTAAGTCATGTAAGCTTGTCTGCTTCAGTCCCTCATCTGTCAAATGTGCTGGAGAAGGAAATGGCAAACCACTACAGTATCTTTGCCAAGAGAACCCGAAATGGGATCATGAAGAGCTGAACTAAACAAGAAGTTTCTTTTTCTCGTTTTCCTTGATCCTCTTTCTTGGGTGTCTCCATTAAACAATGTGTTCTTCCTTCTTGGATCTTCATTAAACACACTCAAATGAAATACCTATTGCTTTCAGCATTTATTGACTTATATAAATGCTCTTGGAAAAGCATTTGAGGTCCATCAGTATTATCTTCTTAGAAATATTATTTCTTCTTTGGACTTAATCTGATCCCTCTTTTAGCATAAGAGGGGTTCCCCTACTTCTAATTAAGTCTTGCCTCTGGGAGGTATAGGGATGCTTAAGGGGGTAAATAATGATATTAATATATTTGGTTAATTTTATAGTATAGGAAGTATGGTGTAGTGAAGAGAACTTGAAATTTGGAGTCAGAGAACATGAGTTTAAGGTTTGACTGCTTCTTACTCATTCTGTGATTTTGGATGAGTCATTTAATTTTGAATTTCAGTTTCTTCAAGTAGAAAATGAGGGCAGTTATATTTGTAATACTTCCTGAGGAAAGATAAAGCCTCTATTGAAGTCTGACTTGGTGTCCTTAAAGGCTTCTAATAGAGCATAAACTCTGGTAACCTTGAGTCACCTGTGGTAGCTCACTGTGGGCTTATAGGAGTGTTGTGATGATGTTGTGATTCATCTTGTGATGAATTTTAATGACCATACCTTCTCATGGTCTTCTCATGAAGACCTAAGGCATGGAAGGGGATTGCTGTATGTTTTGGTGGAGGAAGTGGCAATACTAATGAAATCAGTGACAGAATCACTTGTCAATTATGTTAGTGAGGATTCCTTGTGAGAATGGGTTATAGGCTAGAATAGATGTGTGCTTAGGTTCTTCCAGTCCTGAATTGTGTGTTTCTTTTATTATGTGGCATCATATACCCTTGACGTTTTGAAGTGTATGTGTATGTGATTTTTTGAAGAAATAGAAAGGGTTAAAATTAAGATGGTAATACTAGCTAAAGAGTGGACATTTATGGAGCATGTTATAAATTCACACATGATCTCATCTCATTTTATTGTGAGGAAATTACTTTCGAAGCCCTCAAGTACTGTAGAAATATTAGTTACTATTGTAATTATTTGTTTGCTACCCACAGAAAGCCTGTCAGAGATTTTTCATTATATGAAGGACTACAGTCCACTGTGCATATTTTAAAGTCTTTTTTGGTTTGTAGTTCTCAATCAGTCAATCAATAAACATTTATTAAGTGGGTGTTATGTTCTAGGCATTGTGCTTCGTGCTGGGGATGCCAGGAGGGGCAAAAGAGAGCCCCTGCCCTCAAGGGACATTCCATCTATTGCGAGAGAAAACATGTAAATAATTCTACATAAAGGAAACTTTATACAGGATAAATTGGAAAAAATTAATGGGGTGGGGGGACAGAGCCAAGATGGTGGCATAGAAGCAGCAAAACGCTGCAGCTCCCACACAACCACTCTAAAAACCCATAAAATATGACTCCAAACATATTTTCAAGCTCCAAAACTCTCCAAAATACAGAAAACACATCTGTTACTAAAGGCAGCTCAGCAGGTGGGGCTCTTCACAGCAGTCTGGGAGCCACAGCCGGCCCAGCCCATAACCCCCGGCCTGGCCAGGCCCCAGGGCAGTAGGGCCGAGCCAAGTCTATAGGAGAGCAGATTGGCTGCACTGGAGGCATAGTTACCACATTTATCAGGCCAGAAGAAAAAAAAAAGGCTAAAAGAAAGGGCAGTGGATTTTGCTAAATTTGGGGGAGAAGAGCGGTCCAGGCAAACCGCTCCCAGGGCAAGGAAGCAGCTGGAGGTGGCTGTGGCAGCAGGAATGGCTAAAAGCAGCAGCTGCCTCCACTGGGCTGCTTCAGAGCCCCTGGCCTGCAGATAGCAGGGGTGCTGAGGCAATCGATCAGGGCCAAGGGCTCTTGCGTTGAGCGGCCTGGATCTGGATCGTGGTCTTGAGTGGTGGTCCTGGGGTGCACTTTCAGTGAGCCAAAGCTGGGGGGGCTGCAGCACCCCACTAATAGCTCTGGAAGCTGTGAAGGCCCCAGCGATTTGGGACAGAGTTCTCCCCTCCCCCCCAAGGAAATAGAGTTCCGCAGAGCTAAAAAACCAAGCAATTAATAGACTGGCCAACATGAGGAAAAGTAAGTAAAGTAAGAACAGCAATAAAACTCTAGAATCCTTTTTTATGGACAAAAAGGATCAAAGCATTGTGCGGGAGGAAGACGACGCAGTCAGAACTCCCACACCAAATGCTTCCAAGACACTGGAAGAATGTCTACTAGCTATGGATCGACTTAGAAAGGACTTTGAAAACCAAATAAGAGAAGTGGAGGAAAAATTGGAAAGAGAAATGAGAATGATGTGAAAAAGTCATGAAAAGAGGTCAACAACCTGACTGAAGAAAACAATACCTTAAAGAGCAAATTAACTCAGATGGCAAAGGAGGCCCAGAAACCCAATGAGAAGAAGAATGCCTTAAAAAGTCAAATTTGCCAGATGGAAAAAGAGTCTCAAAAGCATTCTGAAGAGAATAATTCCTTCAGAATTAGAGTGGAGCAAGTGGAAGCTAATGACTTTTGTGAAACCA
>CM053593.1:303763835-303883445 GCA_028646575.1 Pseudocheirus occidentalis
TTGTCTGCTTGTAACTTCTGTTTGTATTCTCTGAAGTTCAGGGTGCTGACTTTTTCCCCAATGACAATATATATTTGATTGATTAAAATAAGACTGTTAACCCATTTTGAGTTGCTTTCCTTTAGAAAAGCAGATCTAAGAACCTGTGCTAGCAGCCACCCTGGGTATGCTTGGGAGCTTACTGATACAGCCATATGCTATGCCAAGTTTTGTCAATATTTCATCCCTGTGATACAAAACAGGAAACTAAAAAGAGGACCTGATAAAAGAAACTCACACAGAGCCTGGTTCATCCTAATAGACCTATTGACCTCTAGATCCTGGAAAGAATTTTTGCTTTATAGGAATATGGAAAGGAATAAGCTGCGGCCCATTTCCCATCTCTGGATCTACTCTACCCATAAATCTCACTAGTTACTAATCATGGCAGCCAGCTTGAAACAATATCACCTCAAGATGCTACAAGTATTAAATAGTGTATTAACTTCGGAGCTTTTGAAGGTTTCTTTTTTCCAATGTCTAGGTCCACAATGGGAAGGAACAGTAGCAGGTAGGCAGGTTCTTGCTGCAACTGTCAATGTAGATATAGCTGTAATAGCACGAAAGAATCATCAGGAAAACTTTGCTTCCGACAGAGGCTGGTAATAACATATCCAAATTTGTTCACTCCTGTAATAAAGCTGATTAGAAGCCAGCAAACAAAATCCTCCCCACCCCAGTAATAATTCTAATTTTCTTTGGAAATCAAGTATGAACTTCAATGTGGAAGAAATGAGAAAATGAAGAATTTTCTACCTGTAGGTATTTCTAGGTAGAAAGACAGACCCTTACATCATCCTGTAGGGTTGGGAATATTTCACAAATCCAACAACTAGGATACTTGAGGGATGAAATACTGTAGTGCTGTGAAAAACAGCTCTACAAATACCTCATTTCACTTCACTCACTGATACTCTGAGAATTCTATTCAGAATAAACATAAAAAGTTAGGAATTCGATTCGGTAAGGGTTAATGAAGAGGCACAAAAAGTCTCTGAATGTTGTGGTTGGAAAGGATCCTCTGATTTTACTAGTGAGAAAACTTAAGATCAAAAGGAGAGATGTCCTCCCCTCTTTTCCCCCTCACATTACGAACTACCTTCCTCTGTTTCTTTGAACAATTTGTATTTGTCTGGTAAAGGAAGCATGATTGTTACCTTACCCAAACAATCTCTGCATTGCACATGGGTCTGGGAAACAGGAAGAGCAAAGGCCTCCAGAAATCTACTTTATTTTTAAATTAATAAATGATAATTGGACCATTCCTGAAATTTTAACTCACATCACAAAAGAAAGGATCATATGTATAGTCTTTATTCCCTAATTCATCTACAAGAAACTCCACAGAATCTTGGCCTAAATAACATTAATCGTCAATGTTAATATGCCAACATAAGACTTAGAAAGTATTTGGAAAATACTGCCTTATTTAATCCTCAAAACAATACTGGGATACAAGTAATAAAGCAGTTATCCCCATCCTGCATAGGAGCAGAGTGAGGTTTGGGGAGGATAAATGACCGGCTCATGGTCATACTGCTAGTTAAATTTCTACTAAGTATCAAAGACAGAATCCAAACTCGGGTCTCCCTTGATTCTAACACTCTTTCCCCTATGCCATATTATGTCAAAGAAGAAAATAAATAAATTGCCAAGGCAAGGAAAGCCAACACAAAAGAATTAACCAAATAAATCATTCTTTCCTGGAAAATAAACAGTCTATAATACTAAATTTTCCATTCCAGAAAACCCGTGATATCATCCAAAATGCAAAAGAACCAAGAATCTGTCATCCCAAAGAGACTAAAATTCCAAAATCTTTATGAGCATCACTAAGACTGATTCAGAGAAATAAAGGAGACTTTTTTTAAATTTAAGATTATCTGCATCTGTACTGAAAGCTCCCTTGAATTTTCTGCATTTCGTGAATAAAATCTGACCCATTTGAAAATTATTTCTTTCTATGTCTTATTGATAAAAGAATCTTGATTTTCTAAGAATCACTCTCAAAGGGAGGTTAAATTGTAAATAAGATGAGGAAGAGCAAAAGATTAGTATTAAAAAATAAAATAAAATTATGTAATTAATACAAGAAAGAACAGGCATAATTTATTATTTTCTGTAAAGAGTTTTCTTTCACTAAGGAAGCAAAATGCTCATACTAGACTTGGAATCAGGAACTCTTGTTTCAAGTACTACATCTGATACTTATTACTCTGAACCTTGGTAAGTGGCTTATCCATCTAGTCTCAGTTTCTTAATCTCTAAAATGGGAATAAAAATAATATCTACAATTAGAGACAATATCTACAAATGTATGAATTTTTCTGCTTCTACACTATTTCTCCCCTAAAGTGGTGATGACACTAACCAAGTTATTAGATCAGAAATAATGAACAACGGGGCAGCCAGGTGGTACAGTGAATAGAGCACTGGCCCTAGAGTCAGGAGGACCAGAATTCAAATCTGACCTCAGACACTTAACACTTACTAACCACGTGACCTTGGGCAAGCCACTTAACCCCAACTGCCCTACCTTCCCCCCCTCCAAAAAACTGAAAGAAAGAGAAACGCATATACAATTTATAATGGTGCCCCCATCATGAAAACTGAGTTTTATCAAAGATTTTCTAAGCACCAAAATATAATTTTAAAAGCCTACAATGAAAGTCTGCAGTCAATTCAATTGCTAGAATTAAAGCGCCATTACTCACTTTTATAACTGAACTTTGAGCATTCACATCATAAAGTCTGAGTCCGTTATATTTCAGACTTAATTTAAGTAGACAGTAATATACCACAAACTACATAAAAAGCCATGTTGGAATTGTTTCCTTGACAGCATCCCACCAAATGACATACTGATAGAATAGGATTAAATGAGTGTGTCTCAAAGTGTTCTATGCAATATGAACAGACATTTTGCATATGATTTTGAACACTATCAATATTTTCTCCTCTAACATGTAAATATAAAACTGTGCATCCAAAAAAAACTTCCTTGGGCATTGTTTTTATGAAAATAAACTTACTTTTGCTTTTTTGCAAAATGTCCCTAGTCCCTATTCTCCTTCTATTCCAGGAGTAAAGATGCCCTTCAGCCTCCTAAACCACTATTTATGTGTTCCCTCAATGGATTTCAAATCTAAAAGTATTCTGAGGCCAATATATATTGGAGAATATCGCATTAGGCCATTTAACTAATTAAAGCATTTTATTAACTGAAACAGATGTCACTGAAGCATTCTGTTTCAGACTAAATTATTAAGTAGGGGCTTCTGTGTGGCATAGCGCTACCACCCCAAGTATTTATATAGCCTTCCTCTACTCCCACTAGATAAATTCACACACACTGTATATTCAAGGAAAGAAAAACTTTTCATATAAACAGATGCAAGGCAAATTATGTCTTTTGCATAAGAAATCTATACATAAAACATATCTCACTTAAACTCTGGAATTGTACATTACCTGGGTTAACATAAGGTATTTGGGATAATCATAGTTCCATTTTTTGACTCGAGCCCCCATCCAGGAACATACCTGGAATCTCTGAAGTTGAGCTCGCTCAGCTTTAGTATCCAGTAAAAACTCCTCTAACAGACGAAGTTAAGAAGCACAAATCAAGTAGCACAACATTGACTCAAGACAGAAGTGCAAAGTGATTAACAAATATAAAGTATTCCCAACCATATACACATATTAGTTGGATGTTCTATAGGCTCAATATAATGAAGATGTGTTTAGACTACAGTGAATTCAGCATTGAATCAGAGCTGGAAACCTCTGCTCTGACTTCTCATGGATTAATCTACCTCTCCACTTAAGGCAGATGACACAAGAGTGTGCTGAAGCTATTCACAAGGGCATCTTCCTTTAGCATCAGCAGGACGCTCTTTGGAATCCTGGCTTCACACATACCATAAAACTTTTTACTTGTGCTAACAACTACAGCCTCATGAAATCTTTCTCTCTCCTGCTCAGTCCAAAGAAGTAATCTTTCTGTTTTATAAAACCTCTCAGAAGATTCTCTCACCAGGTAAGCAGGTAGGTGGCACAGTGAAGAAGACCTAAGTTCAAAACCAACCTCAGGAACTTGATAGCTATGTGACCTTGGAAGTCACCCAAACCTTTGCTTAACCGCATTTTTTCATTAGTAAAATGGGGATAATAATAGCATCTTGCCCCCAGGGTTGTTGTAAGGACTAAATGAGAAAATATTTGTAAAGTGCTTAGCATAGTTCTTGGTATTTTCCTTCCTTTTTTTCACCAATCAGAATCCTTATCTCAGGATGAAACAGCCTTGTGCCCAGAGAAATCATCTCTTTAATAATGGACTTATGGAAATTTCTTCCAATGACTGAGGTTCTCTGGATCCAAATATCCACCAAGTGAAGTCCCCCTTGGCCATACTCACTACGTATCTAATATATCCCAGAAACAAAATGAGATTATTTGGGAATTATCTATTATTATGATAATCTTTCATCTATTAATGTAGAAAATTAAAAATTACTCTAGAATGTTTTCATTATCAATGAATATCAAGTTTAAAAAGATACAAAAAAAAAAGGTACAGACCCAAAGAGCAGGCATATCAAAGCCCTAGTCATCAAGAGAACAAGTACAATCTCCTGTAGAAGTTGAACCATGGAACAGAGTGGTCACTGGGGGCATGGAAGAAGACTAAAGGAGAAGTATTCCTACTCGTCAGAAAGAAAAAATCAGTCAAAGGCACAATGGGATGAAATCTGAACTAAAGAGCTCCTTATTTCATCCACTGAGAAAGAGTCACAACAGGAAAGCAGTACTGGCATTCTGATTGGGAGTGCAAAGCAGGTCACAGTAGAAACAAGTTCAACAGATGCCAACTGCAATCTTAATCCAAAAAACATGCAATTTAAATGTAACCAAATTGCCACCAAAAAAAATCGACACCTAAATAGGATAATACAATTAAGATGAAAGAGGCCAAATTTACCTTTGATAACATTCAGGAAACATTGTTCAAGCACGAGAAATTAAGAGGCACTCAGTTAAAGTGGGAAAAGTTTTTCTTTAATTATGACATGAGGGGGAAGCTAAGTAGCACAGTGAATAGCACACCAGCCCTGGAATAAGGAGGACCTGAGTTCAAATCCAGCCTCAGACACTTAACACTTACTGGCCTTGTGACCTAGGACAAGTCACTTAACTCCAACTTCCCTGCCCCCTCCAAAAAGCAAAGAAAAATATAACACAAAAGTTAAATTTAAAAACCCTAATTTTAGAGGCTTCGAGGAAATTTTATTTCTTCTCTGCAACAATTATTATCATTCATCTAAATTCCTTTTTTTGGAATGGCATTTATATTGATCTTTTAAAAATTCAGTGTTTTACATATACTTGGCTTCTCATCATAGACCTTTGAGGCAAAGTATGACACATACATTATTACCCAAATTTTGTTGTTGTTCAGTGATATCTGACTCTTCTTGACCCCATTTGGACTTCTGCTGGCAAAAATACTGATGCGGTATGGGATGCCTTTGTCTGTAACCTCAGTTTGTAAAATCTCATTTATGTTTGAGTACCTATGTATGTAACATCATAGAAGCCTGTGAAATTAAGTTGTAAAAGTCACACTTTCCCCCAGCTATAAAGGCATTAACTTCACCTCTTCCCTTCCCCTAGCCTAAAAGTCTTTTACCCTTAGCTAGCAAGTCTGCCTAGAGACAAACCTCCAATACTGTTCTATAAACAAACCCTTAGAGAAATGCATAGTCCCTTTGTTCTAAGTGGCCAGCTGCACCCAAAAACCTTGAACAACATCATACAGATAACTCAGTTTCAATATAGTACCTCCTGAATCCCTAATCAGTCTAGTTCCCAGACTTAGAAACAATCGAGCCTGTCCTCCCAATAGCCATATTGGACATATCTCATTCATCCTTGACCAAAAGTAACCTAGTGAGCGTCGAGCCCGAAACCACACCTCCCCATAGCCCTCACAGGGGGATTTCCTAGGTTGGATCCTGGCGCAATTCTTTCCAGACAAGAACGGGGGAGGGATTATATGACATCCCTCAGACCCTCCCTCAGACACGCCCTACTTCCACACCTCTTCAATACTAGATATAAAGATACTAGAGTGGTTTGCCATTTCCTTTTCTAGTTCATTTTACTGGCAAACAGGATTAAGTGACTTGCCCAAGATCACATAGCTAAGTAAATGTCTGAGGCAGGATTTGAACTCATCAATATGGGTCTTCCTGCCTTTAGGCCCAGCATTCTAATTATTACCTTCAGAATGATATAGGTCATCAGAAAGAATGAGTGAATCCTAAGCTTGCTTAATACAATAGGAAGATCAAACAAACTCAGCAGAGTCTAAAAGAAATATTTTTCAATATAAGTTTAGCAAATAATTGACTATGGTGTTGTACAGGATTTGTGAATAACTCTAGGCAGAGTAGCATACTAATCTTAAAACCAACAATTTAATTCTGTGTCATCAAAATCATGATATTCCAGATATTGAATGAACTATAATGGGCATATTGATAGAAGACCTAGATAGATCAAAGATCTCAGGCTAGTAGGGAGCTCAGAAGTCATAAGAACAGCTTCCTTATGAGGAAACTGAGGACAAAGTTGCCCAAAGTCACACAAGTATGATGTGAACCCAAGACCTTTGACTCTAGAATGAGTATTCTTTTCCCAGCACCATGCCAAACCTCTATGATGAGATTCAGTTTAAGAGTAACCATACTACACAACCAACTACAAAATTCAGTTCTGAATTGTTAGTTATTTTTAAGATGTACTTCAAAGGAAACCTGATACTATTGGTATAGGTACTCCTACAGCACAGACTTTTTAATAATTGTTTAATAATAATGGTGTAATATTTGGAGGGGTGGCCAAGGTAACTGGGGTTAAGTGACTTGCCTACAATTACACAGATAGTAAGTGACAAGTGTCTAAGGTCAGATTTGAACTCCAGTCGTCCTAACTGAGCTAGTGTTCTATCCACTGCAGCACCTAGCTGTACCCCTCTTTTTTTTAACTTACATAATATTTATTAAATTTACTATTTACACAAATTTTTCAAAAAATCTGACATTGCCCAACCAGAAAAGACAAAAACTATTTAACAAAGAGAAATAGCCAAACTTCAAAATCACTAGTAATTATTAACAGATGCAAACAATAAAGGATCTATAGTATCAACATACCCAATGGGAGTATCTATGACTTACTCCCAAATTATCTGACTTAGGAGATAAGTCTTAGGAACTGATTAAGGCCAAAGAGGTTGAATGATTCATTCTGGGTCAAATAAGTTTTAAGTGTTCAATGTAGATCTTTCCAGACTAGTAATATATTCACTATACCCTGCTGCCTCTGTAAGTAATTACAAATACAAACTAATTTTTACAAAGGCAAAAATGGAAAAAAAAAATTGTAACCAAAATATTTTTCCAGAGAATGAAAAATTTCTTCCAAAAAGCAAACTGCACTAGAGATAACTAAAATGGATTAAAATATCCATTTTCTCAGAAAAAATACAAAAATTAAATTTTAAATAAATTTCACAAGCCATGTGTGAATATTCTTAAGCATTTCATACATAGAGTTCCATGGTTGCACTTTTAGTATATCACATTTAGAGAAAATAAGTTAACACAATGATTTGAATTGGCTTCCTGCACACTGGACAAGACTTATTTCTCTTTTTTAGCTTCTTAACACATACAAAACATACCATAAGACATCCTGTCCCTCCATGGACAATGCAACCATTTTTAGGTCAGCTCTGACAGATGACACAGGGCTCGACTGTGCTGAGGGGAAGAATAGATCTCATACTTTTTTCTTTCTCTCTCAAATTCTCCGACATCTTCCTAACTACTACAGATGATATTTTTAGATGTCAATTTCTGGGAATAATACTTTCATGGGAGTCTGATATCTGTACTATTTTTTCATCACTGTCCTCAACACATGAATCTTAACGGTCATTCATTTTATTTTTCTTACCATCTGGAATGTCAATACCCTCTTACTCCCCTTGTGTGGGGCTTTCTAGTTTGCCTCTATCTGACACCAGTCTTCTCTTCAGAAAGCCAATTCTCTCACAAAGCCCAGCAACTGTGGTAATGTGATGGAAATGGAGGGTTCATTTTGTCACAGGAAGTACACTACTAATAACGGGCTAGAAATATTTCAGAGTCTTCATCAAATGAGTCACCATAACTCTCCTCTCCCTGATACACCGTTACCTGATATATCTCCTCATCTTCATCTGTGAGTTCTTGTCCTTAATTATGACTATAAACCTCTTAATTAATAGACTAAACTTCTAAATCAACACTGACTTGGTCTGAAACAGAATCATCTGAATGTTCACTTAATACACCAATATCAATATCTGAACTTGAAGGAATTTCTGTTGAGTCACCACTATTGCTTCATTCACAACGTATCTCACTCATGACACAGGGCACAGCTTTCATCAATGTAAAGGAAATACTATCTGACATAAACTGCTTTCTGTGTCTTTCACCAGGCAACTCATCTGAATTATTGTTTCACTGTGTGTGCTTCTTCTAAATGAGATAATTATTCCAGAATTCAAGTTCAGTGATGGTTTCTCTTCCTGCAAGTTTTACACAGAGTCCTTTTGACCACTTCCAATTTCAAGCTGACACCTGGTTTCATTCATAGATGTATTTGGACTAGCAAAATCTTGTTAACTGAGTGTTATCAAGTTTCCAGAAATTATTGCCTGGTTTGTTTGTTTTTTTTACAAAGAACCTTGGTACCCCAAACCAATCTCCAAGATCATCTGAACAAGAGACAATGTGCTGTTGCTTTTTCTCATATAATTGTTTTGACATAATATACTGGCCAAGATAGAATAAAACCTCCTTCACTGTGAATGTGTCTTTCTGTGCACCAATAAACTTCAAAAACTTCAAGAGCAATGGTTTTGATCTAACCAGAGCCTCTTTTCTGAAGCTGGAATTTGTGCAGGGCCTAAGGCACCATCTATATCAGAAGACATTTTGGTACTGCACATTTGCCTGGATAAGAATGGGAAGAGCTCTCTTAAATTTCAGAGGGAAACACAGCTCCTAAAAACAAAAAAGCCAGTAGATGACAACATTGAAAATGTCACTCCAGCTGGAGTTTACCACCTGCAGTGGTAAGAACTAAGTCAGGACTTAGCTCCCCGAGCATAATGAACCAAAAGAGGAAAAGCTGAGTCAACCAGTGGGCTGGACCAACTTGCAGAAGAACTGGCACCTATGCATGCTGTCCCTGATGGCCCTGACTTCCGGTGTAATAATTATGTAATAATTATACCCCCTGTGACTTAATAAATTATCTGAAAATTATTGTGACTCAAAGATACATCTCCTTACCACGCAGTGATGAACTCCTCACAATTTAGCTAGACTGGTCTTCAAATAAAGACAATATGAGCCCACACTCAAAGCTACTTATTCTACACTTGGTAGTATTAGCCTGAGCAAAAGGCAACTAGGCAGCATTATGGATAGAGGGCTGAATGTGGAGTTAGAAAGACTCCTCTTCCCGAGTCTTAATTTTATTAGTGACCTTGGACATGTCATTTAACCTTGTTTGCCCAGTTTCCTCACCTGTAAAATGAGCTGGAGAAATAAATAACAAACCACTCCTGTATCTTTGCCAAGAAAATCCCAAATGGGGTCATGAAGAGTTGGACATCACTGAAAAGACTCAACAAACAACAGGTGGTAAAGCAGATAGAGCAGCAGACCCAGACTCTGAGAGTCCTAAGTTCAAATCTCACCTCAGCTAGTATTCTGTAAGCTTTCAGAAACCAGTGTTGCCAATACCCCCTGATGAAACAGCACAATAGGACTTTAAGAAACTATTCACTGAGGGGTGGCTAGGTGGCGCAGCACCAGTCCTGGAGTCAGGAGTACCTGAGTTCAAATCCGGCCTCAGACACTTCACACACACACACACACACACACACACACACACACACACACACACACACAAAAAAAACTAGCCGTGTGACCTTGGGCAAGTCACTTAACCCCAACTGCCCCCCCAAAAAAAGGATTCAAAAAAAAAGAAACTATCCACTTTATGTTTCAAATAATAAAAACAAATAATGTATTACATTTGTATGGCATTTTCAAAGCAATAGTTTCTGTATTTCCCAAGCATATATTTTATAAACATCAAATTTCTAACTAAATAATTATAAGTGATTTTTAAAATATACACATGTAGTAAGTAGTTGATTTTGCAGGATCAAGGACAAGAAGCTAGAATACTTGCTGTCTCTGATTCAGTTGGGTAACTTCATTCTATTTCAAACATTATTAAGTCTCTAAATAAGTTAAGAGTTCAAGATGTCACACTTGGTTCATCAAACAGCTGATTAATGACTAGCATGAGGTTCAACGAGAGAGAGAGAGAGAGAGAGAGAGAGAGAGAGAGAGAGAGAGAGAGAGACAGAGAGAGACAGAGAGAGACAGAGAGAGACAGAGAGACAGAGAGAGAGGGAGAGACAGAGAGAGAGAGAGAGAGAGGGAGAGAGAGTAGAAACCTAAAATTTCCAAGTAAATTAACAGAAAAATTAAGAGACGTACACCTTCTAACCTAGCTCCAAACATTTTAAATATAATTTATTTTTACAAGTATTTATCATCTCTTTCCTTCCCATTCTCTCCACCACCACAACAACTGAACAATGAAAAAAAAAAACCCTCTCATAACAAATAATCATAGTCCAGAAAAAAACAAAATCCCACACTGGACATGCCCAAAAATGTATATCTCATTATGAATTTTAAATTTCATCACTTGTCTGGAGGAGATAGATAATATGTTTCCTCCTCAGTCCTCTGGACCTATGATTCATCATTGCTGTGATTCAATCAACATTTCATAGTTTTTCTTTATAATATTGTTGTCATATAAGCTGTTCTCCTTTTTCTGCTCACTTTGTTCTATCAGTGGTTCTCAACCTTCCTAATGCCACGACCCTTTAATATAGTTCCTCATGTTGTGGTGACCCCCAACCATAAAGTTATTTTCGTTGCTACTTCATAACTGTAATTTTGCTACTGGCATGAATCATAATGTAAATATCTGATATGCAGGATGTATTTTCATTGTTACAAAATGAACATAACCCACAGGTTGAGAACCGCGTTTTGAGATTAAATCTAAATTGTTTCACAGGCCTTTCTAGTTAGCTTTAAAACTGTTCATTTTTACATTTCTTATGGCACGACAGTATTATATTACATTCATATGCCATATTTTTTTCAGCTGTTTCCCAATAGGTTAGTCATTCCCTTCATCTCTAATTCTTTGCCAGTACAAAAAAGAGCAGCTATACATATTTTGTACATATAGGTCCTTTTCCTCTTTCTTTGATTTCTTTGTGATATATGCCTAGTACTGATTTAGTTGAGTCAAAGGGCGTACAGTTTTGCCAGCTTCTGAGGCTAGTTCCAACCTACTTTCCAGAATGACTATGCCAATTTTTTTTGTTCTATCAACAGGGTATTGTTGTCCCTGTTTTCCCACGTTATTTATTATCCCTGTCCCTCCAACACCTGTCATTTTCATTTGCCGTACCTGATACATGTAAGGCATACAACTTCAGAGCTGCTTTATACTGCATTTCTCTAATAATTGGTGCTTTCCTCCAAACATTTTAAAAAGTTATCTGAATTTATGCTATGGATGAATGTAACAACAATCAGTTTAGCAGATACTTAGCACTTAGTAACTTGGGGCTAAGTATGTAAGTGTGAGCTCTGTCCACTGTTGAGAAGGTGTGAATTCCCTTGCTGATGTGGAAGAAGGGTATTGGCTGAGACAGGCCAGTGCTGTATATAAAGAAGAATTCCAGAGACAGAAAGAGAGAATTGGAATTTTCCTTTTGGAGGAAGCAGGATTATCTCAGCATGTGGGACCTGAAGAAGTGAGTCTTCTGGAGGGAGAAATAGAGACAGAGACAGAGAGTTTCTCTCCCAGCATCTGGAAGCTGATGGAGAACTGAGATGGAGCTTTCCTGAGACCAGATGAACTACTGTAGGACCGAAGAAGCATGACCAGGATAAGACTTTGTTTGTTCATGGCCTGGCTGATCCTTGGGTTCCAGGCAAGAGAAGTGGTGAAGGGTTTGAGATGTGCTAACTCTGTGAACTTCAGTGTGTGCCAGGGACTGCCCTGAAGACTGGACAAGGAACTGGGAGCTGTCTACCTCTGAGGACTGGACGAGAACCTGTCAGCTGTCTGCTTCTGAATCCAGGTGACCGTTTGGTGGATTCAAAAGGGAGCTGGGACCATGGAAGGGGATCCAGGGAATCAGAGGGACCACCCAGAGGCAAGGTGAAGAAAAGGCCTCCCCTTGGACAAAACTGAGGTTTGCTGGACACCAAGGGGTGGAGGGTTTGTGTGGTTTTCTAATGATTGATTAGTGACTGATTAAGTTAATGGTTGCCCCATGAGTGGAAGTTTGATTATTGTATTATGAATTGATTAGTGACTGATTAAGTTAATAGTTGGTTGCCTCATGAGTGGAAATTTGATTATTGTACTGTGAACTGACTGGATGATTAAGTAAGGAGGGTTTCCCCCTTAGGGAAACCAGGTGATTATTCTTTTGTTCCTTGTTCTAAATATTGTGACCACTGTAGTGAAAACTGTGTGGCCATTCTAATGTTAAGCTGTTATGAACACTATATTATGATTTTCTCTGATAAGATGTAATGTTGTGAATATTATATTGCAATATATTGTGAATGTGTGTCTTGATTTGTAATGGCATAAACAGAGTATTCACTATTACCATGTAATCTGAACCTTAAAAGCTGTTCACAGTAGCATTCTTTTGGGAATCTGCTTATGCATGGCGTTACAATTAATACCACTTAGATTGTTGTATTCTATACTATACTAACTTCTATATTATACTTCTAATACTATAGAATTCTTCAGAAAAAAATGATTTACCTATATTTAATCATTTAAGTGAATATGGATTTGCACTTAATATAATCTGAAGGAACTAACACTGTCAAGTAGTAAAATATGGTAGTTCATTGAGATATGTTGAAATGGGAAACTAAGAGTTAAGAGACCCAGGTTCAGGCCCCAGTTGTGCCCTTAGCTGGTTGTATGACCTTAAAATAAATAATTTAACTGCCATAATCCTCAGTTTCTCCATATGTTGAAATGAGGGGACTTGACTAAATGATTTCAAAAGTTTCCTTCTAGTTCTAAAATTCTTGCTTGCAACTTATTCTGGAAACTAAAACATTGAGATTCTAATTCTCATAGAACTGGTCTCATAAAATAGTCAAATGAATAATGACGTAACAACATGAAAAGAAAAAAAAAAGTCCCAACCCTTCCACAGAAATTGTGTAGGTCTGGGTGTAACCATAACTCTGAAACATATACTCCCAAGAGAGCAACAGACTAAAATAGACCAGAAACATAGGATCATAGAATAAATTGAGAAGTGCAAGGAACCTTGAAAATCACCTAGTCCATCCCTCTCATTTTACAAATAAGGAATCTGAGGGCCAAAAAAGCTAAGTGATTTAGCTAAATGGCACATAGATAGCAAAAAGCAAAAGCTAGAATTTGAACCCAGATCCTCTGATTCAAAAATCAACCAAAAAAACAAACAATTATTAAAGACTTACTATGTATAAGGCACTGGACTTAATACTGGGGACACAAAAACAAGGAGTTTTCCTACCCTCATGGAGTTTACCACCTAAGAGGAAAACAATGTATACATATGTGTGTGTGCATGCATGCGTGTGTGTGTGTTTGTGTGTGTGTGTAGGGGATACAGAAAGGTACTGAATCCGTAATTTCACAATTCACAAAGTGAGATAGATATAGAGATATATCTATACATAGAGATATATTTATATAGATACAAATATATACCCTTGTAACACTATCAGATGAAATACCACCAACATAGATGGCTGCAACTTACAGTATTAGATTACTAATTAGAACTGTAAGAGGTTAAGTGACTGGTCCAGTCACACAGCCACCATATGACCAAAGCAAGATGAGCCGACGAGCCCAGGTCTTCCTTACTGGCTTCAACAACAAAACTAACAAAAAATCACTTCATTATTATATGCCAGTCTTGAACCCAGGCCTTACGGGCCTCAACCACAAGACTAATAACAAACATTTACGGTTTATCATGTGCCATTCACTGTGCAGAGGCCTGTAATTACAAAAAAAAAAAAAAAAAGCAAAAATACAGCCTCTGTCCTCAAGAAGCTCATATTCTAATCCAGAAGAAAACAAATAATAGTCTTTCAACTGATAAGAGTTGTAAAAAGCTCCCATTTTTAACTGAGCTGGAGGAGGCAGCAGCAGGCATCCCCAGGAATCCAAAATGTTTTACACTTATATACAGAGGCTCTTTGTCCTAACTATGCAAGAACTAGCTGATAGCAAGAATGTGAACAGTCCCAGCATATGGATGGCTGTACCTTCTTTGATGTTCCCTTCCTTTGAAGATGTCCAGTTCCTAGCCCTTTCAACAAGCTATAAATTGGTCTAAACTGATAACACTTTTCACATCTGTGTGAATACACAGAAAACCTGTGTGAAACTTATTCATTAAGGGAGAAATGTCTCCTGTGGTCTTCTTCTCTGAAACTGAACTTATTTCCAAGTCAAATTTATTGTAAGTAGATTTTTTTTTTACCTTAAAACTATCCACTATTCTACTCTGTCTCTCACCTCACTTTATACACAGAATTTATGCAAAATTAATACAAGGCAGCTTGGGAAGGAAGAATGGAAGAAAGGTGCTAGCAGCTAGAGGGAACTAGAAAGAAGGCTCCATGAAAAGGGTAGCAACTGAGCAGAGTGTTAGAGGAAGCAGGCGCCAAGACCGGGAATTTCAAGCACAAAGGACAATCAGTACAGAGGGAGGAGAAATGGGACATCTATGTGAAGAACAACAATTAGGCCACCATGGTGAGAGCAGAGTAGGAGGGAGAGTGTAAAACATGAGAAGACTGGAAAGGTAGGTAGGGGCCAGTTTTATGAGGAGCTCTGAATGCCCAACAGTGGAATTTATATTCAATGCTGGAGGCAATTAAGGATCACTGAAGGTTGTTCAGTAAGCAGGAGACATGCTCAGACATGCAATTTAGGAAAATCAATTTGGTCCCAATTTTGGTCCCAATGGGGTGGGCAAGATAGACAGGAGTGAGGAGAGGCTGGAGGTATGGAGAGACCAAAAAGGAGAAGCCTGCAATTGTGGCAGGAGACCTGAAGGGGTCCTAACCTAGGCTGGTGGCTCTAAAAGTGATAAGAATGGAATATATACAAGAGATGTTCCAAAGAGATAAAGACTTTCAACACTCTTTCCACTGCTTCTGGAAGAGGCCTACAATGCTCAGGAACAAGCACAATGCCTTATAAGAATAGTTAGGTACATTAACTTTAAAGAAAGTACCTTTATCAGTCATGCAACCAAAGTTCAATTATCAATAAGCGGTGAGATAGATCCATAATTTGCCAGATGGAAAAGGAAGCAGAAGGGAATAAATCTTTGCTTGCCTAATCCCTCAGAAGACAAACTGTTCATTTCCTCCCTATTGTTGACAAACTATTTTAATTCATTGGTTTGTTGGTCTAAAATGTCAATAACGTTTCCATTTATTTTGTGGTGAGGATTACATCATGTCAATTCCCTGGTATCTTGGTCTAAAATATCAATAATGTCTCCATTCATTTTGTGGTGAAGATTAGAGATACCTCAGAGGTAATTATCTCATAGGAAAAGGTACACTGAATGCCAAGTATGATTCAATACCAACGGGATCAGAGAACAAGAACTGGAAGGTACCTCAGAACACATCTAGTCCAGTTCTCTCAGCTCTATAGATGAGGTAACCGAATAACAAATTACAGACTAACCTGATTCAAATCTGAAAAAATATTTGACCTATGAAACAGATGCTCTCAAGACTAATTCTTTGCTTTCTCTTTCCTATACAACACAGGGAAAACTAGGAGGCACAATGAAGAGAGGTCAGAAATAGTATGAGTTCAAATCCTGCCTCAGACACTTACTAGCCAAGTGACCCTGGGAATGTCACAACTTCTGTTTGACTGCTTCCTCAACTCTACAATAGGGACCCAGGATTGTTGTGAAGATTAAATGGGATAATATTTGCAATATTCTTCTTAGCCCAATGCCTCAAGGTGCTTAATAAGTATGCATTAACACTTTTTAGTGATAAATGTTAAGACATATTTCAATTCAGTTCAAAGTACCTACTATGTTCTAAGTACACTGCTAGGCACTGAAGATATAAACAAACAAAACCCCACAAATTTTGCACTCAAGAAGCAAACAGTCTTTTTAGAACAATCAGGTTTTAAAGAATTACATTTAAATCTATTAAATACTTTTTGTAACTAATTTAATAAATTAAAGCAATTTATACACCAAAAGGAAATAGTCTTTAGGGTTTTATAGTCTGTAGTTTTGTAATCTGTTTTTTTCTTTTTTTTCTTTCATTCTTCTTGGGGTTATGGGTGGGTAGGGGCGGTTTTTCCCCCAAGTTTTGTCCCACCTCCCCCAGCAAAGGTTCAGGTGTTTAATTTAAACCTTTAAACTTCAACTTAGCAAAACCTAATTTGAAGAGCCAATTTCGCATGACCTTCCCCCACACACACACCTTTGGCAATGAAATCCTGTAGCTTTACACCCTAGTTACAACAGTTATTAATCACACATGGAGAAAAAAAATTTTAAAACAAAGGGAGGAAAAGGTTATGCGGGAAAATGTGAAACCTGTGCACCAAACTCAGTGTCTACTTCCCTCACACTGAGTTGCATTTTTTCACAACTATCATAACTATGTCTACTATACATTAAGGACAGATAGTGCTTCATTCTTGGTACTTGCATCCCTAGAGTCTAATAGAGTACCTGGAACATGATAGATGCTTAAAAAATCACTAGTATTTGAAAAATTTCACAGAACAGACATGTAAGCTATTTGAAAGACTAAACAATTTTTCTACATATAACTGCCTTACAAGCCTACTGTTTAGTAATTGTATTATTTACCTCCAAAGGGTAGACATAGAGGTTAAAGGACAACTTATGCTGATTTATTTTCAAAACTCCAGTAAACAAGTATAGGAAAAAGAGTTGAAACTTTAAATTTTAAGGAATTTGGGAGATAATCAATTGTTACTCAAAATATACACCCTTCTGAAGCCTGGGGTAGCATTGGCTTGTACAGCCTGTCCTACCAGACATCCATGTTAGTTATATGGAATACAAAGCAAACAGACCCTGGACGTAGTTTACTTGTTTTGCTAGAATAAGTAACAGTAATGAAAATCAAAAGAAGCACCTTTCAAATATAAAAAGCAATAATAATAAAGGAGCATTTTTTTTAATCCAAACTACTAAGCATTTCTCGACTGCAGGGGAGAGGGGAAGGCTGTCTTTAAAAAAAGTTCCCATAGGAAAAGATGGAATGGATGACTTTTAATGCTATGGACTTTCAGTCCTCATATCCTCATGGGTTCTTCTATTATCATGAACTTGAGGATGTTTTCAAATTACATAATTTTATTATGAAAATTGATACCTTAGGACCAGGTACCTAAGTAGTATCTGTTAAAACCATTTGAACATTTGCTTCTGGGAAACATAAGAGAAGTGGAAGAGGTTAAAAAGTAAAAATTCTCTGTGCATAAATGTTTCTAATACAGTCCTATACATTCAAATATACGCTAAAAATAGATGATGACACCAATGAAAAAAAACACTCTGCTTGTCAGGGATCCCTGAGGCATGGATTAGCCTTAAAAATAATACGAATCGTATTCCACAAACATATTATCATAGGGAAATGATTGCAATTTGGCATGAGTAGAAATGTAGATTCTCTCTTGCACTAAGAAGCTATGATCCACAAGAGGTCTGAGAGGACAGGTGGGGAAAAATATTCAGAGCAACCCTCTCTCCAGCAACTCTAAAAGAACCTACTCTCTAAGCAGCTTCACATTTCAAGAGGCTGAAAATGACACTTGGGAATAATGAGAGAATGGGAAAGATAACCAAAAGAATCATCTTGTAAAAAACACTGTTTATGATTTCCCCTTGATCTAGAAAAATCCATCTAAGACACCATTAGTAGCACTGTAAATTGACACAACTATTCTGAAAAAAAGTTGGAATTATCTGGGGAAAAGAGATTTAACTGTTAGCTTAACTTACTAACTTAACTCAGCCATCACCACTAGATACACATGACAAGGAAGATCAAGATGAAACAAGGATCTAAACATACACCAAAATATTCATAACAGCACTTTTCATGGTAGCAAAAAACTGGAAATAATGCAAATGCCTATTACTTAGAGGTTAGCTCAACCATGTAGTATGCATGTGCTGGAATACTATTATGCATTAAGAAGCAATTAATGTGAAAAATTCAGAGACTTATAGGAATATTTATATGAACTGACCCAAAGGGAAATAAGTAGAACAGAATAATACACACAAAGGCTACAATATAAATTAAAAGATTTCCCCAAGGAAGCTAACTCTGAGTAACTATAATAGCCAAAACACCTTCAATCCTTTCAGCAGAGAAGCAGTGGGCTGGCTACTAGGGAAGCATGTTTTATACCCTGTAAAGTATGGTCAATACACAAGATACTACTGCTTCTATTTTTCTCTATTACCAAAGGATGTATGGTTAGGGAAGGACACTGGAAACAGGACTAATATATATGCAGAAACTATTTTGATATAGAAGCAAAAGGTATTAATAAAATATTTTTCAATCTACTCTGTATATAGATTATATACTTGTCATGTATATATTATTGACCCCATTAGAGTACAAGCTCTTTGAAGGCAGGAGGTGGTTTTGCTTTTTTTTTTTCTAATTTTTTCCTAACCCTTAGCATATTACTTGGTACACAATAACCACTTAATAAATGTGTTAATGACTTTTTTAAAAAAAAATACCTGCTATCCCATCAATATTTTTCCTCTCTTTTTCCTCCTTTTCACCACAAATCTTCTCAGAGAGGAGGCTCATATAGCATCCATTCACACCTCAATCCCTGGTAGTGTAGTACCCACATCATGTTACCAAAAACTATTCTCAAACGCCACCAATATTCCTAAAGTTCTGATTCACTTTTGTTTTCTATTGCTTTTGACACTGCCGATCATCTCCTCCATCTTAAAACTCATTGCTGGGACTCTATGGCACTACATTTTCTTGGCTGTCCCCCACCTCAGAAACATCCTGTCATTTACCTTGATTTTTTTCTCCATCTAACTTAAGTCAACATTTCTCCACAGTTTTTTTTTGTCTTTTCTCATCTTCCTCTATATTTTTTCTCTCCAATTTTTCCCTTGGTGATCTTATCTACTATGGCTTCAACAATCATTCACTTTAGATATCTTTTTTTTTATCTTAACTAGCTACTCCAGAACTTCAGACCCAAATTTCCAAAATTAGGATGAATTTTTTTAAAAATGATTCTAATCTTTTTTTAAATAGCTGTAAGTCACAAAAGATAACAATCTCAGAGGATTTAACATGATATCATCAGAAGGCAATGTGGAGGCACATGGTAAGAGTGAACAAGTTATAGAGCATAACAAACAAGAAACTACAAAAAACCAAGGAGTGAAATATGTCATCAAAGAAGTGTATGATAGTCTAGTTATATGGCAGATAAGCAATGGACAACCTAAGTGCTTTTCTTTTATCCTTGAAACATTCAGAAATAGTAGAGAAGAGGCTTAGAATATTGAGTGGATGATAAGGCAAATTTATGAGAAAAAAGAGAAAAATATTATTTGGGATATATATGAATAAGCCACAATTTATATTACTGGAAGTGTATGGGGAGAGGAAATTTCCATTCATTATCTTACCTTCTTAAAATTAATTACCCCTGATAAGTAAAAACACTTCTTGACTGAATCAGTCACAACCAAATGTGAACAGGACCTGTACACCTCCTTGAATCAATCAAAGCCATAATAAAACACTCAATCTTGCCTTAAGGAATATATATAAAGGTGAGGAACTATTTCAGAACCAAAAAGACATTCTGAAGGACAGAAGCAGAAAGGATGGATCATTGTTAGACAAAGTTGAGCCAAGAACCAGCAGCCCAAGGACAACCAACAAAAGAGGAAAGAGATTGTAGAACTAAAATATAACAGAAAAAGGTGGTGTCGAGGAGGGCCATGACCTCTACAGGCATCTCAAAGCAAAAATCCAGGGCTGATACTGCAAATGCACTCATCTCCTCATGGATGAGAGAAAACTACTGTTTCCTCAGCTTCTCCTCCTTATACATGTCTATCTACAGGTGCTACAAATACAGACTATTGTTTTATTATCCAAACATTTCTAGTACCCTGACTTTTGCCTCAACAAAAAAGAGGCCAGAGGTTAATTACAGATAGATATGGGCAAAGAGCCCAACTCCTAGGCTTAAAATGAGCTAATCAGTGTAACAAGTTAGAAAGGAAAATCCATAATGATAAGATCACAGATCTATTTAACTGTTGAACATCTCCATCTGGAAATGTTGCCAGCACATCAATTCAATGTCTTTTGTCTAGAACCTATTTTTCCATCTGGCTTACTCTAATTTTAGCTAATAGCACCAACTATCATTATATTATGTGAAAATGTCTTCTCTCCCAACAAGTTCATATTGGTTTTGTTTTCTGTTGGGGAGGTAAGAGAATAACTGAATCAGACCTAAGATTTCACCAATAAAGAAAAACTCTCGCAACAAAAACTCCTTTTTCAACTCACACCTGCTCTGTAACTAAAAGTATCAGAGAGTTTCCTGATTAAGTAAGAAGTTAAATACTTTGCTCAGGTTCACATAGCCAAGAATGTGTCAGAGGCAAAACTTGAACACAATTCTTTCAGACTCCGAAGTCAGCTCTGTATTCACTATGCCAAACTGACACAGACAAGATAAGTATTCAATAAAAATCTGTTGTATAAATGAATTCCTGACTCTCATTCAAAGATCACAATACTTGGGCAAAACATGTGAGGAATTCCTTCACAGGAAGAACAAATATCACATTAAATTTATCCCTTTTTTCCTGCCTAGATTTTCATATATCAGTTTTGCTTACAGAGTAGAGTGTAAACAGCACTATAAAAAGTAATTCCGGAGTTGTAATGAGTCATAACATCTAATAGAAGCCAACCTGCTAGTAAATAATTATTTCTCAAGAAGGTTGGACTATCACAGAAGGCACAAGCTAACTGGTCCATGGAAGTAAATACAACTTAAAAAGAAAAAACACTTTTAAAGCAATAGATAACTAGCCACCCCAGAAAACTCTGACCACTGTCCAGATTACAAGATTAGAACTGATTTAAATAAGTAACAAATAAAATGGCTTTCTGAGCAATGCAAAGAATGATGTCTAAAGAGATGAATCCCTGCCATTGTCCCATGTCCAGAAATCTGTCTGTTGAATTGTAAAGATTAAACAGATGCCAGATGTTTAGGAACTATGCAATTACCTTTATGTAAAGGGCATAAATAAAAATGATGGAAGAAGCAAAGATATAACATTAATTACTGGCACTGCATGGGGCTAATTAATTTCATTATAACTAAATATATTTTTATTAATTATAAACAAAAAAAAACTTGGAAGTCCACTGGAGATGGAGCCAGAGCCAGAACCAGAGACTGTCATTTGTACTTCTACATCTTGTGTTAGAGACTGTCTGTTCCAACCCCAGGAACTGCCTACTGGATTATTTCATAGATGCAAGACATCTGAGTACATGAAATACTAAAGGACCTCAATGCATTGAGCTATAGCAGCAGCATACTAGTTCAGGAGAATTAAGAGTTAAATCAGAAATTCAGATCACCTACAAACTTTGGCACCTTTCTTCTTAGTATGAGCTCATGACCATCTGTGCAGGGGAGAGTTTCTCAGAGGTCCAGTTCAAGGCCACCTTCCTAAGCAATGGCTAAGCAATTAGCAATAGAGCTCCCTGCCCATACTAATAGCTTACTGTCCTGAAGACCTATGTAGTTTTAATTGCTTCTCATTTTGTTTCTTTCAACCATTTAATAAAGCTCCTTCTGTCTCTGCAATTATGTCTTTATGTTTAAGTGTCTGTCTAGACCCATGACACATAGAATCAGAGATAAAATCTGTCTCTCACAATGGTAAAAAATATACTTCCCATTCTCCTCAACCAATTACAATCTCAAAGCATAGATCTAGAAAAGGAAAAAAAAATCAATCAGTCATAAATATTTATTAAGCACCTCCTTATATTCCAGGAATTTTGCTAGGCACTGAGTATACAAAAACCAAAGCCTTAACAGTTCTTGTGTTCAAGAAGTGTATCTTCTATGGGGGAGGCAACGTGTCCACATCTAGCTATATACGTACAAAAGATACAAGTGAACAGGAGAGCTGTCATCTGAAACTAGAGGAATCAGAAAATGCTGCATGAAAATGAAAGCATATGGGCTAAATACTGAAATAAGTTAGGGATTTTAAGAGGTGGAATTTAAGAAGGAATGTATTCAAGTAGGGGGACAGCCAGTACAAAGACACAGAGATGGGGAACAGATAACATCTTTCTTTCTACACTTATCACCTTCCTGAAGATGAGGGTGAGGAACAAATATTCATTAAGCATCAACTGTGGACCAAGTACTGTGCTGAGAGCTTTATATTGTCAGAATTGGTCATCACAACAATACTGGGAGGTAAGTATTCTTATCCCCATTTCACAGTTAATGAAACTGAGGCAGACAGAGGTCGAGTGACATTCCCAGGTGGTACATACACAACTAGTAAGTGTCCAAGGCAGAATTTTAACTTAGCTTCTTAACACCAGACTCACTACTCTATCTACCGTACCACTGAATTGCTCCTGAAAAGGGAGAGCATTGCTTAACATGAGTCAAAGATGAGGTCTTTCAGGTACAAAAGAAAAGCTGAGTCACTATGTTTGGAGCAGCCAAACCATCATCCCAATCTACATACATATTTGGAAGACTGAGGCATCATCTATCTCCTGCCAGACTGTATAGAATATCTTTTAGTTCATCTTATTTGGATAGACTAAGGCTTGTGCACCCCCTCTCTTGTACAGATATTAGTTGATCATAAAAATTATTCACTTAGAGGTACCTTTGTTTCCAAGTCTCCTCATTTTAAAATGCTCAGAACTTAGCCAAATAGGCTTCATTCAAACTGCTTCAATGAGTGACCATAATTCATGCACTAAGACTGTCCATCAAAGGACCCACTAAAAGAATTGAATCTGTAGTCCCTTGGCTGCCAAAAATATATAAGCAAAAGCTTAAGTGAGGAGTAAACACTGGTTCCATATGAACACACATTTTTAAAAATGGAGACAATAGTTAAAGGCCATTTAACCCACAAGGTGGTTAGTGCTTCTGTGTGAAAAGTTATTTATGGGCTATGCTAATGATAATCCTATTCTTCTCCAGTACTGGATTATAGGAACTTGAGAAAACCATAAGAAAGAGGATCTTGGGATCCTGCAGGATCCATGCAGAGGCATGAACAAATTACCTTGGTCACACTCACATTTGTGCCTCACTATCAGCATCCTCTATGGCTGTAGCCCCTCCTCCCACTGATGTGCTGCGTATCTTTGAGAGAGTATCCCACATTTACAGAGTAGATGTTTTTTAACTTGACTTCTTACTATTCCCTCCTAGTAATGCCTTTATTTTGAGGTCCTGGCTATTAAGATTACATAAGAGAATGTAGGTAAGTTGCTTTGTGAACCTTAAACTATAACAAATGATAGGCAGCAATAAAAGCAATAGTAATGATCATAGCAGTCATAGTAATGGTGATGGTAACAAATATACCAATGGAAGCCATCAGATGCAGTTTTAGAATAGAAATCCATAAAGTATTTCAAACCTGGAACTGTATTTACCTCCTAAGTATTCACGTGCCACCTATGAATGCCAGATTGAGAGTAAGGGCATGAAACATGTGGAGGCTGAACTAAATAACTATTTTAGTCATTACGGACTATTTAGACCTATCTAAGCTCCAAAAAAATTGTCTAATATTTGGAGACTTGCCCAAGCTAAAACTGTCACTAAGTGACAGAGGTGGGATTCAACAAACCTAAATTCACTTATTGCAAATGCAGGATTTCTTATTATACCAGTGGTGTCAAACTCAAAGAGAAATGGGATCACTAAACCATATATAAGTACTCTCACAGCACAAACTGAATTAGAAAAATATATTAATATTACCTATGTCCTAGTGTATTTTTGTTTTGTTAAATATTTCCCAATTACATTTTAATCTTGTTCAAGCATGTTTCGATGCATTCTGGCAAGTCTCACATTTGAGACCTCTGTACTATACCATGCTGCCTCCCCAGGTATAAAAGATCAAGAAAAGCCAAGCCTTCTACACATCTCAAAAAGAATAACAAAAAGAAATATTAAAGAGTGGGAAAATAGGTAAAAAAAAATTAAAACTACCAAAACAATAAATGGAAAAAATAAAATTGCCAATACATTTTTAAAATATGTATATAAATATAAATTTTAAAATATAAAGCAATTATATCAGCTAAAGATAATATCTAATATTTATATAAGGCTTTACAACACTTTTTACAAAAATAATTTTATTTGATCCTAACAAGAACCTTGAGGAGTAGATCTAAACATAACAACATTATTTTAGGGAAAGGCTGTTCAAGGTTACGCAAAATGCCAAAGAGAACATAGCTAGTAATAAGCCATGGGCTCAAGCTATGCTTACCTCTCCAGTATGACCTGATATAGAACCGATACTTGTTCAGTCCAATACATTAGACTAAACTATATCAAAGTTTAATGTAACTAATAATGGTCATATGATACTTTAATATAAGACAGTCAGTGGCCAAGTAAATGAAGCAGACTTGTAGTCAGACCTGAGTTCAAATCCAGCCTCAGACAGTAAGTGTGACCCTGTGATCTGTATGACCCTGCAAAAGTTGCTTAACCTGTTTGCCTCCGTTTTCTTCATCTATGAGGAAATGAAGAAGGAAATGGAGAACCAGTCCAGTATCTTTGCCAAGAAAACCCCAACTGGGGTCATGAAGAATCAGACAAAACTGAAAAGCAACTGAACAACAGTAAGTTTAATATAACTAATAACTAGAATACATTAGCCCAAATATATTCCTCGATTACAACTCCCTTATTTCTCAAGCATTTAAACCAACTGATTAAAATATCTTGATTCTGATCTCAATGAGTGAATAATTATCTACTTTTCATTTATTGGTCTTTATCATCTATTACTCATTATCAAAACAGAAGGTTTAGAAACCTAAAGATACTATGCTGGTTCTGTCATTAATGGACTTTCAAGTAACTCCCATGAATTAATACCTCCCAAAATAAAATAAATCTTGTTTTCATTTTACAAATATTACCCAAACTAAAGAGTACACCAAGGGAATATCAGAGTACCAAATGCTGCAGAAATGCGATTGCAAAAAAAGGGACCTGTGTATTCATAACCTCAGGATTACCATGTAGTCTTCCAGATACAAGCAGTAAGGCATGAAGAAAGAGATAACCTAAATTTAAACAGTGAAATAAGGAAAAGGAAATGGCACAAGTTACTTGGATGACAAAAGTATCAATGCCATCATCATCATCACACACACACACACACACACACACACACAAATTTAATTATACTTACAAAATTAATCTGTAAAGTCCATTTATTCATTTTCCTTCCACAAAAGGCAATGTGCTTCAGTAGAATGAGTAGGAGATTCAGAGTCCCATCATACCACTTACTAGCAACCCATGTGACATAACCTGGCTGGGACTCAGTTTTCTCAGCTATAAAAGGTGGACTAGATGACCTCTAAGATCCTTTACTGTTCTAAGTCTATGAGCATATAACTGAGGTACAAACCTTGGCAATGATATTTACTACCTATGGGATCTTGTGCATTCATTTGATCTCTCTCTTCTCAGTTTCTTCCTCTCTAAAATGAATGTATCAGATTCAATGACTTCTAAGGTTCCATTTTAGCCTGGAAGTTATAATCATTTATACATGTGTACCTTTCTAAAGTTAATATGCTAAAGTAAATGCATTTCATTATCAGGTGCTATTGGTTGTTAGGAAGAAAATGATCCATGATTAATGAGAATGGTTGTGATTTCCTAGCATCAATATCAAATGCACACTTTTCAGCACATGGTGCTTCCGTTAATCTCTAAGATGTGTATAAAACTGGTAAATCTCTAGTATTTCTTTTCATTTTTATCCTTGGAAAGCCCTCTAGTAAACTGTTAAATTTCATTCAATTCAACAAACACTTTTTAATGCAGCCTCTGCTATGTGTTCAGGATGCAGAGGAAAAAAAAAAAGAGTCTCTGATCCTCAGGGAGCTTACATTCTGCTGAATTCTATTCTGTTATCCTGAGCAAAACAGTAAACAAGAGTCCAAGCTTTTCAAGTCCTATAATTACATGTTAGATACTGCTGGCTTCTAAAAATCAAACCCTCAGACTGCATGAAACTGTATTGAAATAGAGGTTTGGAAAAAATCTTTTTTCAGGAATACAGTTTAATCAGGTGAACAATATATGGTGCTTCTCCTAGAGCCCAACTCTTTAATTTTACAGATAAAGAAACTGAGGCTCCAGCAGATTAAATGACTATGCTAAGTTAACACGAGTTTTAAAAGTGGAAGTTTATATAAAGTGTTTTGCAAACCTTAAAGCACTACATAAATGTGAGCTATTAATAATACATCCTTTCTTAAATCACTTTGAAAGACTCAACTGTGAACAATGCAATGACCAAATAGAAGAGAAGCCTGATGAGGTAGCATGCAACCCTCTGCTGACAGACAGAGGATGGATTTCTGATACAGAATCAGACACATCTTTGGAAATGGTGAGTTCATGGATTTGTTTTGCTTGAGTATCTTTACTGTTACAAGAATAACACTTTTTCTTTTTGGTGGGGGGGAGGGGCAAGATTTAAAGCTGGTGAAGGATGCTGGTGATGAAATTAGAACCAAAAAAGAAAGGAAAGAAAAAGAGAATGAAACAAAGCATCTTTTTAAATTCACGGAAGAAAACAGAACAAAGTTCTGAAAGAAACAGGCAAGCAGGGTAGCTTTCTAAGTAGCATATTGGACTTATAAACTTTTTTAGAAAACCAAGCTCTATGTGATATGCATGTTTGCACATATAGTCCTCTTTTATGTTTTACTTTGTATGTGGAAACATTTTGCAGCTTGTTCAATTCAAAATAAGAAAGCTTGATTTTAAAAAATATATAAAGCCTTCTTTTTTACTCTCTGCTCCTTCAGAATCTCAGGAACTGTCATCTATTAGAATTTTATCTAAAATGTGATGAATTTAGAAAAGATGAGGATGGTCAGTGTCTGAGGGATTGTGAGAAGGCAGGCACATTAAGGTGTTGCTGCTGGAGCTATGAATTACTAAAGCTATTCTAGAAATCAAGCTGGAATTATGCAAATAAAGTAGCCAAAATATCCATATTCTTGGCTGAAGGAATTCCACTATTAAACATATACCCCAAACAGGTCACTGATAGAAGGGATCAGAAGATTTGTAGCAACACTTTTTGTGTCAGCGTAGAACTGGTAACAAAGCAGGTGCCCATCAATGGAGAAACAACTAAACAAACATGTAACATTGGAATGGAATGGAATGATATTGTGCTGTAAGAAACAATGAATAGAGGAAAGCATGCAAAGACTACAAAGAACTGATGAAAGGTAAGTAATCTGAGGCAAGAAAACAACATACATAATAACTACAACAATGTAATGGAGAAAACAACCAGAAAGCAACTGAAAATGCATGTTGCAAAATTACTCAGATCAAGCCTGATCCCCAAAGAGATATAAGAAGACACCTCCTTCTGCTCCTTTGTTGTAGGAGGAGGGGTCCCCATAGCTGAAGAACATTGCACATACACAGATTGGGGGGGAGAAGGGGATAATGATAAGTTTTGCTGATTTTTTTCTCACTATTTTTAATTCTTTGACATAAGGATAGTTCTTTGGGAGGAGAAAGGAGAACACAAGGGTAAATTTAAGTGAGATAAAAACAAAAGATATCAATTAAAATCTATCAAAATAAAAGAGGTCAAAGAAGAAAAATTGCAGTTTCTGAAGAATTTTAGATTGTAGGCTTAAGATATACAGCCATACCCCATCCAATGTCATTAACTGCTTTGATAAACACGTATTATGGAGACAATTTGCTCCCAAGGAGCTCAGATGAAGTAGAAACCCCTGCAGCAAGAAATCCTAAGCTATGGGGGAAGAAGGGTATAAAGGACAGTGAAGATATTGGGAGCCCCTTATGATGGCATGTGGCCATAATGTCTTAGTGAAGTTGTTGGTTGGTACAAATTTATTTTTGCTATGCCTATATTGAGAGGTGGTGTGGTGTAATGAATAGAGAGCTCACGTAGAAATCAGGATGACCTAGGTTCTTCAAGTTCTCCCTCTGACTAAAATTGGCTGTATAATAACCTTTCAATGTGCTTAGCAAATATCTAGGACTATAAGGTGCAAAGAAGACGATAACTCTCATGGGTAGAGGAAATATCCTTACCTGGAAGCTCCCTCTTCCTCCTATCTTTTTGCCTATATACAAATAGCTCTCTCTGGATTCCTTTCCATGTTGAATAGAGTACACTGGATTTGAAGTCAAAATTAGGGCTTGAAACCTACTTAGCTGTGTGATCATGGTCAAGCCCATTTACATCTAAGTGCTTCATTTTCTTCGTCTATAAGATTAGGAAATTAGATTACATGCCCCCATGGTTTCTTCATGCTCTTAAACCTGTGATACATAACCAGAACCCCATTCTAATCCAAGTCTATTCAATTAGCTACAAAATGTTTTCATAACTCTAAAATAATGGCAATGCCAGCAGTACCATTACTAGGTCTGCATTCCAAAGAAATAGGAAAAAGATCTATATGTACAAAAATATTTATAGCAGCTCTTTTTGTAGTAATAAAGAACTGAAAACTGAGAAGATGCCTATCAAGTGAGGAATAGCTGAACAAGTTGTGGCATATGATTGTAATGTGGTATTGTTCTATAAGAAATAATGGGCAGGATGGCTTCAGAAAAACCTAGGAAGACGTATATGAACTGATGTAAAGTGAAGTGAGCAGAATCAGATTATACACTGTAAGAGGAGTATTATAATGATGATAAACTGTGAAAAGACTGAGCTATTATTATGATCAATACAGTGATTCAAGACAATTCCTAAGGGCTCATGATGAAAAATTACCCATCTCCAGAGTGAATGAGAACTAATTGCAAACTGAAGTATAATTTTCTCATCTTATTTTCCTTGTCATTTTTGCAACATGGCTAATATGGAAAATATAGGTATAGATATACCTAGATATACAGATATATATTTAAATGGAAATTTTAAAAAATAAAGTTAAAACCTGAATAACTGTGATCATCTTGGTGACAGCAGTCATACAGGGAAACATCCCTCTCTTCTACTAAGAGTGTCTGATTACCTGAACAGAAACGTTACATACAATGTCAGATGTAGGACTCTGCATCAATTGTTTTTGCTTAACAGTTACTTTTTGTTACAAGATTCACATGTCTAAGGACTGATAGGAAGGGGAGTGTGTATATAGAAATATCTATGATGTCTTTTAAAAGTAATTAATAAAGCTTTTAAAAATAAATACAAATACTTTTAGAAAACAACTTCTGCATTCAAGGAACTTAAACTAAGACATTTGGCTGGTCTTTAAATCTCTGAATTCTTGATCCCTGGAAAAGGACTGAAGTCTTCCCCTTGGGCCAACAGCACAATACTAGGCCTATGGATGAGCCTTATGGGGAAATAGGTTTCAACTCAATAAGAAAGAAAATGTCCTAAAAATTAGTTCCAAGTGGATCTAGAAGATTAATAAGATTTCTATAGCTAGAGGTCAGCAAGTGAAAGGACAATCCATTGTTAAGCATGCAGCAGATGAACAGAAGAGCTTCACACTTCAAATAATTCCTGCATTCTCTTCCTGACCTATTGGGTTCTAGGACACATTTTCACTTTAATGATAGCCATTTTCCTGTCCTTCTCCTAAATTTAATTTTTTTGTAAATCAAATTGTATATAAAAATAAAAATTCATAGATCCTACTTTACAATGAATTTATTTAAAAGCAGTGATACCTTTATTATTATTAATCTACTAGGTCTCCTTTCACAAGATTAAGATCAAAGACATGGACAAATAACATCCACCTGATTATTTTTCTTTAAAGAAATAAAAAGACTTTAAATTATCCAGCTTATTAACACTGAAAGAGTTCGGAAGATTTCTTCTAAGTATTTTCATTTCTTAAAGGAAATTGTATCTTGAAACCCATATAGGTTTGTATTGCATTCTCTTCCACTGCCCAATGTCCCCCTCTCTCCATGAAAAAAAAAATCTGTTCCTATTTCATGAATAGCAAATCCTGCAAATGAAATGTTTTCACTAGAGCATTATTCATCATCACATGTGTGTGTTTATATATACACATACACACATCAAGTATTTCAATATCAAATACATATGTTTTGACATCAATTTTTTTAATTTTTAAATTTTTTTCAATAATCATCTGAGAGGCACAGTTACCAGTGGCAAAAATACTGATCTAACTCAATCAATCTCAACCTTCCCATAGAGCTTTATTTTAATCCACTTAGGTATAATACAAGTGTACACAAATCATATTCTAGACCTTGATCTTCATGTAATAACACAATTTTGACTAAGAAACCACACAACTTCGCTTGCTTACTTGTATTTCCAAAGTAAATGGGAAAATTTGGTGATAAAATACAACAAACCCTAACGTCAGCAGACTGGGGTTTGGTTCCTAGTTGCTCTGTGTGAACTCTCCTTACCGGTAAAACTGGGGGATGGTGGGGAGGAGCAGTCTCAATGTTCTCTTAAATCCTTTATAGCTTAATCTCTTAAGTCCTTTATAGTTTAATAACTCCATAAAGCTACTGTTTCTCTCTCTCTCTCTGTCTTTCTCCTCCCTTCCCCTCCCCCTCCTACTTTTCAGCATCACTAAGAAACAGTAAATTTCACCTAAATCATATTTTCTCAAATAAGTGGTTTGCCTCAAACAACAAAAACCTTCTGAACAAGACATTTTTGATCAAAATCTTTCTAAAATATATTACACAATATTCCTTGCCTTCTTAAATAACTTTTTAAAAAAATACTAGTTGTTTCATCAATGTAGGAAACTTAGGATGAGGAATTCTCTAATTCAGAGAAGCAATTTCTTCCGAAAAGTTGCCTGGGACACTTGAGAGCTTAAATGAACTGCCTAGGGTCACACAAACATCATGGGTCAAAAATGGGGGTCCTGGCTTTGAGACCAACTCCAAATCCACTGAACATAATTTAACCTCTATTTAACAACTCAGGGTAACTGCTATGATTACTGAGGAAATCCAAGTCCTGTCTTTGCCAACAATTCAAGGGAGTAATGGTATTTGCCCCTACAAGAAAAGGCCCATGTCTTTTTTTTTTTAAGTGCTTGTGTCTATATGTCATCATTATGTAAATTTGATGGACATGCTTTCATTCAAGTCACTGACTAAAATGTTAAAACTTTACAGAACTTAACATACCTCCACAGATAACCACTGAAGACCTCTTTTTCTTTCTTTCTTTTTTTTTGGGGGGGGGGAGTGTGGAGGGGAAAGACAAGGCAATATTAGTGTTAAGTGACTTGCCCAAAGGCACGCAGCTACTAAGTGCCAATTGACTGAGGTCAGATTTGAAGTCAGGTCCTCCTGATGTCGGGGCTGGTGCTCTATTCATTTCAACACCTAGCTCCCCCTGAAGACCTCTTTATAAGTTGGCATTAGCTATCCTTTAAATCAGGGCAACAAGGTGGTACAGTAGATAGAATGCCAGGCCTGGAGTAAAAAGACTCATCTTCCTGAGTTCAAATCTGGCCTCAAACACTTCTTAGATGTGTGACCCTGGACAAGTCACTTATCCTTGTTCGCTTCAATTTCCTCCTCTGTAAAATGAGCTGAAGACGGAAATGACAGGTAACCATTCCAATATCTTGTATCCTTGCCAAGAAAAACCCAAAGGAAGTCAGAAGCGTCAGAAACAACTGAACAACCACCTCTTAAATCTGAGGATCAACTGCAATTAGTCCAGGCCTCCAAACAAATCACTTGCTAATGAGTACTTCCCAAGTACTGGAAGGAGAACTAGACTGATTCCCATTCTCTTTTTGATCTAACGCTTGACTTCATTGGGCCTTTTTCAACATACATTGTTGCCCTATTTCCTCATATCTAATGTTGTTAAAGACCTATCCTCTTTATTTTTCACAACTAGAGCTTCCAATCAGGAAAACAGCTATTTAATGAAGATATTTTGTACGTCATTTCTTATACTTCAGGCAATACTACTGATTTTCTCTTTACTTTTCAACCCCACAAACAGAAATAGGAGCACCTTTCATTACTTTTAACAAAATTTTAATTTTTATTTGTCTAACTTAAATAGCAGTAATATTTATGCAAATCAAAAGTTTTAATAAGAAGAGATGGAAATAAATGTTCCAAGTAAAAGCTAGGCATAATAAAATATTAAAAGGCAGCATACAGGGAGAGGGTAGAGCAAACTAGGGTTCAAATCCTACTCTGACACTAGCTGTGTGACCATAGGAAAGTCACTTAATCTCTTAGTGGCCACTCTCAAGACTATGAATAACTCCTCTGCAAGGAGGGGAAAAGAAAAAGGCAGGGAGGCTGTTTACAAACCTACTAAGAGCTCCCTACTTTCATGAAATTAGGGTCACAGATTTAAAGCTGCAACGGAACAAGATTCTGCAAATCTTGCTATCACACGCTACAGAAACACCATGGAATAGCATAAGGAGAACCAGACATGGAGGTAAAGGATCTGGGTTCAAATTCCTACTCTGGGGGCGGCTAGGTGGTGCAGTGAGTAGAGCACCGGCCCTGGAGTGAGGAGTACCTGAGTTCAAATCCGGCCTCAGACACTTAACACAAAAAACTAGCCGTGTGACCTTGGGCAAGTCACTTAACCCCAACTGCCCTCCAAAAAAAAAAGCAAAAAAAAATTCTTATCTGTTACTCATCATGTAACCACAGGCAAGTCATTCAACCTCACTAAGGCTTAGCAGTTTTCTTATCATTAAAATAAGGGGGTTGGAGTACATGACCACTAGAATTCTTTCTTTCTTTTAAGCCTAGTGATAAGTGAATGGGAAGTTCATATGGATGTTAAATTTACAACCCCCAGTGCAACTTGGGCACCAGATTCTGATTCAACAACATGGAAGGACATGGGGCGAGGGGGAAGAGACAAAAAGCATGAGAAGATTAAAGGACCTCAGAGAAAATTTGGTCCTCTAGATAGATAGTAGGATGGATGGATGAGGAAGGGAGGTAAATGACCTAAGATCATTTGGGCTCAAAGGGAATTCCAATTTTTTAATACAAGGCAGGATAGAGAGAGGAGGTCTCTATGAGCACAACCAAACAAATAGTAGAAATACCACACAACAAAGGAAATGAAAGGCTCATGTAACTTTTGCCTCTGCTTGCTTTTAGTTGATGACTATTAGTGAACAATGAAAATGAACCCTAAAGCCAGCCAAACATGTCGGCATCTTGCCACAAAGATAGACTCCCAGCAACAGCAAGCTATTCTTTATCCTAAATAACACTATGCTTCCTGCCAATTACTGGCACTGAAACTAAATGGGCTCTGCAGAGAATCATGTGCTTAATAATTTGATGTGAAAAATCACATTGTTCAACAAACTCAACTCTAAGTCTAAAACTAACCAACGTACAACCAATCTGCTACCGTGAGGTTTCAGGTTTTCATTCAAAGCTAATTATCTCAACTTCCCAAAAATATACTTCTTTTTAAGTTGCCTTAATAACTAATATGTTCTAGAAACAGGAGGATCACTGGATCACAGAACTGGGACTCAGGGTTTGAATTTTAGAAATCTATCTAGTTCAGTTCCCTCATTTTACAGGTAAGAAAACTGAGGTCGAAAGGGTTTGTCTCCTTATCACACAGGTACACAGTAGCAAGGTCAAGATTTGCACCCAGTCTTTTAATTCTAAATCCTTGTGAGTTGTTGTCAAACACCTCTCTAATGCAAGAAAACAGAGCTTGAGCGTGCATGCGCATGCACACACACACACACACATACACACACACACACACACACACACACACACACACACACACGTCTTGCCTGAAATAATCAAAGCTGTTCCCAGACTCTGTTTGACTCCTTGGCTCTGGTTCCCCAGTATCATTTCCTCCATCTCCCTCATGGGAAAACTCGCCTCTCTGCCTCTGCTTTCCCTCCCTCAATCTTCCTTGCCTCTAACAAGACACCTGCTCAGTTTCAGGCAGTGACCTGACTCTTCGTTGCCTTTGGCCCAAAACACTAAGACTTCCCATCTCTATGTAAATTGTAGGTAAATGATTTAATAAAAAATGTCAGGAGTTTTGTATAATCCAGATTTCAGTACAGTCCCAGGAGTCTCAGCTTGCAACACAGCTAAACTGAAATGCGATTTAGGATCCATTTCAAATGAATTCATCAAAATAGTCTCCCCAAACTCCACAAAGAAATAAGAATTACATGATAAGACCAAAACTAACAGATTTAAAACTCTCAGGAATAACATAATTAGACATAAATCCAACATTTAGTTAGAACCATATTTAAAAATACTGAATATCTAAAACTCAGAGTTCTGTGTCTAACACTATATAGGAATTAAATAATTTAATGTGAAAAGTACTCCACAAAAATCAAGTCTGCAGTGACTCCTGGCTAACTAATCCATTATTCTTAACTGAAGCAGAAACCTTAAGTCACATTTTTAATGTCTTATACATTGTTCAGTTGTTTCAGTCATGTCTGACTCTTCATAAGCTCATTTGGAGTTTACTTGGCAAAGGTACTAGAGTCCTCTGCCATTTTCCTCTCCAGCTCATTTTACAGATAAGGAAACTAAGGGAAACAGAGTTAAGTGACTTGCCCAAGGTCACATAGTTAATAAGTGTCTGAGGCCAGATTTGAAATCAGGAAGGTGAATCTTCCATCCACTGTGCCACCTAGCTGTCCCTTTGTTTTACAGACTTTGAGGGCGGGGGAGATTTTATTTTAGCACATCCCAAAGCATTCAGATTTATTCATCTTTTTCATTACAAGAAAACTTCTAGTAAACAAAGTTAAATATGTAGCAAACTCCGAGCGGCTAGGTAGCCAAGTGAATAGTGCTGCATGTGAAGTTGGGAAGATCTAAGTTCAAAGACAGCCTCAGACAATTACTATGTGACTCTTACAGGTCACTTAACCTTTGCTCTGCCTCACCGAGCACTCACCTGTTGTGAGGATAAAATGAAAGTAGCTTTTTTTCTAATTATAAAGTGTTTATATGAACAGCTAGCTATTATTTTTGTTAGCCATTCAAATCACCTACTTAGGTGGTTTTATAAGATGATTCTACCCAGATTAAATCCAAAACATGCAGCAGGTCACTTGAATTGTACTTGAGCCAGATTCTGTACTTGAAAGTGGTTAGAATAGGAAGCACCTGGTGCCCTACCATAGAGTCAGAGAACTCAAGTGAAAGCATGAACCTAATCCAACATTAAGTACGTCAAAGCTTGTTATGCACTTCCAATGAAGGTCAAAAGGAAGTAAGAGGAGATATAATAAGTTGCAACTTTAATTTTTTGGAGATAAATTAAGTAGCAGGGTAATTAATTTCTGATTTCTTATAGGATAGCAAGATAAGAGATTTAGAGCCGGAATCGTGTTAGAAGTCATGAAGGCCAACCCCACAATTTAATAGATGAGGAAATCAAGTCACAAAGGTTATAAGGTTGTACAGCTAGTAAGTAACTCAGGCATCATTTGAATCCAGGTCTTCTTGTTCTCTGAGTCTAGAGCCCTAGCTGCCGTAGTAGTGGTTCCCAAAATGTGTGGTCCAAGGACTTTTGGAGTCACTAAGAACATTTCACGGAATCAGCAAAGTCAAAACCATTTTCATAGTAATACCAAAAGTCTTTCATTTTTGATATAGTAAAAATGGTTATGCATAGCCCACATAAACAAAAGCTTGGGGGGAGGGTCATCAATGATTTTTAAGGCAGAATGGAAGTCTGAGATCAAAAGATTTGAGAACCATTGAACTATTAAATATAATTTTTATCTGCTCCTTATCAACCATCAAGATAGTACCTCTACTCTTTAATCTTATTCCTTTAAAGCCCTTGAACTCCAGCCAAATTCATCTACTTGCCATCCCACACTCCCAGTTCATTAAATCCTTCTTTTAATTAATCCTTCTTTTAATTTTAAAATTCTTCTGTCCTCAATTTCACTCATCCCATCTGAAATAACTTTTCAGGCACCAATAAGCACCACAGCCTTCAAGAAATGGCAGCTAAACCTTCACCAAACTCCAAGGCTGCCTTTTCCCGAAGAAAGTTCTTCCTTTCACCAGCCAAAAGTCTTTACATTCATTCCAATCCCATTTACTTTCCCTTACATTCTATAATGACAGAATTTTGTATAAACTAACAACAATAAAATATAAATACTAATAAACAGTTTTCAAATGATGGAGCCGGGGTTGTTTTGCAAATCTGGTGACTGCCTCAGTGGCCCACATTTCCAATTCCCCAACAAAAAGAAAAGGTATATAGGTTATGAGTAGTTTTTTTAAATGTTACATGTGTGTAAATTAAGGACTATGCATAGTATTTATAATTTTTTAAACCAGACTTGCTATTTTATAATTATTCCATACACACACAGATGCAGACACATGCATATGCATATATGTGTGTGTGTATAAGTATGTATAACAGGGGAAGGATAAGAATTATTTCTAAACCACTTCTCTGCCAATTAAATTTTAAGCAGACATGGACAACGTGGCTAAGGATATGAAAGGAAGTAGATCTCAAATCAGATAAAACTTTTTTTGAAGAAAAAATTATTTTTATAGTTTTATGCGTATTACTATGTTGTAGACATAAAATTATAATTATATATTAGGTATAATTAATTACATAAACTGACCATACAAATGTTAAGTAGAATACAGGAGTGTGGAGTTAACATCAAAGCAGAAATGAAGAATAACAGCCCTGGAAAATGGTTAATATTTTGTCAGTAAGAGTCAAAGTACACACACCAAAAACTTATTCCAATTAATCATCCTGACAGTGACCCTGGGCAGTTAGTAATCAAGGGCAAGTCTTTTGTAAAATCTAGTTTTGCTTCATGATTCTACAAAACCTTCTGTAAAGATCAGGCAGGACCCACAGTGCCCTGGTATCATTAACTTCCATCTAGTTCTCTAACATATTTCGCTGATTGCATTCATATTAAACTTCTTTGACTTCTCCATCAAGAACATGTTGGGTATCTTCTCCCACCCTTTGCAGCTTTCTTTTTGTATATTCTCTTTCCCCAGTTAGATTGTAAGTAAGCTACTTGAGGGAAAGGACTGTTCTTTTCATATCTGTACCCCCAACACTTAGCATAGCGCCTAGTACATAGGAGGTATTTAATGAGCATTTACTAACTGTTGACTACTGACTAAATTAGTATCAGGCAGCTAAATGATTCAGTGGATAGAATGATGGGACTGTAATCAGGAAAACCAGATTTGAAATCTGGCCTTGAGACACTTATTAGCTGTCTGACCCTGGGCAAGTCATGTGACCATTATCTGACTCAGTTTCTTCAACTGCAAAATGGGGATAAGAATTATTGTCATAAGAATTAAATGAGGTAATGCTTATAAAGCACTTACTAATATAAATGTTCATTGCTGCTGCTGTTATTATAGAGGCATATCCATGCTAAGTATTCTTATTAAGTATCTTTTTTATGCTATAGCTAAGTAAACCTTTCTTTTATTAACTGATAAATGACCTAAGAGTGCCTGCCTGATTCAAGCCCACTCCAAACTCCACTATTTCCCACCTCTTCATACTCTTCTATGTCAGACAGTTGCCTGTATTCCCATCCCACCCACTCCTACCATGTCATTGTGCCCTCTGAAAACCTTGATCTATTATGAACATATAGTCCTTTATACTATACCTGAGACCTCCCTCTAGAAATTACTTTGTACATTTTTCATATGAGATGAGAAGCAGAGACTCCTAAGACAAATGGCTTTTTTTACAGGGAGTTTAATTGAGAAGAGGGAAAAAAAGATATATAGGAAATGACTGGCAATCATGGGGGGATCTAGGGAGGATTTTCTGAGGATAAGGGAAGTCTTGGATATGTTTGTGGACAAAAAGCTAGTGTACAGAGAGAAATGATTATTATCTTAGATAGAAAAGTAGAGAGGATAATGGAGGACTATACTCGGAGAAAAAAAGAAGGTATAGGATCAGGGTTGGTTTCAGTGTAGAGAAGAGTCTTCTTTAGCATGAAGAAGGGTCTTCTCTGGAGCAGAAAGGGATGATTTCAAAGGGGTGTGTGCTAAGGAAGGGGAAAGCAGGAGCTCTGGGTGAATGGTCTCAAACACTAACAATGCTAAATAAATGTGCCACTTCCTTTAGAGGAAATGAAAAAAGGAAACTACATTCAAACAAAGCTTACTGAATATATAGCTTACTTGCTTTGAGGCATTTCTATTTCTAATAGGTAATAAGTTTCTCCTCTCCTCTAAACATCAAGTTTTATTCTGCTTACATAGAGTAAGTATTTGACTTTAAAAAAAGAAAGATCAATATTCTTTACCTGCTGAACTATTTAACCAAAGTCACCTCTAAATCCATTTGGATTCTACTTGGCCTTTTTCTTTTTAATAAAGTAGCATCCTTCAGATATCTTCAAACTGATTACAGCTGGTGTATGGTCCAAATTTTTTTTTTTCCAAAGAAAGACCTACTTTTCATTTCCTTGAAAAGAAAGGAGAATTTGGTCACTCTCAACAGCCTCAGGCAAGAAGAAAGGAAGAGATACATTGTCAGCAGCAATCCCTAGTCTCTGCTGAGAATCACAGCAAAGAGCAGAGTCAAGGACATGGTGGCACGAACCAGTTTGGACATTTGAATTTATTAGCTGGAAACTCTTAATTTTATAGATGAGGATGCTGAGGCCACATTAAAGTTATTTATCAAGTAAGATTCAGATTAATCTGTAAATCCTAAAAGATCATTAAAGCGTTGCTATTCCTACACTTCAAAGTTGTATTTTTATATATTACCTTTCTCTCCATATTTCTTAGTTAAATCAACCACCACATTGATCCCTTCAAACTAGGAGCAACAAAGAACAGGGAGATGATTAGAACTAGAGGAAGAAATAGAAAGAGACAGGAAGAGCGAAGACCAAAAGAAATAGCAACAGAAAACTTTTGACAGGTCACAGCTTGGAGAATGATGCCCTAGTATGTGGGTTCTTAACTGTGAACAGTACTTTAATTCCCTATTGAGAGACTATGAGAAAGAAAAGACTGGGGAAAAGAGGATTGTTAGAAGAATAAAAAAAAGCTACAGTAACTTTGCTGAGAAAGGTACAACAGTACTAAGAACTACAAAGGTACAATTGCATTTAGTGTGGACTTGTGTAACCTCTTTACTTGGAAGCCCTGAATCCTTGTAGCCAGTCAAGTCAAATCAGCACAAATTTACAGTATTAAGCACCTACTATGTGCCAAGCAGTGAGCTAATCTCTAGGAATGCAAAGAAAGACAAAACAGGCTCCCAAAAATCTCAATCTAATGGGGGAGATAATGTGCATGCAACTCTGTACAAACAAGACATACAGGATAAATTGGAAATATCCTCAAGAAAGAGCAAAATAATTCTAAAGAAAGTCCTACAATCCTAATAAGCCTAGAATTTTTCATAATCAGTAAATTAAATAACAAGAAGAACTTGATATAGTAAAGTTACCACTTCCAAATCACGAGTCTATATGACTGGCTTTGAACATATACATACTGCTTACTTTCTATTTTGTTTTAACTTTCACAAAGCTAATTATGAGGACTAAAATATATTCAAGTTTGAATTAATGCAAGAAAATGAAATACCTGTCAATTTTTCCACAAATTAACTGTACTACAAATCATGCAGCCAGAAAAGGTTTGGGTCAAATAAAAATAGCTAAGAGCGCCTATATATGAAAGGATGGTTTCTTACAAGGTGTCAGTGAACTCAACAAGTTTTAATGACAAAAAAAGCTGGATTATTCATTACATTTATTTCCAAAATTCAATACTACCCCTCTTCAGTACTAAAGTATGATTGAAAAGGAAAATGGATGGGTTCTTGCTGTTCTTTTGCCACCAAGTAGCAATTTAAATGTGGTGGGTGGGAAAGTCTATTACCAAAGCACCACTGTATTTCTCTGACACAAGAAAAGTTATTCCATTGAGAAGGCAAGCAAACAATTTATAGACAGTAAGCCACTGTGGAAACACAGGAAAACACTTTTAAACTTATCATACAACTTTTTAGGTACCCTTTTCTAAGAGAAAACTGTAGAACAGCCTTTGCTCTATGACCATTTGAGGTGTTTGTCCTATAACAGAAAGTGTATCATGAAGAAGAGAACAGAAGAGTCCCCTTCACCAATCCTTGAAGTGGCTTTAGAAAGTAATGAAATGCAAAATAGGTTTCCTGAGTTTACAAAAATGGCTACATGATAGGGAGTTAATGCTCACTGGCATTATATATGTAGAATACCATACTGGCCAGTAGTCATGCACTTACCAGGTGAACGATCAAAAGCCTGAGTAGCAGAATCATTCAGCGAAGCAAAATTATACTTTTTCCATCGAAATGCAGTAGCTGCCTGTACACTCATCACCTAAGATATGTTCAAGTAAAGAAGGTAAAAGATGTAGAGGAAGCAGATATCAAAAGCAGCATTCGAATTGCATACTGGGATGTCCTGTTTTCTGCGAAGGGTTTGTGTTTTTTTTTTCTGTGTGACTTTATTTTTCCCATGAGAGGATCTGACTAGCCTTAACCCACCCTTCTCACAAACCAGACAGGAAGTTACGCATCAAGTAGAAGCAATCTCTTCATGCAGGTTTTTTGGTTCTCCATTTTTTAAAATAACTTTTATATCTAATTATCATACAATTTATTTAAAATGCAACTAACAGATCTGTATTTAAAATGTATTTAAAATGCAACTTTAAGATTTGTAATAAAGAATCACAACTTACAACTCTGCTTGATTTTTTAAGTGGCTATCAAACATTTTTTGATTGCTGACATGAGACATTTGTAAAGCACTTTACAAACATTAAAGTGCTATAGAAATGCTAGCTATTAATTGCATTATTCATTTTATTTATGCTCTATATTAGTTACTTTATTATATTTGATTGTTTATATTTATATTTTATTGTTATCATAAAAAAGTAAATCTTTGCCCAGCTCATCATATAAAGTGGGTTATCCTGTGAGCATGAAAATATAAATGCACTAGGTTTCAAAAATTAATTGCATTTTTTTTATTTTACAAGCACAGAGATTAAGGAGAAAAAAATCAAATGGCTTTTAAAATAGCCTTAAGATGTGGTATTAAACCGAAAGTATCTGTTGGAAGTAGCTAGATTACTCTTATGTGTTTGTATTTACTTTCTACAAATACTCTTATTTCTTTAATCATACAAGTGAACTTGGGGAATGAAAGCAGAATAAAACATTTCCTTCCATAAGTTCCTCCCTAAGTTTCCCAAATATGCTTCATGCTTTCCACACTTCTACCTATTCTCTCTGCCCTAAATGCTCCCTTCTTTCCCTATTTGCTTGTTAGACTGATTGATCCTTCTGTTATCATTTTTTCCTTCATTTTCGAAGAGGACCATAACATCAGGAAGGTGATGCCTTGACTTGCAAGTGAACTGGATTTAAATAAGAGCTGTGCAAAGTCACCAGTTTCACTTTCTCCTCCAGAGCCATCTGGGTCCAGTGGCAATATATAGATTAAGAAAACCAGAGATGGCCCCACAGGATTAGAAAGATATTTGTAAGCAAAGGAACCAATGGAAATTGTGGGATTGAAAATACAATGGGACAGGCAGCTAGGTGGCTCTGTGAATAGAACACCTGCGCTGGAGTCAGGAGGACCTGAGTTCAAATCCAACCTCAGAAACAGAACACTTACTAGCTGTGTAACCTTGGGCAAGTCATTTAACCACAAGTGCCCTGCCTTACCTCTCCAAAATAAAGCAAAAAAGAAAAAAAAATACAATGGGAGGAAAGAGACGAAATATTTCCATGCTTTGGAATAACACAGATACCTAAAATTTTTTGGCCTTTGCCAATAAAAATTAAAGTTTAAAGTAAAGGAATGCCCAATTACGTGCCACTGCCTGGAGTGGGGAGGAGGGGGGGAGGTAACCCATCCCCACATCTATCTGTCTTTTATCCTTTTCCTATCTATGTCTCCTTGGCTGTTGGTACAAGGTCATCAGTTTCCCAACAGCCCTAACAACTTTGGCAGAGGTGCCATCAGGAAAGTGGACCTGCAGAAAATACCTAATCTTTTGTCCAGTTCTAAAAATGCTTTTTAAAAGTTTTAAAAGAAATGATAAAGGGAAATAGTACTTTCCAATCATCTGAAATCAGTTTCCTCTTCTTACCTGCCCCTCTATTTGACAAATATAAGCAGGCTTAATTAGAGCACTCTTTTGTAAGCAGCAAAGAATTGCTAAAGAAAGAAATATCAAGCGGCCTGGAGTCCAATCAACTTTACCACTGATTGCTATGTAATTCTGGATGAGTCACTGTTCTTTGTTAAATGGGAGTAAGAATCTAAAAGATTTATTATGAAAGTTGTCAAGGACATATCTAGATCAGGAACCAGATGCTCACTTAATTATTCCTCCTTCAATTTTAGAATTTAAAAACTCAGAGGGCCCATGATTATGCAAGTAAGTATTAAATACACAAGTCCAAAGGCATCAAAATTATCTCTTTCCTTAGAAATTACAGGATTCCACACAAAAATCTCTACATTGTATTCTGTCTGATACTGTGAAAATTGCAAGATGATGTTTAAAGTGCCTCTTCTTTATCAGTTCTCATTTTACCCCTTCAAATGAAATCTGAATCTCAAAACTCAATAAAGAACAAAAAAAATCTATAGAAACCATAACATTGAAGGAAATTCATAAATACTATCAAATCGACAGAATAATCTCCCCTCCTTTGAATCCTAGATTCAATTCAACTCAATTCAACAAAGGTTCATCAGGTTCTTCCTATCTTCAAAGTTCCATGGGGTTATAAAATGGCCTCAAAGTATTTATAATCTAGTAGGAAAGACAAGGCAAGTACACAAACAATTAGAATAAAAGATGTTAAGTGTAAGATGTTTCTCATAAACAAAATATTATGAGAGCACAGAGGAAGAGAGATCCCTTCAGGATTAAGGGTCCCCAAGAAAACTGTCTTTTAACTCTTTCAACTCATTTCCTTTCATCGAAATGTTTTAGGCTCTACTACATGTAATATTTAATTCAATAAATGAAGTGTCTATTTTTACGAAATAACTCTGTAATCCAATGCTGTCACATTCCTTGGCATAACAGAATAGAATTATATTATGTGACCACAGTGTTTACAGGTGTTGACTTAACTTTCCATTGTAAGTTCTGAAATTTTCATTCATATTAATGTAATTATCATCCTCCACCAACAGTAAATGTTATCTATATATCCCAGTAAGACTCCTCTAAATTTATATTATGTAGAAAGTGTAGATAAACAGTTTTTAAAATATCATCTCATGTGACTGAAAGACACAGCTAACATTAAGGGACAAATAAGAAATAATTTTTACAGGAACAAACAAATCCAAACACTTCCATAAAAATCAGTATAAATGTTTGTTTAGAAAGCCAGTGTCAAATAAGAATTGGTTATCAAAAGATGCCAAATTCCTGAAAGGTAATTTAATATCATAATTTTTTTAAACTCCTTCTTGTCATATACTCACTCTCTATCTAGAGATCACTTCATTCATTAGAGAATATGATGGCCTCATTCCTACTATTCCTGAATTCAACAGACCATTTATTTTACAAGTATCTGTCTGAGACATGCATTTTTTTATTCAATCTGGTGTTGACAGCAGTAATCAAATTTTGTACATACCACTGGCTCTATTATAGCACAATAGCTATTGGCTGCCTGCCTAGTTCTCTTATCAGGAAAGAAAAAAAAACCCAGTGGGGAGAAGGGAGGGGCTTACAGAACAAACCATCTGAAATTACAGGAGGTGATGTAGAAAAGAAAGAATGAAGCAGCACTGCCTGAAACAAATCTTCCTGTTAGTGTGTGCCATGCAGAGCAGCTTTTGCATAAAACTAAGCCCAACAGAGTAGACCTTGGCCGTAAAGTATACATGTTCTTCAATCTTTCCATCATCTAGAAACACATACAGCTTGCAACTCGTGCCTTTATCTGTCAAGCCAGATTAGTAAAGACAAAACTTGATTCTGTGTAGAGGAAGACCAGAGCAATGTGAGAAGAACCCACTGCTCTCTCTCACTGCCCCCTCCACACATACACATTAAGGGCACTAAACAATAGAATATGGGACTTACTGCACTTCTTGAAAAGTTGTAAACACCAGCCTTTGGATTTAGGAATAAATCCCCTTCTGTGAATAAATAAGTTAAAGGGAACAGAATGGACAACACATGTACAATATTTCTTTCTTTCTTAGATCACGTCAGCTAGTCATCCAACAACTTCATATCTCATATATTAAAGATGAGTAGTTTATATATGTCATTAAAAAAGTTAAGTCAATCTTATAACCACACACAATCCAAAGATAATTCAAAATCATACAACGGAAATATTTTTGTGCACATGAAAAATAAATTGGTGGGCTAATCTCACCTTATATATCTATGCCTTCAGAGTTTGGTAGGTAGTACAGTCAACAGAGCACTAGCCCTGGAGTCAAAAGGAACAGAGTTCAAATTTGACCTCAAGACACTTGACACTTGTAGTTATGTGACCCTTGACAAGTCGATTAACCCTTTTTCCCTCCCCACCCCCCAAAAGGGAAAAAAAATATAGCTTCAGTTTAGAAAAAAGTTACCACTATGAATTTTTTTTTCAAAGAATCCAAAACTACTTTCATAAACGTTAAGTTCTTCCTAGCAAGTAGTCTTTCATCAATAACAGGATTGAAGATTCAGTATACTAAGTAAATAATTCTGAATCTTTTTTCATTTTTATAAAACAAGATCCCTTTCAATAAATTACTTCATTTTCACAGACTAATGACCTTCCCCTAATAACTTAACAAAAAATATAGTTATCTTTGATATTAAAGTAAGAGGGGAAGAAAGGAATTTCATATCAACCCAAAATGTTAGTCCCTCTGATCACCAGAGGCATAGGTATTCCTCACTTAAAAGAAATTCATTTCACAGAAAATTGAATTTCAGGGATTCTTGCAAGCTGCAATACACAACTGTTCTTCCAATACTCTGTAAGAAGAAGAGGAAAGAATGGAAGAAGTCACCCACTTAACTGCAAAGTGGCTAATGTCCAACAATGATCAGTATTTTGTCCACCTAATAGCCCAATATATTAAACAATCTTTAATGAGGGTGTCAGGGACAGCTAAGTACAAGTGAATAGGATGTCAGGCCTGAAGTCAGGAAGACTCATTTACTAGCAGTGTGATCCTGGGCAAAATCACTTAACCCTGTTTATCTCAGTTTCCTCATCTGTAAAAATGAGATGGAAAAGGAAATGGCAAATTACTCAAGTAACTTTGCCAAGAAAACTCCAAATGGGGTTACAAAGAGTCAGGACATGACTGAAACAACTGAACAACAACAATGAAGGCACTAACCACCAGTGGTTTACTCTTGAATAAGCAAACCATTAGCTGGGAACAGAATGGACAACACATGTACAATATTTCTTTCTTTCTTAGATAGGCACATCAGCTAGTCATCCAACAACTTCATATCTCAAAAATACAATGAAATGAGTTTTTATTTCTAAACAAAAAACTGAACAAGTTCAATTCCTTTATAGGCCATTATCTCCTACAGAATGCTCTGATAAGTTATATAGGTGTTAACTGGTGCAAAGATATTAGAGAGAGATCAGCAATTTCAAGAGATGAGCAACATGCAAATATAAAACTGAAAAAATCACTGAGGGGTAACTTCAAGTGTTAAGGCGATCTGAAATCTGGGAGATGGAAAAATGTGCTAAGCTGCTATAGGGCTATTCTCTTTGGGGAAAAAAAAAAGACCTGATTTAAAAACACTGCTACATACACTCAAATACATTAATTTATACACATTATACCAGGATAGTGAGTCAACTGAAAGCTATACCACCTAAGGATCAATTAAAAGAATTGCAAATGTTCACCTTAGAAGAGATAAAACCTGGGGGTGATGGTGGGAAATCATGGCTGCCTTCAAGTCATTAAAGATTATTTCACACATACACACACAAAAAGATTAAACTTGTTCTACATAGCCCCGGAGGGCATAAAGGCAAGTTTGGGCTCAATATAATAAAAAATTTCCAAACAATTAAAGCCATCTAAAAATGGAATGAGCTCCCTCAGTTCCCTAATTAGTTCATCATCACGAGAGGTCCTCAAAGAGAGGTTAGATGAACATCTGTCAGAGATTTCCTTCAGGATATTTTCAATCAAATATGACTTTAGTCAGATGATATCTGAGGTCCCTTGCAACTACGAAAATTCTGTGATACAAAGCAGATGCTCATTTCTTATCAGGGTTCCAGTTTGCCAAGTTCTTGCATTTCAGCATCATATTATGATACACCAGTTTTAGTATTATTAGCAAACAACAGTAAAATTAGTAAACACAAAACTTCATCCTGTTTAGAGGAAGACCAAAGCAATGTGAGGAGAACCCAATGCTTTCTCTCCCTGCCTCCTCCACACCTACACATCAATGGTACTAAACACAAAAGAATATGGAATTTGCTGCACTTCTTGAAAAGTTTTAATCAGAAATATATCATTTTATTTTGAAGTTAGGTGATCTTCACAGATTTATTGAAAAGAGACCTTAATATATTGGGAGAACAACATTTCCCCCCCTCCCCAAACAACAGCTCTCTAATTCTATAAAAGAATGAATAGGAAAAATGAGATTCATTTGGAAATTGTCATGACGGCAAATTTTATGGGAACATATCCTTCACAGCAAACAAATGATACCCATATCAAGATTCTTTTATTCCACCAATGTCTTCTAGATTTAATTATCTTTGTTTTTGGATCACATTAAACTGTTGCCAACAAAACGTCCTGTACTGCTGTACAAGCTTTTAACATCAAACATATAAAGTGATCCGTTACTATATTATGGTTAAAGTAACTAAAATAAAGTCCTTAAAATAAAAACAAAACAAAATAAAAACAAAAACAATAACTGACTAAACTATTTCTCGTGAGATTATTTTTCCCATGCACAAAGTAAAAATAAAACCTGAGGTTAAGTTTACTGTTCTCATTGTAGTACAGAGAGGAAAATGATGGACAATACTGTTGCTATGTTTATTAAATACCTTTTAGGAGAAGGAAACAAGGAGCAGGTACAACATATTGGGCAAAGCATTACAAAATCTTTTATGTAAAGGCACCTTTTTTGCCTTTTAAAAAAGTTTTACTGATGAATTTTGGTTTTATATTGTAAACATTTACAGTTAAGATCTACCCCCAACAATTAAGAAAAGCTAATAATAAAAGGACATGCAACATTCTACCACTGTAGCACACCTCTCCCAACTCTCTATTTAAAAAAAAAATTAATCCATTTTGCTCTCCCTCTCACACTCTCATCATTGAGGGGGGAAGCAAAAAAAGAAAAAGAAAGAAAAAGAAAAAGAAAAAGAAATTCATTCTAACAAATATAGTCATTTATTTTGCTAAATGACCCTAAATCCATCACCCCCCCATCTTGGAGAATATGTTTATTTCATCATCAGTCCTCTGAAATCATGAATGGTGGTTGTATTAATCAACTTTCTTACAGATTTCTTACATAGGAGTTTACAATCTAACACAAATAGTACAGACTCAATAATAATAATAAAAGCAAAGACAAATGAACCAAATCATAATTTAAATGAACAGGCATTTAATCATGTGTGGAAAGTCAAGGGGATCTAGTGGGCATGATGAATTAATAGAGAAGGAAACTTGGGAGTTGCATACCAGGGGAAAATTACAACCTTTCTCCCAGTTAAATAGAGAAAGCTTCATAAGGAATAAGATTAATAGCAAACAATTACACGACAAAAATGTAAACACACAGGTGCTTGTAGAGCATCTCCTACTGAGAAAGGAGAACTGCAAGTCATCAGTTGCTATTTCTTCCCCCAGTAGGATTTTCTCACTCTGAAGCCCGAAACTCAGAATTTTCAACATGTAAAGGACCTCTGAGATCATCTTGTTCAGTCTTTATCTAAAGAGACTCATCTATGCCACATCCAATGAAAAGTTATCCAAATTTTGACTAAAGACCTGTAGTCAGCAGAATATTTGTTTCTGCAGAAAAAATGGGAGACAGTGGTAAATTTTCCCTTATGATATACAGAAATGGTAGGAATGTGGGGTAATATTCATTCCACCCAAATGAAGATTAAGGTAATGTCTTAGTTAATACAGCCACATATCCCTCTCTTCTAGTACACACAGACTTGTAGCTGCCAGTTCCTAGTTTAATTATAGGACTTCATGGACCAAGATAACTTTTTTTAGTTCTTTTTAGCTTTGATTTCTAGTCTCCTAGAAACAAAAATAGAAAAATGATGCTCCAACATCCTCACCCCATTCTCTCCCCCCTAAAAAAAAGTTTCAGGCATGCACACCATGCATATCATGGCTTTCTCCAGGCAGGAAAAAGTCGAGTATTCCAAGAAGTCTCTGTTACCAATCTAGAAATGGCAGTAACATCTCAAAACCTGTAGTGACTAACGTCATCCTCCACCAAAAGAAGCCAGCTGCTTATGGTGCCAGTCATTGGCAGGAAGGAGTACTACTGGCAAGGAATCTAGGATCTGATCTAAGTGGAATTCACAAGGGAAGGTCTGCAACAGCAGCTGAGATGCTACTTAAGCCAGATCCCCATATCACTACCAATTCACCAGCAAGACTCTTTATGGCAGAGAAATGGAAGGGGTTCAGTCAGTCAGTCGACAAACATATATTAAACTTATTATGTGCCAGTCGACTTGTTCAATAGTAGCTATTTGTGGAAACTCAGTCTCTTCTCTATGCCACCCCCACAAACTTAATTTAATTTAATAATAACATGCGCACATATTCAATGATACAGGTATGAAGAAAAGTGGAAATAAAGGACTCCAATTTGGATTAGCATGAACTTCACCAAGGGGAAGCAAATACAGCCCACCTGATGGGTTTGGTTAAGCACACCAATCTGCAGACTACTCATGCCATGCATGTGATCACCAGACGGCTCTCTGCACACAGAACTGGGGACTTAATTAAATGATTCCAAGTTCAGCTCTCCAATGCATACTTCCTAGGCTCCAGATGCCATCTCTTCTATGAAAGTTTCTGACTCCCTGCCCCCATATCCCAAATGCTGTTGATATATATTACCTTCCATTTCTCAGGTATTGCTGTACCACTCTACATGATCTCTCTTTGCTACCTTCAATCCCTATCCATCAGTCAAGCATTTAACAAGGGTCTACTATTTGCCAAGCATTATGTTAGTTAGGGTCTTTGGATACAAAGACAAAGATGGAGCAACTTAACTAACATGTTCTACCAAAAGAAACATCATGAAAATATATGCATAATATACAAAATAAATACAATTGCGAAGTAAGGATCAGGAAAGCACACGACCTATGTACATAGCAAATCCCCACACATACATACAAAGTCCTAGGTAAAATATTCATTCGATTCCTTGAAGGCAGACTTTTTTTTTTGCCTTTTTATTCCCAGAACCCAGCAGAACTGAACTGACATAGGTGTTACTAGTACATAGCTAAGGAGAAAAGTTCTGTATAAAGTAGATGTGTGTTTGTGTCACTTTGACATAAACCACAACTGACATGATCCAGATTCCCATGTCGATATGAAGAAGACCGGAAAGAGCCTTTAAGAGACCACACGACCTGAAGGAGATGAGCTAACAATCCAGCTTTTGAAATATATCCTAGAAGGACACAGAAATATGAGAGGAAATGTAAGGCTTCTGCTCTGGAAACTTGGGTTCAGAGGCCGTTAAGAAGATCCAGATGTGGAAGAAAAAGAAAAAGGAAAGTAAAACCAAGTCTGAGTCATCGTGAGGCAGCTTGGTAAAAGAACATTAAACTGGGAGCAAAGCTAGCAGGAGTGATTTTCCAATTCTAGCTTTGCCACTCATTCCCTCACTAGATGTATAACCACTGGCAGGTCAGCTCACCTTTCTGGGTCTTAGCTTCCTCAGCCCAAAATGAAGAAACTGAAATAGATTTTCCCTAAGTTATCTTCCAGTCCTAAAAAGCTGAGTCTATCCGAAGTGTTGGGTTTAGTTCCTGATAATTAATGAGTCTGGCTGAAGAACACACATGTCAAGGATGTTATAGAATGGACTCATGCTTCAAGAAATATGAATGGGCTGGAGGTCCAGACCCCCTTCTAAACCTAAAATTCTATAGGGTATCCAAAGTGCTCCAATGGTTCTTTCAGGGCATACAAATACAGTGTGTCTTGCAACCAGGTATCCGCTATCAAATTGCTGAATGTTCACTGCATTTATACCTTGGAAATTGGCAAACACTACAAATTAGGGATTGATTTGCTGATTTGCTTAGACTTACAAAAGGGATGGGAAAATATTATGAAAATTAAACTTAAAAGTGAAAAGTGTGTATGTAAAATGTGTGTATATGTATGTATGTATATTTCTAGCAAGTTAGTTGCTAAACATTTAGTAACACACCTATGGATATATATCATTGCAGGCAATGTAGTGATAGCTGAAGAGCATTAATAGCTACAAGAATAGTAATAATTGGGGGCAGCCAGGTGGCACAGTGAACAGAGCACTGGCCCTGGACTCAGGAGGACCTGAGTTCAAATCCAGCCTCAGACACTTAACATGTAGTAGCTGTGTGACCTTGGACAAGTCACTTAACCCCAACTACCCTGCCTCCCCCTTCCAGAAAGCAAAAAAAAAAAATTGTAATAATTCTTAAAATATATATACCTGATACTAGAAAAAATCCTTTATATTACTTAAGGTTCTTTCACATTTATTATCTCATGTGATCCTTAGAATATCCCCATAAATGAGTAGAACATTTATTACAGACTTTATTTGACAGAATAGCAATTAGAAGCAAGAGAAGGCATGACTTAATTCTTCTGACTACCTCCTCCCTCAACTCAACCTGATATCCCTTCCATTGCACCACACTGGCAATTTTACAAATTATTCATTAGAATGCTTTGGAAATTCTTAATACATCGATAGGGTCATAGGCCATAAATTCATAAAAGGGTTAAGATTAATGTCAAACAATCACACCACTAAAGCCTAAAATACGGGTGGCTTACACAACCTCTCCTTTCACTGAGCGAGGAGGAAGCCTTCTAAGAAACAGTCATCATCTAGTGCTTCTCTGAGTAGGATTTCCTCTCCCTGGGTTCAGAATGACTCAACCTCAAGGAGTGAGAGTTAAGAGTTGACCCTAGGAGTGTGTATTGTTGAAACTGTATCCAAACAAGACTTTCTCCCTAATCTCCCCTTACAACATGGTAAATAAGTGATCATCCAGCATTTGCTTGAAGACCTCTATAGCTGAAAGGTGGTTTTGTGATCGTCTACGCCCTCCAATATTTACAGATGAGAAACAGAGGTTCAGATCATTAAGGTTTGATTGACTTGCCCAAAGTCATTCAGGTATTAAAAATAATAGAACTATGATTCAAAATCAGATCCCATGAATCCAAGTTCAGTGCTCATGTCACTGTCCCACATTGCCTTCTTATGTATGGATCGAGAAATTGAGGCACAAAACCAGTTTTGCTGAACTCTATGTCAGAAACAATTTCTAATGTTAAATCCCAAGTTCTAATGTTAAATTACTTGGATTAAAAGAAAGCTCCAAGAAATTAAGACTACTTTTCTAAAATTAAACTATATTATGTAACATTTCCTCCCTCCCCCTGCCCCCTCTTTCTCTCACAGGAGCACCCAACGTCCAAATGCAAAAGAAAGGAAATGCATGTTCCTCAATAGCAATAATGCTTCAGATATCAGGTAGCAACAGCTGTTGAATCCCACCCATCCCTCCCCCACTTCTGGCAGAGACATAGATTCAAACTGCCAATTCAAAGCTTGGCCTCTTAAATGAACTCAGACTCCAGTTTCCCAGCAACAGCACGTTAAGTGATCTAGGACTGGCTTGTCCTCTCAAACCTCTAAAATCATGACCTTCAATGAAGCTGCCCTTTCGTTTGAGTTATTAATCTGCTCATCTGCTACACCGGAAAGAGTAAAAGTATGGGGGAGGAAAAGGAAGTGAATGAGAGTTACTTGGGCTATGGATTTCATGCAACAAGAACAGCCCACAACAGGTGCAGCATTCAAATGAAATTAAGACTCTCAAAATAAAGTCATTAACATTAAGCCTCAGCACACAAAGAAATAGGGAGCCAGACATCATTAGACAATGATGCAAGAGCTGGCTGGTATTATTATACTCTTTACCAGCCGCAGTTCCACACAGTTTTCCAAAACATTTAACAAAATGTCACTGGGCGCATACAACCTCTTTTCCATACTCCACTCCCAAAATAGGAGTAAAAAGCTTAAGATTAGTGAAATACTGGACACACTTGATTTTTTTTTTTTGGTAATTTGTCATTTCCCTGGCCTATTAGATAGATATCCTCTCTACTAATACAGATCGTGAATTCTCCACATACTCTCCATCTGTGAAATTTTTTCCCATAATCCCTTCATCAAAGAAAGAGCTGAGCAGAATACTAGGGGCTTTCCTCATCCTCTACTATTCCAGTATACCTTGCCATCATGCAGCCATGCCATGCAGCCACCAATACAGCAGTTGGTTAAACATTGTTTTCTTTCATTCTCCTCACATGACCAATACCAAGTAGCTAAGATTTACAGTACATATTACTGGGGGAGATAGACAAGAGAATCGAAGGAGTAGAAAGAAGAGAGGAAAAGAGAACTGGTATTAAGGAAATGAGCTTTAGACTCAAGAAGCAATTTGGAATCATCGAAAGTACCATACCATTTTTTAAATGCCTTAGAACTTAATCTCCTCACTGAGTGCAGTTCAGTATTCACCTAGAATGTCTATTCAAAATAAATATGCTGGCAGCTCAACCTGCCTGGGTACCTATCGAAGTATAGGTCACAATAAGGCAATACGTTGCTTTTAATCTCTTCGTTGTTTTTCCCTAGGTGGACCAATTTCTCATTGCTGAAGAATGCACTAAAGAAGATGTACAGCACCTGCCTATAATTAATACCTTGTGATCTTTGCATAAGAGCATCTGCAAACCTCAGCATCAAAAAGGGAATTTGTAGTTGTTGCTTAAACTTTGTAAGTAGGGGATCTCCTAGGACGTTGCTAAATACCTGCATGATGATATGACCCACTGTTTTATGCTTCATTTTAAGAGATTTTGACTACAAGTCAATTATATAGTCATATCTGTCAATTACATAATTTTAACAAATGCATTATTTCCAAAGAACATTTTGTTCTGCAGAGTCAGATTTTTACTAAAAAAAAGAAAATATACAGCATGTCTTGGGCTTGCGCAAGCTAACAATGGTATAACTGCAAAAATATGTACTCCTCTAGGAACTTGTTAATAAAATCCTCTCATGTTATCACCAAAATTATCACAAAAGACATCTTAAAGCATGCACAAACCTTCACATTTAAAAAAACCTTAGGAAAATGAAAAAGCAGATAATCTATAGATCAGTAAATACTAATGAAATTTTTCATTATTTTAAAAATTTGTTAAAATCATGATGCATTATTTTTTTCTAGTCTTTTGGAACAACCACCTCCTCACTATGTAGTAGTCATGACTCTATGATTGTCACCTTTGAGAACAGATTATAAACAGTGGCATGTCATGTCAATTTGTTATTCTTCTTTCAATTCTATCTACAAATATTCATGGGATAACTTAACTTAGAAGGATTTCATGCCATGACTCACTTTCCTCTTTTTGCAGGTTCGTGAAGCCATATAATTCAAAGTATTCTATCCTCCTCCTCTTTAATCCTTTATGATAATGCTTTAGTTCTTTTCTTCTTAAAGCACCTTAATTTCTGAATTTATCCTTCCTCCTATATATCAACCCATTCCAGATTTAAAAAAATAATTTGAGATTGTGGGAAAAAGTAATTCAGGAAAACCCATCAACATTGATCAATGTTGACTGATGTCTAATGATGTCTAATAGTATATTCAATAGTCTACCATCTCTATGAAGAAGCCTTCCACCACATTTTTCAATGGCTTACCTATTCTAAAGTAAACATTGCTATTGCATGCCATTAACCTCACCACCCAGCAAGGTCCTTTCAGCTTCCTCACTATGGTAACGGTTTGACATATATGAAACTTTACCAAAAACATATTAGAGATAACGTTTACTTATATCATTTTTCTTCCTTATATAAAAACAAACCTTATGTAAATATAAAAACAGATAGCAAAAAACTAGAAACAATGTGGTCACTCATTGATTGGGAGATGGCAAATAAATAATCTATGGTATACAAATGAACTGGAATATTACTAGTACATATATTTATAGCAGCTCTCTTTCTCATGGCAAAGAATTAGAAAGAAGGTATCACCAATTGGGGAATGGCTGAAGAAGTTACAATGTATGTATATAGACACAGAAATGTGTATATGATTATGGCATATGAACATGATAGAATTGTACTGCATTGTATGAAATGATAAAATAGTTTCTGAGAAATCTGCAAAGACTTATATGAACTGATTTTCCGCAAAACAAAAACAATTTCTACAATAACACCATAAGGCAGTCTTCAGATAAAAAAATTAAAACTATCTCTAGTCATACAAAAAAAATGCTCTAAATCACTACAGATTAGAGAAATGCAAATTAAAACAACTCTGAAGTACTATATCACAGATTAGCTATTAAAACTGGCTAACATAACAAAATAGGAAAATGATCAATGTTGGAGAAGATGTGGAAAAACTGGAACACTAATGCATTTTTGGTGGAGTTGTGAACTGATCCAATCACTATAGAGAGAAATTTGGAAATGCATTCAAAGGGTCATAAAAATGTGTATACCCTTTCATCCTTTAATACCACTATCAGATCTGTTTCCCAAAGAGATCATTAAAAAAGGGAAAAGAACCCACATGTACAAAAATATTTATAGCAGCTCTTTTTGTGGTGGCAAAGAATAGGAAATTGGGGTGATGCTCATCAATTGGGGGATGACTAAACAAGTTGTGGTATATGGTACATATGTGGTAATGGAATACTATTGTTTCATAAGAAATGGTGAGGGGCGGCTAGGTGGTGCAGTGAATAGAGTACCAGCCCTGGAGTCAGGAGTACCTGAGTTCAAATCCGGCCTCAGACACTTAACACAAAAAACTAGCCGTGTGACCTTGGGCAAATCACTTAACCCCAACTGCCCTCCAAAAAGCAAAAAAAAAAAAAAAATGGTGAGCTGACAGATTTCAGAAAAACCTAGAAAGACAAGTATGAATCGATGCTGAGTGAAGTGAGAAGAACCAGGAGAACATTGTACATAGTAACAACATTCTATGACAACTGACTTTGTTAGACTTAGCTCTTCTGAGGAACACAATGATCTAAGACAATTCCAAAAGACTCAGGATGGAAAAAGATATCCACATCCAGAGAAAGAACAATGAAATCGAAATGCAGATCCAAGCTTTCTATTTTTGTTTGTTTGTTTCTCACTTGTTGTGGTTTTTCCCTTTTGTTCTGATTCTTCTTTCACAACATGACTAAAATGGAAATATATTTCGTTATTATCATACATGAATAGCCTCTATCAGATCACATGCTGTCTTGGGGAGGGCAATGCCCTAACCAACAACTACTCCACATGACTAATGAAGAACCATGTGATCCCCTCTCCTGACAGAGAGGTGATGGACTCAAAATGTCGACTGTGATGTGGATTTTTAGGTATGACATCTCTGCTATTTGTTTTCACTGACTGTGCTAATTTGTGACTAGTGTGCTCGTTTTTCTTTCTTTGGAGGAGTGGGGAAATCTGGTGGGGAACTGGTAAAATAAAATAGGGTTATTAAAGATTTTTTTTAATTTTACACACAGAAAAACAGCAGAAATTTCAAAAGAAAACAAAGACCAGGCAAATAATTTTGAAAGCAGCATGTCAAAAGAAAGTTACATACTTGTTTTTAAAAGTAAAATGTATTCATGGAGATGTGCTGTTTTACATAGAATCCCTTTTCTGTTCTATATGGAAATGTTCTTTTGTTTGTTAAATTCACAATAAAAATAAAATAAAATTTCTAAAAGGATTATTAGACCATAAGAAATGATGAGGAATTCAGAGAAACATTAGAAGGTCTACAGGAACTGGTACAAAATTTTTAAAAAGATAATCAAGAGAAAAACATATACAGTGATTACTGTGGAACAACCCTTCAAAATCTTTGCTTCATTCATGGGCCCCTGTGGCCCATAAAAATTAAAGGGGCAACTAGGTGGTGCACTGAATAGAGCACAGGCCCTGGAGTGAGGAGGACCTGAGTTCCAATCAGCCTCAGACATTCAACACACTTACTAGCTGTGTGATATGGCAAGTCACTTAACCCCAATTGCCTTACTTTCCTGCTCCATTTTTTAAACAATTTTTAAATAAATAAAAATAAATAATAATTTAAGAAAAAATTTACTTATTAACAACCAATGTTGGGTGATAATGTCTCTCTAAAACTACCTAGGCTAATACTCAGATAGCAGACATTTAACCTATCTCTGGGGCACTGTTGTGGAGGCCTTTATAACTAGATAGATTTGTAAAAGCTAATACTCCACTAGAAAAACCTTTAAGAACCCCTGGGCATCTCCATGCCACAAAGAGGAAACTAGAATGAGGCTTCTGACAAAGGATTATCAATGTAAAGAAATATCACAAGGAGAAGGTAACTTCAATAAACCTGATAACCTCTTCCAGCAGAATAAGAAACTAAATCTTGCCTGATCACATTTCAGACTATAAAAAGAGCTTAAGTTACATCCTTTCTTTAAATTCTTCCACAGAAAAACAAAAGGTACAAAATGTGAACTAGGTAAGTAAGTTTCACAGCATGAGCAACTTAAATTTCTTTCTGGAGTCTGCTGAGCACTCAGTTCCATATAGGGTATTTTGGAAACAAGTATGTATAAGGGGTGGCTAGATGGCATAATGAATAGAGCACCGGCCCTGGAGTCAGGAGGATCTGAATTCAAATCCGGCCTCAGACACTTGACACAAAAGCTAGCCATGTGACTTTGGGCAAGTCACTTAACCCCCAACTGCCCTCCAAAAAGAAAAAAAAAAGTATATATCAATTAGCTCAAGCCTCCATCTTAAGATCAACTAGAAACCTCTAAGATCACATCAACTCCACTGACACCAAGCTTACAGGCAGATAAATGAAAATCCCAAGAGACAGGATTTCTGGGTAATTAATAACCAATTTATTAATTGGACTAGATGGCAATCAATAAACTGCTGGTCAGTGGTTTTTCTTGGTAACCAAAACATCAAGGGAGACCCTAACATGCCTTAAATAGCCTCTGAAATAGAATTCCCCTGACAAGTGAAAAATCACTTGTCACTTTATAGGTGAACATTTATTGAGAAGGCATGCTACATACAAGTCTTCAGTTCCTCCTGCTGAGAACTTGGTTTTATCATGAGAGTCAGAAACCTCCAGAAGTCTGGACAGGGGAAGCTATTTCCATCCAGACATCCCTGGCTGGTTTTCTCATTCATGAGCCAGGTCACCCTAAATTCTAATGGAGGGAACCAAGGAAAGGAGTCCTTTCCCCAAGGTAAGGGTCCACCCAGACCGGATTCTGTTTATAATCTAAAAAGAAATCTCCTAGTTGGGTGGGGTCCCATATGTTCCTTGAAGGCTAGGGGCAATCTCATCAATAAAGTAAGGGCTTCAGAGACTAACAACAAGAGTTGGGCCTTTTCTGAAAATGAAGATGAAAAAGATAGATCACAATTAATAATTAATTTTAATATAATAGTATAATACTAATTCTTTCAAGACCATACAGTTTACAAATAAAACATTTCATTGGGAATAAGATCAACCAAGGAATAAAATACTCTTTGCACATACTCATGGGATACAATTCTCCTCCTCAAATGAATAAAGGGCGAAATCTTATATTTAAGTCCATGAGGAGTCTCACCAGGCAAAACAGGGGGTCCTATACATCTTTCACATCTCTCAGTTTATCCTCAACAGCTAGAAAACAAGCTTCTTGGATAAGTGCTCCCTTATCCTGAAACTTGGGCTGCCATGAATATAGCGAGGCCCCACACACAAAGGTTTAAGTGGTCACATGTATCACATAAATTATGGTTACTGGTTTCAGCCCAATGGAAATATGCAGTACAAATTCAAATAATTTGACCACTTCAAGTGACTTCTCATTCATACTAATCAGAATCCCCTTCCCAGAAATCTCTCATTCTACAATCAATATCTATGACTCCTAATGTAATCCAACTATATCTAGATTCTCAACCCCATGGGGAAAAAAATGAAATCTGGGGGCATCTTCTAGTGAATAGTTATTCTCAGTGCTTTAGCATAACGGAAAATGTAAACAGGCAGATAGGTGTCTATTACATCACAAATCCATTCATGACTGAAAAAGGCCCATGTATTGGCTGCATGCAGAAGGGTATCCTTATTCTGTTGCTCCTGTCATATTTGGTTAAAAAAAGAAATTTACTGCAGAGAATACAAGGTTCAGGAAAAAAATTCAGCATTTAACTTACTCCACTGGTGAACATACATGGTATATCACACTAGGTTTCTCTCTGAAGTCTAAGATATCTACATTCTCCAAGCCCTGCCCCCATCTGCTATTTGCTGTACTCTTCCTGAGTTGGCATCAGGTAGGTCACAAATAGCACAGCAGTTCTATCCAAGGTACAAAGTCACATCTTCCAGTGAAAGTTCTGGGGAATAAAGGAGGGGGGGGAGAAGAGAAAGGGCAAAATTACCAAGGATTGGGTAATGGGTCCATAAGGACCTCCAAGGAGCCCTTCTTTATACTTAACTTAAATATTCAGTGTGTCACAGTACCTCACACCAAAGAATACTATACTTGGAGTGGGGGGGAAGGTAGCAGGAGGTGCAGAAGAAGGGAGGAGTTTAATAATCACTGACTTAAACTGTCTAACCCTGATTTCTAGAGTCTTTCATAAAAGCTAATTTTATTATGATAGCTTTATGATAAAGGCAGCTTATTCAATTTTATTGTAATAGATTAAAGTGATAAATTGTGTAGTGACTAATTTACGGAAAGCACAAAATAAGTGCACAGACAAGTTTATAACATGAAGCCATTTTGTTGCGTCTAGAGAGCAGTCTGCCAAAAAATGAAGTGAACCACAGCTTTAAGGGGAAAATTTTAAAATCCCTTACAAGAAAAGTAAAGATAGTACTGAATCGGCAGGTTGATAATAGTGCTAAAATACCAGTGATCTAGTTATGAAGAGGTTTTGGTTCTAAAAATGTGTATGTATGTGTATGCAAAGAATGTTCCTAATCATAGCAAACAGCATAAAGGACAGCGAAAGATCATTCTTAACCAATGTGTTTTAAAAAAAGGAAACTAATCAAAGTTCACTATTTTTAAAATTGACTTCTAATCTACTTCTTACCTTAATACTATTTATTTTAATTTAAGAACTGGATAAGGACTAGATTTGTAATTTAATCAGAATAGGGAGCACCCTGGTGAGGAAATTCCAATAGGATTAAATATGTTTTCCACAAAATTTGGTTACCTCTAGAAAGTTACCTAGAGAACTCAGGGGTTAACCAACTTGCCCAGGTTCATGAGGCCAGTGTGCGTCAGAAATAGGACTTGAATATACATCTTTGATTTGAGGCCAGCTCTCTCTATATTATGCCGTCACTCTATATTTTCTTTTAAAAAATTATTAATAATGATTGGTTATTAATAATAAATCAATTGATATTGATAATTTTGTTTTATTTATGTCATATAATTCTACATATGGAACAAAAAGGACCTCAGTCCACTGCCTTCATTTTATTAATGAACAAACATGCCCTGAGAAGTTATATTCATTACTAAGTAGTTTTTCTTCAATATATGAGATAATACCATTCAGAGTCTGATGTTTGTTCTATCTCTGTATTTTACAGAATCCTGGAGGGGATTAGACTGTAAATCTAAAACTACTTAGAAAAAGTAACCTAAGACCACAGATAGAATTCTTTTTTTGTTTGTTCGTTTTGGTTTTTTTGAGGGCAATTGGGGTTAAGGGACTTGCCCAAGGTCCCACTGCTAGTTTTTTGTGTTAAGTGTCTGAGGCCGGATTTGAACTCAGGTCGTCCTGATTCCAGGGCCAGTGCTCTTATTCACTGTACCACCTAGCTGCCCCAACAGATAGAATTCTTAACTGGAATGTAAAAGGCTCCTTAAAAATTCTTTCCAGTTTCAAGCAGTATAAGTAGGTGATAGAAAACTCAACACAATAGCATAATCTAAGTCTCATTGTCTTTCTGGGTTTGGCTTGGTTTTGTATTGTTCAGTTTTGTTTTGCTTGTTTTACAAAGGGAAGTTTCTTCATGCCCTAGCAGGTTTGCCTGACCACTGCAGTCTCAGAACCCATCTTTGATGATCAATTAACTATTAATTAAAATTACAATCCACATTAGGCTCAAAAAACGCTAGGAATTAACTTCAATATCTATGCAATCAAGTTGAAATCATCATTACGCATAAAAGTCATCCAAATAGAACTACTTGGTATCATAAAAGCCCATTAAGGCTTTTGAGCTGGAAAGATGAGATAACCACTATAAAAAAATTAAATCTTCCCTCAGTTTCCTACTAGATGCAAAACAGCAGGATAATGAAATAATGTGCTACAATGGAAAGAGTGTGAGATTTGGAATCAGAAGACCTAGGTTCAAATGGTATCTTTGCCACATGACTTTGTACAATTAAATTCATCAAACTCTCAATAGCTCTTAATCTATGATCCCAAGCTACAGTGCAGAAAGAGTAGACCAGAAATTAGGATAAATCCAGGGTTTCTCCTTGTAACACTGAGTGACCATGAACCAGTGACTTAACCTTTCTTATCCTCAATTTCTTCATCTGTAAAATGGGCAGCTAGGTAACACAATGGATAGAGGCCTGAAGTCAGAAAGACCTGAATTCAAAATAGGCCTCAGATACTTACTATTGTGTAACCCTGGATGTATCACTTTGCCCTGTTTGCTTAATTTTCTCAGATATTATAATAAACTGGAGAAGGAAACAGCAAAACACTCCAGTATCTTTGCCAAGAAAATCCAAAATGGGGTCATGAAGAGTTGGACACAACTGAATGACACAAACAACAACAAAGTAGGGATAAGATTGCCTCCAGTATTTATCTCAGAGGTCGTTATAAGGATTCAATGAGAGTATATTTCAAGTGCCATAAGAATGTCAGTTGTCTGGACTTCCTGGCAAGGATGATTTTCACCACAGCTTTAATTTCAAAGAACAGACACAATCCTTTGGAAAGATCTTCCACACAGAAAAGCTGGTTTTCATGGATCTAATCCCTTCAATGTAACCTCTGATATTAATGAGAATTTTTACTCCCAAGAAAGATAAAAAGAGTTGTCTCAGATTGAGAGGCAAAGTATTGTGGGATGAGGCTCTGAAGATGTAGCTCAGAACAGGACTGTCCAGGTCAACTCACTCATTTCACAGATGAAGAAATTGAGACTGTGACAGGTTAAGCAGTATGTCCAAGGTTATCAAGCCAGAAAGTGTCTGCATCAGAATCGGAATCCTGTTCTTCTGACTTCCACAGTCCAGGGCTCCAGTCACTGCACCACTTCATTTGTAGTTCTCTGGTTATCACACCATTGTAAAATGCTTTTTTCCTTTAAATCTTAGCCCTTAAGTCAAGCTGCTTCTCTGCAGTTACAACCTAGATCTCATCTATGCACTATGACCCCTGATTCACATTTCTTTTAGCTCACAGCCAAGAAGGAAGGGTTGGGCACAACTGTATAAAACACAAGATACCAAGCAAGGTCTCAGTCCCCACAGGAGATGCTTCTTACAGCCTCTACAAAACAGATATCCTCTTAGGAAATTCTGATGCAAACTGCATTCTTCCTACTAACCAACTTCTTTTTCAAATGAATTTAAAACTGGTCAGTCTTAACTGAAATTACAAAAACAGACTCCTGACTTCTTGGTTAGAAGAATGTGTTTTTTTTATTAAGCTGAGTGCAAAACTGGGCTCCTTTGCTAAGGGGAAAGTGCATAGATGAGTCTATCCCAAAACTTCCCTGACCAGAAGGATTACATTCCTTCTCTCCTCAGTACACAGCCTCACACTGTACTACTCTGTCAAAGTGGCTGCCAGACACTAAACCTATCACTTTAAAAATTGGACTAGTGACAAAGTACTTACTTGGCCCAGAGGTGTGGTGGGGGTGGGGAGATGTAGTTCTCCTAGTAACATTCAAGTTCCTTATATACCGAAAATACAATTACTCACCTTCTAAATTCTGAACACCTCTCCCTCTCTCTCTCTCTCCCTCTCTCTCTCCCTCTCTCTCTCCCTCTCTCTCTCTCCCCCTCCCTCTCTCTCTCTCTCTCTCTCTCTCTCTCTCTCTCTCTCTCTCTCTCTCTCTCTCCCCCCCCCCATCTCTCTTTTTTTGGGGACATAAGGAGTGGAGAGGTTCAGGAATTATGATTTCATCCATTTAAGTAACTAACTTGGGGTGGTCTATTAATGCAGATCCTGTAATTCATCTGTAACTCAAGAGTCTTAAACTCGAACCCTGTGACCAATGAAGGTTCAGTGATTTGCCCAGGGTCACAGTCAGTTTGTGGCAGAGATAAAACTTGAATTTTCCAGGTTTCCCTGACTTGACTTCCAAATCAAACCCTCTAACCACTACTCCACATTCACCCTCTACTTATCAAAGAAAATTCTGGGTTTTTATCCAGCTTGAAATGCTAAGAAGAATATGTGGAATTTTTGTTTTGCTTTGAACATCTACTTTCCACATCAGGTCTTTTTTATTTGAAATTAAGAAAATAATTGGGTCTTTTAAAATGTTTTTTTTTAACCTCAAGAAAAGAGCTGGAACTCATGAATTTTCCATATCTCCCCCCACCCCCAAACAGGCTATTGAAATTAAACACTGAAATATTGTAGATTTATGCAGTGCTTCTAAAAATCTTTAGCTGTAAAGAAAATCTCTGGGTTTTTTTTCAACCAGCATAGCAATATTTATGTGGGAGTATAGATTATATGTGGCTACTTATCTCATCCTTCTTTTAAATTATTAACAATGTGTCATCAAATACTCATTCTGAAATGAAAACAATGTTTTGGTATTTTCATCTTGTGATATAAAAAGAAGATCCTTCAGAGAGAATTAAACCAAGTTTTTCTGGATACAAAAGAATTCTACACACATTTTAAGGGAGGGAGTAAAAAAATCTTGCATAGATTTCTGGTACCATACTATCTGAGGAGGGTCTGGGATTACAGCTGATACATAGATTGCAAACACCTTTCTACAACCTAGTCAATAGTCTACCAGTTCAACAGTCAAAAAGTTTAGTTTTTGCTTTTTTTAAACATAAACACTATAAAACAGGTGAAGTTAGATTAAATGCAATCACTGACCTTGGTTCAAGAATGATCATTTATTTTAGCCCCAAACTAAAACACTCCCCCTGTCAAATCTCTCAAGAAAACTTTTCAGGCTATATTAGGCTCTATCATTTTACCAGTTCTACTATAGGATGGCCTCCCCATTCACAACAATATTCCTAGTGCAGCTATTTTAACAACCCATATTCTCCGCCCCTTCCCCCAAGTACATGTCAGATGATGAGATAAACTGTAAGACATATCTGCTCGACTGTTCAATCTTTGCTTATCTCTTTATTTGGACGTAAGGGTTGTATACTGGAAAATGACTATGCTATTTTTTTGAAGGCATCAGTATTTTTCAAAGAGCCTACCACTGAGACATACTTAAAACATTTCCAAGGTGAAATGATAAAACTTGCCAGAACTTGTGCAGTACTGGCAAAACCAAAACCTCTGAAATGCCACAATAAGGAGTCAGAGAAGGATTTTACTGGAGTTCTATTATCATTTAAATTAAATAATTGAAAGCATAAGATGGCTCCGTCACAATTAAAACATAAGCCACAAAGTTCTATTTTCTCATCATTACTGTTTTTTTATCCCTAGACCCAAACACTTCAAAGTCCCACCAAATCTCTCAAGAAAATTTAGCCAGGCTATCGTCACCACCATTTTACCAATTTAACTAGTGAAGGCCTTCCTATTCATTCATAAGATACCTAAGTGCTGCTGTGTTAACAACTCACATTCTTGGGGCGGCTAGGTGGCACGGTGATTAGAGCAACGGCCCTGGAGAAAGGAGTACCTGAGTTCAAATCCGGCCTCAGACACTTAACACAAAAACCTAGCCATGCGACCTTGGGCAAGTCACTTAACCCCAACTGCCCTCCAAAAAACAAACAAACAAAAAAACCCAAACAACTCACATTCTCTCCTCAAAGCTGACACTTTGTTTCCTGGGGAGAAAGGGATTAATACAGGTAAGAGAAGGCAGCTTTAAGGCTAATTCCAATCATTGTATGCCCTGTACACACCAAAATGTGGGAAAAGTATTTTCCCCATGCATTCCATCGTGACAGTATGATGCTGTGAATACAGATCTGGCCAAGATCTGGGTACCAGTCCTACCTTTGACAAAGAATGGCCGTCTGACCCTGGACAGTCATTGAGTCACTGAACCTCTCATTCTCTAGGCAATTCAATTCTCTAAGACTATAAATTGCAAAGACAGTACCAATATCCATTAGTAGAGTGAGTATCCTCACCAGTAAAAGCATCAGCTCAGTCCCTATCTCTATCTCTAGCCCATCAATTACAGATTTCCTTGTGATACAGGAAGAAAAAAAAATACTTCTTAAGTATCTACTATAGATGCCAGGCACTATGTTAAGTGTGTTGCAAATCCTGTATCATTTGATCCTCACAACAATCTATCTAGATGACAGGCACTATTATTAGCTACATTTTACAGATAAGGAAACTAAAGTAAACAGAAGTTAAGTGACTTTACCAGGGTCACTCTACTAGTTCGTATATGAGGCTGCATTTGAGTTCAGATCGCCAAGTCCGGACTTAACACTCTATTCACTATATACCTAGCTGCTTTCTACTGCTCTACTCTAGAAAGAACAATGACTCTCACGTTGGATTTGGGTTCAAATCTGAAATGTGCTATCCATGTGACCTTGGGTAAGTCACTTCACTTAAAACTTCCTAGGCTTCAGGTTCCTCATCTGTGATTATGGGGAAAGGGAGTAGATTAGAAGGCCTCTGAAATCCTCATCTAGTTCCACTTCTATAATCCTATAATTCCTGTAAGTATTTTAAAATATAAATATCTTAGGACTCTCAGCCATTCAAACCATAGTATGAACTACTTTAATCAAACAGTCCCAATCTAGCTTGCCAGACTAATAATACCACAAGAAAAAACCCTTTACAAAGTCAACATTACCAAGATTATAAAAGAAGTGGAAAACTGGACATTTTTACAACCACTATCACTGATAAAGGCCTCATTTCTAAAATATACAAAGAATTGAGTCAAATTTATAAGACTACAAGCCACTTCCCAATTAATAAATGGTCAAAGCATATGAACAGGAAGTTTTAAGAAGATGAAATTAAAGACATCTATAAGCATATGAAAAAATGTTCCAAATCACTAGTGATTAGAGAAATGCAAATCAAAACATCTCTGAGGTACCACATCTTACTGGACAAACTCGCTAAGATGACAAAACAGCAAAATGATAAATGGTGGAGAGGATGTAGAAAAATTAGAACACTAATGCATTGCTGGTGGAGCTGTGAACTGATCCAGCCATTCTGAAGAACAATCTGGAACTATGCTTAAAGGGCTATAAATAAGTACATACCCTCTGACCCTAGGCTTATATCCCAAAGAGATCAGAGAAGTGGGAAGAGGATCCATATGTACAAAAATATTTATAGCAGCTCTTTTTGTAGTGGCAAAAAATTGGAAAACAAGGGGATGCCCATCAATTGGGGCATGGCTGAACAAATTGTGATAAATGAATGTAATGGAATACTACTGTGCTATAAGAAATAAGGAGCAGACACACTTCATAATAACCTGGAGAGACTTATATAAACTGATGCTGAGCAAGAAGAGTAGAACCAGGAGAAATTAGTACACAATCACAGACACAACATACATATGACAACTGACTTCAATAGACTGGGCTCCTCTCAGCAATCCAAGGTTATAGGACAACTCCAAAAGACTCGTGATTGAAGGAGACATCCACATCCAGAGAAGGAGATGCAGAGTCTGAGTGCAGATTGAAACAAACTATTTGCTGTTTCTTTTTCTTGTTTTGTTTTGTTTCCTCTTTCCCACTGATCATTCTATCAGTTACAATCCTTTACAAACTGACTAAGGATTAATGGGAAGATGTTTGTAGATACTGTATCTGAGTGCATGCCACAATGATGGAGGCGGGAGGAGAGGGAAGGGGAGAAAATCTGAAACTCAAGGGACTGTGGAACTGAATGTTGTAAACTAAAAATAAATAAATAAATTTAAAATCTCAAAAAAAAGAAAAAAGCTTTTACAGGAAAATAACAAATGCTGGAGAGGATGTGGAAAAAATTGGAACACTAATGCATTGTTGGTGGAGTTGTGAACTGATTCAACCATTCTGGAGAGCCATCTGGAACTATGCCAAAAGGGCTATAAACAATACCACTTCTAGGGTTGTATCCCAAAGAGATCACAGAAGTGGTAGGAAGACCCATATGTACAAAAGTATTTATTGCAGCTCTCTTTGTAGTGGCAAAAAATAGGAAATTAAGGGAATGCCCATCAACTGGGGAATGGCTAAACAAGTTGTGGTATATGAATGTAGTGGAATACTATTGTGCTATAGACTTCATATTTACCTGGAGAGGCTTATACAAACTCATGCTAAGTGTGAGAAGAGCAGAAGTGGGAGAACTTTGTACACAATGACAGACACAACATATGTGTGATGACCAACTTTGATAAACTTGTCTCTTCTCAGCAATTCAAGGTGATAAGACAACTCTAAAAGACTCAGGATGGAAAGAGATGTTTACATTCAGAAAAAGATCTAGAAAAACAGAGTTTAAATGGACACAAGCAAGCTACATGCTCTCTTTCTTTTCCATGTTTGGTTTTGTTTCCTCTTTCCCACTGTTTATTCCACTGGTTACAACCCTTCTGTACAACCAAACTAATGTCCAGTGTGAAAGTATTTGCAGATCCTATACTTGATAACATGCCATCACGGGGGTATGGAGAAGGGAGAGGAGAAAATTTGAAACTCACAGGATTGTGTAACTGCATCTTGTAAACTAAAAGTAAACAAACAAAACAATTTAAAAATTTAATTAAAAAATTTTTTTAAAGAAACAAGCTTTTATAGAAAAGGCAGGTGAGTGAGGTGGAGGAATTCTGGGAAGCCAGAAGGCAACAAGAGTAGGGCAAAAGGACCTAGAAGAAAAGGAGGTAGACAGATACCAAAAACAAACTTCAGTTTTGTTCAGGACCTGAAAATAAATGGGGATATCTAGACTAGTTAGCCACTAACCCCAATCTCATCCAACTCAGATGGGTGGAAGGAAAGAGAAAAAAGAGAATTCAATTTGACAAAGATGCAAGGAAAAAAATGGACCCTGCCCACCAGGAGATTTCATCCTACTGGGAAAAACAACATTGACACAGAAAACTAAATGCAAACATATACAAAATAAATACCAATGGAGGTACTCACTAACAAGTGGGGAAAATCAGAAATATCTTGCAAGAAGTGGCAATAGAGCAAAATCAAGAAGAAAGCAATTACCCAAAGTGGAAGGTCAGAAGGAGAGAATTCTAAGCAAGGCACAACCCATGCAAAGGTATGGATGTGGGATATGGAGTATTATGAATGAAGAATAACAAGGAAGCTAGTTTGACAAGAATACAAGAGTGAATGACAGAGTAAGTAATGACTAATCTGCCTGGACACATCAGGTGGAGTTAAGATTGGAAAGGCCTTTAAGACACAACAAAGGAATCTGTATTTCATCTTAGAGAGAATAGGGAGCTATTAAAGCATCTTGCACAGGGGAATTACTTGGTCAGACTTATGCCTTGGGTGTATCAACATGGTAGTTGTGTAGTCTAGAGACTGAATACAAGGAATGCAATTTACAGCAATAAAGGCAAAAGGTGATGAAGACCTGAATTAGGTATCAACCCATGAAAGTAGGGAGGAGGAGACAGATGGAGAAGACGTTACAGAGGTAAAAGTGGCAAGACTTAGCAACTGATGAGATATGGAGAAGGATAAAGAAGAAGAAAAAGTTAAGATGACTCTGAGGACACAAACCTGAGAGAATGGAAGGAAAATGGCACCCTCAGCAGAAACAGGGAAGATAGGAAGAAAGATAGGTTAAGGAGAAAGTTAGTAAATGATGTTTCAGACATGTTGAGTTTGAAATGCCCATGGTACATCTAAGTAGAGATATTAAGCAGCAAGTTGGCAATACAGAACTGGAACTCAAAAGAAACATGAGGGCTGAATATGTACATTTGAGAGACATTTATCTAGAAATGACAGTTGAATCCCTGGAAACTAAAGAAAGCTCAAGAGAATGTAGAGAAAGAAGAGAGGGCTTAAAACAGAGACATAAGGTACTCCAATGTGTAGTGGGCAACAAAGACAATCTTGCAAAGGAGATCTCTGAAAGTGATAAAAGTATGTATCCTGAAAAGGTATAAAGGAGACTGAGAAAGGGCCAGTCAAACATGTAAAGGAAGCAGGAAAAAGCAGTTTTACCAAAAAGTCAGGGAAAAGAAAGTGTCTAGAAAAGAGCGGGAGAAGAGAGAATGGTCAACATGGTCAGGTGTTGCAGATGAAGTCAGTAAGGATGAAGGCTAACAAAAAGGGCACTGGATTTAGCAATTAAGAGGTTAAAAAAAAATCTTAGAGAAAGAAGTTTCATTCCAGTGGGATCAGAAGCCAAATCACAAGAAGCTGAAAGTAAGTAGGAGGGGTGTTTTGCAGAAGTTTGTCTCTAAGAGATGGCAGAAAAAAAATTAGTTTTAAAAATGAAAAATAAAGATGCAATTCTGTATTCCATGGTTTACTTATGAGATTTTCAAAAATAACTTTGACTAACAACTTTACTCTCACTGAATTGGGCTTAAGAAGGGAATAACATACACACTCAATTGGGTATCTTACCCTACAGGAAAATGGGGGAGGGAGGAAGGGGCAAGGGGATAAGAGAAAGGGATGATAGAAGGGAGAGAAGATTAGAGGAAGGGGTAGTCAGAAACAAACACTTCTGAAAAGGGACAAGGTCAAAGGAGAAAATAGAAAAAAAAGGAGAAAATAGAATAAATGGGGGTGGGATAGGATGGAGGGAAATATAGTTAGTCTTTTACAACATGGCCACTTATGGAAATGTTTTGCATAACTACACATGTATAACCTATATTAAATTGCTTGTCTACTCAGTGGGGGTGGGTGGGGAAGAAAGAAGGGGGAGAAATTGGAACTCAAAGTTTTAAAAAACAAATGTTAAAAAAAATTTGTTCCATGCAGCCGGAAAATAAAATATACAGGCAATGGGGTATAGAAATCCATCTTGCCCTACAAGAAAGTAAGGGGGAAGTGAAAAGGGGAGGGATGGCATGGGTGATATGAGAAGACAGATTGGGGCAAGGAGTAATCGGTGTGCTTGCCATCTTAGGGTAGGGGAAGGAGAGAGATGGGGAGAAAATTTGGAACTCAAAATCTTGTGGAAATAAATGTTGTAAACTAAAAAGATAAATAAATTCTGAAGAAGAAAAAAAAGAATAATTTTGACTAAATGCAATCTTTACCTCATGCATCCTTTAGAACCTATCCATTATATCCCATGAGAGGACCTCCAGAATACTAGGAACAAGACTATTGTACTAGAAAAGTAAAGAGCTTCCCCAATTGATAAGTGGTCAAAGAATATGAACCAGCAATTCACAGAGGTAGAAATTAAAGATATCTTTAAGCATATGGAAAAATGCTCTAAATCACTATTAATTCGTGAAACGCAAATCCAAACAACTTTGAGATACCACATCTCACCAGTCAATTTGGCTAAGATGACAAAACAGGAAAATGACAAGTGCTGGAGAGGATGTGGAAAAACTGGAACTCTAATGCATTGTTGGTAGAGCTGTGAACTGATACAACCATTCTGGAGGGCAATCTGGAACTATGCCCAAAGGGCCATAAATAACTTCCTACCCTTTGACCCAGTAATACCACTTTTGGGGTTGTATCCCAAAGAGATCACAGAAGTGGGAAAAGGTCCCATATGTACAAAAATATTTATTGCAGCTCTCTCTCTTTGTGGTGGCAAAAAACTGGCAATTTAAGGGATGCCCATCAATTGGGGAATGGCTGAACAAGTTATGGTATATGAACGTCATGGAATATTATTATGCGATAAGAAACGGGAAGAAGATGGACTTCATAATTACCTGGAGAGGCTTATACGAATTGATGCTAAGTGAGAGGAGCAGAACCAGGAAAAATTTGTACACAGTCACAGATACATCATATGTGTGATGACCAACTTTGAAAAACTGGACTCCTCTCAGCAATGCACAGTTAAAAGACAACTCTACAAGTCTCAGGATGGAAGGAGATGTCTACATTCAGAGAAACATCCAGAAAGACCAGAGGTTAAATGGAGACTGAAGCAATGCATGCTATCACTCTTTTCTATGTTTGATTTTTGCTTCTCTTTTCTCATTGTTCACCCCATCGACTATAACACCTATACAACCAGACGATTGTACAATGTGAAAAAGTTTGCAGATCCTATACATGATTGTATGCCACCATGCAGGGGTGGGGGGTGGGGAGGAAGGGGAGAAAAATCTGAAACTCAAGTGATTCTGGAACTGAATATTGTAAACTAAAAGTAAACAAAGAAGTCAGTAAAAAAAATTTTTTTAAAAAAGAAAAGTAAACAGCATTGATTTTGGAAATCTAAAAACCCATTTTATAATTTATTTTAGTGGGGCTCAAAACTGAATCATTTGGGAAGCTTAATTGTTTAAATTATTCATTAGTTATACAAGTTTAAGAAGAACTCTTTAGATTCTATTATATTAGATAATGCAATAATTGTTTAAGATATAAGGGCAACTAGTGAGGCAGCAAGATAGACCGGAAATTATACTAAACTTGCCAAAGAATTAAAAAAAAAAAAAAACCAAGTTCTAATCCCAACTCTAGACTAGCTACCTGACCTTAGCTAAATCAGAACCTCTCTGGACTTTAGCTTCTTCCATTTTGAAATTGAGAAGCTGAACTAAGGGCTCTTCAAGATGTGAAATTCTATGAAATTCTATGATACTACTAAAGTCATTCTTTACAATGGTTTTAGAGAGGAAAACACCAGAATTTGGAATAAGGAGAACAGTCTCTGAGTTGGAACTTCGTTATTTACTACTTGGGTGACCCTGGGCAAGTCAAATGATCTTTATATATGTAAATTTATTCTTCTGTAAAATGAAGGTGCTAGTCTAGATAATTTCTTAAATTCCCACTGACTCTAACTCTATGGTACTAATTTTATATAATAATTTTAGGAAACTAATCAGATTCATCTTCCATAAAGGGGGAGGGAAGATGAAAGGAAAGAAAATAAGCATTGATTAAGCATCTAGTACTGGGCCTGGAGTCAGGAAAATTCATCTTCCTGACTTCTAATCTCACATTAGGCACTTACTAGCTTTGGGACCCTAACCTACTTGCCTCAGCTTCTCATCTGTAAAATGAGCTGGAGAAAGAAATGACAAACCAGTCTAGTATTCCAAATGGGGTCACAAAGAGTCTGAGGTGACTTAACAACATCACTATGTGCCAGGCACTGCACTAAGTGATTTATAAATATCACCTCATTTGATCCCCACAACAGTTCTGGGAGGTAGGTCTTATCTTATTATTACGCCCATTATACAGTTGAGAAAAATGAACAGGAGTTAAGTGACTTAGTGTCACACAGCAAGGAGGTTGTCCGAGGCTGGATTTTAACTCAGTTCTTCCTGATTTACAGGTCCAGTGTTCTACCCACTCTGTCACCTACCTGCCTCCATAATATGCAAATGTTTGCTATTAAGTTTGTTGTTTAGAATTCAGAACAGAGAAATTAATTAAGTGCTTAAGTTACAAAGCTAGTCGACAAAAGGATAGGAAAGCCATAAAGTAACTTAATTATAGTAACTAATAGTATTAGCCGAAATTATATGAACAGACTCTTACCAGCCTAGAGGTTATTTCAAGCCCTAACCAAATGAATGGATCCCTGTTACAGTATTGCAGACAGATGATTATCAAGTCTGTGCTTGAATATTTCTAGTAATGAGAAAATTAATTCTCTCAAAAGATGGTTCATGCCATTTTTGGATAGCTCTATGTTAAGAAGCTTTTTTTTGTACTGATCCAAGAATCTATCTTCTTGTAATTGCTTCTTTCTGCCCTTTCCATCCAAATAACCCAAATCTAATCCCCTTTTTATATGGCAATCTTACAAGTATTTAACGATGGCTATCATATTCCTTATAAGTCTATTCAAGGTTAGATACCCACAGTTCTTTAAATGGATCCTCGTACAAGATAGTAGGTCCCCTCACCATCCTTGGCACTCTCTTTTCAAGATGCTAAGACTGAACAACAGACCACTAAAACTATGGTACCCCATATTAGCTCCTTGCCATTTGGAATCCAATAATCATTCCATGAATACTTATATCTGCTTGGCTGACAAAAATATTGAGCAGAACAAGACTCAGAAGAAAACCTCACAAGCACTCTACTAGGACTCTGTCAAGGTTTATATCTTTCCATTAATCAACACTCTTTCAGTCAATAAATCAATTAAAAATCTGCCATTATTCCTCCCCACATTCTCCTACTTTATTCATAGTTATCATGAAAAACTTTTAAAGTTCTTTACTAAAATCCAGGTGTACAATTTACATATTATTTTCCTAATCAACCTAGTAACCGACATGCCTATTCAAAAAGCAATAAGCTTAGACTAGTATGGCCTTAGACTAGTATAGTCTAAGGTTATGGGGGGATTCTTTTTGAGGGGCAGGGGGTACTGAACCGTATGACTTTATTAATATAAAGAACAATGTGGAAATTCCTTCTACCAATGTAAAAGGCATCGACTTTGGAACTCAATAGTCTTAGATTTGCCTGGGACACTGAAAACCAAGTGACTTGCCAGGACCGTACCATACAGCCATGTGTCAGAGGTGAAACCTGAATCCACATCCTCATGAACTCAGAGGCCAGCTCTTTACCTGGGATGCTTGACACAACTCCTTTACCTCACTTTCTAATACTGAGGAATAATGTCAAGTTTGACAACCTTAGGAAACAAAGTATGAATTAGATGCTGGAACTATAAAACTGAACATGAAACTATTCTTCACTTCAAGGCACTGGAGTAGGAGAGGGGAGACAACACAGAGATGGTACATTTTCTACTTGTATTTGAAAATTATATAGGATTTTGAAATGAATATGTGTGTATATACATATCTTTTTCCTTCCATGTACCTTTCTATAGTTCCTCATGCCTCTCCCTAGACAGACAAGACAGGGAGAGAGAGAGAGAGAGAGACACACACACACACACACACACACACACACACACACACAATCTAAATCCTTATCATTCTAAATCCCATTATATCAAAGCCACTGAGCATAACAGCTGCCCTTCCTTCATAAAGCAGATGATAAAAAGGTGTGCGTGGCCAGAACATCCTCCCTTAGCAATTCCCATTCTCTGGACCACTGGGTGCTATTTTGACCAAGCTGCTCATTGATCCCTGTTCAATCCCCCTCAGAAATTCTCAGTTTTTTAGATTCTTCCTTTGGATACACCCTTCCAGCAGATTTATCTCAAACTGACTGACTTCCCCAGAACACATGGAGTTTTTTAGGCTTTTTACATAAAATATTGCAATACCCAACTCAGGCATGCCCAACCTTCAATGGGCTCCAAGCTAAAAAAACAACAATACAACAACAACAAAAACTGCCTGCTGCTTCTTTTTGCAAACAAAACACCAACCGCTATGCAGATAAACTCAATTATGTGTGGACAAGACAGTAATTAGTGCTAAACTAATTGATTCTACTATAAACCTATGATATTCACATTTTTAAGAAGCCAATTGTTAATCCACATAAACCTTTAATTGGTACTTCTGGCACAGTTGGAAGAGTGAAATTAAAACACTGGGGAAAGGGTGATGTTGGGGGGCAGGATGCCAACACAACTGACTTTCCTAAGCTGTTCCCACTAGAATTCTTTCAGATTCTCTCTTTCTTCCAATTCTGAACCCACAGGTTCTCTAAAATTTCCAGGTTTGTAAAAGGGGTGGTGAAGGCAGTATAAAATTTTTATTTATATATGAGTATGTGTGTATGTATGTATGTGTATATACGTGTGTCTACATGTATATACATATGCATGTATATACATTTATATATGAGAAATAAAAAACACAAGCAATCAGTCATTTGTACATTGGATATTTAAGATTTTTGGTCTATGTCTAGGGATTTTAGTATTCAGTTTGACCATCTATTCAATCTTAACTCAATGTACCCTGAGAATTCTTAGTTTTTCACATTTGTGTTTCATTACTCATGTGCTAAATATACTGCACATTTCAAAACATCTAGCAGAAAACATTCGCATAAACACTGGCAATATGGAAAATGTTTGCCTGTAATGTGAGGAGGAAGAAAATTGTCTTAAAATAGTTTGTGTATTTACAATTCACATGCACAACGAGGTGACTTCCAAAGTCAGTGAGCTTGTTCAGGGTAGTGAAAGTGAGAAATTATTATGCTGCCTGGTCTTAACAGCAGCAAAAAAATCAATCATTTGAAAGAAAAGATGCAAGAACCTTGGAAAAGTTAAAAGTTGACAAAAAATTACTCAGGAATTTGTTTTTAATCTGGTTTCCCAAAAGAAAATATCTATATCCTCGGATATTAAAGAATATATAGCCGCAAAAAGAATCCTGATGCAATCAAGACACAGAAAACATTTTGACGTCTTTCATGACCTAGATTTAGGATGTTTGAGTTGGTTTGTTGGTTTTTTAAGTTTCACTAAAACAGTTCTATCAGATTAAAGTTCTCTCATTACATTAGCACTTCACTAAACCACATCCAGTTACAATCTTGGAACAAAGGTTTAAACTCATTTAAGTGAAGAAATCTGATCCCAATCTGTAAGATTTATTCCTAAGTAAATAAGGTTATTAAAACTTAAATTCACAATCTCCTACTTTAGTATTTTGCTTTAAAAAATCAGAAATCTATATATTACTAATCAAGTTTAACAAATGTTAATTGGTTAGTTATATCTTGTTAAAAATGGGATTTTATTATTTGCAAAGTTATACAAGTGATTATAGTATTCATTCTTAATTCAATGAAAACTATTGAAAAACAAATATTGAAACTGAATTTGGCATGAAATTATATTACTACATTTTAGAACTTGGGAATTCTCTTTCCATTTACAGACTACAACGACTTAAATTATAGAAAATTCTATGTGTAATTTTTGGACTATAGTGCAGAAAATCAAATAAAAATTTCCATAAATGTTCCATAAAGTGCTACTTTGACTAGAATTTTAAATAACTTTTATTCTTAGCAGGGCAAAACTATTTCTGCAAAAACTTAATGTCAGCATATCTCTTCATACATGTATATATTTCTTCTTTCATTTATCTATTTGAAGAAAAGAACAGACATGAACACAACCCCACCACCATCATTTGTGAAGAAAGTTTCACTGAAGTGAAGCAATAGTCACAACAAAGAGCACAAAGGAACCTTGAAACCACCTCAGTCAAAAAAAAAACAAAAACAAAAAACCAAGTGTTCAAGCTCTTAAATATAGATGATGGCCAAGAGCTCAAATCTTGCCTGAAAAACTTTGTGATCCTAGGTAAGTCACTGAAATCTCTCTGAGCTTTAGTTTTATCCTCTGTAAAACATGGGAAATAACAACACCTTCTTCACAGGGTTATTGTGAGGTTCAATATACATGCATATACATATACACCCATTCATATATATACATACACATAATTCTATATATCTATATATGTATATATTTATATACAACATGCTTTGTATATATGTAGTAGTAGCAGCAGCAGTAGTGATAGGTTCTAAAATATTAAATAATTTTTAAAAGTCATTCACAATCTGGCTTTGGCCTATCTTTACAGTCAGATTATATATTACTTTATCTTAGACTCCCCAAGTTCCAGTCAAACTGGCCTGTCTTCCAGTCAAGGCTGCCCTCCTTGCCCAAAATGCTCTTTGCAAACCTCTTCCCTGTTGGAATTCCTAGCTTCCTTCAAGAGTTGGATGAAATTTAATTTCCTACCATAGGTCTTTTCCCCTCTTATCCTTCTAGTTGTTAGTGTCCCCTCAACTATAATTTTGTATAAATGTACAATTTATCAATGTACACATTATCTTCCTCCACTAAAAATATAAGTTGCGTGACACTTTCACTTTTGTCTTTTATTCCCCAGCTCCTAGAAGAGTGCCTATAATAAATGCTAGTTGAACTGAATGTTACAGAGGAAAATCCCAAGAAGTATAGCTTTACAAAACAGTGAGATATGGTTAGAGGGAAAACAAGTTTAAGAAAAGTTGGTAAAAAACTGTATTAAGCCACATCATCTAGGGTATTTAGACACGAAACTGGAAGTCGGGCAACAGACAAACAAACAAAAAAAGATGGAAAAGACTTTTCAACATTTCTATGACAAACTACTGTCTCTATTGTAAAGTCCACCATATTTGGATTCTAAATCACCAACGTGGTTGAAGGAAGTAGAAGTGGCACAAAAGAAAACAAGTCTAGTTCAATTTTGCTTCTCAAACATCCAAAGGGAGATCTATACTCAACTATGTAGTTCATAGGATGTTTAAAAAAAATGATTCACAAGATATATGAATCAAAGGACACAAAATAATCAGAAAAATTATAGATGTTATTACTTCAGAAAAAAAGCAATTAAGAAATAACCAATATCTACTTATACTGACTCAGATGCTTACTTCTTTATCTTTACAAAGCCCCTATGATAAAAGTATCAAGGGGATTCTGGAGTAATGTATGAAAAAGGAATTGGCAGACTTTCAAAAGTGGTATTCCCTAGCATGTAACATCTTTACAGTCACACAACTGAATGGTGAGTTCAGAGAATACAAGATCCAATACCCTTATTGTTTGTTGAATATAAAAGAGCATTTGATTCAGTGAAGCAAAATGTAACCTTTATTAAAGTCTCCCCTCTGAAACAGTGTTTTCCATGTATATACTTGAATGATTCAAGGACACAGATAACTTTCTTTGATGACCCTTTGATTATTAGTATCAAGTGAGGCATAAAATAAAGAAGCAAAAAACCAAAGGTGTTTACTCCTCTCATGGATGATGAATCTAAATGAACTAAATGAAAGAGGGATTTCCTATAATGAGTGAGATCCTACAAATGCTCCAGATTGTGGATGACATTGTGCTAACTGTATCAAGCCCTGGAATAATAATGAGCCTCCTAAATGAATCTATAATCACTCAAGAGTTCTTCCAAATTATTCCCACAACAAAAATCAAATCTCTTGTTGAACATTCCCCTGCAAACAATTTTAAAATAATGCCTGAAATCAAATTTTGGAGCTGCAGACCCAACAAAAGGTCATAGTAAGACATTTTTTTCTGGCCTAAGAAAATATAAGAGGTTGGCAAGAAGTCTGTTATACTGTAAATGTGAATGGGACAAGCTCACCCACAAAACTGAAGTGGATAGCAAAATGAATTAGAAACCAGAACCCAACAATATGCTGTTTATAAGAGACACGTGTGAAACAAAAGGACATAAATAAGAGTTAAAATAAAGGACTGGAGCAGAATCTAATATGCTTCAGTTGAACTAAAACAGGGATAGCAATCATGATCTCAGACAAAGAAAAAGCAAAAATAGGTTTAACTGAAAGGGACAATCAAGGAAAGTACAATTTACTAAGAGGTACCATAGACACTGAAGTACTTTAAAAATTTTTATAGCAAGTTTCTCTGATAAAGGCCTCATTTTTCAAATATATGCTGAGCACAGAACTGAGTCAAATTTATAAAAACAAGAGCCATTGCTCAATTGATAAATGGCCAAAGGATATTCTAAAAATGGTCAGTTTTCAGAATAAGTCAAAGCTATCTATAGTCGCATAAGAAATGCTCTAAACCACTACTGATTAGAGAAAGGCAAGTAAAAAACAGTTCTGAGGTACCACCTCACATTTATCAGAAATGACAAATACTAAAGAGGATGAGGGAGAAACAGGCACACTAGTGAACTACTGGTATAGTGAACTGGTCCAATCGTTCTGGAAAACAATTTCCAACTACACCCAAAAGGCTATAAAATTGTGCATACTCTTTGAGCTAGCAATACCACTAGTAGGTCTGTATCACAAGAGATGAAAGAAAAAAGAAAAGCACCTATATGTACAAAAATATTTTAGCAGATTTTTTTTTGTGGTAGCAAAGAATTGGAAACTGAGGGGATGTTCATCAACAAAAAAAAAAATCTCAAGTTAAAAAAAAAAGAATCTCTTGCCTAGACAATCATAAGGATTGGTTCATGGTGCAATGAAAAGAACAGAGGATTTGGGGTCAGAAAACCTGAGTTCAAATCCTGACTCCATTTATCTAAGGCATCATGAAGTCAATTCAGTTAACATTTATCCTCTTATTTCTACAAGAGAGGATTGGACTAGACTACCTTTAAAGTCCCTTATACCTCAAAACTTACATCTTAGACATTACCAATGAAGTGAATCAAGAATGAAATAGTATAAAAAGAACAGACCAAATTGCCATGTGGAAAATTCTGCAGTGCTTTCAATAACCCCAAGCTTCTTATTCCGGAAACAAAGACCTATCTTTTTCAAATTAATATTCTTCTGATGATACTGCGTGGCTGCAAATCACAGAATACCACAGATTCTTCAGAATTAAAGTTGTAGGTCAACCCAAGGGTAATGCAGAGATGCATGGTAGGCATAAAGAGGCCACCACATGTTACTAATGAAGAAAAACTGGGTACCAAAGTGGTGTGAAAGGTATTATTAATGAGATATATGACCAGAAAATGAACTGGGTTGATCATCAGGTGAGAGTGAGAAATGGACAGTCTTTCGGCTCCATTGGTACCCACATAATGTCAAAGAGGAATGGTGGAAATTTGGCACAATGGGAGAACCACCCATGAAGGAGTTATGGGAGGATATGGCTATGAATCCCCCAGAAGAAATCATATATAAATTACTTCCTGTAACACCAGACTTCTGACATTGTGACATCATCCATATCAAAACAATCACAGATCTATCTAAATATTTCTTCTTATCCCAATATTTCTGCATTATCTCAATATTTTAAGAATCTATAATTTCATTGATGTAATATAGAGATATACATATATATACATTTGCTACATGGAAATGTACAAATGAACACTATCAAATAACATCCCAGAAGTGCCCCCCAAATGGGCTATCTATCCTCCTTGCTTATTTTTTTCAATCCTTTCTCTTCTAACTCAAAAAATAGATGCCATACAAGTCACCAAAAAAACCCTCAAAAACCAAAAACCCCAGAAAAAAGCAATTCCTATCTTGGCTTCAATGGAACACATATGTTTCTGATAGTAACTTATACTGAAGTACAAACAGATTGTTTTTAAAGCTGCCCATACACCAAAAGGAACCTCACAGTTGTGTGCCAGTTCACCCCCACAAAACCTAGGGAGCCTATTTGTGGTTTCCCAGTGGGGTGGAGACTTTTCATATTAATATACAAATGTAAGATTTTCCAGGACATTCACAAAACTACACACTTGGCACCAATTATTCAATCAAGAAGGACACTCAAGTTACCTTCATTAACCAACTGGAAGAATGAAATTACACAAAGAAAATAATTTTTATAACTCAGATAAGGTAAAGACTTTAAAGTAAAACAAAGCAGTTAATAGGACTGTAGCCCTAGAGAGGTTCTACTAGTTCAACCTCTTCATTTTAGAGAAGGAAATTGAAACTCAGAGATGAAGTGACTTGTCCAAGGTCACACAAGTTATTAAGTGGAAGAGCTCATATTTGAACTCAAAACCTGTGACTCCATCTTCAGGGGTCTTTCTACTTCACTATGCCTCAATTGGTTAAGTGACTGAGAAAGAGAAAAGACAAAAAACTATTAGGTTCAACCCAAGATCCTTATAACAGCATCATTTTTACATTTAACACTTTAGATCTTGAATGCTCTGGGAATAATGAGAAAAAGAAAAACTGGAAACATAATAAATCTCTCAAAACATTTTGGAGAAAGAGATAGGAGTAAGACTTGTGATTTCCTTGGTATATGGGACCTCTCGGGTGAGGTAACTCCCTCTATTAATGTAGACTGGCCCCTTCTCCGCAACTTACAGAGTTGGCTAGAAGACTGAACAGCCAAGCAACTTTCCCATGATCACACAGTCAATATATGTCAGAAAAAAAGAACTTCAACAGAGTGGTTAGGTGGCACAGTGAATAGGGCACCGGAGTCAGGAGGACCCAAGTTCAAATCCAGCCTCAGTGTTGTGCTGTTGTGCTACACTTAACACAAAAAACTAGCCGTGTGACCTTGGGCAAGTCACTTAACACCAATTGCCCTGCCTTCCCCCTCCAAAAAGAAAAACAAAACAAAACAAAAACTTCAACTGAGGTCTTCCTAGCTTCAAGCCTGCTTTCCTATACACTAAGCTAAGTTGCTTTTCTTTTAGAGAAAGATAAATATTAATTAGTATGGTCCAGTAATAATCTTACTCTGTTAAGTATTAGTAATTCTGTAACTCAAAAATATTTATTTTTTATGTATGCCTCATTAATTCTTATAAGGGAATGAAGTATTCAGGGTCATGTGGTAACAACTCAAGGACAAAGAAAAAACTGTTTTGGTTATATTAAAAATGTACAGAGAATGGTAGAAATTCAGAGATGGAAGATGCTAAGAATGTTTCCAGATTTTAAGCCACCATTTACTTCATGGTACTGATAATTTCTGACATTTTACATAAAATATTGTCACAATTTAAGATTAATGTAATCACAGATTTTTGCTAATAATAAGCACTGAGGTCTTCCTTTTCAACAGCACAACACACAAACTGCTTAAAGCTAAACCTCTTATTTTAATTTGCCAGGAAAGTCTGTATAAGATTGCACAAAATGCTACCACTGTACTTTAGTTAAACTAGACATTCTCCAAGAAAATTAAAGGCATTCTCTTATTACTCCTTGGGCATTTATGTGATAGAAACAGCTTTGTCATTTTCTCTACTCACTGTGGAGACTTACATGCCTTCAACTTAATCTGAATAGGTTGCCAGGCATAAACAGCATTTTACTCTCAAAGTCCACGTGATTCCCAATCTCTGCTAACAAGCAGATCTATGAGTGATGAGTCAATGAGGTGAATTTTGTGATGAGAATAAATTACTTAGTGCCTAAGTAAACACATCAAGCCATTTCTTTCCATAGAGACCAGACATAGCAATACCATTCAACAGCCACAATTTAAACTACTTTACATAGGCTTCAATGATTCAGAGACAAGAGATTATCTTTGAGCTGGTCGATAATACTCAATAGTTACTTCTTGCAAACAATGAAATGAAAAGCTGCACAGATTCCAAAACCTGTTCAGAAAACTTCCAGCACCAAAGCAAAAAACTACTTCCAAATTCCACAAAACCCACTCAAGCCATATTCAATATGACAAAATTCTAGTAAGGTAAAGGAATTTTAGGGTCCTTTAAAATGGAACTAACTTCCACAAAACAAGTTCCACAGCTTTTGAGAGATTAAAATATAAACCAAGTGTTAAATATTAAAGCTAGTCATTTATAAGGTCTTTTAAAAAAATTATATAGGCCAACAGTAAATTTACCCTATGTCCCCTTTAATATAAGAAAGCTTCCTTTAACACTGGAGAATACTAGGCTAATTCAAGTTAAATTACTATTTATTTGAAGTCTAAGTCTGACAGTATTTTAACATGTCTTCACTGAATTGGGTCAAACAAGGTTACTCACATTGAAAGCTGATTATACCAGGGAAGTATCATCAAATTCCCAACCTTCCCACACAAAAATAACCAGTCTCAAAACCTCAGAATCATCCTCTGGTTTTCCTTATTAAGATAGCCAATCAACTGTGAGATCTCTACACACCCATGTCCTCCTCTTCACAGGGATGCCAACCAGCATTGTTCAAGCCATCTTTTCCCAGTATGTTCTTCGGCTCCTCATCCTCACACAGCTGCCAACATTATCTTCTTAATACTCAAGTCTGACTAAGTCACTCAGAAAACTTCACTAGCTCCCCACAGCCTAGAAGGTAAAATGTTCTATGACCTAGAATACAGTATAAGGCTCTTCAAAATCTAATTCAAACCAACCTTCCCTCAGCTTTCTCTGGCCCAATATCCACCTCCACACATTTTCTGTTTCAACTAAAATCATAGTAACAACTGTTCCCTCTATCTTTTCCTGACCCTTTTCATCTCTGCAACCTCAGACAGAGGTTATCCAGAATGAATGGAATGCAATGCTTCCTTCCTCATCTCTGGTCTACTGAAATCTTCTTTCAGGGGACATCTTAGGTGACCTCTTCTCTGTGAAGCTGTTTTTGATGACTTGAGCAAAAAGTCATCTTGCCCTCCTCAAATTTTCTTACCACACTTTGCCTGGATCTCTTCTTAGCTACTAATGTTACCTACTTTATGTTATGCTTTTTTATGTACATAGCCCATCCTTCCTAACTATAAGTTCCTTGAGGTAGAAGAATTACAACATTTCTCATCACTGCTTCTAATATAAGGCCCCAGTATCTAGTCCAATGCCTTACCAGTACAAGGGCTTATTTAATGTCTCAAAATATAATGATGTTAAAATATATAAACAACTTAAGTGTTAAATTTCTCCACAAAATCCAAATCCAATACTTTATTATACTGTAGAGCTGACTCTAAATTCTAAAAGTCTATGTCAATAGAGCACAATATGCAGTCATTCCACTTTGCCAAAAAGGCTTTGAGAAAATTCCTAGCAACAGAAAGCTTCTGCTATGTGAGGACTTGACCATCTCCACACAAAAGGGCAATCACAACGATAAAGGTGTCAAAAGAACCTAGAAACTGCTTCAGTCAATAAACATTTGATCTCTTTGCCAAAAGGCGATATAAAAGTCAAGGGTAATTTCAGTTTACAATATAAACACATTTGAAAAATCTATTACAGGATAGTAGATTATAAGCATTATTGCCTCATCAAAAAATAAAAAGCAGTAAAAGGAAAAATGTTTGCATAAAGCAAGACCTAATTAAGCTAGATCATCTTAAGTGAAATTAAGAATCAAATTAGAAAAACAAGAAACAACTTCCCAAAAGGAAAATATTAAGATGTTTATAATAAGCTCTTTTCTCCATCAACTAGGGGAAAGGAAAGGAATAAGCATTTAGATGAGCACCTAATGTGTGCCAGGCACTGTGCTAAAGCACTTTTTACAAATATCATCTCAAAGACAGTAGAACCATCTATTTGGACTCTGGCACAATATTACCCAATGTGCTACATAATCAGACAATAAGCATTTATTGAGCATCTAATGTGCCAGACACTGGGCAAAGCACTGGGAATACAAAGAAAGACAAAAGAGAGTTCATGTTCTCAAGGAGAATGCACTCTAATAATGGTGGAGACAACATGAAAACAATTACATACAAAAAAGACCCAGACAGGATAAAGCAGAGATAGTCAACTGGGGTAAAAGACTGAACAGTTTAAGAGGGAATCAGGAAAGGCTTCTCACAGACAGTGGGATTTTAGCTGAGACTTGAAGGAAGCCAGGGAAGTCAAGAGATGGAGAAATGGCACTAAAGGAAAACAAAGGTCAAAAGATATACTAGAATAGTCCATATGGAAGCAGAAAAAATTTTGAGGGCATTAAGGGATCACTTTCTTTAGGGTAACTGGAGAGGAAGATAAAAAATTAATCCTAACATAGAATAACAACTGATGGATGGATGGATGTACATGTGTAAATGTGTGTATATGCGCATGTATGCATGTGTGTATATATACATGTGTGCACATGTGTGTTAGCACTTTGATATCCACATAGTGCTTTAAGGTTTATTATTTCATTTGAGCCCAACAGAAACTATATGGGATAGTTAATAAAGGTAGTATTACTTTCATCTCTCCATAAGAACTTTATAAAAATAATCCTATACATAACAGGCATTGGCAATGTTCTTGATGAAAACACAAAAAAGGGAACAGGCAAGCTATCTGGGAAAAAAATATCCTACAGCAGACCATATCTTTAGAGTTATATTGCATGCAGTTAACTGCAAGGAATAGAGAAGAAAAAAATCACTAATACAGAATGTCTAAAAAATTGTTAGGGTCATTGAAGCTTAAAACTACAGTGAGACTTTTTGGGACCTCCAGTACTAATTATTTGTTGACTATGAAAAGCATTTGATTTTTCAGAGCAAAAGGCTGCCTCCAACAAGATGTCCCCTATGTCTACTTCAAGATCATACGATATTCCTTATAAGATGTAGCAACAGAGGTAACTTTAATAACCCTCCAATTTTTAATACCAACTGAAGCATGAAATAGAGAAGACATATACCTAGCCCTGTCATGGAGGATGTTTGACAGAACCCAAACTGAATAGGTATTCTCTACAAATAGAGAAGTCCTCCAGATGGATCTGTTTGCAGATAACAATGTGGTCATTGCATCGAACACAAAAATACTGGAGAGCTCCCTAAACAAAATTCACCATTGTTTAAAGAGAGTTCTTCCTAACAATCCACACAGGAAAAGCTAAGAGGATAAAGATAAGTGATAGGAACATCAATATTCAAATCTTACCTTAGTGTCTTACTGTAACTATAAATTAGACCTAAAATAAGTCACTTAAATGCTTTGTGCCTTGGTTTCCTCATTTGTAAAATGAGGGGAATGAACCTTAAGATCCCCCTTCTACTCTGAATCTATCATCCTAAGATTGTCTTATTCAAACAATGATACATATATTAATAAACAACCCACAAAACTAATCTATCAATACATATCTTGAATTGATATTTTAGATGGAGAATTAACTGGACTCATAATTTAAAAGAAGGAAAGAAGCAGCCTGGATACCGCCTGGATAATTGTGAATGTTTTCAATGACCCCAAGCTTCTTTCTAAAAGTAAAAACCACCTCTTTTTTAACATCAATACTTTTCCAGTGGTGCTATGTGGTTGCAAACCATGAAACATAACAATATCTTTAGGATCAACATTTTAAGATACCCAAAGGGCAATGGAGAGACACAAGATGGCTATGAATAGGCTGTCACTAATTACCAATGATGAATGGCATGCAAATAGCATAAAAATATCATAAAAGAGATACACAATCAGGAAAAGATGGGTGTCTATCACAGTCTGAACATGCAATAATAATAATATATAGAAAACTGCATTGGTTCCCTCATCTAATGTTAAAAAAACAAGAAGAGATGAAATCTCTCCCAATGCAGGTAGAACAGCTAATGAGTCTTCAAAGGAGGAAAGATAAGTCCCATAGTACAAGAAGGCATAGGTGAATTGAGATCTACACTATTTAGCGAGAATGCATATCAATGAGATCACAGAGTCACTGAAGCATTAATTAACTAACTGATCTTTCATCAGAGCAAAGCCAAGCAGCAAAGCTAAGAAAAGGCCTTCTGGTCACAGTTCTTAGAAACTACATTTAAAATTCCAGAAATACTGTATCAGGAAACAGTGTCTAATTTATTCAATTATTAAAATTAGGTCTACACTATTCCATCATTAGTCTGAATAATAGCTTACTTAGCTTAGCTTACTTATGGTTTGAAGTATATAGAGCAGAAAGAGGGAGAATGATTTTCTTTTTGGTGGCTTTTAAATGTGCTCACCTCCTTCTGAAAAAGTGCCAACCCCTCTAGGATACTTCTACCCAGCCAAATTTCAAAGCATCATAGATTTAAAGCTGGAAAGAATCTTAAGGTCATAATGTCTAACCTTCTAAATTTACAGATGAGAAAAATTAGGAAGATTAAATATAATGATTCAATTTTTCAATATTAAAAAATGAGATGACTATACCAATAATGATTTTAACCTAATCAGAAGATCAAAATTACATGGATTATCCTTTGACCCAGAGATTCCATTATTCCATCATTAGGCTTATACCCTAAGGAGGCTGATGATGATGATGAAGAAGAAGAAGAAGGAAGAAGGAAGAAGGAGGAAGGAAGAAGGAGGAAGAAGGAGGAAGAAGGAGGAAGAAGGAGAAAGAAGGAATAAGAAGGAAGAAGAAGGAAGAAGAGGAGGAGGAGGAGGAGAAGGAGAAGGAGAAGGAGAAGGAGAAGGAGAAGAAGAAGGAGAAGGAGAAGAAGAAGAAGAAGAAGAAGAAGAAGAAGAAGAAGAAGAAGAAGAAGAAGAAGAAGACGAAGAAGAAGAAGAAGAAGAAGAAGAAGAAGAAGAAGAAGAAGAAGAAGAAGAAGAAGAAGAAGAAGAAGAAGAAGAAGAAGAAGAAGAAGAAGAAAGAAGGCCCTCATATTCACCAAAATATTCAGGGAAGGACTTTGTGTAAGAGCAAAAAAATTGGAAACAAAGTAGATGCTCATGAACTGGGGAATGATTAAATAAATCGTGGGACATGAATGCAATAGAATATTACTGTGCTGTAAGAAATGATTAATGTGACAACTACAGAAAAGCACTGAAAGATCCACATGAAATGTTTCAATGAAGTAGAGCCAAAAAAAAATCTATATAATGATTACAACAATGTAAACGGAGAGAACAACCATGTATACATAAAAAAAGATCAAAAGCAAATGTTACAAAATTATAAAGAACAAACATAAGCCATTTCCCAAATGATAAATGCTCAAAGGATACGAACAGGGAATTTTGAGAAGAAATCAAAGCTATCAATAGAACATGAAAATATGCTCTAAATCACTAATAACTGTTGTTCAGTCATTTCAGTCATGTACAACTTCCTTATGGCCCCATTTGGGGTTTTCTTGGCAAAGATACTAGAGTAGTTTTACCATTTCCTTCTCCAGCTCATTTTACAGATGAGGAAACTGAGGTAACAGGGTTAAGTGACTGACCCAGAGTTGCACAGCTAGTACCTAAGGCCAGATTTCAATTCAGGAAGATGAATCTTCCTCACTCCAAGTCTCACACTCTATCCACTGTAACATCTAGCTGTTCTTCACTAATAATTGGGGAAATGCAAATTAAAATAATTCAGAGGCTACCACCTCATATTTATCAAGTGAGCTAACATAACAGAAAAGAAAAATGACATATGCTGGAGGGGACATGGAAAATAGGTACACTGACACACTGTTGGTGGAGTTGTGAACTGGTCTAACCATTCTGTCTAGATAATCTGTTACCTGGATAAAATCATTGTCCCCACAAATTAAGAAGTCCTTCATCTTCAAGGCCCCAAACTTAGTGACTAATGTGGATTATGCAAGGAAGCAATAGAAACTGTACAACTCAACACATATATGTACATATACACACACATACATATACATATGTGTGTGTGAGTTAAACCTCACAACAACCCTATGAGATGGGTCCTACAGGTATTATTAGCTTCAATTTACAAAAAGAGAAACTGAGGCTAAGAGATTAAATGGCTTGCCCATAATCACACTGCTAGATGGTATGAGAGTTAAAATTTGAACCCAGGTCTTCCAAATTCAAAAGTGTAGCATTCTGTCCTGTCATAGAGGTAGAAGAATCTAAATTCAAATCCAGTTTCTCTGACTTCGAACCTAGTCTTTTCTTTCGTTTTTGTTTTTTCCCCACTACAAATAGCATACCTTCTCTCCTTTTTTTCCTACACCCTATGGTTAGCCACATAAGCATAATGCTTCCACCAGCCCATAATGAGTACAGTCTAAGAAGAGGAGGGCACTGTACCTGACCCACTAACAAAGGACTAAAGCCAAAGTTTGAGATCTGAGCTAGATCTGGTGATCAAAACAGACAGGTAGAAAAACCTGCCAGGTCTGGAGTCATAAGCAGATAGAGGTGGGGTCAGGACTCACGAATAAAGATCATGTTTCCATGAGCAGCTCAATGGAGTCCTAAATCACTAGGTTCTGTCACAAAACTGTAAGTAATTCTCCAAAACAAAAAATGAAAGAAAGTGGAAAGGAAAGGAAGGAAAGAAAGCCATGGCAAGAAACATGAAGCAATTATAAGTTCCTTCCCCACCCCAACCCCCATCTACTGACTCAAGCTTAGAATATGTTGTAAAATCCTACCTACATCATCCTGGGACCTAGACATAGACACATGAATAGAGTGGTTCAAATAAATGCTATGAAAAATGAAACTCTTTGCAATAACATATTGGTACCTCTCGCTCACAAAAGTAACCATGCAAAACCAAAGGACAGAAAAAACCTGAATAGTTAGTCAATTAAATTACCCTTTTAAAATATGTCTAAATCAATAGCACCTAGTAAAACTCTTAGGAAATAAATACCTTCAAATGCATTTAGTCAGCAAATTACAAAGTGTCAAGATCCTTGACAAAATCAGAAAACCTTTGGCATTCAAAAAAAATGTCACCCACAAAATAAATGGATGAATGGATAAAATATAATTAATGAATAAATGAATTAAATTTTAAAAGTATCATCAAAGTAGAAATTATAATAATGAAACATTCAAAATACTTCAAGCTGGTATAATAGAGCGGTAGATTTAAAACTGGAAGTCTAAATTCAAAACCTGGTTCCAATTAGTCTTTGCATCTCTGGGCAAAATCATTTAGTAACCTCCCTAAAGGTCAGGTTCGTCATCAATAAAATGGAGATAATAACATTTCCACTACCTATAGTCATGTGACTACTGTCAGGAAACTTAGTAAACTGCCAACCACTAAGTAAATGAGAGCTACTACAATTATTAGCAGGACTGATTATTCATTTTTATAACTAGATAGATATTAAGTATTTTTAAGTTCAAGATTACAGAAAGGGAAAACACAAGTCTGAAATTCAATCATTTCACCTATGTATCAATGTCTATGCCAAAAGTGAAGCCTAGAATGATGAGAGCAGTCCAAAAGCTGGTAAGGAATAAAGACTTGAATTGTGAAGAGAAAAAAACTAATCACGTCTCTCCATCACCATTTTAATTTGTAAAAAGTAACAGGAGAATAAAGCCCTAAAGAAATGATGCTCAGAAACAGCACTGCTTGCTGTGAGATATGATAATTTAGATATAACACTGCAAAGAATATCAACAAAGTTTACTCAGATACCAAGGTGCTTCTTGTCAAAGAAAAAAGTTTGGAAACCACTACGCAAATAGTCAAGAAAAAGAACTGTAATCATACAGAATATCATCCAGTGCTAGTTTCATTTAGGAACTTGTCGAGAAATTGGACCAACTGGTTGGTCAAGTGGTTTTAGGGAGCCCGTGCTCAATCCCAAATCAATTTCCCTTTTGCTCTAAATTTACCATACAATAAATGAGTTCACACACTGCTAGCTCTTATGGAATAACTAACTAGATGCAGCTTGAAAAAGTTAATATATATCAGGAAATTTCCCCTATCTTTTGCCAAGGCTTATTATTAAGAGGCTTTGGGTAACCATACATTAAGTTCGGTAAAAATTTAACAGATCATGACTAATTTTAATCTACTCCTGGTTAATAATGAAATTGCTAACAAAGACGTTGGGGTCCTAAATACTAGTATCTAGGAATTTCTAATTTCCCAGTGTTATACTTCGAATGCATTCTCCTAAACAAGTCTGAGTACAAACTAGCAAGTCCAGCATTTATGGTCATTGCTGGAGTGACTTCATATTTTAAATACTGTGGACCGGTGAGCCAACTACACTTTGCAGGTAAGCTAGGTAAGGAAAGCTGTCAGGCATACACACCTAAATAAAAGCCAACCAATACTGGCTAGTTCATATGGCTTCTGAATCAAGAACATAGATAAAAGAGTTGAAAATGGATGGAAACTCCAAAAAGACCAGAGGTAAGATGTGTTCCCAGATCACTAAAAAATTACAGCCATGATTGTCTCAAATAAAGCAGCATGCAACAGAAAATCCCCTAGACTTGATTTCAACATACCAAGGCTATATAGTCTTGCTATATTTGCTATAGATGACCGAAGGCAATATATACAGTATCTCCAGACAACTGCTATACATTCAATTCATCTCCACTACTGATAAGTCTCCCACAATCTCTAATCTGTGTGAATTTAGACAAGTCACAGCCTTTCTGCACCAAATTCAGAGTCAAAAAGACAATTATTCTATTACTCTCATGCACTCTGAACAGCAGCCTGGGTGCTGAGCTTCAACATGAACTCTCCTAATTCTTCATCTCTGACCTCTAGGACTCAGGATCAATATCCTACTGTGTCCTGTGATGAAACTGAAATCCAGGAACACGGAGAGAGAAGGAATATAGAAACCAAACACCCCCAAACCTACAAAATAACACTGATTATCAAAGTCCTCAAGCCAGTCGTTGCATTCTTCCAACTACTACAGGCACTACTCTTTTAGATTTTTCAAACATTCTTCAAAATGAATGCAATTCTTAGTACCAAATCCTGGCTCCCTTCAGTCTGGGCAAGGTGCCATTGAATCACAAGGGATATACTAAGTAAAACGTCAACTTGAAAAGATTAAGTGAATATTCCTCAATGTGCCACCACAGTCAACAATTACAGTGGTGTTCACTATTGCAGTGCTGAAGGTATTTTTCCACACAGAGACTGTGTGTGCAGAGATGTATCTTTGGGTGGATAATTTCCATATTACTCTTTCCATCTCTAGTCTCTTCTCCCTGCCTTCTCCAAAACCAGTCCAGCATTCTGATGACTTCCACTGAGATGCACATATACAAACATACATGTTTTCCTACCACTAAAACCATACACCAAAGTTTCCATGTGATTTAGAGGTGACCCTTGGTTCTCAAATGTAATGTCAAACAGGTTATAGAATCTCAGAGGTCACCTAGTCCAACCTGTACCTGAATAAGAACCCTCTTTTACAACAACCCCAAGAAGCTGTCATTCAGTATTTATTTAAAGACCTGTAGTGAACAAAAATACTTTACTTCTTCAAAAGAAAAATTGAAATGAAAAGTTACATCGGTAACTTTTTCCAGATATTTGATATGCAGAACTGGTAGCAGTACAGTGTGTTCCTGCCACCTAAATGAAAATGAAGACTATGTGGCCCTCTAGGTCCTCAAATGCAATCCTTTGACTGAATCCAAACTTCACAGAACAAGCCCTCTTAATAAAAGGATTTGTTCTATAAAACTTGGACTTAATCAAAAGGCTACATTCAAGGACCTAGAAGGTCACATGTGGACCTAAGGCCACAGGTTCCCCACCCTTTTACTAGGAGTTACTCATTCCTGGTTTCTCAAAGTCTGAAAGGTCCCTACTAAACAAGGTTAGTTTTCCACACTGAACTGTGAGTTGTCTGTAGGAGACTGATGACAATATTACCTCTGTTTCTCCATTTGCCATTGATCTTCACCTAAATATTCTGCATCATATTTTCCTTCCGCCTCTGGGTCCTGAATTTCCTAGGTATTTTCTTAATACAAAGATATTCCTCTTATTTTCACCACCACCCCACCTACACACACACACACACACACACACACACACACTTTTACATATATTGTGACCATTTAAATAAGTTATACCTTTCTAATAACTTAGTTCATACATGGCTCCCACCAAGAATAATGTGGTATCTGAGGTGAAACTTGTCCCTATAAATAGCAATCTCAGGTTCACCTTTCTAGTTTGTTACCCATATTTTAATTTGTTTGTAAAAATATAAGGCCACTTTCAGATTTTTTTGTTTGTTTGCTTGGGGTGATTGGGGGGGGTTGTTTGATTTTCTTTTTGGTTTTTTTGTGGGGTTTGGGGTTGGGGTTTTTTTTGCTGGTTTCTTTCTTAGATGCTGTTTTGTATGAATCCTTGGGTATCACTTCTCCCTACATTGTAGTTACCTACTGCCTGAGAAATCTAGTTTGGTGGATACACACTGGCACTTTCCTTACTCTGTGTTACTTTTCAGTTTAAAGTTACAGCTGCTGCTTTAAAAAAAAAAAAAAAGGAATGACTTTTGGGGCAGCTAGGTGGCACAGTGAATAGAGCACTGGCCTTGGAGGCAGGAGGACCTGAGTTCAAATCCAGCCTCAGACACCTGACACACTTACTAGCCATGTGACTACACAAATCATTTAACCCCAATTGAAATCCAAAAAAAAAAAAAAAGCAATAAATAAAGTTACTGCTACTATACCCTACACCTCACATAGGAAAGTTTCTAAATGAGCTAAAGGGCATCCACTTGTCCTTCTAGGGACCAGTGTTATACACAGGTTATCCAGATGTTCTCTACTTCTCAATACATGACCAGCTTGTTTCTTTTTGCAGTCATATAGCCTCAATGATGTCTTTTACTCCATTTCTGGCAAGCAATCCAGGACATATGCTTATACCCACCATGAATCTATTTCCCTTGAGTTATAGGAACCAGTTCATTTCTGTCTTTGTTCTTTGTAACCAGTACAGTGCCTTGCCCAAAGGAGACAATTAATAAATCTATGAACTGAACTGAAATCATCATGGCCCATCATTTACAGCCCTACAGCATTCTTGGGGAAAATGGGTTTTCGCAGCAGTGAGCATTTTGTGTTCATTGAAAGCACCAAGCATTTTCCCAAATCCAATATGGCCCCTATCTTCTCCTAGTGCTACTAAATTCTGTACCCAGCTCATTATCCATCTGCCACAATTGCCCAAGATGCACACATCAATAGACTGATTTGACAAGCTACTCATCCAGCTGCATATTATAATCTGGGTTATATACATTTTTCATCTACTTTGCTCTTCCATGATGGATAGGAGACTAATCTCTTTTGCATGATAATATACTTTGTAATGAGTCAACTCCAATTTAAGTCACCATATACTTTGAGTCTCATCAACTTCTACTTGAAAATGGGAACATCGGAAAGCAGTAAAAATTGTTAGAAAATATGTTTGGGCTCAAGGAATGAAAGAAGCCACTTATGAGAACTCTCAGAAAGCTTACACCTTTAAAAAATGAGAAGGTATTGAATGTCACAAATGCCAAATGAATACAATGAAAAACTTAAAACGGCAATATCACAATAGATAAGAAATAACTGTGTACATACACGAGTCATTTCAAAATCTCCCATCTGTATGGAACAGTTGTTCCATTGTGGATGCTTAGAATGATTTCTAGCTCATTACTCAACATTTTGATGATTAGGTTACTCCAAATTAGGCTGTGTGTAACTTTGTGTGCAAAACATTGTGGAGGAAAATAAGATCACAGACAGAGCAGTAGGAGCTTCATCAAAAAGGGCTTTTTCTCTTGGTTCAGACCTGTGATTTCATCTATGTAGAAACCATCCCACCCCATCCCCCATTCAAACCTACAACTCTTTTCCAACTTTTTAGCCTTAGAGTCACCTGACTTGCCCAAGGTTAAAAGCTTACATGAGTCAGAGGAAGGACTTGAACCCAGGTTTTCCTGACTCCAAGGTTCATGATGCTTCTATAGTGGTTTCCCAACTTAACAAAGTCTTTTCTGGAAAATCATCAAGGACATTGAATTAAAACAGGCAAGTTTTTACTAGACACTTTCTAAAGCCAAAACTGTATCTCTGTTGTCATACAGTTAACAGAGTCAAAGAAAATTAAAACTCCCACTATATTTATAGATTTGATCAAAGCATTCAACTCAATGGAGGCATCTTGACAGAGTGGAGAAAGCACTGGATTTAATGTCCCTTCATTGCCCATATGACATTAAGAGTAAATGGCCTCTAACGTCTCTTCCAGCTCTAAATCAATGACCTAGAAAGTAAAATAAAGCTGAACAAAATGTGGCTCAAAGTTCTCCACAGTTAAGGTCTCTATCAGCCCTCAAAACTCAGGTGGGGTTTGGCTTTATCTAAGCATGCCTCTGTATTCACTTCCCAGCCATTTCCAAACATGTCACCTAGATTCAGGTTATTCTCCTCATCCCCATCCCTCTGGATCCTGACCTTTGTTCCTAAGAATATGGGCTATGACAGGAATTTTCAACTTATCTTGCCCTGAACAAGACCTCCAAATCACTTCTTTGCCATTTCCAAACTGTGCTGCCCCCATTAGAGCTCCCCTTTATGTGTGGTCTCCTACTAGACTCTAGAAAACTCCTTGAGGGCAAGAACTATTGCCCTAGTAACTGTATTGTACTCATATTTGTATCCCCATCACTTAGCACAGAGCCTAGCATGCAGTAAGTGCTTAAAAAATTTCTTTCCTAAGTTTATTTTGTTCAATGACCTTTTAATATTGACATCAAGAGATGCAGTGTTCTATATTTGTCAACGGTATTAACTACAGTCATGGAAAGTGTCCTATGCTAAGATCTAAAGCAGAAATTCTTTTTTTTTTTTTGGAGGAGGGAAGGCAAGGCAGTTGGGGTTAAGTGACTTGCCCAAGCTAGTTAGTGTGTAAAGTGTCTGAAGCTGAACTTGAGCTCAGGTCCTCCGGACTCCCAGGCTGGTGCTCTATTCACTATGTCACCTAGATGCCCCTAAAGCAGGAATTCTTAACCTGGGATCTGTGAATTTGTTTTATTTAATATTTTGATGACTACATTTCAATATCACAAGTTTCCTGTATAATTCTATGTATTTTATCTTATGCTTTTCAAGACATTATTTTCAAAAGACAAAGAGAAACTTCACCATACTACCAAAAGAGATTATAACACAAAAAAGGTTGATAATTTCTCATATAAAGGAAAGAATTTCCTACTGATAGTGAGGTTCTCCAAATTTCCTATCTGAAAATGAAAAAAAATGAAAAATGAAAAAAAAATTCTCCCTAAGAAAAAGCAGGAACACAATTAGAATAAAAAGCATGGCCTAAAAAACTCATAAAGTACAGGAGTACAGTCTTCTTGAAATTCTTTGACCAATAACACATTCTGCTAATGATATAATAATTAGTTCTTTAGTCAAAATATTTAGCAGGACCAGCGTAGAATTTTCCAATATATTATTTCATAGGAAAGTAGGTAGCAAATAGCTAGGAACAATAATAACATTTATTGCTTCCTACTTTGGGATCTAAGGGTTAAATGGCAACTATTTTGCTTTGCAAATAATGAAGGCAAGAAAAGCATTCCTAGTTTCTGATATAATGTGCACAAGATCAGCTGTACCTGAATTATACAAAGAGGAAGATAAAAAGGTAGACGAAAACTGAATATGTAAATAGGCTCCACATTAGCTCTCTTGACTGATAAAAATAAAATCACCCAATTAGCCCCACAGATATAATAATTATCGGAGAAAAATCAAAATGTTTCTGTGACTAACCAGGTTTTAACTTAAATCTTAAACACCAAAAAGGGCACAACATCAAGGCTGTGGACAGAGCTGACAAAGGTCTTGTGGGAGACAGATGTGTTTAGTACAATTTTTAGGGATTATATAACTTCTTAGAAGGCAGAGACTAGGTCCCACGTTGGAACTCTGTATCCCAATAATCAATGTTTATTGAAATGAATTAAAGAAGACAGGAAGGTATTTTCTAAGTATTGCTACTCTCACTCAAAAAGCTTTGTCATTACTCACATGCCTAAGAACCATCACTGTATCTCAACCTTTCATTCTTAAAGCCTTGTGCTTTATGGAAAACACTGCTGAAGAAGGTTTCATTAAGCCTGGATGACTTCCAATTTATATTGGGGAGTTGGGGGGGAGGGGGAGGGTTAACCACCAAACAGTCCATAATACAAGCCAAATGTTCAATAACAGCACTTACTTCCATACTAAGTTAATAATATTTTCAATTTAGAGATCAAGGATATATTATTACTGCTCTGAGTCTTGCTATCCATCTCAGCTCTGACCTTTAGGACTTCTAAGTAGCAGATTTTTTTTTTTGCACATTCTTCCCTCCCATTAGAATGTAAGCTCCTTGAAGGGGAAGACAGTATTGATTTTTTTTTAAAGGTATTCCCAGGACTTAGCACCATGCCTAGCACACAGTAAACAATTAGCAAATGTTTTTTCCTTCCTTCCTTCCTTCCTTCTTTCCTTCCTTCCTTCCTTCCTTCTTTCCTTCCTTTCTTCCTTTCTTCCTTCCTTTCTTCTTTCCTTTCTTTCTTTCTTCTTTTCTTCCTTCTTTCCTTCCACTCTTCTTTCCTTCCTTCCTTCTTTTCCTTTTCAGGAAAATAGTCACAATCTATTGCACAGTCACCATTTTAGGGTGAAGGGATACATATGAAGGCGACACTATATCTCTCTATATACATTCCTCTCTAATCTTCACTCCTCCAAATAAAATTACAAGATCTGATCTGCCCTGTTTTTTTTTCTGTATCTCACACTTTCAAATTCCAAAAGCCCCACAGATATAAAAGATGATCTAGGAAAAATCCTACTCCCTTAGTACCAACCCAGTAGCCAAAGTTTAATTACTACAGAGAAGTCCCAGACTGACTCACTCCCTCACTTCAACTATCATGTCTAGATATCCTTTTACTGAAAGACAGTGGAGTTGAGGGAGTTATTCTGACAGATCCTTCATAGGCTGGGAGGGGAAACAGGACAGTGGAATGATCAGAAAGGTTATGTAGGACAGTGAAAAATGTTTACTAACTGATATAAAGATGAACAGTAAACATAAAATAGAGACATCAACAATATGAAATAGAGATATCAGTGATTATTTTAAGCCGAAAGGACTTTTCAAAGTTGTTATGCTCCTGCTGTATCAAGAGTTAATAATAATTACAGAATCAAACCTATTTAAATTATTGTATAGGGAGTCAAAAGACCTGGGTTCAAATCTTGGATCTTCCAAGTTCTATCTCTCCAACCTTGAACTTTATCTCTCTTTCTGGGTCTCAGTTTTCTTATCATCTATAAAATTAGTCCATTGAACTAGAGGATCCCTAAGCTCCTTTCAATATCTAAATCTAACCTTTATTTTTAAAAATGCTCTTGTATCAAACTATAAATTTATATTTGAGTGAAAGTTATATTCTCAGTATATTTGTGTATAAAGATAGAAATCAAATTTAAAATGTTGTACAAATTATTTATATTCAACATTTATTCCCTTCTACAAAGTTTTTAAATTTTTAATATAGTTCACAATCACTTCTTCTAGGAGGAAAAAGAAAATATCTTTAATTAAGTTCACATAAATGTTATGTAAATTGAATTAGACAATGAGCTCCCAGAGGACAGGAACTCTGACCTTTCTTTTTTCCTTAGGGGTTAGTCCAGTGTCTGGCATGTAGTAGGTGCTTAATAAATGTTTACTGACTCACTAAATTATCATTGATGCCTAAATACCAGGATCAACAGTAAATATGAAATAGAGCCATCAGTGATTATGTTAAGCTGAAAGGACTTCTCAACATTGTTATGTTGCTGGTATATCAAGAGTAATCTATAATTACAGGATCAAGCCTAGTTAAATTATTGTAAAAATAAAAACCTCTTTCTCTTGTTTCACTACAGTACTTTCCATAATAAATTCAAGTACTCATTTTGGAATCAGATTTATTTATTTTCCTCTCTCTTGCTATAATTTTACTGTAATCAAATAAGATTCAAAAGACACATTTCAACCAGCAGTTTTGCTATGAATTAACAAACATTTATTAGACACCTATTATGTGCAAGGCACTATGCTATAGGATTGAGAAAACTGAAACAATACCTGCTATCAAGAAGCTTCAGGGAAAGGAAATACAGTATGTCCACAGATAAGCAAATACAGGACACATCTAACATAAATACTAAGTGATATGGGCAGGGTCAGAAAAGGCATTTTGAAGGAGATGAAGACACTTGAACTGATACTTTAAGGAAACTAATAGTCATAGAAGACTCAGAATTTAGATCTCTAAAGGAGACTGGGGGAGGCTATCTTTAAAAGACCACATATTCTAAACCTTTCGTTCTGGCTTAGAGGAAGGGACAAAGTGTCAGACTTATAGTGAGGAAAAACTAAGTTCAAATCCTAATTCAATAATCTACCTGTGTGACGCTGGGCAAGTCATTTAACTCCTTTCAGACTCATTTCTCTTACTTCACAGTATTGTTATAAAGGTAAAATGAGGTAAAGTGCTAAAAGTACCATATAAAGGGTAGACTATTATAGTTAAAGGATACAAACAATTCTTTTAAAAATTGCAAATTATGTCAGATGAAAGAATCTTCCAAATCACAAATATTAATTAACATTCTCCCTCACCAAAAAAAAACCTGAGGTCTCATCTCACATCCAGAAAATAAACAAGGATGGAAAAAAAAAGATAGAAATAGTATCAGAGAGTTCTGGAAAGACAGGAACACTAATACATGGCTAGTAGGGCTGTGAATTTATACAATCATTCTGGAAAGGAATTTGAAATTATGTGAATAAAGAGTTTAAGCTATCCATAGCCTTCAAGTCATAGATTCCACTGCTAATCACATACCCCCAAGGAGATCACTAATTAAAGGAAAGGTGATATAAATATTAATGGGAGCACTTTTTGCATAGTAAAGAACTGGAAACAAAATAGGTGTCCCTTGATTAGGGATATAGTTAAAGAAAATGTGGTCCAATAACTGTAATAGAATATTAAATGAGTCATTTTTTTTCAGTCATGTTAGACTCTTCTTGACCCCATTTGGGGTTTTCTTGGCAGATAATGATGTAGTGTACCATTTCCTTCTCCAGTTTTATTTTATAGATGAGGAAACTGAAGCAAACAGAGTTAAGTGACTTGCCCAGGATCACACAGCTAGTTAGCATCAGATATGAATTCAAGAAGATGAATCTTCCTGACTACAGGCCTGACAATCTATCCACTACACCACCACACTGCCCAATGGAATATTATTATTCTGTGTAAAAACAATATTAAAAAAAAAAGACAACTATAATGTATACAGAAAAGCATGAAAAGACTTACATGAACTGATGCAAAGTTAATAGGGCAGAGTCAAGAAAGCAATATATCCAATTGACTTCAACAATGTCAATGAAAAGAACAAAAAGAAAATATACATGTACATACATAAGTAGATAATGGATATATACATACATATGTAGATGATGTTGCAAAATTACAGGAAGAAACTTAAGAAACATAATAGCAAAAGACAGCAATATTTTTTAAATGACATTAATATTATTACTATTTTGGGGCGGCTAGGTGGCGCAGTGAATAGAGCACCGGCCCTGGAGTCAGGAGTACCTGAGTTCAAATCCGGCCTCAGACACTTAACACAAAAAAAAAAACTAGCCGTGTGACCTTGGGCAAGTCACTTAACCCCAACTGCCCTCTAAAAAGCAAAAAATATATATATATTATTACTATTTTATAGATGAAGAAATGAAAACCCAAATATATTAAGTAGTTTTGTCCAAGGTCACACAGCTAATCAGTGGCAGAGCTATTAGTAAATCAGCAAGCATTTATTAAGAGCCCCACATATAGGCACTGTGCTTAGCAATAGAGATACAAAGAAATGCAAAACCAGTCCCTATCCTCAAGACACCTAATATCTAATGGGGAGACAATATGCAAACAAGACATGTAACATAATATATGTGCACAAACACACACACACACACAAACACACACATTTTATATTTGATCTTGGAGGCAATAGGGAACCACAGGAGTTTACTGAATGAGGAGTTGGGGTGAGGTGACACGATCAGACCAGCACTTTAGCAGGATCTCTGTGACAGCTGAGCTGGAGGACAGACTGAAGTAAGGAGACACCTGAAGCAGAGGCCATCCAGAAAGTTACTGCAATAGTCCAAGTGTGAGGTGATGGGGGCCTACACCAGGGTAGTAGCAATATCCAGGTGTCTTATCTTCAAGTTCAATGTTCTTTTCTCTACATGACATTGAGTGCACAATGAGTTAAATACTGTCACTAAATAAACTAGGCATAAAACATACTCTTTGGAGACTCTTTCAAAACTTTGTCTTCACTTGAACATTAACATAGCAAGTGTCCTCAACAATAACTTGGTGAATGACCAAGAATTAACATAGTTCTAAGCATAATTAAAGTAGAAAATTTATTCTGATCTATATGTTTCCATGGGTGGAAAAAACATTTTCTTCTGCAAAAACTACCATGCTAAAATTAAAAAAAAAAAAAAGAACAGAACTGCATTACTTAAAAAAAAAAAAAATGCTGCCAGAAAGGTATAGTTAAGTGGGCATGCAAATGGTAGGAGGAGGGCTAGGAAGATTACACTTGGGTGGGATTCAAATATTTTAAAAAATAGCAATGAGCCCACATTTAGGCTGGAGGGCAACTGAATCCACTAAGGAGAATCAAAAGCTCATAGACTAAATGATGGATGATAGCCATCTCCTATGACAGGTTCTTTTACTAAGAAATTTTGAAACAAAATGAGGAAACTAAATTATTCCTCAATCATGTAATCCCACCTATCCCTAATATCTCTTCTTGTGTCATTGATTTAGACTGTTTTAATGAAAGCATGCTGATAAGAGTTCTTCCAAAATTGTACAATTACATAATTTTAATATAAATCCATTGTCAGTGGTGCCTATGGCAGGCAAAAGAAATAAGGTATTTGGCCAGAAGCCCCTCACTAACTAGAGAAGGGGGTTGGGGGAAGAATCACAGTAAAGAACATCTATCAGTTCAATATCCTTCACATTGTTATATCTCTAGGAATACACGATGTTTTGAGAGACACCCACCCTGTTGCCATTCATGAGGTTTAGAGTGAGGAATTGTCTGAAAACAGCATTTAACCACCTTTCTATAATAGTCCAGCCCTATTTTTCTTTATTAAAAGTTATCAGTCAAGTATTCTATATTTCAAAAGGAATATTTTCTCCTACCTAGCAATATCAGATAAATAATCTTCTCCACTCACCCCCATTCAACTTATCTTGTTACAGTTTCAGGGAAGGATCACAGGGTTTTCAGAGAAGAAAGATTGAAAAATCAGTTGTCTGGATATATTCAACTCTCTACTTGCTCAACAACAAATCTAATTCAGTCTGTTTTTATTCCTATTATGATTTTTCTTTTGGCTCAGTATTAATCCAACAAACATTTGGTAAGGCCTATGTGCTAGATAGAACAAAACTTAAAACAGGCCCTGGCCTCAAAAAGTTTATATTCTACTACGGTCTTCATCCTGTTATATTTCAAGCCTAGAGCATTTTGCCAAAGACTCATTAGTGCAGAAAAGGATGATGGAATCTGTGCCAATTGTCTCAGCATAAGAGTTGAAATGGGTATGACACCTTTGGGGAGGAGAAACATTCTTTATTCCTAAATTGAGAGAGGACGTAAGGGCTTCTAGATTCTCTTCAAAACCAACTTCAAGGAGAAAAGAATGGGCAGGGAAAAAAAAAGAGCTCTGGAAGCATAAAACATATAGGGGAAGTCAGCACCTCAAGATGTCCATGATTTCCAACTTGCCTTCCTAGCAACTTCAGAGAATTTCCCCTGGCATGAGATCAGGTTTCTCTCTCTCTTGATTGAGAACTCAGTTCACTCCTATCTAAAAGATCATTCACTCTTATATGTTTTCTGGTGTATTCTAATAACTCCTCAGATTTGAAAATTTGATAAAAGATTTGTTTGAAAATAGTTGAAAGTTTGAAAACTCAGATCTGAACATTTGAAAAAGAACTGTTTGAAAATAGTTGCTTAAGTAAATGTTTACTCATTATTCATTATTTATTATGCTCTTTTGTTATAACCAACATTTGATGGGAAGGAGTAAAGCCTTCAGCACATCCTCCCCCTTGAACACAAGTGCCAGAGAAGCTAGTGGTTTTGTTGCTTTTGAACCTAAAAAAAAGGCATGTCTTTAGCATGCAGTATTCAGGAGGATGAATGGATATAATTCAAGACCTGTGCCACAGGCTGATCAGCTCACTTTAAGGCAGAGATCAGTCTCCCTTGGAGAGGAGTGGGCACACTATCAAGGCTTCCCCCCAGTAACCTGTATGTTTAGATAGTCTATGTGAATATACACTTCTTACATAGGCAGCACATACCTTATATATTCAATCATTTTTTTTTAATCCTTAGCTCATTCTGTGATTTAACTTTATCATGAATTTTCTTCTTGAAGGCCACTAGTGACTTATTTTACTTAAATCTGTTTGGGGGTCTCTAAAGTCAGCTAAGAGCACATGCCTGGGCAATCAGAAGCTCAAGCAAAAATGAATTAACACTGGGAGGGGCCTTTTCAGTGACATTTTGCTCATGGTCAGTGCACTGCCAAAGCTTGATCAGTTTTCCTGGTCTTCTCTTCTACAATCCATCAATATCTACTTATCTAGAGTTAATTAAGCCTGAGGCAAAGAATGGGAGGAGGGGGGGAAACAGGAAAGGGAAAGCATGGTGTTACAGGTGGCCATAACCCGTTTTTATGAGTAGATATAAATGCATCTCTGACTCAGAAGGTTGAAGTTTGAGGAACCACAGAGATGAACTAACCTAGTCTATCCACTCTAACAATTGGAAAATTCATATCCAAACTCCAAATCAGGAGGAAAGCCAGGAGTAAGTCTCTGGAGTACAAGTCTTTCTACTATCCCCTAGGATTCAGTGTTGTGGAAGCTGACACCTACTCGACAGAGAAAGAGAACATCTAGAGATCCTACCCTTAATCAATCAGAGATATTTTCTTAAATAAAATTCTGTCAGGGGGACATTTTTATCTTAGTACTCTGGACTCTGCAACTTTTTCTGTGAGTAGATGAAGGAAGAGGGTAGACATATGACTTCATTGATATAAGGAACTCCCTAGTGAAGAAATTCCTCCAATGCAGGTAATCACTACCTTTGCAACTTAAGGCTTAAGGAGTTGCCTAAAGCAGCAGTTCTCAAATTTGGGGGATCTCAGGACCCATTTGTACTCTTTAAAAAGACCCAAAACAACTTGTCTTTCTTTATTGAGTTCTATTTATCCATTACTGCATTAGAAATCAAAATATTCTAGTATTATTATTTAAATAGCTTTGATCTCATGAACCCCCCTGAAGGGGTCTCAGGAACCAACCCACCCCCCACCCACTCCTACTAGGCCACACTATGAAACCTAGAGATTAAATTACCTGCCTAGGGTCACACCACACAGTATACATCATTGGTAGAACTTGACATCAAGTCTTCCTACCTTTAAGACCAGCCTTATCTATTACATTCCCCTATCTCTTAATGCAGTGAGTGGACGACCTGAGATTAACCACTGAACTCTTCTGTAGCTATTTTTCTCCCTCAAGAAAAGAGCTTGTGTTCTCATCAAATACAGTCCTTGCAATCCTTTTTTCTAGAAAGGAGCAAGACAAGCACAAAAAATAACTCACATTTCACTAAAATATCATTAATATATGATTCTAGAAATGAGCTGGTATGGGAGACTTTCACTGGCCAGCTCTTCAGAAGATAAATAAATTGGAAACTTTTAATTAACAACAAGTCTTTATATAAGGAAAAGTAAAATCTTTTTAAACCACTCACTCCACTTAAGTTGCATCAAGCAGAAGCTCCATTTAAAAAAAACAAAACACCTGAACAAGCTCCTCTGTTAATGAGTAATTTATGTATGATTATTTTCTACTTTTGGCAACAAAATGGAAAGATTCATCAACAAATAAAAATTCATTGTATGCACAAACTAGGTCAAACATTATCAGAAGAAATTTTGCCCTTCAAACTTTGCAAGAGACTCTCCAAAGCTAGCTAATACCAGTAACACCAGCTTTTATTTTCATTCTCATTAGAGGAAAAATACCTATCACTGTATTTGCCACAATTTTACAACCAAGAGGAACAGCACTGGCATAGGAATTAGAATATAAGGGTTCAAGCCCTAGATCCTGCTGGTTTAGTTTACTTGAGAAATCTTGAAGAACAAGTTACAACCTCCAAGGCCCTCAATTAGCTCCTCAGAAAAATGAGGGGTCTGGACTAAATGCCCTGCAATGCTAACATTCCATGGGTTTATAAAAATATTTTTACATATATACGTATTTTTTTCAGAATATATATTTTAGCATATAATACCCAAAGAGAGCCATCATCATGGCAGCTAGGAATTAGGAAGACCTCTGTTCAAAAATGACCTCAAACACTAGCTAGCTGTGTGATCTGGTCACGCCACTTAACCACTGTTGGTCTCAGTTTCCTCATCTGTAAATGATAACAATAGCACTGACCTCCCAGAGTTATTGCGAAAATCAAACGAGATACTAACTGAAAATTGTTTAGCAGAACGCCTGACATACAGAGCTATAGAAATAGTAGCTATTATAATTATTGACAGAGAGCCATCGGCAGAACCAGGAAGACCCAAGTTCAAGTCTTGCCTTTGATACATACTGGCTCCCAGACCCTGAAAAAAATCCCAGCCTCTCTGTGCCCCAGGAAATTTACAAGCAGCAAACTACTCATCTACTTCCCAGTGAGTGCCCTATACCAAAGAAATCTCAGATCCAAACCAAAATGTTCTCAAAACATAGGTGTAATTATTTCACAGCAAAAGTTTACTTCTAAATATGAGCACAATGGAATATTTCTGTGCCATAAGCAATAGTGATTATAAGAAATTCAGAGAAAAAAAAAGGAAAAAAAAAAAGAAATTCAGAGAAACACAGTAAGCTCCATATGAAGGGCCAGAGTGAAGTGAACAGAACCACAACAATCCACATAGTAAAGAATTACCCCAAGGTAAAGGATAACAATATAATAAAACAGGCCAACAGGGACTCACTCAAAGGAGTCTCTCAGGAGCCTAGATAAGAAAAAAAAACCCTCAGGATAAGTTCCTCCACCCAGTAGAGAGATGCAGGAATGTCTTCTGTATGTTTAAATGGTTTCTCTGCCTTTCAAGGAAGGAGGGGGGCAGGGGAGGTGGAAGGGAAATGGCTAGTATAAAAGCAAAAGACAACAAAAACTTTCTTTTTAAGTTATTTAACAATAACGGTAGAACAAAGAAAAGAAACACAAAAGCCCTGCTAGTTTTGTCACAGATAAAAATTTAGAGCAATAAATTCCCAAATTCTACCCAACCAATGACATGTGTGCTAACAAATAATCCACTCCTTAGCCTTCATCCTACTCTTCCAGGGTCTCCAGCCATTCTTGCTGATTCTGCATTAGCTGTTTCTTGACATTTCATAAGAAATGATGATTATTCCTTTTTTCTGTAACTTTACCAGCTACTATCACTGGTCATCAGACCAGTGCAAGAACCTCACTGCCTCCTTACATCCACTCTCTTCCCTCTCCAATCCACCCTTCACATAGCTGCCAAACTGACACTCCTAAAGCTCAGGTCTAACCATGTCACTCAACATGTCTGTTCAAGAAGAGTTAGTAGAGAGCCCCTGTCTGCAGAATAAAATACAACTCATTTTAACACATAAAGCCCATCACAATCTGCTGCTGACTTGTCTTTCTAAGCTTACTCCTCTCCTTGCACTTCAGCCAAAATAGACTCTTAGCTATCCTCCGTACAGGATTCCATTCCCACCTCAATGCCCTTGGCAAAGGTTCTCCTATATCTGGAATGCTCTCCTTCCATGTCTCCAACAGAGACAGCCCATGACTGAGTGGATAGAGTTTGGGGCCTGGAAACAGGAAGATCTGAGTTCAAATTAGATCTTTCACTAGGCAGATGTCCCCAAGGAAGTCATTTAACCTCTATCTGCCTCAGTTTCCTCAAGTGTAAAATGAAGGTAATGCTATATCCCCAGGTTGTTGTAAGGATCAAATGAGATGGTATTTGTAAAAAGTGCCCATTACAATGCCTGGGACATAGTGAGCACTACATTAATGTTTATTTTATTCCCTTCCCTTCCACCTCTCAGAAAAGCTCAACTCAAACGCCACCTCCTTCAAGAAACCTTTCCTGCTTCCCCTAATTGTTAGTGCCCCTAATCGATCACTAAATATTTGTTTTGCATGGATCCATAACTCTCCAGTAGAATATAAGCTCTCTGAAGACAGAAACTATTTCATTTTTGTCTTTATATGGCCAAAACCTAGTATAGTGCCTTGCATGTAGTGTGTGCATAATAAATGCCTGTCTGATTGGTCATGCATCAAATGACTAGGCAAAACCCTCCAATGCATCAATTCTACATAATATGTATAGCACAAAATGCTTTATGACAAATTAATAATACATGTAAAATAGACACACACACACACACATAAACATAGCCAGAGAAACAAAGAGCAACCGATTATAGCAAGATTTAAGATTGAGGTCACAAATTTCCCAACCACAATGTTACACCAAAAGACAGCCCGAAGTTTTAAAGAAAGCTAGGTTTATAGGGCAGTCTTCCTTAAATTGAAAGGAGCAAACATATGGGTATAAATAAATACTCAATTTTAAACTGCAAAGAGGCAAGTGACTGAAATCACTTTACAAAGAGTAAGGGAAACTACCTCATGGAAATTTTTTACTGAGGGCTAAGAATCTACCCTAAACCACCAGCATAAGAGTTAATTTATAAAATTTCATTTTTAATGGAAAACAAAAAGAGAAAGACAATGATCTATTTTTTTTCCTCCACACAAGAGAACCTCACATTTAGAAAGCATCTGTTGCTTAAATATTTATGATATCTGAGAATCCCAACTTCACTGACTAAACCTGGTTGACCTTTCTGCTACTTAATTATTCCCCAAGTGAGCAGTGTTGCTCAACATCTGTTCTTAATTTGCTTTTAATTTCCATTTATTCTGCTTACCTGTATGAAGCTGAAATAAGTAATGTAGGCTGACATTATCTTCCCTATGTTACATGAAAAATTCTATATTTCATTCAGAGTGTACCTCTGCAATGTTATTTTTCCAGGTTTTGTTCAAATATAGATCTTGTTGGCCTGTCCAAACTGCTTAATTTCACATTTCAGTCTGGAATTCATATTACTTTTCTCTTTTAACTTTCCAAAGTGTCTCAGTATTTTAAGCTTTGCAAAACTAAGTTTTACTTCATTTTAACTCATGCATTTTTATTTCTTTAAAACATTACCTTAACTTCCAGTCACCTTTAAATAGGTACTTTTGAAATTTAACCTATTTCAAAATTGCCTAAATAAAATAAAGCAAAAATACTACTAATAATAAACAGGCAGTTTCCATGGTAGGGAAAAAACAAATAAATACTGCCCTGGAAATCAGGAGATTGGGGTTCAAAGGCCATTTCTGCCAATGACCCTGGGAAAGTTCTTTTACCTCTATGACTCAGTTTCCTCTTCTATCAAATGGAAAGGTAATGATCTGCAAGGTCCCATCTGCCTCTGTCTGAAAGCATTAACAATAAAACTAAATAAAGGATAAAAGTAACCTAAACATGTAAGCCTTTTTAGTAAACCAATGAAAAATAAATTTCAGTGCCAGTGCTGAATCAGTGACAATGCCCAGACATGTACTTTACTTGTCTAGCCCTTCTCCCTATTCCAAAGAGAATATCAGCTCCATGAAGAACATTCTATATTTTTACAAATTGGAGAGAGGTATTCAAAACCACTCTAAAAAACATAAGCTGATATAAATTAACATTTATTGAGTTCCTGCTACATACAGGGTATTGTCCCTTACTGGAAATACTTGCAATTTAATTGAAAAGAGATGCATGTACCTACAAAGAAAAAAATGAGAATAGACTTTTATCTGCAGTAATGATAGGAATTGATGACAATAACCATTCAAAATAGTGACTATTCTAGAAACTAATGGTTTGTCTCAGGAAACCTGAGGTGATTTATATTTAACAGCAGTCTAAGTGAAAAAGACTCAGAAAGTTTTAGTTGACTGAAGTTCAGTATGAAACAACGGCACAACACATCTTCCAAAAAAGCCAACACAACAACAGAAACACAATGTTCCATACAAGGGAACCTGTGCTCTGCACTGACCACTCCACATCTAAAAGTATTTCTGTTCAATTTTGTGCCTCACCTTTTGAGAAAGGCAATGACCAAACAGAATACACCCAGAGGAGAATGATCAGCAAATAAAGAGTCTAGGAGGGCTGGCTGAAGGACCTGAAGATGCCTCAACCACCTAACTATCTGGGAGGCTCTGGACAAATGACTTAACATCTTTTATGCCTCAATTGCCTTATCTGTAAAATTCAAATAATAACAGAATCTACCTCCCCAGATTTTTGTGAGAATTAAATGAAATACATGAAGAGTTTTGTAAATCTTAAAGCTCTATTAATGCTAGCCAGTATTAGAATGAGGGCAGCTAGGTGATGCAGCAGATAAAATGTCAGCCCTGAAGTCGGGAAGACTCATCTTCAAATCTAACCTCAGACACGCTAGCTGTGTGATCCTGGGCAAGTCACTTAACTATGTTTGCCTCAGTTCTTCATCTGTAAAATGAGCTGGAGAAGGAAATGGCAAAGAGCTCCAGTATCTCTGCCAAGAAAACCCAAATGGGGTCATGGAGAGTCAGACACAACTGAAAAATGACTGAACTACAACATTATTATGGTGAAGATAAGACTTACAAGAAATTATATCACTCAAACATAAATATTTGAAAGGCAAGGTGAAATGGGAATTGGCCTTACTGTATCTAGACAACAGAGGAAAGAACTGAGTCAAGTTTGGAAGTTAGATCTTGGTTTAATGTAAGGAAGAAACAACGTTTTAACAATTAAAACACTTTTTTAAAAAATAGAATGAGCTGTCTTGTAAGGTAGGGAGTTTTCCATCAGAAATGCTCATGGGCCTATTGGTGATAATACAGAAGAAATTTCTACATTGGATGGAAAGTTGAATAAAGTAAACTCTAAAGTCTTTTTCTTTTTCTTTTTCTTTTTTTTTTTTTTGGAGGGGGAAGGCAGGGCAATTGGGGTTAAGTGGTTTGCCCAAGGTCACACAGGTGGTAAGTCTAAGGTCTTTTTCAATCCTAAAAACCTATGACTCCTTGAGCTAAGATGCAAAGAGAAGACTTTTTGGAGGTGGTCATCCATGTAAAAGAGCACTGAAAGATGACAAACAATATGAGCACAACTACACAACAAACTACAGATACCAGGACCTGGAGTTTGGCTCCAAAGTAGAATACATGTGCAGGAGAACTAGACTAGACTAGAAAAATAGATTGGGGCTAATTTACTTTAATGTTTAATTTAAGCACATATGAAAGTTTAGTTTAAAATTTCTGAGCAAACATTATATGTAATTTACAATGGTACCAAAGTCACCTGGATTAAGATGTTTTGCAGAGTGCTATACAGGATTTGACTAAGTGGATAGGCTTGAAGGGACAAGGAGATCAGTCTCTTGTTTAAATATATTCAACATTCTAACTTACATTGGGATGCATGCCTGGAAAACACCTTGGACATTTAAAGGCTCCATAGAAACAATGTGATAATAAAGGGTTACATTTCTGACTATGGGTCTGCTGCCCATCATTTTACAGTGCTGTGGCCATAAATACCATATTTAGTCAATAATAAACAATGTATCTTATATACTATTCTGTATATTATATACTATTCTGCATATGATATATAAAAATACATAATTTCAGTAATGCATAATAAATCAATTAAAGAGGATGATAAAAATAATTCATAAATTTAATTTTGTTTGCTTTCAGAGCTTCTGGGAAAGGAGACTCTGAGACCCAGAAGAAACAACATGAGGAAAATAGGCTATGTCTGAGGCCATAAGCCTTAATACAAAATAGACATTGTTTTACTACTACTTCCTCCTTTACTTCAAAGCTTTCATTTTAATTTTGTACACAGTATTACAACTGTCAATTGCTAATTGCAGTTTTAACCAGTACCCCCTCAGCTTTGAACTACCTTTCTACTTTATACTTTGTTCAAATATAAATATTGGGCAACAGTTAAGTCATAATGTGCCAAATCTTTATTCTCTAGTCTCAGAATTGAAAGATGAACCTTCTACTAAATTCTGAGAGGTTGTCTCAAATTCTACACAATACCATATGGAAAGGCAACTATGCATCATAAACTATCTTGGCAGCTTTTAAGTAGATAAGGGCAAAGAAGATCTTTTCCTTTTATCTTCCTGAAGTTTAAATATTTGGTCTCAAAAACATTACCAAAAGATCTTAAGATTCTCAAAAGGATAATATATTTGTTTTACTAATGGGAGGGACAGACAGCTCAGCAAGACCTCTGAGTTTTAATAATAGCTCTATGGGTGACTTGGCTTCATTAGTTATTTAACCTCTTAGTTCCCCTTCCATATTAGAAACACTATTCTTTGTGGGGAGGTAGGTTACTTCCCCCCATGCCATCCCCCCAATTCTATCCAATGCAGAATGTCAAACCAAAATAATTTCATTTCAAAAAGATGGTAGTGAAATTAAACACAAATATCTACTATACCTACATCATCTATTTAGAAGTATAAAAAAACACAGAGATCTTCACAAGTGGGCCCTTACTAAATGTGTTGGCAGAATCAGGTTGACTGATGCCTTTCCCTGGACTTCATGAAGGGAGAAAAGTCAAAAATCACAAAGAATACATGTGGGTTCTTTCCAGTTACACAAAAACAGTTGTGACTTGAAGTTGCAATTTTAGTAATTATCTTCAAGCAAGAAAAAAGGTAGATAGGTAGATAGATAGATAGATAGATAGATAGATGGATGGATGGATGGATGGATGGATGGATGGATGCATGCATGCATAGATAGATAGATAGATAGATAGATAGATAGATAGATAGACAGACAGACAGACAGACAGACAGACAGACAGACAGACAGACAGATAGATAGATAGATAGATAGGGAGAGACACAAAGACAGCCGAAGAGGGAGATCCAAAAACTACTTTCACACATTATCTAAAGAAAAGTTAAAGATGGAAAAAAATCACTGATTTGGGGGCTACGATCACACTTAAGTGGGAGAAAAAAACCTAATCATCATAGCTACCATTTCTATAACACTTCGAGGCTGGTATCAGGCTCATTTGATTCTCTCAACCAGCCTGTGATTTGTCACTATATTTAATACTTATTCAATCACCTACATTTTCACTTTAGCATCTATGTCCTGAAACCTGACTTCCATATCTACATAGACAATTCACCATCTATACAAGAGGCATCCAGGTAGTGTAGTAGATAGAGTACTCTGAGTTCAAATTTAGCCTCAAATACTTACTAGCTATGTGACCCTGGGAAAATCATTCAACAGCTCTCAGTCTTAGTTTTCTGATCTTTAAAATCTGGAAAAATGATAGGATCTGACCTCACTGGGTTATTCTGAGGATCAAATAAATTAAGATAGTTAAAGCACTTTGCAAACTTTAAAATAGTATATGAATGCTATTATTACTTATGGTAAGCTAAATAATCACTTTCAAGGTGGAAATATGAAAGTTATAATATATTCATTCTGGTTCTAATTAATGGCCTATTCAGTGAAGCAAGAGAATTAATCAATTAATGCCAATATCAGATATTACACTCTCCATCTCTTCACTGGCATACATGTTATGCCCTCAAAAATATACATTTGAAGAAAGGGGAAAAGTTAACAAGCTGTATAATAAATGTGTAAAGAGGCAGCTAGGTGGTGCAAGGGGCAGCTAGGCGGCGCAGTGAATAGAGCACCGGCCCTGGAGTCAGGAGTACCTGAGTTCAAATCCAGCCTCAGACACTTAACACAAAAAACTAGCCGTGTGACTCTGGGCAAGTCACTTAACCCCAACTGCCCTCCAAAAAAAAAAACCACACACACACAAAAATAATAAATGCGTAAGCTATTAACAAACTGTTTTGAATTGACACAAGAGGAAAAGGAATTTCCACAAAAATATGACATTGAATAAAATAATCTTTCATAACAGTTAGAATAAGCCCCTAGAAGGCAAAGACTTTATTTTTGTCCCATTATCCCCAGCAAATAGCAAAGCGCTTTGTACACAACATGCAAATTGTTATAAAGCAAGTAGTGGATAGAGTACTGGACTTGAAGTCAATAAGAGCTGAGTTTGAATCCTCCTTCAGGTCACTTCCTGATTGTGCAACCCTGGGTAAGTCATTTAATCTCTATTAGCCGCAGTTTCTTCATGCGTGAAAGAGAGACAATAACAGGACCTACCTAGGTAGTTGTACAGATGAAATGAGACAATGAATATAAAGTGAACTGCAAACCATAAAGAGCAATGTTAGCTATTGTTATCAGATTAAACTGAAAATACAGCTCCAAGAGTCCCTCCTCAATAAATGGACAAAAGAAGCTTTAAAAAAAATTCAAACTATAAATGATCATATTAAAATATTTCTTATAGAAGAATCACCAATGGTTAATAGTAAAATAAATGTAAATTAAAACTCAACTATGTCAACTTATATTGAGCAAATTAGCAAATGCAATCAAAACAAGATCAAGAAACAGAGCATAGAAGAGATTATAGGAAGACATATCTACTAAGTAAATACATTGTTGGGAGAACTATGAAGTAGTCCCACCATCCTGGACATCAATTTGAAATTATGCATGAAAAGTAAAAAAAAAAAGTCCGTACTCAGTGGCCCCAACTATATGTATGTGTGTGTGTCATACACATAATCATATATATTCCACAGTAAATTAAAGAATACATACCATGGGGGCGGCTAGGTGGTACAATGAATAGAACACTGGCCCTGGAGTCAGGAGGATTTGAGCTCAAATCTGACCTCAGACACTTAACACTTACTAGCTGTGTGACCTTGGGCAAGTCACTTAACCCCAAATGCCCTCCCAAAAAAAGGCAAAAAACTCTTTGTGGTTGCTAAGAACTAAAGAGAAAATGGGTCCCTACAATTAAGGAACAGTTGGGGAAAAAAAGCACAACAAGCATGAGAATATAGTAAAAAAAAAAATTGGCATACAGTACAAAATGACAAATATAAGCAATTTGGAGAAACATGGGAAGATTTGTTTGAATTGCTGGGAGAGAAAAATAAGTCACAGCAAAAAAAAAAAAGCAACGTGCACAATGACTACTACAACAAATAAAGAGATCACTAAAAGAAATTCCAACTCGAGTTATGGGGAAAGAAATAAACAGCAATAAAGGTTCCAGAGAACAGATAATTCAGAGCACTGTGTAAGTCACTCGACATAGTACTTGTATCACTGTATCAGATGTTTTTACTAAATTGTTTTTCTTTGTCACAAGACAAAGATTCCATCTGCAGTAGGGAAAAGGTTTTCTTTGTTCCTGGCCTCCCACCCCCAATAAGTATGCTGTGAAGACAAAAGGCATTAACAATTAATGGCTAAATTAAATTGAAAGTGTTGATGGTAAAAGGCAGAATCTACCATTAGCACGTTTCTTGCTTATACTTTTAAATCTCATCAGAATATGTCATTAAATCAGTGGGTCCTACTGCTCCTATTTGAAAAAGCATTACTACTAAGTAGCTCTCTTCAAGAATTATTATTAAAATTAATACATAAATTTTTTAAAAATAATTCAACCATGGACAATGACAAGACTCATTTTATCCAACACAGGAGCAATTACTTCAATAGATTTAACTGAGGTTTTAAAAATCGAGTTCTCCAACACTATGTGGAATAGCACCAGATTTTAATCTTGGCTGTCAACAATTCCATACCAATCATCTCCCTCTTAACATTACTAAGCCAGCAAAACAGGCTTCTGACAGAGCAGCCCCAGAGGGCTGAAGTCTCAGACATTTGGTCATTCAAAAGTAAAAGTGAAAAGATGAGAGAAACACAGGGCAAATGGAAATTTTAGCCTTCCCCCAAGGAGCAATGATCACTAAATTCTAGAGGTAGTGGGAAGCATAAGAATAATTTGGGTCCAATCTAGTTTTATTCTTTTATTCATCAATATCTGCTGAAAGCCTACATCCTAAGTACTATGTGTTTAAGCAGGACATTATTTCTTAACATAAAAGTTTGCACTGATTCTATAATTTCATGCGTTTTTACTAGCATTTCCTCCTTTGCAAGAAAAACATCACAGTACAAATAGTAGTTTCAATTTCTGCATTGAAATAAAACGTAGGAAAAGTAACTTTTTTTCCAAGCCTCTCTCTGTATAATGGATTCCTTTTCTTGAAAATTTTCAGCAATTTTTATTCCAAGTTTTACAACTCTTAACAGATATCTGAAAGCTCTGGAATAGTAACAGCTCAATGGAACCACATTGATATATGTGTGATGGCATTTCTTCAGGGTAATGAAGAAATAAAACTGGAACTATTTTCATACAGGTGGCAAGAATTGCTGATTTTTTTCTCTGCTCTAGCTAAATTTCCATGATGTCCATTACAACAAATCTATCTTGCATACAGAAAAAGCCAAATCCACTCAGGGACTGTGCCCCTAAAGTACAGATGGAGAACTACTAACTAAAGCAGTAGGAACAATTTATAGCCCCTCAAGAGCTTTTTTTAAAAATTACCTCATAGAACTTGCTTTGAGGGGAGGAGCTAGGAAAAGACAGGCAGCTAGCTACCTAAAATAAAATTAAAGTAGCCACTGTCTTCCTTTCCCAAACAGAATATATGAGAAAGATAAACTAATACTGTTGTTGATCATTTTCATAATAGTATAAATGTTAAGTTGATGTACTTTATTCTAAGCATAGCATTACATGTGTTTTTTTAGGAGTCTTACTTGGAACCAAGCATAATTTTCCAAATTAGTTGGTTAACTTTATTTTTCCCCTCTTTCTCTTTTACACACACGCGCACATGCGCACACACACACACACACACACACACACACACACACACACACACACCCTCTTACATCCCATCATTCTTTTGATTTCTCTATTCAAGAGGGAACTATATCTAAGTTCTGGACCTGGGTTTAAATGGTGCTAAGTTTCAATGCATGACATCTGAAATCTATATCATAAAGAGAAAGAAGAGGAGCTGTGAAGGTAATCACAGAGGAAGGAATGGAGGACTGAGGTGGGGGGAGAGAGAAGGTGATCATTTCCGGAAGAGATTCTAATACTCTCCATCCTAGGTAATGTAAGGTCTCTTGGCTAATTCTCAGAGCAGAGATAAGAGCCAAGGGCAAGGAAGGAGCTTTGAACAGCTGAGAATACAAGCAACAAGTTAAATCTCCAGAGTACAGTTCCTCTCCCTTGCAAAATAACTTCAGAAGTGGTCTTTTAGAATGGCTGCCTCTAAGACCAAGTAGCTTAAACTTTGCTCTTGATCAGTCCAATAACCCCTATGGTAGAAACAGGAAAGTAGGTAAACCATAGGTGAATGAGGTAGTACAGATGCCACTGGACAAAGGAAGACTAAAAAGAGAATGGATCAAGATATGAATGACATTTCTAACAATTAAAGCTTTCTGAAAATCTAATAGGCTGCAGCTAAGTAGGACAGTGAAGTGACCTGGGAGTAGAGTGAGGAAGACTTATGTTCAAATTCTGACTCAGACCCTTACTAGATAAAGCATTTAACCACTCTGTGCCTCAGTTTCTTCATCTGTAAAATGAAGGGATTAGACTCATTGGTCTCCAAGATCCCTTCCAGTTCTAAATCCGTGATACTCTAAGCCCATGAAGTCTTGAGTTCCCCATCACTAGAAAGATTAAAGGATTTAGAGCTCAATAAGAAGTTTAGAGATCATCTAGTCCAAGGGTTCTTAACTCTTTTCTGTGCTATGGACCCCTTTGGCAGTCTGGTGAGACCTATGGATACCTATTCAGAACAAGGTTCTTTAAATACATAAAATAAAATGCACAGGAAACTCATACTGAAATAGTTATAAATTTGTGGGGGGGGGGGCATATGCGCATGCGTGCGTGTGTGTGTGTGTGTATGTGTGTGTGTGTAGCTGACAGAAACCAGGTTAAGAACACCCAATTAATTCTACTCCTTTATTTCATAGATGAATGATCAAAGCCCAGAGAAGGGAAATAATTTGCTAAAGGTCACACAAGTCATAAGCAACACAGTCAACTTTCAAACTCAGTTCTTCTGACTCCAAAGCCAATGTTCTTTCCATTCCACAACTCTACCTAGAATTCAAGCACCTGTTAGGGGCACAGAAAACTGATGTGAGGCTGCACTGAGTCATAACTTGGACTAATTAATCTCTATTATCCTTTTCAACTAAATGAGGGAAAGAAAAAGGAAAAGTGTAGAGAACAGCAAAAGATTCTTATCATTCAGGTTTATTGTCCCTTTACATTTTCATTGCCATATTGAATTTTTTGGACTTTAGGTTGGTCCTGTAATTTCACTGGTATAAGAAACTTCAAGAAAAATGCCAACAAAGATTGACACCTACCCTACAATTAATAATCTTAGAAAATTTCCTGGGACAGCTAGGTGGCACAGTTGAATAGAGCACTGGCCCTGGAGTCAGGAAGACCTGAGTTCAAATCCGGCCTCAGACATTTAATTCTAACCATGTGACCTTGGGCAAGTCACTTAACACTAGTTGCCCTCCAAAAAAAGAAAAGCAAAAAAAAGCAAAAGAAAATTTCCTGGGGCATTGAGAAGTTAAGCAATTTGCTCAGGATTACATAGAGAATAATTATGTACATATCTAAACCCAGATCTTCCTAAATCCCTGGGAACTCTCTATCCACTGCCCCATACTGCCTCCATACTGGAAAACTACTAATTTGAAGATTATCTAAGAGTCATTAATCTAAAAAAGAAATCGTTAGGGGGCGGCTAGGTGGCGCAGTGAATAGAGCACCGGCCCTGAAGTCAGGAGTACCTGAGTTCAAATCCGGCCTCAGACACTTAACACACACACAAAAAAAAAAAAACTAGCCATGTGACCTTGGGCAAGTCGCTTAACCCCAACTGCCCTCCAAAAAAAAAAAGCAAAAAAAAAAAGAAATTGTTAAACACCTATTGCTATGTACTAGCACAGTACAAGGGAATTTGTATACAATCAATGCCAGAAGTATAAGGTAAGCGGCAAAATTGTAATGTGTCTAGGCAAAATCTGCCCCTTCATCTCTGCTATAAATACCTTAAAAACATTCTTCTCTGCTTCATGCTACCCTCCTTCTGCCCACAGAACTGGCACAAGTCTGTTCTAAATCAGCATTTTATAGTCTGAAAGGAGATGAAGGAAGAGTTACAAAAAAGAATATTAATCCAAGTACAACTGAGGATGTTCTTGGGAATCTAAGTGAAAGGATGGTCCCTCAATTTCATTTCTTCTATACTGAAGCTCTATTTACTGAAATTATTTATGATGTGTGTCAGGGTTTTACAAATTCATCTAAATATCAGACATTCTTACTACTACATAAAAAATATAATGCATAGTAATAAATAAGGAATCTTTGAGCTCTATAGCTGACCAAGAATAGGGATGAGACCAAGATTCACCACTCCAAGAAACAGAGAATCATAGCTCTAGAGCCAAAAAAGACCTTTGAGGCCACCCCACCTAGTTTGACAGGTTCACTCATTTTACAAGGCCCAGAGATTTGAAGTGACTTACCTAACCTCCAGGGGGGCAGAGCCAATATGGAGGCACAGAAGCAGGAAATCTTCATGGCTTCCCCCATAACCACCTCAAACACCTATAAAATATGACCCTAAACAAACTTTAGGGCTACAAAACCCACAAAGTGACAGAGAGAAACAAATCTTCCACTGAAGGCAGCCCAGCAGGTGGACAGGAAGGGTCCATCGCAACACGTCTCCCAGCCCCGCATGAGGCCGTGGTTTTAAACCCAGGGTAGCCCCAATCAGCCATGGCTGAAGGGACTTCTAGAAAGTGGATCACCAGCAGTTCTGGCCCTTTCCAGAATTATCAACCCATAAATGCCAAAGGCAAAGTAAAAGGTCAGTATGGACTTTTGGAACAGGGGGACCAAGAGTGTGGGAAGCAACTGAGGCACAGCAGCCATGCAACTGCCTCCATGTGGCTACTTCAGAGCTACTGGCCTGCAGATCATAGGTGGACCAAGCAACCATTCTGAGGGGCAATCGCTCTTGCTTTAACCTCCTTCGATCCGGATCGCTGTCGTGGGTGGAGGTCCTAGGGTGTATGATCAGGTGCCAGAGCCTGTGGAGGCTTCAGAGAAGGCACCCAACTAATAGCTCTGGCAGCTGTGAAAACCCCAACAATTTGGGACAAAGGTCTCCTCTCTGGAAGCAGAGTTCTACAGTGGCAAAAAGCTCAAAAGTCAAGTAATTGAGTGGCAACATGAGCAAAGAAAAGCAAATACAGCAATACAACTTTGGATTCCTTTTTGGGGGACAAAAAGGATCAAAGCATAGAATAGCAGGAAGACAACGAAGTGAGAACTCCTGCACCAAAAGCTTCCAAGAAAAATATGAACTGGTTACCGGCCATTGAGAAGCTTAAGAAGGATTTTGAAAACCAAATAAAAGAAGTGGAGGAAAAATTGGGAAGAGAAGTGAGAATGATGCAAGAAAATCATGAAAAGAGAGTCAACAACCTGACTGAAAAAAAAATAACACCTTAAAAAACAGACTAACTCAAATGACAAAAGAGGCTCAAAAAGCCAATGAGGAGAAGAATGCCTTAAA
>CM053593.1:303883945-303926816 GCA_028646575.1 Pseudocheirus occidentalis
AGGAGAGCAGAGCAGGGGAGGGGCTTTACAGTGGGATGGCTGTTATGGGGTTGGGGCAGAAGCAAGACAGGGAGAAAATGTGTAATTCAAAAAATGTAATGAAAATGAATAATGTAAACAAGAAAACAAATAAAAACTAAATTAAAAAAAATAATGGAATTGATTTTGTGGAAATAACTGAATATGTTTGAAAATATTAAATTGAACAATTGAATAAGTATTCTGGAAACAAAGCTGGGCCATGTGTTTAATTTATCATTTCCAAATATAGCAATGTGAAAGGAAAATAAAAGTGATTTCTATATTAAAATTATATTTAGGCATACTAGAATACTTAATTATTAAACCAATGACTAGGCCAAATCATTTGGCTTAATCCAATAAATATTGCATTCAATAGATATCAACATAAGGAATAGTCCAGCTTGGATTCAATAATACTTATTTTCATTAGCCTCTAATAATCAAGAAAGAATTTGTTCAAAAACAAAATTATTTTTTTGAGGTAGCAGAGTTATCAATGTGTGACTTCATCAGCTAGGGAATGGTCTCCTGCATATTCTATGTCCACCAATGCAGACTGGCAACTTGACAATAGCTCACGGTTTAGGTGTAAGTGTATTGTGCTCAAGTATTCTTGAATCCATGGCCATCCCTAGGTATGTCCTAACACTACTTTTCCTACACATCAAAAGATAACAGTGTCCTTACTCTAAGGTAGCATCCAGTTAAGTAAAGTATGCCTAACCACAATACAAGGTCTAATATATACTGTATTGCAATGGCTATCATAATTTAGAAGAAGGAGAGAAAACCATAATTACTAATTTACTTACTAGTTGATTATAAAAATTATAGTTACTAATTAATTATCTGTCATAAATTAAACCAAGAAAACTCTATGATGTTCTCTATACAATATCTGGTTTAACAAACGATCGTTTACAATTTCTACATTTTAAAGACAATTAATGACCTAAGGGTTAGTGTTCTACACCCTAGTCATTAAACTGTGGATGAAATTAAAAACTATTATTCCAAAAAGCCATAAAGTACAAGATATATCCTCTGACCTTCAATCATAAAATGGAGAGGGGGAAGAATTTTGAAGAAAGCCATAGGAACAGCCATTAATTTGCAGCAGAGCTAAAATTGTAAAGACTTGAAAGCACATCTTACAAAGAGAATAAATAAGTCTTTAAAATGTAAATTAGGTGTTCTCTCTTAGCACATCTCTAACATTCCTAATGATTTTGAAAATATTTCTTCACTTAGTGACATATATTTGCAATAATAAAGGAAAGATTGAAGTAGTTAAATTTTTTGAAACTAGTCATAATTAAAGTTTTCATTTTTGAAAAAATCCTACTTAGGCTATTGAAGGTAATTGTTTCTCACCTGTTCTTCCAACAGTTCCTGCCATAATACATTAATCTCATGCAATCTGTTCCAGCGATCCTCAGTCCAACGGCAAACAGCTGTCCAACGTTCACCAAGTTTCTGAAAAAGAGATGAAGTTTTTCTTCAGTGAACCTAAACTTGCAGATGTAGCGATGTCATCTCAAAAACAATGTATGGCTCTTCAAGAAACCTTTTCCTATTATTCATCTAGGAAGTAACTAAATTGATGACTACTTAATATGTAAATAATCTTATATCCCAGTGGAGTTTTGAAATTTTGGCATATTTTCATAACAGAAGTTCCGAAGAATTCTATTTATAATCTACTTATAAAAATGGTATTGAAATGCCCATCATTGTCCATAATATTGTTGCTTTTAAATTAGTTTTATTGATATTTTCTTTTAACCTCACCTTTATCTTCCAATATGTCCCTCCTCCACCCACACAGCCATGCCTCAAATAAAAGAACAAAGAAACAAAAAAGAAATTCCCTAAAAGTCAGCAACATAAAAGGAAAATCAGATAGTATATTCAGTGTTCCATATCCATAGCATCCTCTACCACTGAAAAATAAGAAAGTATGATGCAATCATGTGTTTCTTCTGAGAAAAATTTGTCATTGTATTATATAGAATTTGGTTCCTACTGTGCTTTGGTTGTTCTGTCCAGCAGTCCACTCAGTTATGGTAACTGAGTAGACTGCTTAATTAGTTGCACTCACTTGACTTTGATTATTACTTAACCATGCTTCCCTGTATACTTTATATTCTTCATTTCTAAGGTAAGGACAACAGTTAATTATGTTCATGCATCATAATGTTGTTTAGATATTCCATAATCAATGAGCATCTAATTTATTATCAGTGCTTTGCTACTATACAGAATGGTGTTACAAATATATATATTTTGGTGTATATATATATATTAGACTTTTCTTTATATTTTAGCCCCTTGGGGTATAGTTTGAGGCCATACAACAATGTAGAAAAAAATGCTGGACTTGACCTGTGTGGAATCTAGTTCAACTTCTAATACACTCTTCATGACCACGGAGAATCTACTAAATTTCTCTAGGGCTCAATTTCTTCATCTAGCAGCTGTGCATAAAAACACCTGAGACTAACCTCATAGGATTGTTAGGTCATTAAAAGGTCTTGAATGACTTGCTAATTTTTCCAATTTTAATTACCTTTTCTCTACCTTGTACAAACCAAGACATGATTGTAAGATATGCCTACATGTTTATAGGCAAAAATATAAAATTGCATTAAAAAATTGCCAACCCAAGTTTCCTAAAAGATTATTCAGGATCATACAAGCATAAGAATTAAAGCTAAAAAGACAAAGTGAGAGCATCTGGCCCAGGACTTCTTCACCTTTTTTTGTGTCACAGACCATGTTGGCAGCTTGATAAAGCCTATGAAGCAAATTTCAAAATAATCTTTTAAAATGTAGAAAAATAGGGGCAGCTGGGTGGTGCAGTGAATAGAGCACCAGCCCTGGAATCAGGAGGACCTGAGTTCAAATTCAGCCTTAGACACTTACCACTTACTAGCCATATGACCTTGAGCAAGTATTTAACCCCAATTACCCTGCCTTCCCCCCTCCAAAAAGCAAAAATGAATAAATAAAATGTAGAAAAATGGAATACATAGGATTACAAAGAATTATATTGAAATATTGAAACAGTTATCAAATTTTCACAAAATTTTTAGTTCAAGTTCATGCACTACAGGGTAAAAAACCCCTGATCTAGTCCAACACTGAGCAAACTGAGGCCCAGAGAACATGGTTCCCCAGATAACACAAGCAAAGACTTTAAACGGCAGAGGCCAAATTCAAATTTAGGCCTACTGACTAGAAATAGAATGCTTTTTCTACCACAATCATTTATGATAATAAGAGGACTAAATGTATTTAGTAAATTTCAACATAAAGGGAAAAAAAACATCTTTGTCAGAAGATATTTTCCCCCATTTTAAATTAGTATTAAACAAAGGTTAATATTTCTATTTGTTTTTATATTGCTTCAAATAATACCTTCAATAATTCAATCATTCTTCATTTATGTTTGTCCAGTTAATTAATAAGGATCAATGTGATTTTTCTAAATGGGCTTAGTACTGGGAATCTCACTTTACTATGTTTATTGAAAAGAGATTTTGAAGGTTTTAGCTACATAAGGAGAAGAAAGGATCTTTTATTGTCAAATGTACTGAGAATTAGAGCAGTGAAGCATAGGCTTGGTAGAGTCGGCTCACTTAATTTCATTCCCAAAAAAGCATTCCAAAAGTTGAATTTATGGCATTCTAAATGTAGAGAAGGGGATGGAAATTTCAATCAATTAATAAATCAAATACTTCAGAAGGTCATACTGTGCAGGGCCCAGAGGAGGTGCTTTATAAATGCTCACTGCTGATTGATTGATGTAAGTTAAAAACATCCAATAATTAGACATGTATGAAAGTAATCCACCCCTGCTGGAAGGGGTGAATTCTGAACTAATGGATGTCATCAACAGAACATCATAGGAGTTCCTGTTCAAATACAAATCTGCCTAAATGGTCAAGGGGTGGGGGAGGGTGGTCCTTTCCAACTCTTAAGACTCTGTGACATAATATAACCTGGGAAATGTAACATCTATCAGAAAATTCACAGTTCACCAAAACAAACCCCTCAATTTCTCTAAAAGTCATCAACATCTTGGCTCTTCAAATGCAAGAAATATTATATTCAAAGAGTGAATATTGGAGCTTGTCTATGACCCAACCCAAAAACGCACGTATAAAACCTTGAGTTGGCTAAAAAGCTAAAGGAAAAGAGGATAGAGGTTCAAATAAGTACTGAGTCACAGACCAGATGTTTATGGGCTTAACTATTTACCTGCAGTTGATCTTCCAAGACAGCTGTGGCACCTTCTCCACTGTTCTCATCAACAATCACAACCATGTGAGTTAATGAATTTACTTTCACCTGCTCTGTCTCAAGATCATTTTGCAATTCCTGGGGGAAGAAAAAAAAAGATCAACTGTTATACCCACTCTTGCATATTTTCCCATTTAAAAATCCACTAAGTTTTCATTAGTAATTAAAAACACTTAATGGGGCAACATATTTAAATTTCCAACCATTAACTTAACGATGTTACTAATGGAACCAATACTCAACACATCTCTAAATTCCAAGGCAAATCAAGGCAATTTGAAAATCTAGTAAATGTCATGAACATTTCCATAAAAAAGTCAATGCTATTTTTCTAGGACCTAACTAAAAGTATGAAGCATAGAAGAGGCCCAATACAACAACGAGTGGTATACCAATGATATAAGTAGGAGCATAGCTATCTTCCTAACTTTCCTACTTCTACTGAAGATACCACAATATTTCTGGTCACCCAGATTTCCAAGACTGGAGTCCTCCCTGATTCTTCACCTTTCATATCCAATAATCAACAAATTTTGCCAACTCTAAACCTAAAACATTTCTCACTTCTGAAACTTTCCACACATAGAGCCAATGTCATAGTTTTGAGATTTTACCACTTCTCCTCGATCTAATACAATCTCCACAGTTACTGAACTAAAATAAATAAATAAAATAAATCCTAAAATACAGATCTGACCATGTTACACTGATGTACTCTCTGCTCCCTATCACCTCAAGGACAAAATGCAAACTTTTCTCTTTGGCATGTAAAGCCCCTTCACAGTCTGTATCCACATAAATATTAATTTCATACTAATTCCACTAACTCATGAAAAATTCCAATCCACCCAGCCTGCTTGCTGTTCCCCATGACATTCCATATCCCACCTCCACACCACTGTGTGTCCCCACAACTCAAATGTTCTTCCTTCCCCCCTCACCTCTACCTCTTAGACATTCAAGTCAAAACCCAACAAAAGTACAACCACCATCAATAGTCATTTCCTGATCTCCTCAGTTATTGTTGCCCATGCCTTACCCAAAGTTATTTTGTATCTAAGTTGCAAGAATGTAGTACTTTACTATCTGTGTACACATTCTCCCAAAGTAATATCTAAATTCTCTGGGGTAGGGAATATTTGATTTTTTTCGTATTGCATTCCCCCTGCCTAGCAAAATGCCTGATAAGTAGCAGACATAGATGAATAACTGATTAATTAATTGGGGAGTCTAAGAAGTACTGGACTTGATGACATAAGTATAGAGAATGAGCATACATACAATTTAGTGAAATTACAAATGAGTAATCACAGAAAAGTCCAAAGCTCTATCCTAAATGGGGGACTACAGAGAGAGTGGAGTTTCTAATAAGTTTAGAGATGCAGTAGCAGAGGGGAAAGAGATACAAATGTAAAGACTCTTAAGGAAATCATTTAAGTTCTTTCAGGTTCTTTCACCGCCACCCCCAAAAAAGAGAGGTAACAAAAACACATATCCTGTTTTTCCAACAATTCAGAATTCATATGAGTAAAAGGCAAAAATTCTCTGCTTTAGCTTCCTTGTACCTTGCAGATACTCTTGAACAATAAAAGAGAAAAGAACATGAGACTGCAAACAAGATCATGAGACAATCAAATACCTCCCACAAAGCTGATATGTTAAATTTTCCTTTTCAACAAAAACTAAATGATCAACAACTGGACTCAATAATCAATCAATAAAATTAATGTGAATCAACTTTTCATAAGAATAATACATATTTAGGTGACAAAGTGTTCCATTCCATGAATATAGCCCATTATCTCCTCAGCATTATTACCACCAATCACCAGCAAATTCATGGTTCCTGATCTTACTGAGGAGCCATCTTTCCTGTAGAAGAGATAAAACATTAATCTCCATTAAAAATACTAAGTCTACAATTGAGTATGTTCTTTTCTTCCTCACAATCCATTCCTTCTTCTCCATATACAAGAAAATAAGCAATGAGAGGACAGTGATGTTCCCTGAAATTTGCCCTCAGTTTCTAAATAAAAGAAGGGCATTTTAGGGACTTTCCCCTTTCTCCACTTAGGATAGAAGCCAGTGAATTTTTAGAACGCTAAATGGTGCTTCTCGTATTTGATATGGTACACAAGAAATACTTGAGAGATTTACTTTATGTTCTTCCAGCTGCTTCTTTAAGGACTGTAAATCATCATCCAAGGGGCAAGTTTCCATCTTCTGGATGCGCTCTTCTGTGAGGGTCAGCCAATCAGAGAGTTGTTCCAACTGCTTCTTCTGCAACTCCATGAGTACATCATGTAGCCTGCCCACAGAAGAACATAACACAGATTTACTCCAACTGGTTCTTTCATTGTCACAGGACAAGTAAAATCCAAGCATCAGACGAACACAAAATAACACACCCAGTTCTGACTATTTGAAGCAGCATTGAGGATTAAACCTTTGTTCTCTCCATAAACCCAAGTCAATGAAATTCAAGGAAAGAACTGAATTGAGAACCACCCATAATTCATAACAAAATAATTGTTTCATGAATCAGGAATTCCTGTTTATTAAATAGGTGGAAGTTGCTATGAAATGCAGTTTGTCCCTTAATACACAAGAAATGGGCTAAAATGAAATACACACACACAAAAAAAAAACCCACCTAACTTCAGAACAATTTTTAAATGATCAAATTCACAACAAAGCATGTAAATACTGTCATACTGAACAATTTTAGTACCTACCAGTAATCTATTTTACTCCACATTAGTTTCTACATCACATCTTTTAATAAGGGTTTTGTTAATGGGTAAGAAATCAAGACTGAAGGAAATTTAATTATGTTTTTCAAAAGAAAATACTTAATGAATATTTGGTGACAGATTTATTTTTAAATTACTGGCTCTTTTTTTTTATATGCCATGTAAACTACTTTACCCAAGTTAGTCCAAGGAATAAAATCAGAGGCATCTTGACTGTAACTTACCGGGACTGCCTATCCATACTTTCTACTCTGAGAGCTTCCCACCGAGAGTTCAATAGTGTCATTTGTTCCTGAATCTCAAATTCTTCCTCATCTGATAAAGTGCCCTGTGTTATTAGTTGGTTTCCAGCCTGCAGGACACTACCAACATTGCTCTGATGTGCAGTCAACTCCATCATAAATTCCTGGAAAGACACAACATTACCATGCATTGTAGGTTGTTCTTTCTAAAAATCTTAATAAATTGTTCATGTTTAGACACTAGTGCTGCAGAATAATATAATGCGTTCAAATGCAGGAGATTTTTATCTCGTTTATTTCTAAATATTAAGTCCCTGAAAATGGATATTAAAACATTTCTTTTTTTCATTTATTTTAAACTTAAATTCTAAAACTTAAATACACAATAAGAAAAAAAAGCACTGCCATATGCACAGTAGAATGTAAAGAAAACTCAAAATATACAGCAATAAATTTTAATTTCAAGAAAGCCTATGGAACAAATACTATACATTGTGTTGCAAACTGTCCATCTTTTCTCTGCTTCTTTGTAAGTTTTCCTTTGTTCTCTGCTGTCCACTTTTTATTTTTTTTATTTTTTTTCCCTTCCATCTTCCCCTAAGAAGGCTACAATGAAACATGGATACATACATACATATACATACATACAAATATATATATACACACACAAATACATAAACACATATTTGCCCTTACATGTATTTAAATATTTATAATCAAATGCATATGGAGACATATACATTCATACGCATCAATGTAAGACCATACTATACTTATTGTCCTCCTCTTCCTTTGAGGGTAAATAACATCTTCCTTCATAGGTCCAAGCCTTCCCATATTTTTCTAAGTCTACCAACTCATCGTTTCCTGTACCACAGCAATATTCCAACCTTATACTGACTAGTTGTTTTAAATAAACTAAAACAATATTGATTAATATGGCTGATACATACTGCAATTTCCCTTTTTTTCTCTTTTGATTAAATCTTAGCTTTAACTTTGTCTAAGATCATAACTACTACCTGTTTTTTCCTAATAAACTTACTCTTTATCTTTATTTTGTTTTTGTGCATCTCTTAATGCCTATCCCTTCTGATTCTGCTACTTGTACCAATTGTATTGCCCTCCTAATTACTTAACCTACCCACCCCCAATAAAGATTCCTCCCTTATCCTCTCCCACCAACCCTAAAACCTTACCTTATAATCTCCCCCATCCTCATCCCCCCCTTTACCTTTTATTTCTGAATTAAAAAGTTTTATGCCCTTCTAGATATATACCTATCGTTCTCTCTTTAAGCCATTTCTAATAAGTGGGGTTCTAGATCTACCAGCCTTCCTCCCTCATCTAAATCCTGTGTAAATTCTTTATAATTATTCTTTTTATCTATGTCACAATCTTTTTTTCCAAACCACCCAATTACCAATAATAATCTTAGAAAATACAATTTACATTTCTTCATTTAAAAAGTAAATCTGTCCTTATTGAGTCCCTTGTAATTATTTTTTGATGTTTACTTTATATTTCTCTTGGATCTTACATGTTAAATTTTCTATTGATTTTGGGTCTGTCACAAAATCCTCAAAGTTTGGCAATTCATTGACTATTTGTTTTGTTCATTCAGAATTATGCTTAATTTTGCTGGGTATGATATTTTCAGCCACAACACCAGTTCCTTTGCCCTTCAATACATACTATTCCAAAACCTGTGGTCTTTTAGTGTAGCCACTGCTAGGTCTTGTGTGATACTAATTCTGACTGCAGCATATTTAAGTTATTTTTTTCTTCTTGTTGCTCATAATATTTTCTCCTTGAACTAGGGGCTTCAGAATCTAGCTACGCTATTCCTGTAGGTTTATTTGGAGGACATCTTTCAGGTGGTGATCAGTGGATTTTTTCTATTTCTACTTTCCCCTCTTATTCTAATGCTTCAGGACATTTTTTCTTTATTTCTAGTATTACTGTATCAAGATTTTTTTTTAATCATAGCATTCTGGTGGTCAAATTATTCTTATACTTTCTCTTTTTGATCTGTTCTCTAGATTATCTGCTTTTCTCATGAGATATTTCTTTTTCTCTGCTATTTGTTCATTCTTTATATTTTCTTTTGTTATTTCTTGGTCTCTTGTAACTTTACTGGCTTCCTCCTGGCAAATTTCTCATTTTCAAAGAGTTGTTTTCTTCCTTAAAATTCTGGATCTCCTTTTCTAGTTGGTTGACTTTCTTTCATAATCTTGTTTTCCTTGAATTGTTCTTGTTGATTTTTTTTATTTTTCCCAATCTCTGTTATTTGATTTTTAAAGTCTTTTTTTTAATTCTTGTATAAATTCTTTTTGGACAAGTGACCATTTGATGTTACTCTTTGGGTTAGGAAAGGCTTTTTTTTTTACTTTAATATCCTCCCTTCAAGATGATTTTAGTCTTTTCTATTCCCATAGTAACTTTCTTTAGTTGGGTTCTTTCTCCACTGTCTGCTCTTCTTTTTCCCCATAGCAGACTGTAATTGAAATAACCCCTAATCTTGATGTCTCTCTCTTCAGCTGCTGCTTAAGTTCTCCCCTCTGTCCTTTAACTGAAACCAAGAATTCTGCATTCCTGTAAGTGCCCACATCCAGTAAGCATCCCCTACCCACTACTTCTGCAGTCACTGTGTGTGTTCTGATGTCTTCTTGCCCAGGGCCACATCTCAGCAGCACAGGTGGGCCTGGCATCCCTTAATAGGAGAGATTCCCTCAATCTTCCCTCGATCAGATACCTCAATTCCCCACACTGTCCTGTGGCTACCACCCAACTACCTCCCAAGCTACCTCCCAACCCTGGTAGACCCAGGACTTGGTGCTTGCTGTTTCAATCAAACTTGCCTGTAGGTGTTTACACTTCACTGGGACCAAACCTCAGATCTTCTCCGGCTGTCCCAAAAAGACCACTTTTCTGCCCCATATTTATTTGTACCCTTCTATGTTCCTCCTAAGGCACTATTTTGGCCTATCTGGGGATGAAATCTAGAGAGCTTGGAATTTTCTGACCTACTCTGCCATTTTCCCTGAATTCTCTCATAATAAAATATTTCTTAAGAACAAAATATATAAATGGATATTTTTTCACTGGTAATGGTAAGTAACAATAAGAAATAGCTCTGTATTTAAGGTTAACACAGAACATATAATGATCCTATGAAGATGATAATGTAACCATTCCCATGCTCACCAACTGAGGCAATATGCGTTTAAATAACATGTCTTAAGTCACACTGCTTCAAAATGGTAGAATAAATAAATGAACCCTGTTTTTGTGAGTATAAATCCTGACTCCTCTACAATTACTGATTCCTTTGCCACAAGTTACACCAAATAAATTTATAGCATGAGCGATAATGCATGAAAACAGGAGTGTTTTCAGTTATTTTCATCTCTAAAAGACAATGGATGAAATCAATTATCAAACATCCACCACACAGAAAAACTATGCAATCATTAAAAAGTTTCTCTCTCTCTCTGTCTCTGTCTCTCTCTGTCTCTCTCTCTCTCTGTCTCTCTCTGTCTCTCTCTCTCTTTCTCTCTCTCTCTCACACACACACACACACACATACACACTATTACAATAATAGAATGGAAATTCTTTGAGGGCAGAACTTTCACTTTTGTCTTTGTATTCCAATAACTCTGTTAAATGCCCTGTATGCAGTGGGCACTTAAATATTTGTTGCATTAAATTTCTTTTAATTACTTTTAATCTAATTCAGTGTTTGTTCACCAGATTCCTATCACAAAACAATTGTTATCTTGGTGAGATTAAGATTTAAGACAAAACTGAATGTGGTACTTCCTACAGCATCAACAAATAAGGAATCGCATCAAAGAACAAAAATATCTTTTGAGGTTTCTTCCTTTTAAAGAACATACTTTAAGACTAAGAAAGCCATGCCTTAATTTTCAGTCTTACTACAACCTATACAATTTATAATAAGATTAAAATCCTAAATCCAGTTCCAATCCTCAGTTAATCATCTGCCTAAGAATTTCATAACAAAGTACAGTTTAAATATCACAAGTCTGAAAATATGCCATGACCTTTCCAAAGAGCATAATTTAGGAATGAAAACAAACACTACTGAAAAACCTCTATAATAAAGTAATGAAAAATGTGCTTGATGATTTCTTATAGTAAAATACAGGTATTTACTTCATGTGTAGCAAACTGTTCTTTGACTTCCTCAACATCATCAGATATATCATCTTGCTCTTGAAATGCATCTTCAGCTGAAAGTAGCCATGTCAGAACTTCTTCCAAAGCTACTTGGTAACTATCCAGGTCCATATCCATTTCTGTTACTGTACTGGGCGTCTCAGCTCTAGAACCTTCATGTTCTTCCTCTTCTGGCGCTGCAGCCTATAAAACAGAAAAGGGAAATTGACATCTTTGTAAAGAATAGAAAAGGCTTCCTATCACTAAAGATGAAGCCTTTCAATTGATCAATCAGTATTTATGGTACACCAACCAAATGTGGAGCCCCATAGTCTGTCTCCTGATCAGATTAGGGAAAAATGACTAACACATGAGAAACATTTAAGAAAAGAAATAACTAAGTGGTTGTATGTTACAGACTATAGATGCTACTTGAGCACAGAAAAGAGAGGTGATAAGCAAGGTTGAGAAAAATCAGAAAAACATTCATAAAAGAGGTGTGACTAAATTCATATCTTAAAGAAAACAGGAACTGGAAAATCAGAGATATATAGAAAGAGGACATTCTGAAGGATCAGCAAGAGAGAGGCCTGACACAGAATGAAATGTGTTTGGTTGGTGTGTTGAAGAAATTAAAATTAGATGGTACATGGCATAATGCTTTAAACACTCCATATGCTTAATTTCTGATGGAACTGAATGCAAGCTGGATAGGTAGTATAGGACCAGATTATAGAATGCCTTGAAAAGCATGCGAAGAAATTTAAACATCAGGCCCCAGAGTATTCCAAGTTTGATCAACAAAAGGGTGCCATAATCCCAAAAACTTTGTTCTTAAAACATTACTCCAGGTACAATATGCAGGACTGACAAAGTAAAGAGAGAATGAAATCAGAGAGCAAAAAGAAGAATGTCACAGTCATCCAGAAGTAATGAGGGGCTCAACAAGGCTAATGAAGGAAGTAGTAATGGGAGCAGAATATGCATGTACATGCATACACATGCACAAAGACACTCATATACGCACACACATACATGAGAAATGTTTTTGCAAGAAAACTAAAGAACCTCTATACTGGATCTAAAAGAGAAAGGAGACTGATGAATCAAAAATGATTCCAAGGAGTCAAGCTTGGATAACTACTAAAAGAGCAGCACTTGCTACAAACTTTTGAAAATGTAGGAAAAGCTAAATTCCAGAACTAGCTTGAACTTAACCAGAAAAAATATCAAAGGATAAAAGAAAGTGATATTTTCAACTATGTTTAGGGTAATAAATTGTGGAGAAGGAAAACATGTAGGCAGTAGGTATTTATTGAGCCCTCGCTATATGACAAGCATTGAGCTTAGGAGCAGATATTTATATAAAACATTCAACTTGGAATTAGGTGTTCTAGTTCTGCCATTAACTAGGCTTGTTACCTTATTCCAGTTATTTACCTCTCTGGGCTTTATTCTCCTCACTTATAAAATGAGAAGGTGGTACCAAATGACTTTTCAGCTCATCTATACCTATAAATTCTAGTACCCTATGATAAAACTACAGTACAGCTTTTTGAGGGGGAAAAATGGTTTGTGAGAACTCCAAACAAAAAACACCTATGACCAGGAATCAGAATAAGTTCACTAAGTGCAGGTAAAATCAATAGGCACCTCATTTACATTTCTTAGTGTAGTTAGAATGATAAGATATCAGTGCAATACAGTGGATACAACTTAGCTTAATATATTCAAGGTGTTTGAAAAAAAAAGGTTAATAAGATCCTTGTAAACACCATGCTCAAATGAGTATTCAATAGCAGTATGATGAAAAAGATTCATAACTGTTCAACAAATCCCAAAGAGTATTGTTTAATTGGTTGATGTCACAGAAAATAGCACACTGTAAGACTCTTGTACTTGGTCTATTCTAGCTTGACACTGTTATCCACTGTTATCTGAAGAACATAGGAAAGCCATGCAATCCAACTGGCAGGTAAAATAATGTTGAAAGTAATAGTAAATACTATTTAAAAACAAATAAGAACCCTTAAAGATTCTGACAAGATAGGATGGCCTGAAACTAATCTGGCATAATCTATTCAAGTCCTGTACTTAGGTTTAAAAAAAAAATCAACTGGAAAAATACATGATGGGAAGTAATTCCAAAATTCATCATTTATACAACACTCCCCCCCTCACAAATATGAGACAGTAAAAGATAACCTGAAGGCTGACACCAACATTTTACAATGACTTGGACCACACCTTAAGCTTAAGAAGTGTGGAAGGAAGAGTCAAGATGATGAATGGTCTGAAAATTATGTCACCAAAAGAAGATTTAAGAGATTATCAAGGATTAACCCAGAGGGGAAGATTTGGAGGATTATGATAAGCTATCTTTAAGTATGTGAAAGGTTGTTGTGAAAAAAAGGAAACAGATTTACTCTTATCTACTGGGAGGAAAAAACAGGTGCAAAAGAAAAGTTATAGAGAGAGATACCTTACTTTATTATAAGGAAGAAATTCCAATGATTGAAAACATTTAACAAATACTTGTGACCTCCTTGTGGGTTCTCAAATGTCAAATTACTTTAAAAAATAAGTAGATGACAACCTGCCAAACTTTCTGCAGTGGGTAGTCCAGGTGATTTTTCCAACCAAGATTCTATGAATTACAGAACTGGTCAGTCAAAAAAATAGGATAAATTTCTACATGGATAAATTCACACAAGATAACAAAGAAAGGAAAAGCTCTTCATAAATTCTGTTTCTTTCTTTAAAAATAAAAAAACACTCAACAGAAAATAAATAAATGAAACTTTGTGGGGAGCTGGGGGCGGGGAGTAACAAACATATCCAGATCTATTCCATCCAATGGAAGAAAAGAAGTTTCTAATCCTTCAAAATGACTTTTGATTTCAAAGTCCTTGCAAGATTAGAAAGATAACTATTATTTGGCTGGGAAAGGAAGAGTAAGAGTGAATCAAGATGACAGAGTGGATTGCTATCATATCATAAAAAGTTGTAATCCTAAACAAGATGAAAGGATGTTATGTTGTTTGAACATTTTACCTCAGTCTTTAATTGGTACCTGTAAACTTGGGCCCTGCTGAACTAAGAACCCAAATAACCCTGGCACATGGCTGGAGTGGAAAGAAAAAAAAAGCCCTGATATTATCAGAGTGCAATACTCCCAGAGTGAGCACCTGACTGGTTCATGTGTTTTCTTTACTCCAAGATTCCTTTGTTGAAATGAAAATTAAAGGGAAGGAATCAGATCACAGCACTCTACTCAAAAGCTCAATGGTAAAAGGAAACTCAATACCTGAAAATGAGCATCACTTCAGACATCACTAGTCTTTTTGGCAGTTCATTCAAGGAAGCTGCTTTAAAACAAACCAAACTATGAGGAGACAGATAGAATGGAGACCACATAGGACAGTGAAAATTGTACTGGAATGGGATCAAGAGACCTGGGTTTGTGGCTTGCTTCTTCCCTTATGCAACTTTACAAACATTATTCAATCTCTTAATATGTCATTTGCACCACTGCATCTCTAAAATGTCCTTCCCTCACTACAGAGGTGGGAAGCCCTATAATGTGCAAATACTCTGAGCTTCTTGGGGGGAAAAAAACACATGTCAGAACAATTAAACTACTGTGGATATTTTATGGAACTCATTTGAACATATTGGTCATTTGAACAATTCCCTCTGAATAAGCAGATGTTAAATAGGTGGAGGTGGAGGTGGTGATGGCAATAGTAGGTGGCGTCATAATAGCCACAGTATCAGCAGCTAGTGTTTACATCCTGTCTTAAGATTTTTAAAGTATCTGAATCATTTATTATTTCATTTTTGCCTTACTATTGGACTGTAGGTGTTATTATTCCACTTTGAAAAAAAGTAGAATGAAGTTAAAAGAAGTAACTTATGCTCACAACAAATACTGTTAAGCTAAACTTTCCCTAGATCACATAGCTAGAAACTATCTAACAGGTATGGGACACAGTCTTCTTGACATGAGATGCAGTCCTTTTTTTAAAAAAATGCAAGGTTATACTGCATTCCCTTCCAAACAGAGGCCATAAAGCCATAGAGAAAAATAAATCAATCAGAAAGTATTTGTTAATAGCCTACTATGCAGCTGTGTTGGGCAGTAGGGATATATATACAAAGAATGAAACAATCCCCATTCACGAGTTTGTAATCTAATGGAGGAGACGTGCACATAAAACTATGGAGTATAATTTCCAAGTTAGTAATACAAATATACACGTTAATTGACTTTAAGGTAGCTTGAGAGGGATCACTGCCAGTTGGGGGGATCAGAAATGACTTCCAAGAAACAATGATTCAGCTAGAGCAGAATTTTAAAGAGATGGACACTAGTAGTTAAGAGGGCATAGCAATCTTCCAAGGAAGGAGATGGAAGACAGAGCATCCTGAGTGAGAAATACATAGAGAGGGCTTTAAAAGCTGACAAAAGAAATTTATATTTTATGCTAGAGGTAGTAGGAAGCCACTAGAATTGTTTGAGTAGAAGAGTTACAAGGAAAATTACTTTAGCGGCAGTATACATAGAATGGACTGGAGTGATGAGACTGAAGGCAAGAAGACGAATTGAGAAACTAGTGCAATAATCAAAGGGAAGGATGATGAGAGCTTGAACTAAGGTGGTAGCTGTGTGAGTAGAGATCTAGGGAGCTGGCATTCTACTACAAAAAAACCACACACACCAAGTATTACAATAACAGAATATACCATGTTAAAAGCAAGAGTCTATATCATTTGTAATGGCACACTAGCTTTGGCTTTGCTTTTAATTCTATTATTCTGGAGGGAAAAACTAGGACATCAAGAAATAAGCTGAACATGAAAAGACCCAGTATGGTAGTATGGAAAGAGATTGAGCTAGAAGTCTTAGAAAATAGATTGGACACTTATTAGATATGTAAATAATATTTCTAATAGTAATGATAATAATTAGGAGGAGGAGAAGGAGGAGGAGGAGGATAATGACTAGCATTGTTATAGAAGCCTACAAGGTGCCAGGAATTGCATTAAATGCTTTACAATTATTACCTCATTTGATCTTTAAAAACAACTCTGGTAGGTAGATGCCATTATTTTCTCTGATTTACATTTAAGGAAATTGAGAAAGAGTTTAAATAACTTGTTCAGGGTCACGCAACTAGTAGGAATCTGAAGCTGAATTTGAATTCAGGTCTTTCTGATGTGCTCTATCCACTGTGCCGCCTAGCTGTCTTGAATGGAGAAAAGGTTGTCATTTGATGACTCCAAGACTCAAAATTCTCATTTATATAATAAGGAGAGTTGGACTACACTGACCTTTAAAGCAACTTCCATATCTATGAATTCTCACACACTTACTTGCACATTAAATTCTCCTTCTTCACATTCTTTCTTATATCTCCTTGGAAGAGTTTCAACTTCCCGAATGTCTTCCATGGTGACTTGCTGAGGAAGCACCTCAAACAAAGATGTTAAATACATAATTATGGATTTCTTGTCAGGAAGCTGAACAGCAACATCTATAAATAGAAGGAAATAAGAAATAGCTTAGACTTCTCATGTAAAATATGTGAAAGGAACGTATTGGAGTAATCACTCCAAGTTAGAAATGATAATCCACCAGCTTGCACATGAACAGTGCCTAGCCAATAGCATATGAAGTTAATAAATGACTTCTCTGAAATACTAGAACTCACTAAATTTCCTTCTGTATGATACACAAGACATAAAAAATATCTAATTTCATTTATTTCTCACCCAGAAAATTCTGCAAAAATATCCCTAATTCCTGTGCATATATAATATCACCACATTCATAGTAGCCATATGAGCTGTTGAATGTTGGCTCTTCTAGCAAACCTTTTTGGCAATAGTAAACAAAATTAAATAATTGTTACTACATATCACATAGAAAGTAGTGAATTATACTATTTCAAAGAAATTATATTTTCAAATTTCATATTGTATGTTATTTACACATAGTACATTTTATACACATCTCACCTCAATATTGGAATTGAAAAGAAACAGAGAGCAAATAATAACATCTCCATTTATGATAAAGAAGCTGAAAAAAGCATCAGTCCTAAAGCGCCTACTGATTGAAATGTGTGTCATTTCAGCAAATGGCAGGAATAGTTGAAAAATACTTTAAATAAAAAGTCTCTGTGGAAACACACAGTCTTACACTTTAAATTATACAAATGTAGGTTACATATCAAATGATATGGAGAAAACTATTTAATCATCACATTTTCCCAAAGGTTAAGGTTTTTTTTTTCCCCAGGAGGAGAATAATTACAAATAAGAAATAAATGACACACTACTACAGTGCATACTTCAACCTTTTGGAGGGTCCTTACATTACCTAAGAAGAAATATTTTAGCACATTCCTTTTCAAATTGGGGCCACAAGTATGTTTACTGCCAAAGTGATGTCAAAAACTTTAACATACTCAAATATGCGATATCTCTCAGAGGAATGGCATTTGTGCCCAATTTTCTGAGTTAACCATATTGCCTTAATATGCTTAAAAATTAGAAATGAAAATCTTGTACAGTACCTTCAGGATCTAACAGTTTTTCTATTCCCAGATGCTTTTGAGCCTTGTTAAAAGCATGTTCCAGTCTCTCAACCGGGGACATTTTAGTAACTCTATCCCAGTTAAAGAGATCAGGTCTGAAAAAATAGGATAAACAAGGTCAAAACAGAGGATAATGTAAGTATTATTCTAGTCTAGTATAAAGTTTGCTTGAGGGTCTTATAAATGAACAAAGTAATAATTTGCTTTCTTTATCACTAGTGTCTATAATCCAAATATCATCAAACATATTACAAATATTGAATGAGCTATATATATAACCAATATTTAAACATAAATTCTCAAAAAGAAATAAATCAGAAAAATTAATTCGTTCAACATTTACTGAACACACAGACCCTAAGGGAAAAAGTCTGGTCATACCCTATTGAGTGAATTGCCATTTTCCTTAGCTGCCTAATTACGAGTCTTCATTTCTCCTAATGGTCTAATTTTCTCCAGTAATCAACCGTCGCTCCTTCCAACTTCTGTTGACACTACCACTAATCACCTGTAAATCATATTAAAAACCTTGGCACCAACTTTGACTTTTCTACATCACTTCTCACATCCAAACTCTATGGAAGTTACTGCCATAATTTTTTCACAGCTATCTATCCCTTCTTCTCTATTGCCACTACCATGCATTCATACTGAATTCCAATATCATCCATTTGGATTATTACAACAACATATTAACATATCTTGTCAGCTCTACTCTCCATCTCCAATTAAACTATCATACTATGGTCATATTTAATTTCTTCATTCATAAATCTGGTCATGTCATTCTTTAGATCAAATCTCTTTGTTGGCCTTACCACCTACCACGTAAAATTCAGATATCTTCACCTGACATTCAAGACGTTCCAAAGTTTACCACTACTATATCTTTCCATCTCCATCTGTAGCTAACCACTCCTCATAAAGTACATGATACTTTCTCATATTTATACTTTTGATCATGCTGTATGTATCCTATGCCCGGAATAGTCTTCCTTTAACAAAATATTCCACATTTGCTCAATCCCTTTTTATTTTAAAACTCAATTCAAAATAATAGCCCCCTCAAAAAAAAAGCCATCTCTGGCTTATTAATGGACATTCCCTTATTGGACTCAACAATGCACTGTGCTTTTCTGTCTCTTATGCATTTAATGTCTTATTGTGGTTATCTGTGAACATGACATATTATGTCTCCTTTCTAATCTATAACTTTTATTGTGGTGCCATGTCTTTTTCTAAACTTTTATCTCACCTGGCATCTAGCAGAAAGCACTATACAGAAGTGATTTTGTTTGTATGCCTTTTCTTTCTACTTAACAAGGTCATGGTCTAAACCTATCTTGAAGTCTCTTCATAAGCAGCATTTGCAAATCTGTAAATATATGGTTGTGTATCTGTATATATACATACACTGAACAAACAACAGGACAAAAGAACTGCAAAACAGGTTAGGAGGAGGAAGAAGAAAGAAAAGAAAGAGCAATTGCTAGAATTCAAATCAATGCACTGGAAGTGAGAAACTCTGGATACCATTGTGTATATTACTTTTTATTCCAATATGAAGCAGAATAACTTACTAACTACCCCTGATTTTGACTTTTGTCCCATAAATGAAACAGGGATAATTATTCTTGTAATGACTCTTAAATTTAAATGGACACTTATGTGGGTGTTAAATGTTAGATGAAAGTGCTAACTATGAAGATGTGATATACTTATGTTTTGTCTTTATTTTTCAATCCTTAGTAAGAAACCTTTCTATCAACAACAAAGTCCACATCAGACCTTATTAAGGGAAACATCAAATACTTTTATCATTATTTTCCCCATATTTTTGTCTTCTTTGTGATCGCTAATATCCCAAGATAACTGAAGACTATTCTACCTTATTAATGCATTTTCATTATCTACTATAAGACCAAATTAGGTTACTCAGGAAAAAGATGAAAATCAAGAATCTTCCTAGATATGCAATTAAGCCTACTGTACCTAAGTACATGATATGCAATAGAAATAGACAAAATAGTTCAAAGTTATAATATCTGTTCAATAATCAATGTCTATTTCTTTATATATTTTGTAGAAACTTATACCCTCCAATCAACATAAGACATACCTGATAGGTATGTGTGTAAGTGTGTTTCTGTATTCATATACAAACAAACAATGGTTCGTTTTTACTGTCACTTCACAAGAATCACAACCTTGAAATCACTGATTATTTCTATTAGTCTAAAACACTAAAAATTTGCTGTCTTTCAAAAAAATTTAAATATACACTACAAATCACTTAGTATTTCAGGAGGAAATGGATACTTAGATGATGTCATATAACTGAAAACAAATATCTAAGCCTAAATGCTACTTGATTATCTATGAAGAAAAAAGAAAAAGAAAAATTTCTTCAAGGACATTGAAATCCTTTTATTCCCCCTCAAATGGCTTTAAAAAAATTTGGCATTAAGAATACTTGAAACTAACAAGCACGATTGTTTACACATAAGACTGGCTGATGTTTAAAGAGTGGGATTAAAGCATGTCAGGCATTTCAACTTTTTTTGTTTAACTCAGAAAGTAGGTGGAAGAAACCATTGAAGCCTTGGCATTTTCTCATGTAAGAAAAATCTCCATTGGTAGTTTTCTTCATTACAATTATTTCAATAAAACAATATATTATTTGGTAAAGTGGGCAAACTGAAAATAGGGAGCTATAATTACCTAAGAAAAATCTATACTTTCATATAAATCTGTTCATCCTATAAGATATCTTAAGTCCTTCTCTAATTCTTAATCTACAACTTTATGTTTTTATGATCTAAAACAGAGTAAAATTTCTCACTTGTGTCGATGGAGAAGAGCATTAAAGGCCAACCCATCAGCCCAACTTGTAGTGAAATTGAGAACGTTGACCTGACTATAAGGCCTTGTTGACTGCCGAACCCAGCTCAGAAGAATCTTCTCACTGTTGGTCTGCTGTAGGTCTGACATGATATCTTTCATGACATCTTTTACCTATTTAATTAGAAAAGCACCACTGCCTAGTCATTTGGAAAAGTTCCTTAAATGAAACATGTTACATCCATAAACAAATACCCCACAACTCATAAGTATCTTAGAGAAATGTATTCTTTTTAAAAGAACAGGTACAACAAAGTAGTCATTTAAAAAAAACACATAATAGTTGGTTTTCTGTGAGAGGGAGGGGAGATATAGGAGGAAAGAAGAATGCAGAAAAGAAGGGAAGGAAGAAAGAAAGAAAGAGGAAGGGAAACTATTTCATGATTTAAAAAAATCTGAGATCAAAGAATAAAACCTACATATGCCAAAGAAAAAGAAATAACAATATAAAACAGAGGTTCTTAACTGGGGTTCAAAATTTTTTATTATTTTAATTTTTTTTTATTTTTAAGAAAAATAAATACTTTAAGTGTTTAAAATTAATGGTATTTCAATATGACTGGTTTCTTTTTCAATACTACATATTCTATTTTATACATTTTTTAAAAAATGTTCTGATAAAGGGTACATACAGTTCACCAAATTAATTCAGGGGCCTAAAACACACAAAAAGGTTAAGAACCTCTCATTTAAAATATGACAAACTTTCTTCTGTGATTAAAAAATAATGTACTTTTTTTTAAATAGAGCAGGAAAAAAGAAAATTTAGGTTTGGAGGTCTTTTATATTCCTAAAGATAACTATTTTTAGTGGGGAGGAAATGGACCAAAATTTCCCCACCTGCCAGTGCAAGATGATACTCCACAGTAAGCCCAGTGTCAATTTGTGATTTCCATCCACAATATCAGTTCCTCCTATGTTTACCAGTTCTACCTGTGAAAAAAATTAATGACCTTAAGTCAATCATGTCAATAAAATATCTTACTTTCTTGAGTAGTTTTATCTTTTTTTAATAAATATTTTATCGATTTTCTTAAAAACAGTGGTGGCTCTTCTCAATGATTCCATTCATTTCTCCTCACACCCAAATACTCTCTTGTAACAAAGATGCACATTTAAACAAAATAATCAACACATCAGACCTGCCTTGACTTTCTGAGTGATATAAGGAAAACTACAAGTCAATAATGTTATTATTGATGCACATTTAATACTAGAGATTCCACTAAGGTACTTAGTGGAATACTTAACTTCAGTGCATAGCTGACTCCTAGTTCTCAAAGACTCTGTCAAGACAGGTTCTGACAGGTCCTTCCCACTCCCCAAAGGTAGAGAGACTCAAAATACAGCTCAGTGTCGAACTCTGTGCTTCTCATCTAAGGACTAACCTAGGAAAAAAAATCTAAAAATTCTCATCACCAGAGGGGTTGACCACCAGATGTTGAATTTTTATGGCCACTGAAATGTATTCACCTGTTTATGAGAGGCTCAGAGCAGTTGCCTCTGCATTCATGGCAGCAATGCCCACCAAGAGGAATTATCACTATTTTTGCTACTATTAGCAATCAAGTGATATATCTTTTGAAATATTTCAGCAATAGAGCAACTTTCTACTTACTTATTAGAGCAAATGACTTTATAAGAAGTCATACAAAATAAGCTTAATTATTCTCATAACTTACAGACACAGGATAATGTTTTTTAAAACAAACAAAACAAAACACTATACTTATACTTGCAGAGCTACAGCAAATTTTTTATTTCACAAAACTAAGGGATGCTTTCTTACATGACAGTGGGCATGAAGAGTCCTAAACGCCCACGAGTCTTGGCTAGCACTACAGTTATTTAAGAACATTGGTGATTCATTGCATATAAAAGTCAACAACACTGTCTAAGAGCAATGAAGGTCTAATAAGAGTTCAATTAAGACATTTTATATTTATTTCTTTTTAGAATCAAATTGCTTAATAACCACTTTCAGTTTCCTGGACCTTCTCATTTGAATTTTTTAAATGTATGCATTCATACATATACACACACATATATACACACATGTATATATATTCTGAAATGTATACACATGTTCATATATGCACATATAAAGTATCTCCTAAGGAGCTGCATTAACAAATGTTACTACTTTAAGTACATGTATTTAAAATATTGATACTTTTGTATATCAGATATATTCATTCTAAAATATATTAAATATTGCATTGACTTTATGTGATATATGAGATATAGGATAGGCTTATCTTACCAAATTTATAAAGTGCAATAGATCAGTGGTTCTCAACCTGTGGGTCATGACCCCTTTGGGGGTAAAACCACCCTTTCACAGTGGTCACCTAAGACCACCAGAAAATACATATTTACAATAGTCTTAGGAACCGAGACACCACTCCTCTATCCATCTCCAGGCAAGTCTGCCCATATGCGGATACATCCACATACAAGTATTAAAGGGCCTCAGCATTAGGAAGGTAGAGAACCACTGCAATAGATTATAATAAAGACCACAACTTCTGTAATGGAGAACCTCTGATATACCATATATGTATTTAACATATAGAACAGGCCGGAACAACTTGCAGTCTGATGGCCACTTATAACCTGTGGGTCACTTGTGGTAAGTCAAAGGATTTCCTTTACATACAAAGGATGTTTTCCTCCACATTTTTCACTGACTCTATATTTTTTTGGCCAATCACTCACCGAGAATCCCCATGGTGTGAATCAAGTCACCCAACAGCCATAAGTGGCCCATGGGCTACAGGTTGTGCAAGTCTGATATAGAACAAGCCACTTATAAAGAGAATTTAAAGTACTTACATTGTTCTGATGTAAAACCTGTAGAACTCTGTTGACATTATTTAAAGCATGCACTCTTGTGGAACCACGTTCCTTAGGCTAGAAAATAAAAATAGAAACAAAAATTATGGTGAGTTTTCTTCTTGCTTAAGAAACACAAAAAAAAATCTAAATATAATTAGAAAGACATTTCCATTACAATGATGTTAGGTATTAATCTAAATATACAAGTCATTATGCAGTGTACATACTTAAACTATAATGTTCAATAAATCCTTCGGGAAGAAAATTCCTTTTTTAACAAAGGTGAACCTGCACACAACGTGATTAGGAGGAAATTCTGGTCCTCTTAGGGCTAAGTACCTAGGAACAGTATTTGAGAAGGAAACAAAATAAAGAGAAGGATCAAGGCCACAACTAGGAATTCTTGTGCCCAAGGCAAGCAGGACCCAAGGCATAAAACATACATTCAGTTAAAAAGGAAGACAAGGGAAATAGAACACCAGCCTACTGGAAAAGGAACAGAGATCCTGAGACATTTAAAAAGTCACCATCTGAGCAGGCTACTATGGGGGAAAAAGCTCACCCCAGTCTGCCATCTAATATCAAAATAACTAAAATAATTACTATAGAATAACTAATGATAAATAATTTCAAAAAATTTCTAAATCCTAACAATTACATTAATCAAAAAATGAAACAAAGTTTCTCAGGAAGTATGGGGTTCCCCTTACTGAAAATGTCACCTTAAAGGGGAGATGGCAGCTTGTCAGGAATGCTGGATATAGGATCCTTTTGCTAGAAGGGCTTAGACTAGATAACGTCTAAAGTCTCTTCTTATTCCAAAATTGTGTGAATTAAACGCTAAACCTATTGTTTCTTTCCTGCTGAAGAGACACAAGACTTACTTTCCCTCCCTCCCCCCCCCTTTCTCCTCTCCCCCTTCCCCCCACTCCCTCACTCCTGCTAAAATTCAGGAACTTTTAAATTCATTACACTGGGATAAAGACCCAAATACCCTGTATTTTTTTATCTGTTGCTAAAAAGGACACAGTGACACTGATTCATGTAGAAAGGCCTCTTGACAAAAGGCCAGGGTCTGTGACCAAATCTGGCTGTCAGTATAACCACAATCTCAGGACTTTAAATACTAAAGAAAGTTCTAAATGATGACGTTCACAAAAGGCTCAACAGTTCTGTGTGGGCTCCGAGTCAGTGGGTAAGGGGGACCCTTCCTTGGAGAGAGGAGTTTTTTCACCATTCCCCATGCCTACCCCAAGGAACCAGGAGTCACAGATCAGGTGGCCAAGAAAGAAAAAAGGAAGAAAGCAAGCAGGGAGGACAGTGTTAAGACACAAGGAAAAGGAATCCACTTCATGGAATTCCAAGATGGATACTATATGTTTTTTCAAACCTTGTAACAAAGTTGCAATCAAGTGTGTCTGTGTAACATAATCCCCATTACATTTAAGAAGTAGTACCATGTAAATATGCACTGTGACATAAGGGAAATTTATTAATATTCTAATAAAATGTCTTTAAATATAATTTCTATATGTTTATAATAGATAATAATCATATATTATATAATATAATTGAATAATAAAGATTGTTTATAAAATAAATATGAATAATAAGATAAATATTATGACAATAAATATGTATTGATAATAAAAATTTTATAATTCTCAGGAAAAAACTATTTTGAAATAAAGATAGTTAAGTCACAGAATTGTGTACATATTTTTAAAATTATATTTAAAATATGCACACATATATCATTCTACCTATATTAAAATCATACTATCTCACCTATCCTCTGTAATTCTAAACCTTAACTGTTTTCATGATCTTATTTAAATCTTAAGTCCCTCCCTAAATAGTCATAGTACCATAATTGTTTTCTTTCTCTATACTGGGACAATATACTGTTAATACCTTACAAACATTTACAAATGGCAAAAGTAAAAGTCCCAAGATGACAGAATGAAAGTTACTCTATCAAATAATCTGGGAAAAGATCACTAAAAATACACTTACATTTGTATCTAAAATAATTTGATAATTATCTATATTCATTCCCCTCATGTGAACAATGCTTGAAACAATCAATGGCTAAATTCTCAAAATGCAACTTTTCTTACCAGTGAAGTTCCTGTGAGTCCCTCTAGAAGATCCAAAAGCTTCCTTCCATCTTTGAGATCTGTAAACATATCTTTGATTGGCGGTTTCCCACTCTATAAAATATTTTAAAAAATAAGAAATTTCTTAGAAGCCAACAATTCCCAATGCAACTAGCAAATAAACTCAGCTCTGTGTGTATGCATGTATACATTGTATATTATACATGTATATGTATATATGCATGTTTACGAGATCTATATATGTGTATTTATGTGACTATTCATGTGCATGTATATTAGATGTGTATATACATGTATATGCGTGTGTGTGCATTCAAATATGTTCAATTACAAAATGTGTCTACTATTAAAATGATCCTTAAAAGTCCTACTAGCCATGTAATCTATGAAATGAGCCAAAATATCCTAGGTCACATGTGGCCTCAAGGTGTGAGTTCCCCTCCCCTGTCCTAGAGTGTCACTTAACTCATCTGTGAAAGAAGGGGGCCAGAAGCGCAGGTGGGGGTGGTAAATAGCACTACCTACCTAACTTACAAAGTTAATAAAGGGATGAAATGAAATAGCATGAATGCTCCTTGAAAATTTTAATGTACTTTAGAAAAAAAAAAGGTGACAATAGTACTAGAGCAGTGGTTCTCAACCCTCCTAAGACTGAAACCCTTTAATACTCATATGTGAGCATATCTGCATGTGGGTGGACCCGCCTGGAGACAGAGAGAGGAGGTTCCTAAGACCATCAGAAATATGTGTTTTCTGATAGTCTTAAGCGATCCCTGTGACCCTTGTGAAAGGGTCGTTCGACCCCCAGTGGGGTCATGACCCACAGGCTGAGAACCACTATTCTAGAGTATTGTTATAGTTAACAGTTTTTAATCAGATCATTCTCTTCTATTAGTGGAACAGGAAGAGGCTGAAACCCACAAGAAATCATAGAAGCTTAGTCAGACTCAAGTACATAAATTCAAACACTCATCTCTTTAGAAGAAATGCCAACTGAAGAGAAATAAAACCTCTAAACAGAACTCTAAATTATAAAGAATGGAATTACACAGGGCAGCTAGGTGGCGCAGTGCATAGAGCACCGGCCCTGGAGTCAGGAGTACCTGAGTTCAAATCCGGCCTCAGACACTTAACACAAAAAACTAGCCATGTGACCTTGGACAAGTCACTTAACCCCAACTGCCCTCCAAAAAAAAAAAAAAAAAAAAAAGGAATGGAATTACATTCCAATGAAAATTTACTGTTTTTTTGTCAGATAATCTTTCTAAGTAATTCAGTCCACTCAAAGAGAATAGACTGACCTGACTTTGTACTTTTTAACCTGTGGAAAATAAGATTTGCTTCCCCAGAGAAAAGTTCATTATCTGTGATGGGAAAAAAAAAAAAAACACACATTCCTAAAACAACTGGAATTCCTTTCAAAAGTGTGGAGCTTACTAACCACCACCCTTCAAATTAAATCAATGTTAATATTTTTTAACGTGATCTGTAACTACAATAAACAACTGTTCCCTTCTCAAAAAGGGAAAAATCACAACCCTAAATTTGTAGTTATGAAAAAAAAACTTCTTCAGGCTTGGGCTTCCAACATCTTTCTCTTCCTGTGTAACTGCTTTTCACCCTTTATTCTAACATAAAATCACAGGCCCGCTCTCTCTCTCACTGTCACTGTATGTGTCTGTCTGTCTTTCTCTCTCTCTCTCTCTCTCTCTCTCTCCTTAGAATCACAAGGGATCCAGGAGCCCCAACCCACTGTAACCAGAAGGAGCAATAAGACCTTGGTCTGACAATGTTCCAGCTTCTGGCAAGATCAAAATATACCATCTCCTTCTGACACAGCCTGGCAACCATTCCCTACATAGCAATATCCCTGGTTGTATGCTTCTCTACCTTAACTATTCTTCCAATTTCCCTTGTCTTTCTACCATTTCGCTTACCCCCTCTTCCCACAACCTCTTATTAAAAGCTTTCCCTTGGGGTAAGGCAAGGAGGAACAGTCAAATACATGGTATATAGATTCCAATTGATTGACCTAATTTTTCTGTGAAGTCCCTTTAAGACTCATCAATAAACCACAATATGCACCTATTTTACAGATGAGGAAGTTATACCTCATGATAGTTAAGTGACTTGTCCAGGATAATATGTTAGGTCAAAAAGGTCATAATCAGGTATCTCCAAATTAATTTCAAATATAAATCTTAGAAGTCATCAAGTCTAAACGCTACTAGAAGCAAATATTCTCTCCATCTCTAATGTGTTTCTGTTCTGTGAATGATTCTATTAAAAATAAGTGTGTGCGAACTTCACAAGTTCATATGCAATCCCCTTTGTTGTTCTTTGCATATTGTAAAATTTGTTCTTGCTCAATTTTTGTTTTAATTTAAAAGAAAGCATTTCCAGGCACAGTAGAAGAGTGTGTGTGTGTGTATATATTTCAAATGCAACAAACATCTATTGTTTGGATATTATAAGCTGAAAAATTCACTTAGACACTGAGAAATATACAAAAATTAAATAAAATTTACAGTAATTAGAATGTAAGCTCCTTGAGGGGAGAAAATGTCTTTCTTTTTTTTTTTGCTTATACTTGCATTCCCGGGGCTAGTTCAGCTCCTGGCACATATTAAGCATTTCATAAAGGTTTAAGGACTTAATACTTATTGTCATGTTCTCTAGCTTCATAGGACTTGTAACCTTGGAAAGAACACGTAACACATACAAAACAAGCAAAATGCCAACCAGGGCAACCTGACACAGTGGAAACACTGATTTTGAGAATCAGAAATAGAGACTGGAAAGGAATGAATAGTGGCCAGCCTGAGCATTTTCCTTGAAACAGAGGTTCTGGGAGAAACCAGTGAAATGAGAGGAAGGGACTGAAGGGGCCAGGGATGCCATACTTGTAATCAAAGAGTGGAGCAAACTTCCAGGGTCAGGTTTCTATTGTATGGCAATAATAGCTCATACTTACACGGTACTTAATATATTGTCAGGAACGATGCTGTGTTCTACAGTTATTATCTCCTTTGACCCTCATAACAACCCCCAAAAGTAGATACTATCATAATTTCCCATTTTTCCCCCACAGGTGAGAAAGCTGGGACAAACATAGCTTAAGTTACGTACCCAGGGTAACGTAGCTAGTAAAGGCCTTGAGGCTGGATTTAATAATAGCTGACATTTACATAGCATTTATTCTGCACTATACTCTTCACATTTATTATCTTGGGATCCTCACAACAAGCGTGGGGATACAATCTGCATTTTACAGATGAAGAAACTGAGGCAAACAGTGATTAAACAACTTGCCTAAGATCACATTGTTAGTAAGCATCTGAGGCTAGATCTGAACTCAGGTCTTCCAGACCTAATACTCCATCTACTGGGCCACCTGCTTGCCCCTCAGAAATACTGGATAAAACGTTTAACAAAGAAAATCTTGATAAAATAAGGGTAATAATACCTACTTCACAGGGTTGTTGTGAGGATCAGATGTTATATCATATGTAATGTGTTTTCCAAAATGCTAGAGAAATACTATTTTTGTTGTGGCTATACTGACAGTGACAACAGTAGGTGCTTAATAAATGCTTGTTGTTAACCTCTCAATGCCTTCCGGCAACTTTGTAAGACAATAATTTTCAGAGATTCACCGCAGTCAGTTGCGGGTCTGCACAAGCAAGAGTAGTTTCTTTACTGGAACCAGAAAGTTTCTAAAAGAAATGGAGACCTTCCAAATTTTCCTGCCCCTCCCATTTACCCCCACCAAAAAAAATCCCAGCACCTAATACAGTACCAACACGTAATACTCATGTAATATATGGTCACTGAAATAAAATTTTAGGGTGGAAATAATTATTCCTCAAAATTCTTAGGACAAATGCCTAGATCAATTTAATAATGAGCACAACACATGAAAGTAATCTAATTATTCAAGCACACGTTTACTGTTTTCACAATACAAGCTCCATACATGGGAATCTAATCTGGGAAAAAGTTCAGAAATGTCAGAAGTCATATTATAAAAGAAATAAAAGATACTGCATCTTGCCAGTTTGTAGCTTGGTTTAGTTTTTTGTTGTTTTTTAAAAAACATCTTATATAATGATTTTTTTTTAAATATGAGGAGCATAATTTTCAATTCAACTAATCTTTAATGAGCTTCCTATGTGCTTGGCACTACAGATAATAAGAGAGAGTTTGTCCTCTACTCCCAGGGGTATGGGTTCTGAAGTTGCCCACTACCACACAACTCCATAAAATAATACATCATGAATGAAAGCAGGAAGGACAGGGCCCTCCCCTGGTTTTATTCCACCAAACAAAATAATGTAAGACTTCAACGAGAAAAGTACAGTTCTATAATGACTGAGATTTTCCCTCACTTCTCAAGTTATAAGCCTACCTTTCAACCCAAAATGAAACCTACCCCCAAATCAATACCATCTCCTCGTTACGCTAAAGATACTATACTACCTTTCCACTAGAAAGACTTGCTGCTACATTTTTTAGGAATCTTGGATAGATGGGAGAAATGTTTCTGTGAGAATCACTGAGGAATAAAGCATTATAATAAAGGAATTGGAGCTCTTTGCCCTTTGATGTAGTAAATATCACAAATATTTAAAAGCAAAATCTAGAAATGGTGAGGGTCCAACTGTGTAAGGTGTGTTTGTTGTCAATGAGGACATTTCCCAATATCTGGAGCCAATTAGGCAATTTTCCAAATGAGCTATTTTGTTCCATCAACTAATTTACTCTAAAGTTATAAGTTAAGCTCCATTGGAAGTTGCAAAGTCACCTTTACTTTCAGGTAATGAAGCCAATAAGTCCAAAGAAAAATGGAACTCAAGTAAGTTCACTGGAAAATGGAACTCAAGAGTTCTATCAGAGGGTAAAAAATTATAAATAGCAGATGCCTTGATAGTTGATGGCAAGGAAAAAACTAACATCCACAATGCAGAATAGCTTTGTTTTATGAAGTTTATACTGAGTGGTATTTTTAGGAGGCTATAATTTGATGTGTGCTATATAAAGCCTAGTTATGAGTGGTCAAGTTATAACTGGGTTTTACTGAATAAGGGAACTATAAAAATAAAGCTATTTGATTGTTGGTGGGAAGGGGCAAGGTTTACAGTTTTGTACACATTTAATATAAACTCTCTTCTCTGCCTATGACATGAAGGAACTTAGCCAAATAATGTCACCAAAATATTTGAAGAGCTATCCAACAATATTACTGGTAATTAATAAAGAAATACTAGAGCAGTGATGGAAAACACCATCCACATTCAGAAAAAGAACTATGGAGTCTGAATGCGAAGCGAAGCAGACTATTTGCTTTTGTTGCTTTGTTTTGTTTTGTTTTTTTCTTTCTTGTGGTCCCTCCCATTCATTCTAATTCTTCTATAAAATATGACTAATGTGAAAACATGTTTAACAGGAATAAATATGTAGGATCAGATTGCATGCTGATTTGGGGAGGGAGGAAAGGAAGGATGGGGAGAAAATTTAAAACTTATGGAAGTGAATACTGAAAACTAAAAATGAATAACTTTAAAAAATAAATAAAATAAAGTTTTTAAAAAGAAACACTAGAGCAACAGGATGAAAGAATCTAGCTCTAGAGTTGAAAGAAAGCTTAATAAGCCATTCCAGATCAAGATCCCAATTTTCACATGAGGAAATTGAGAAACAGGGTTTGAGTCATTTGCTTACAATCACACAAGTCTAAAATGGCAGTCAGTTTTTCCTACTCCAAGTTTAATGCTCTGTCCACTGTGGCACACCACCCTTCCTAAAACTAAACAAAGTAAATGCTGTGATTTCTATTTAGAAAAGTGAAAAGAATGGCCCTGAATGATATACTGAATATTGAATGATCATGATCAGAACCATAACCACAACACGGATGTAGTAAGTGTCAGTCCTGGGACCAAAAAAAATCAATTTATAATCACCTAGAAAAGGGCAAAATACCAGAAAGTCGCAAATGTGGATCACCTGGTGAAAAGTAAATCATACCAATCAAATTAACTCCTTTATGCCTTCAAGGGACTGGCTATTCAGACAAGGAGACATGGCAGAAGTCCAAAATTCCCATAAAGTTTTCCTTTCATCCCACATACTGCTGATCAAAGACTCCAGTTATACCAATGACTTTCTATTTTTATTTTTTGAAATCACAGGTTCCAGTAGGATCTCTAGGGATCACAAAAGACATGACTAATTTTTGCCTGCCCTAACCCAGCATCAGAAGCTGAGACTCTAGAGAATGCAAAAACAATATAAACAAGGTTTATATATTCCCAGAAATTTACAAATTCAGCTGTTAAAAATGGCAAATAACTACTTGTTTTTCAGGTTACCCCAAAGGATGAATATTAGTGACTCAGCATCAACTTGAACATTCTAAGAACAGTGGTAGTGGTAGTGATGGTGGTGGTGGTAGTAGTAGTCGTAGTAGTAATAGAAATAGTCATAATAGTAGTAGTACTAGTAGTAGTAGTAGTAGCAGTAGCAGCAGCAGCAGTGACAGTGGCGGCAGCAGTAATAGGAGGAGGAGGAGGAGGAGTAGAAGACAGTAGCTACCATTTATATATAATGCTTACCATGTTCAAGGTCTCAGCAGCTAGATGGCATAGTAAATACAGTGCTAGGCCTCGAGACAGGAAAAACTCAGAGAGTTCAAATCCCACCTTGAACACGTCCCAGCTGTGTGACCCTGAGCAAGTCACTTAACCCTGTATGCCTCAGTTTCCTCAACTATAAAATGAGCTGGAAAAGGAAATAGCAAACCACTCCAGCATCTTTGCCAAGAAAACTCCAAATGGGGTCACAAAGAGTCAGACAAAACTGAAAACAACTGAACAAAAATGTGCCTGGCACTGTGGAAAGTGCTTTACAATTACCTTAATTAATGCTCACAACAACCCTTTCATTATCCTCACTTAATAGATGTGGAAACTGAGGCAAAAAGGGGTTAAGTGACTTGCCCAGGTCACAAGTGTCTGAGGCCATATTTGAACTCAGGTTTTCCTGACTCCATTTCTATCTACTGCTGCACTTAGATGCTTAACTTCCTGGAAAAGTGTCAAACAATCAATCGACAAATCTTAACTGACCACTTTACTTTTGGCAATAGGAGAGATCAGAGTCTTCTATAAAATGGAGATTATATTACTTTTAATACCTATGCCACAGAATAGTTCTGAGAAAAGCACTTGGTAAACCTTAAAATATTATATAGAGATCCTTATCATCAGTACCATTGTTATCATCTTCATTTGGGAGTGATAACTGGGTATGTGAAATTCAGTTGTGACAAGCAGAATGAAAAGGGAGGAAGGAGCAAACCAAAGACCATAAATAATACAGAACAGGGGAACCAGCACAGTACAAAGAAAACCTATGTTCTGAGGATCTGAACACAAACTAAATGAGAGTCAGCTATAAAACTCATCTGGGAACCATGAGTCCTAATATATTCTGAATTGAAAACTTTGACCATCTTTGAAACTGAGAGCATTTGGGGAAGGAATCACAATACCACAAAATCTCAGAAGCAGAAGGGACCTCAGAGAATATCTAGCCAATGAACAAGCATTTATTAAACACTTTTTATGTGTGCATTTATTAGACACTTACAGGTATTGTGCTAAGTACTAGGGGTAGGGAAAAAAAAGACCCCTCCTCCCCACTCTCCCCCCAAAATGGGCCCTATTCTGGAGGAATTCACGGTCTAAAGAGGAAAACAACACATTAACCACTAAGCAGGTAACACACAAGATCTATAAATGACAAACGGATGATAATCACAGAGTGTGGGTATTAGTATTAAGAGGGATAAGGAAGGCTTCTTGTAGAAAGTAGGATTTTAATAGTCTTGAAGAGAAAAGAGGAAGGCAGAAAGCAGGGATGAGGAGAGAACTCCAGGCAGAAGGTGAAAATGCAGAGTCAGGAAGGTGAGTGTCTTGTACTGTACAAAGACCATTAAGGAGGTCAGAGTCACTAGATCAGAGTATGAGGAAGGGGAGAACCTGTAAAAAGCCTAGAAAGGCAGAATGGGGCCAGGTTTTAAAGGCCTTCAAAAGACAAACAGAAGACTGTATATTTGATCTTGGCAATACAAGGACACTCTAAAGGTCTCTCTGAAGAACTCTGGAATTGATTGTGGGACATGAGAGACACTGGCAAAGGACTGACCAGCATGGCATGCCCACCTCAAAAAAGGCACTGAACTCTGTGAGCAAAGCAGAATTGCAGTAGCTCAAAACAAATATGAGATGCACAAATTTAGAGATATCTCCACTCCAAATTTCATGTGGATTCTTGGTGTCCAAACTGTGATGGAGCATTCGGAGTTCAGGTTGGTCTGGTTGGTCTGATCGGCAACAATCAGACACATTGTAACTCCACTCTAAAATAGTGATGTCATTTTGGTCTTCTTCCAGAACGAAAGGAGAGCAACCAATAGAGAGCCATTTGAGTTTATAAATAAGGAAGGGATGTGGTCACAGCTGCACTTCAGGAAGATCACTTTGATGGCTGGGATGGCCCAGAGTGAGGAGAGGTTTGAGGCAGGGATATCAACCAGAAGTCTATTACAACAGCCCAGATTTGAGGTGAGGGCCTACACCCAGCAGGTGGCAATGTCGCAAAATTCTAAGAAAGGATTCCCTCTACCCAATCCAGCCTTTACATGAAGAACTCAAGTGAGAAGGGTCTAATCCCTCTTCCATATTAAAGCCCTCCAAATTTGTCAAGGTCTTAGATGAATTAATCTACTTATGTTTTCAAAATTATAAAACAGAAAGGCTTTTAGGAGATAAAATTATCCCCTAAAGTAAAATGTAAGCCCTTAACCTTATGCATAACTAGAGCTCAGCGCTTTAACGTCTACAAACAAAGTACTATTATAGGAAGAAAAATTTAGGCTCAGAGAGGTTAAATAAATGACTTAGATCACATACTTCCCAAAGCTCCAGAAATGGAGCTCAAAGTTTCCTAGTATTAAGTAAGTCCCTCACTTTTTAGGTTCCACATTCCCACAGTAAATCTATCTATGGCCCACAGCATCCTGTGAAACAAAGAGTAGATACTGACTAAATGCTTGTTTAAACAATGAATGTATGAGTGACAACAGCTTTCTCCAACAAAGGATTAGCAGATAAGGACAAACTGTGATCTTACAGAAAATGTCAAAATTAATGGAGATCATAAATCCATTTTGAGGTCTGAATTCTGTACATAAAGGATTGTTTCAATTATGATGTTAAGTAGCTCCCATCCACAGAGTAATAAATGAGAGAAAAATAGATATGAATTTCACCAAAAGAGTTGATCAAGAGGAAAAAAAGTAAATATGTGAACAGATTACCAAATGAGGCTATAGATTTTTCCATCATGAAAGATCTCTTAATAGAAAGATAACTTTTCTTTGGTATTTTGGGCATTCACCTCCCTAGAGGTGTGGGTCTAGGCCACAAGACTTTTGGATTCCTTATAAAATTCAACTGAAAAGGTGTCAAGGGATACATCTAATCTATGGCATTATAGAGATGTTCTGACAAAGCTTCACCTGATTTTCATCCTGAGTTTCTTAAGTGTTGGAACAATGGAAGAGAAAGGGGAAGGACGCCAGATGAACAACACAAGAAAGGGAATCAATGTCATGTGGGATCACACCTTCCCCCTGCTACTGTCAAGAGTTGGAGGTACAATGTCAGATTATATACCACATGGGTCTGGTCTATGGAATACTTTATCAGAAATCTTGTTTCAGAGGTGGGGCTGCAAGGGACAGCCTAGAGCATAACAAAGTTTCAGATCCTTCAATAGCACTCCTGAAGGGTCACAAGCAGAATATTGCTGTCTTGTTTACCAACACAAGTGGGAAAAGGAGAAACACATCCTTTCTAAATAAGACAGAAATTAAATGCATGTATCTAACTCCAGTTTTACCGGGAAGCTGGCCATTTATAACCAGACATTGATTTTTAGCAATACTATGAATAAGATCTTCACGTTAAGATACCATACCTAGGGGCAGGAAAGAAAACGCCAATTGTACTTGCATTTTTTTTTCTACTCAGAGATTACAGACTAAATGAAAAGTTATGACTGGTGAAACATATGGCTAATGCTCTGATAATATGTTTAAGTTGCATTATCACTGATTAACTACTTTTCTAAAATAAAAACCTTGACAGAGATGATTCAATGAAACATTCAATTGCTCATTAGACTGTAAGCTAATGGAGGGTAAAGGTTGTTTTTATCTTTATTTGTATTCCCAGTTTTTGGCACAGTGCCTAGAACATATTAAGTCCATAATAAATGCTTGTTGACTTGTGTTAGCCTGGCGAGAGACAGTACAGAGAGCCTAATAAACTGAGATCTGTGCTGAATAACTTGATTGGTAGGTATATTCATGCATGCACAAATACATCATCCCTTACACTCAGAATAGAATGATAAGAGGAGTTAAGAAAAACTGCCAACCAAACTGTCTTGGAATTCTGAACAAGAATCCAACAGCTTGGTGTATATAACGCCCCATCCTCACCCCGCATTGGATGTTTTTGCATACTTAAAATGGCATACTACTAATGTTTGTGATTTTGAAGAAAAAAAGAAAATTTATATTAATTATCAAAGCATCAAGCTGGGAAAAAAATCGATGGATCTCACCTGAATCTGAATCATACTTCACTTCTTTCTTGATGTCACTAGCATATGCACTCCTTTCCACAGTAAAGATGATAATCTATCCAGAATTTATTATACTGGTTGACTTTTTGCCTATGTTTTTCCATAAATCCTCCATAAAGATCTACCAAACAAAACAGAATCCTTCCTCAGGTCCTTTTATGGATACCAGTGTAGCCATTAGGGAGTCTTCACTCTGACAAAGAGAAAAGCCCCCTTCCCTTTTGGTCCTACCAAACTCAAATAGAGAAAGATCCCCACTAGTCACACATTGCCTGAAAAAAAATCACAGATTAACATTATCTATGTTGTACTGTATTTTTATTTCTCTTTTTAAGCATTTCCCAATTACATTTTAATCTGGTTCAGCCACTCGACAGATTTACAGTCGAGTCTGACACTGGTGTCTTACATGACATCTTTTAAATCACTTACTTTGCATAAACAGTCATTGTAAAGACTGTGCTATAGCCTACTTAAAACTAGGCAAATTTCCAATGATTTGGGGGTCACATAAAACTGTGACACTTCTGAGAATATGGTGTTCCATTATTCACAGCTATAGAGCATCACAAAGAGAATAACAGTGTTTTGAAAAATACAAATCAAAAAAACATGCTTTGATGGCAGGAAACACCTTAGAGTCTCTAAAAGGATGAAGCCATTTCCAAAATGTGAACAACTTGTTCTATTATTTTTGCCAATTCTAGGCCAAATTCACTGCATCTGCCAGTGTGTTTTAAAGACACATGTTCTAAAAGAGTAACTTTGCTATCTAGCTGCAGGCTAAAACTCAGGCAACATGAAATCTTCATCAATATTATTAACTGCATGGATCTCACGATGAAAAAAGAGGAGGAGGAGGAGCAGGGATAGGAGGAGTAAGAAGAGGAAGAGGAGGAGAAAGAGGAGGAAGAGAAGAACTTCCCAAATTTCTGGATATGAACAAAATTTCCTTCACAACATTCCAACAGGGGCAGCTAGGTTCGACAGTGGATAGAGCACCAGAGTCAGGAAGACCTGAGTTCAACTCTGGCCTCCGGTATTTACTAGCTGTGTGACACTGGGCAAGTCACTTAACCCTCATTGTCTCAAAACAAACAAAGGAAAAAAACATGACAATCACCCTACTGGATAGAAACCTGTTAGCCTAGATTTGTTGTTAATGAGTCATTTTTCAGTTGTCTCTGACTTTCTGTCACCCCTTTTGGGGTTTTCTTGGCAATGATATTGAAGTGATTTGTCATTTACTTCTCCAGTTTACAGATCAGGAAACCGAGGCAAACAGAGTTAAGTGATTTGCTCAGGGTAACATGGCTAGAAAATGTCTGAGGCCACATTTGAACTCAGGTCTTGCTATCTCTGGGCCCTGCTGGAGTCTATCCTCTCTGTCTACTACACCACCTAGATGCTCAATTATCCTTAATAGAGAAAAGGAAAAGGCCTATTTTTCAATGATTATTGAGCAGTTTCCTTGCTTTTAAAAGTTCCTGGCAATTATAAATCACCCTGAAGCTTAAAGAAATGCACCACTGGATGGACGATGATTGTCTAAAGCAATTAGTTAGTTTGTTTAAAGTTAAACACAGACAAGAAATCATTAATAGATCCAATAGGACTCTGAAAGCTCTACACTACAGTATAAATATTACATTGAGATGTAACCAAGAAAATAAATTAAAATTTAAAAAAATAAATAAATAAATAAATATTACATTGAGTCAGCCTATAATAATGAACAGGAAATTGTCTTTTCATTGTCTATGTAACAGAAATGGCACGTTGAAAAGAAAAGACAAGACTTCATCAGTGCTCTGGTTCTACTCACTCTATCAATGACCCTACACAGCTCAATTCGCTTAAATGCATCACAAACTTTCAAAATTACCACAAGTGTTGCTCTTGCAGAGTCTCATTTCCTCTGCTAATGTTCAATATTTTTATATTATTATATTTTATTCTTTTTAATTATTCCAACCACAAATGCTTCAAATGTTTTTAATTTTGGACGTATTATTAATCTAAGTACCAGGATCTGGCATTGTGGTCCTCATTTAACAGATAAACAGTGCTAATAGAGTCTCCAAAGGACTGAGAACCACCAATGAGTAAATGGACAAATATATGTTTTCATGATACCCCACAATAAGCAACCACAAAAGCTAGAATAAAGTATATCAGCTGTGTTTCTTGTTTTATGTATGAGTGGAAAAGGAAGTAGATAGGTCACGTAGTGTGAAGGGAAGATAATCAAAGGACACCCCATGTATTTGCCTGTTATGTATATTCATGAAGTCAAAAGATCCAGATCCACTTGAGTACTGACAGTCTTAAACTGTAAACATTTCATTTACTGTTTATATGTATCCCAGTGACAATCTTAGTACCTTAAGTATAGTGGTTGTTTAAAAAATATTGATTCCGTATAACTGGGTGATTCAACAAATTAATCCCAACTAAAATGAACCACTTGTGAAAATGTGCATCTTCTCTACATCCACTTCCTTCTCTTTGTCCATCTCCCTCTTCAAGGATAACTTCAAAAATTCCTTAGAGGGACCCTGCCATTTGGGCTGCCTAACTATGCCAAATGAAGAGTGCTGAAAACGTGCCAAGGAAAATACAGGCTAAAAGTCAAATGATACCTCTCAACAGGCGAACAATGGAGCCTTCATTGTCTCCCTTGGGAGACAAGTCTACTAACAAACTAAACAAGTTTAAATTAGAATGGATAAAACTTTCAAGAATATTCAAGTAAATCCTGAGTTAGAAAAAAGTTAAGTGGGACTTATGAATCAAGAATTTTTTTCCATCCCAAATTTTAGAATTTAAATGAACAACAAATGACACCACAATTTTGAGGTACATGAATTTTGGTACTAAGAAGACCCTGTATAGTCTGGGAAATGCTTTATAATATTTAGCTACTTCTTTAAAAAAGAGTAAGAGCAGCTAGATTTATTTTATAACCATAGATAGTGCCCAAATGCCTTGGAATAACAGCGGTTGACATTTATATTACAATTTAAGTAATTTAGATACATCATTTCATTTTAAACTCCATAATAATGCTTTGAGGCAGGTACTGTATGTATTAGATAGTATTAGATAAATGTCAACTATTATTATCTTCCCCAGTTTACAGATGAAGAAATTGAGGTCTGGAGATCTACTCCCTTAGGCTAAATTATTTATTCTAGGTTTCTGACAATTCTAGAAAGGTCCAAACCATTCATTGTTACATGGTATATTGTTTTTTCTTTCTTTTTTTTTTTTTGGAAGTAGGCAATCAGGGATAAGTGACTTGCCTAAGGTCACACAGTTAGTAAGTATATGAGGTTTGAGTTTTTCTTTTTCCTCTAGTCTTCTTACATGAATTGTCATTCTTTTAAAGCAAAGGGTTTCACATGGTTCATGAAGTAATATTTTCTTCCTTTTGTTGATAGGTTATCTATCATTAATTTCAGCATTTTATTAAGTGAATTTTTCTTTTGTACTTTTAGATGCTGTTTTGTTTGCTTGGCTTTTGGAGGTTGTATTTTTGCTTTGTTTTATAGAAATGACTCAACAGTGACTAACCAAATCTAAAGGAAAATGCCATGCCAAGACTCAGGCATACTGCCCACATGGTCAACAGATCCCAGGTTCCACTAGAAGGAAAGGAATTAAAGGTGAAATAGGACTTTTAAAAATATTGCATTTCTCACAGTTCCCCAAACTCAACACTGAACCCCATTAACAAAATGCTCTGGATTTTTTTTTCCTCACTAAAGAAAAATAAAGATACCTAAGAGAAAAAGTAATCTAGTATTTGGGATAATGTTCATCGCTTACACAAAAGAATCAGTGTTAGTGGCATAATATACAACATAACACGGCACAGTGCCTAGCACATAATAAATGCTTCATCTCTCTATAATTGTAAATTTTCTAATTCATACACATCTTTTATTATGTCATATTTTATGGTCTATTTTCTTTTACTTTCTCCTTCCTTTTGTACCATATACATTCCCTTTCTCTAATTTTCCATATCCATTTGTTAAAAAGCTAACACTATCCTAAATTGAGTTAAGAGGGATAATGCCAAGAACAAGGCAAATAATACTTGTGCCATAATTTGCTCTATCAACACCTAAAGTACTGTGTTCAATTGTGAGCGCCAAGTTTTAGGAACAATAGCTCAGAAAAGGTGAAGGATACTCTGAAGTCCTAGATCAGTGGTTCTCAACCTGCAGGTTATGTTCAATTTGTAACAATGAAAATACATCCCCCATATCAGATAGAATCATAAGAGTAGCAAAATTACAGTTATGAAACAGCAACAAAAATAATTTTATGGTTGGGGGTCAGCACAACATGAGGAACTGTATTTAAGGGTCTCAGCATTAGGATGGTTGAGAGCCACTGTCCTAGATCAAGATAGTGAGTGAAGCAGAGCCATAACATAAGAGCATTTCTGCTCTTGGGGAATGGGTTGAAATAATCTCCACACCCTCAGACATCATAAACTTTCTCAACTACAAGGGCCCTCAAAATAAGGATCATCAATCATCATAAGACAAGGGCAAGGTAACAAGGAAGTAAATCCCAGGAGACAGTACTATTTACGACCTTTAAATTTCCTGCCCTGGGCAAAGCCCTAGTTGTCCTGTCCTAGTTATGGCTCTGATGCAAGGACTGGAAAATGGAGTAGTAGGCTGAAAGAACAGGGAAAGTTTATATTGAAGAACAAAAAGGATTTAGAGGACATAAGATAAATGGTTTCCAAGTCTGTGAAAAGACATAAGAAAAAAGATTTAATACTTGTTATTCTTTGCTCAAGACACAAGAATTAGGACCAATATAATTTGCCACAAAGGTAGAAATAAGCATGATGAGGTAGAGTAAGTGGGAAAAGACACACGTGGAAGTAGGGGATCCAGTCTGTACCCTTTCTCCACTTGGAATTTTCAGTCTGAAGCTGGATGACCACTTACTGGGGATGTTGACTGGTCAGATTCTAGTTGGACTTGATGGCCCTTATGAAACTTTCTACCTCATAGATTCTGTGATAATGAAGTCAATAAACAATTATCAAGTGAGTCCTATATGCAAGACAGTGTGGTAAGCTCTGGGGATATAAAGAAAGGCAAAAGCAAGCCCCTCCTTTTGAGAAGCTCTCAATCTAAAAGGAAAGACAATATACACACAACAGGAACTTAGAAGGTAGGGAACTGGGACTGAGAAGAAGGTGGTACCCTCAATAATAATGGGGGAACTTTGGAAGGGGGAGGGTTTGCAGGGAAAGATGGATTAGTTCAGTTTCGGACCTGTTAAGTTTAAGAAGGCTATAGGACATCTAGTTCAAGATATGACATCTTAACTAATTCTCAAGGTATCTGCTATGTAATAAAGGTCAGTTCTTTCCAACTTATCTTCAAAACTAGGGAAGTTATTTTCAATGATTAAATTAAGTCCCTAAAAAACAAGCTCTTTGCACGACTAGGTGTTGCAGTGAATAGAGCACTGGCCCTGGAGTCAGGAGGACCTGAGTTCAAGTCTGGCCTCACACACTTAACACACACACAAAAAAACTAGTCTTGTGAACTTGGGCAAGTCACTTAGCCCCAACTGCCCTACCTTTCCCTCTCCAAAAAAAAAAAAAAAAAAAAAAAAAAAGCAAAAAGAAAATTCTAATGCAGATCAATTTTTCCTAAAAGTATTAAAAAGTCACCAAGATAACTTTCTTTAATTCATTATCCCCTCTTTGTAGGGGTAGGGGGTAGGGAAGGGCAATGGAAGGAGTGATTTTCTAAATAAAGGAAGCACCCAGTGAGGAAACTCCCACTTCCAAAGCAGATAGGCAACTGTTGAAGTCTTAGAGCTACCTAGGGTGCAGTTAAGATAAGCAGCTTACCCAAGGTTCCAAGGTTCCAATGCCGGTATGGGTCAAAGGCAAGACTTAAGTAGAGATCTTGCTGCCTCAGAAGCCAAGCATTCTATCTACTACCTCAGGATACAAAACATCCTACTTCTGACTCTTCTTGAACTGAGACCTGAAAGGCAACTTTCCATTTAAAATATTCCTTTACTTTTTATGTAGACCACCATACTTTCTTTTTGTAAAAGTTTTTCAATACCCCCAAAAAGTTCTAATTCCCTCAAGTGAGGGAGGGAGTGGCCGGGGGGGGGGGGGGGGGGGGGGG
>CM053593.1:303934588-303955199 GCA_028646575.1 Pseudocheirus occidentalis
CAGGGGAGGGGCTTTACAGTGGGACTGCTGTTTTAGGGGTGGGGCAGGGGCAAGATGGGGAGAAAATTTGTAATTCAAAAATGTAATGAAAATGAATAATGTAAACAAGAAAACAAATAAAAATAAAGTTAAAAAAAATTGGCCTGGAGTTTTCTCTCTCTTTTGACTCTCCTTGGTTTAAATAAAGACCATATTTGTGTCATAGATGGAATTTGGTAGGATCCCTTCTTTATTTATTTTTTGAAACAGTTTATATAGTGTTGGAATTGATTGTTCTTTGAATATTTGGTAAACTTTGCTAATCTATTCATGTGCTCCCGGCTCTTTTTTTTTTCTTAGTGGTGGGGGTGGGAAGGAGTGTTCATTTATGAATTGAACTTGTTTAATTTCTAAGATGGGGTTAAGTTTTTATTTACTTTTCTGTTAATCTGGGAAATTTTTGTACTCATAAATATGCATCCATTTTATATCAATGAAAGGGGAAGCTCCTAACAAATGCCTTTATTTTTCTTCATTGGTTATGAATTTATCTTTCTTATGCTTGATACTGGTAGTTTTTTCTTTTTTTAAGTTAAAGTATCTAATGGTTTGTTTATTTTATTGTTCTTCTCCCCCCCCCCCCAAAAACCAAACAAACAGCTCTTAGTTTTATTTATTAATTCAATGAGCTTAAAAAGAAAGTTTTCAATTTTGTGACTGATTTTCAGGATTTCTATTTTAGTCTTTTATTGAGGTTTTTTATTTTCTTGTTTTTCTTAATTGCATGCCCAATTCATTGATCTACTTTTTCTCTCCTTTATTGATGAAAGCCTTTAGAGAAATACATTTACCCCTAAGTACTGCTTTGGCTGCATTCCATAAATTTTAGTATATTGTTTCATTGTTATCATTATCTTTAATGAAATTGTTTGTTTCTATGATTTGTTCTTTGATTTACCCATTCTTCAGGATTGTTATTTAGTTTCCAATTAATTTTAATCTATGCTTTAAAAAACCTTTACTGAATGTAATTTTTATTGCATTGTGGTCAGAAAAATATGCACTTAATATTTCTACTTTTCTGTACTTCAAAAATAATAGACCTAGACTTAGAAGGGACCTCAAAGGCCATCTAGTCCACTCCCCTCCTTTTATTGATGAAGAAACCAAGGTCTTGGGGGGTAAATGATTTGTACAAAGTCATTCAGATAACAAGCATCAGAGGTGGGATTGAACTCAGAACTTCTGATTCCAGAGCCAGAGATTTTGCACTGTCCCACACTGACTCCAAACCAATCAAAGCAATTTGGTCTCACTAGCAACACAAGGAAAACTAATTGGATGGAGAATATCTAATGTCCAGAATGTTATATACAGTCAGATGGATAACCCACAGAACTATCCATCAGTACTTATAGCTTTGCCAGATATGGCAAAGAGCATAAAATCGAGCAGAATAGATTAGGTTATCTTCGGGGAGTTATTACTTTTAGTGGCCCCAGTTTTATCCTTGAAATGAAAGCCTGTCTTTTCTTAAAGTGATACTGAATGGCTATGAATCATGGAGTATTACAGTCTCTGAAGAATTAAACATTCATTTAATTAAGAATTAAACATCCATTGCCAAAGGGCAATGGGGAAATACTTGGTGCACATTACTAGTGAAGAACTGAAAAGAATGCCTCTCACCTCTCCAGCAGAGAGGTGGTGGTTTATAGGTATAGAATATGGCATGTATTTTAAGACATGACCAATATGTTTTCCTTGACTATATAATTATTTGCTGCCACAGGTTATTGTAGGCATGGTTCTAAAGCCAGAACTTTCTTAGTTCAGGTTGAGACAAAATAAAGCATTCACAAGTCACTAAACATTTAACAAAAGAAGGTTACTATCTGGATGACTTTGGACAATAACAATGAAGAGGCACTTAGCTTCTCTGCAAGTGGCCCTCCTCATCTCAAAATGGAAATGTTTTGTCAGTCAGTCATCAGGTTATGGTGACTTGTATGGTCTTGGGTACCTGCCAAATCTGAGAGTCTGAGATTATGCCAGGTAGAATCTTTTATACTCCCCAATCAGGAAACTGCATCAAGGAAATAGGGCAATCTGGTTTTAGGGGAAAGATGCTGTGTTGGGGAATCAGCATTAGAAAAAAATGCTATTCTATTACCAGGAGGAAGTCACTGAAAGATGACAGTAATGTGGTTTTTTTTTTTTTTGGAGGGTAGTTGGGGTTAAGTGACTTGCCCAAAGTCACAAAAAAACTAGTCACACAGCTAGTTTTTTTTTTAAGGTTAAGTGTCTGAGATCATATTCAAACTCATGTCCTTCTGACTCCAAGGCCGGTGCTCTATTGACTGTGCCATCTAGCTGCCTCTTTGTTTTTTTTTTTTTAAGATGACAGTAATGTGAACAAAAAAAGAGCATCAGTAAAACATTTAACATTGCTTTTAAAGGATATCATACATCTCTTAATCATGCCCTGAGAAAAAGTGTAATTGCTGGATAGACTGTCTTCTTTTGAGGTCTATAGAATGTCAGGTGATCTGGAAGGAGACTCTCAGGATGTTGAGTGGAACTCCTAGAGGGGATTTATGGAGAACATTGACAAAAGTTTCACAGGATGAGAAAGCCTGGATAGGTTGTGCTCTGCAGTTTGGGAGGGAATACCCGTATCCATGAGGACACAGGTCTGTTGAATTATCCAAGTATCTTGCTTAAGAAGGCAAAAAAGTCTGTTATAAGGGTTCCCTTGATGGGTGGGGCAGGAGCAAACAATATATATGTAAATACAAGTGAAAAGATAAAAATAAAACAAATGAAATAACTTTTTTAAAAGATGGGGAAGTATATAAAACATTTTGGGGGAAGAACTTCCAACAAAAATGACTTAAGTTTAAAATTAGTTTCAGTGTTTAAAAAAAAAAGATAGGTTTCAGTGTTGAATTTATTTAAGCATAGGTATTAGGCAAGCAAGGCAATTGCCTGGGGCATAGAATAGGAAGGAGAATATGCTTATAACAGGTGACACTTTTTAGTATTGCTTTTTACTAATGCATATAATTTAATGTCAGTAAATTTCAATTTCTGTGGCATTAGTGATAGACAAATTGGAAAAAAATGTTAGAGTGAAAGGCTCAAATACTCATATACTTTAGCACATTTAATTTTCAAACCTTGCATAGGACACACACATGTCTCGTTTTAGCTCTGACTGCAGTTATTTGAAAAGGGCATATATAGGATAATCCATTTCTATGATGCATGAAAAGTTAAAAGAGTTTCTACTTTCTTCTTTGAGAGGCCTGCCATAATGATGTTAAGTGACTCTGGACAGAGTACTGAACCAGGAATCAGGAAGACCTAAGTTGAAATATGGCCTCAGATACTTACTAACGTGTCTCTTAACTTTGATCTGGCTCAGTTTTCTCAACTGTGAAATGGATTGTTGTAAGGATAAAAATTGTATATGTGGTGGGGTGGGGGTGTACATGAGGGTGCATGTATGTTAAGTGTTTTGCAAATCTTAAAGTCCCATATAAATTATAGCAATGATGAGGATGGTGATGGTTGTGGTGATGGTGATAATGGTGATGATGATAATACAGTTAGGTACTTCATAGATTTATTCCGAAGGGGGATGAAGGTGCTCAGGAAAAGAAAATGTTAGGGACTTTCTTTCCTGATTCTAGAGGCAGTATAACCTAGTATAAGGACTGTTGCCCTGTAAGTTAAAAAAATAAATCCTGTCTAAATCCTGCCTCTGAAACTAGCTGCATGACAGTGGGCAAGGCCTGTAATCTCTCTGAGCCTTAGGTTTTTATCTGTAAAATGGGCATAATAATTGCTATGGTACCTATCTAGCAAGTTGGTTGTGAGGTTCAAATGATATATGGTTTGTAAAAAGCTTTGCAAACTTTTAAGTACTTTATAACTATCACTTATTGTGATTTTGCTGAATCATGGGCAAGCCAGTCAGTAGACATTTGTTTGTGGCCCAGACAGAGAGCACCTGAAAGTGAATCAAGAGACTTTGACAGAAGAAAAATGAACAGTTTATGAACCAAATCTGGAAATAGTGGGGTGTTTTGAGAAGGGTCTGGTAGAAGGTAGGAAATTATGTTATTGCTCTTTCTTACCCCGTGGAGTTGTGTGTTTTCTTTTCTGATTCTTTCCTTCCCACTCCTTATATCCTTGCTAAATCAGTCCAAGATTCCCACTGGGGTTGTTCTCAATCTGCATGAGTTTTATTGGAGAGCAATTTTTCTTCTACTTTGTAAACTGATTTTTTTAACTTATTTTTTCTACCTTCCCATTGAAGAGAAGAATGTAAAAGCATATTTTGGGGGTGCTGAAGTAGAATTAGAGATTAAAAGTTACTTGATGTAAAATTAATTGAACTTCTGGGAGAAAATATGTAAGGCATATAAACTAGTCTGAACAACCCTGATCAACTGATTTCTAACCCAGCATGTTTGATAAACTCACCAAAGAGATAGGTAATAGAGCCAACAAGATGTTAATATGTTAAACAAAGTGCAAAGATGTCTGTGTATGTCTATATACTTTTACGAAATGTGAAGAAGTTATCTTTAGTAGAAGAAGAGAACAGTTAATTCTTGGCTGACCAAAGATAGGCCATACTTCTGTTGGCCTTTTAAAAGTAGGACATATTCTCTAGGAGGGAAGAAGTTGCTTCTAATAGTGTGACTCCTAGAGGAGAGCCACCTGTGGAATACAGATTCGGTTTAAAGAGGGAGTCACTCCTCCCTTCTTTGGAAGGAAGAGGATTTTTCTTACCCTCCCCAATCCCTCATTAAGCCTTAAAACACAACTATGTGTTTAGTAAGACACATCGTACCTAGCAGGAAATGGATCCAGTCAATGGTGGCAACTCCAAAGAGTGTGACTCCTAGAAGCAGAGGAGGGAGCCAGCATTCAGGAATTGAACTACAGAGAGAAGTAGACACAAGAAACCCAGCTAAAGAAACTGCCCTAAAGAAAAAAAAAAGGCATTGTCCCTAGGGGTAAAGGAAATCAAGACCCTATGGTGCCAGAGTTGCCTTGGCCATGTGTATTCAATGCATGATTCTCTCACTACTCTTATACTGCATGAATATGCCCTTGCTTCCCATTGAGACTGTATTTGAGGGAGAATGTACTATAGGTTTTTTTTGGGGGGGGCAAGATGTTTTTTAGATGCTGTCTTATCATGTCATTTAAGCAAATAATTTTGTATAGTGCTAATTGTGTTTACTGGCTATCTAAAAAGGTAAGCATACCGGTGGAGGCTCAGAAGCATCAATTTTAGGAGTATAGACCTACCTAGTATCTTTATCTGACAGTAATAGTTGTCCCTTTAGACAAAACCTCAGTTTGGGAATGTCAAGTTGGGAAATCTGTGACCAGAGATACACAAATAAACTACAAAATGTACATTTAGATTTTTAAATTTATACTGCTCATTTTGCTCTGCACTTCTTTTCCTGTTTTTCCTTCTTAATTTTTTTTTTGGTCTTATTGCCCATTCTATTTCCTAATTTAAAATATTGCTGAACTTACAATGAATGTCCTGCAACCAAGTGAAAAATGCTTATAAAACATATAGTGGTAGCTTATACTTCTTGAAAAAGAAAATCACCCAGCTTAGCCAATGTAAGCCTTAATTATGTCAGGCTATTAGGGAGTCTGGAACTACAGAGCTGAAGCTAAGGGTTCATCGCAATAGGTTTCCAAAGTGTCAATCAGGATGGGTTGAAGGTGCACATTAATTTGGCTTCTGCACCTCCTGTTCCTTTTCAAGAGCATAAATAATTACAGTGAATTATCTGTGAAATGTGCAGCTTGGAGCTGGTCGTGAAGAAGCTACATGATAATGGCAAAGCCTCCAATTGAGGTAAATAAAGTGGCGGCAATATATTTAGCAAACCATAATACAAGTCACTAAGAAGCAGAAATGAGAATAAAAAGTTCCCTGTAGTCTAAGGAGCTTTTGAAGAGGAAAAGCTGGGAAACAAATGGTGTGTTAGGGGTCATTAACGTTCTTCTCTTTTGTATAGGCTACAACATGGGCTACAGAGATCTCCTGAAGTGTTACTTACCTCAACAAATCAAGAGTTTCGGCCCAAATCCTTGAGCTAAGCATCTGAAAATTAGGAAGAAGATGATGAAAAAGGAGATTTTTTAAAAAATCAATGTCTTTGAAGAAGCATTACAGTGTTTCGGATCTGGGGTTTTACTTCAGTTTGTTTTGGTCGAGACCTATGATTTCATCAACGTGGGTAGCTGCAGGGAACTCCTGGTGTAGGTATCAAAAACTCATTGGGGAAAAAAAAACTCATTGGGAACAATTTTAGTGAGCTACCTGAGGCACTGAGAGTTTAAGTGATTTGCCCTGTGATCATGAAGCCAGTGTGTGTAGTTGCCAGCCCTCAAAATTTTTAATTCAAAAGCCAGTGCTCCATCAACTAAACCGTGTTGACACTCGGCTAGAATGCTGAGTCCCTATCTCTCGAACAACCCTCTCAGCCTCTCCCCAAAGAAAAGAAAACATTTTGTCCTGTTTAATCTACTTACAACCACAACTATTCATTAGAAATTTAGAGTTCACTGAAATCTGCCTGCTATTTACCTCAGCTGCTTTCCATCAACTATTGACTAGAGAAACAAGGACAAGGGAAATTCGGTGAAGATGGTCATCTTAGGTTCTAAGAATCTAGCAAGATTGTTTGGTGTCATTGAAACCTCTATCAGTGAGCCTGTCCAACTTGTTTTGTGGATCCTTATATGATCTGGATTTGTTTTGGAGATAAAATTCATGTCCCCACCAATTTTCATCAGGAACTTCTTAAATCAGGGGATCTTAATCATTTTGTATGTATCCTGGTCCCCTTTGGCACTCTGGTTAAACCTCTGGACCTCTTCTAAGAAAAATGTTTTTTAATGCAGAAAATGAGATATACAGGATTAAAAAGGAAACCAATTATATTGAAATGCATTTATCAAAATGTGGAACTGAATCTTGTAAACTAAAAGTAAGTAAACAAATTAATTAATTAAAAAAAAGAAAAACAAATCACCAGTATCAAAAATAAAAAGGGTGAATGAAAAATGAATGAAGGTGAAGTTAAAGCAATCATTAGAAGATTTTTTTTCAAACTATATGCCAATAAAACTATCTAAATGAAAAAAAAAAAAGATAAAATATGGTCATGGACCCCAGGTTAAGAACACCAGTGGTTTAAATGAGACTAGGCATAAAGTCATAAAATCAGGGTGTTACTAGTATCTACTTTAAAGAAGCTGAAAGCTCTGAAAGGCTTTAAGCATTGTTGTATACATATGTGTAATCAAAGGCAGGAGTGTGGCTAGGCTAGAAGAAAATAAACACCTCACCCCTGGGCTTGGGTTTGTCTCCTGGCCTTCTTCCACTCTCACTCCTAACCACTCATTAGAGGCAAAAGGAATTTTGGAGCTGAGGAACTGGGAAGTTCAGACACAAAGGTACTAGCAGTTTGTTGAGAGATCAGCTTAGGTAAGAGAGGTTGAGCAGGCTTAACAGGAAAGACTATGGAGTGCCCACTCAAAGCTAAAACTTCTCACTGAGAGACCCAAGCCAAGTGATCAGGAAAGAGATTTTAAAAGAAAAACTGGAGTCTTGGTATAGTGGATAGAGTGCAGTGTCTGGATTCAGAAAGACTCACTCATCTTCCTTAGTTCAAATCTGGCCTGAGACATTGACTAGCTGTGTGACCCTGGGAGCATCACTTAATCCTGTTTGCCCCAGTTTCCTCATTTGTAAAATTAGTTGGAGAGCAAACCACTCCAAAATCGTTGCCAAGGGAGTTCCAAATGGTGTCATGAAGAGTCACACACAACTGAACAACAAAAGAGCCAGAGGGCACTAGGTATTTAGCTTTGGAACCCTTAGGGTTGAATGTACAAGCTGGAATGCTGTGTATGCCGTGATCAGCCCTCATCGAGGCTTGGGGGGAATCTATGTTTGCCTCAATGAGCCCCCATTGAGACTTGAGGTAATTTAAGTCCCTGTCTCTATTGACCGCATTGAGACACAGGGGTAGTTGCCTCCCCCTTCTCACTGGCCCCTGTGAGAAGGGTGATTAGGTAATGCTATAGGACTTGGTCCTCCCATTATCAGCAATCCTCTTGTGAGAAAACTAGACTAGAATAAAGTAAGATTATTAACTCCTTTGAAGCTGTTTTAGTGTTTTTCCTGTCTGACCAGATCAAGAGTGAACCTGTGCTAACAGCCCTCCTGTGTGCTATGTTTGTCTGTCTTACAGTGTATGTCCCTCTACGTGTATATGCCATTAATGGTATTTGTGCTTTGGAAATGTGTGCCCCAGGTTTATGGAAACATGTTTTATTGCTATTTTTCTTAACTGCCTTTTCTTTGAAATAATTGTGTCCTTTGGCTTTCTATTAAACACATTGATGGAAACTCAAGAGGCTGTGGCTTTGAGTTGATATAGGCCCATAGGGTACCTTGAACTTGATCTAGCCTTAGCTGGTGGACCCACTCTATGAGTCAGGGAGGAGGGATGCTCCCAGTTGCTATACTATCTTACTATGCTGCTGCATTTTGTGAATTTAAACATTCTTAAAGCCTTTCTTTGTATCTTCAGTGCTTGGTGTATTATTTGGTCCATAGCTGACACTTAATAAATCTTTATTGACTGACTGACTTAAAGTACATACACATGTTACTATTCTCAGTATCATTAAAGCTACTTTTATTGCAACTTACCTTTATTTTACTATTTGAGGAGTATGTGTAACAATTAGATGCTTAAGTAACAGCTATATTTGTTATATCTCAAGATATATCTCAAGAGAGAGACACAAACAAGAGGTAACAAAGTCTTACATAGACATACAAAAGCAATAGAGCATATTAGACAATGATGGAGAAAGTAGACATTTGAGGTTGTGCATCAGTGAGGAGGTGACGCAGGTGGCAAAAACACATCACAGAGTTATGATTCAATAGGGAATAGCTGCCATAGCAAAAGGAAGGGCAAATGATAGGCACAACTGTTAACTCCCAGGACAAATTAATGACTTTTTCACTTCAGTATGAACATTAAGCAGTCAAGGAATTTTTTCAGGCAAATTCACTTCCATTCAGAGGACTAGAAATAACATCAATTGTGAAGATGAAAGCAATGAGACACTCATAACCATTTGGGAAATATAAAAGACACCAAGATATAAGGCTCATCAATACTCAAGGTGTTACTTTTTACAACATCCAGGTTCCCACTTAAATGTAGGATCCCTGAAAATTTGTCCTGTCTTTGATGTATTCTGTGGGGTCAGCACCCACTGAAAATAATAGCTTATGAGACCCAATTGGTATGTTTACTTTTAAAAAGCTAATCAGAAAGGATATATTAACTTAAAGCAAAAGAAACTTAAATCATGTAACAAATCAAAGAATAGAAAAGATTCCCCATACTCATAAGTATATACTCTTCTGCATATTATTATACAAGCAATGGGAGGAGAACAGAGAAGAAACATTATTAGGGAATGTGTGAAGGGACATGCAAAAGAAATACACATGGTCAAGGAATGCATATGAAAGGGCATAAATATATGGAACATGTGTGGCATGGGCACGCACATGGAAGGCATAGGGACACAAATGACCACGGCATAATAGCAGAAACAGCTCATACCTTCAATGTTGCAGGGCTGCCAATGTCCTCCAGTGATGTCTTTGATTTGCTCTTTGCTGATTGTCTCTAGGCATCATCTCCATTCTGCACTGGCAGTATTTTCTGGTCTCTAACTGCCACAATTATACAAATATCTGCTAGTGTGCAGTTCCTCATAAGTTCCTCCCTTGCAAGTTTATACAGCTCCAAGGCAGAGCAGAGGGACTAGGTCATACATGTGGCCTTCTATGTCCTGGGGTGAGGCCTTTTGACTGAGTCCAAGTTTTACAGAACAAATACTTTCATTAAGGAATTTGTCCTGCGAAGTTTGGATTCAGTCAAAAGGCTGCACTTGAGGACCTAGAGGGTCATACGTGGCCTCAAGACCACAGGTTCCCCTGTCCTCGGATGGGGGATAATTGCATTTAGTGAATCAGCTTTTTCATTCTTCTCCCACTATGGCTCAAAATCCCTGGCCCCTGCAAACTGTCTAACTTGGAGTCAGAAAATTCCTTTTTTACTTCCTGTCAAATGCTTGATTATCAGTCTGCATCTCTTCAAACGGTTTTGGAGAATCTTCACAACAAAACCACAGAGGACCTGGGCAAGGTTGGTTAAATCACCCCTCAGCACACATCAAACTCTCAATGGCCATGCAAATCAACCTGACATCAAGGGAAAAAAAAGTTGTTCACTTGAGTTTGTTTTCTTATTTTTTGTTTGTTTTAAATAAAAACCTGCTTTTGTTGTATATACCTGCCTGTAACAATAATACTGGTCTTTTAAAAATCCTCCCCATTAGACAAATCAAAACTGGCCACGTTGCTAGCCAGGAGAGACAACCGGCATCAAGAAATAACACTCACCAGCATCTGGCTTTGTATTTCAATTGAACTGTGTACTTCAGAGCTGCTTTGTATCTCCACTCCTAATAAATATAGGTGATGTCTCTCTACACAAATGGATTTGACTGTTTTGATGCAACTGTTAGTGTTTTGTCTTCTAATTTATCGAGAAAAATGAGACCCCCTCTCTTTAGCTCCTTTTAGTGCCTTTGTTATCTTCTCAGAGGACACCTAGGTGGTGCAGTGGAACTCAACTTCCTGAGTCAAAATCTGGCCTCAGACACTTACCAGCTGTGTGATCCTGGATGAGTCACTTAACCCTGTTTGCCTCTGTTTCCTCATCTGTAAAATGGGTTGGAGAAAGAAATGCAAAACCACTCCAGTATCTTTACCAAGAAAACCCAAAATAGTGCCATGAAGAGTCAGACTTGACTGAAAAACGACTAAACAACTATCTTCTTAGAACTTTTTCATATTTTTACTTTTTTTTTCCTTCCCTCCTGCTTCAGCGAAGATTGAGGGCCTTTGTCATTAGCTCCTTTTAGTGCTCTTGTTCTCTCCTTAAAAATTTTCCATATTTTCACTTCTCTTTTCCTTCTCTCCTGTTTCAGAGCAAGAGGTGGTTGCTCCCCTCTGCTAGAATCATAATGATTTAGAACTCATCAGGCCATGGAGTTCTCTTGTCTAACTCTTCCATTGTACAGATGAAAAAATGAAGACTCAAAAGCAGAACTAATGACCAAACATCAGAGCTAAAACTCAAACCTCAGCCTTCCAGTTCCCAAGTCCTGTGTTCATTCTACAACACCATGTTCTTTGTACTCACCTGTTCCTTCTAGTTAAGAAAAATTCCCACCTCTATGCTCTTGAGCCAATCTCCTTCAGTCTTCTTAGGAATCTCATTTCATCCTTTTTCTCCCTCCTGGCTTTTCCCCATCCACCGCCAAAAAATATTCAGCTTTCTCTTATTCTTATATAACTGGAGCATGGCTATGAGGATGGGGTTTTGTGGACCAGGCCCTTATTATACTCATAAAATTCAATCCTTAAAAATATTGTGCTTTGTCCTTCATCTTACTACCAAATTTTAAGAAAGTAGATCCTATACCAGGTGCTTTCACTTCCTCATCACCCACTTCCCTTAACCCCTTGTAGTATGGTTTCCATATACACAAATCCATAGAAACTACTCCTTTGAAGGAGACCCATAGTCTTCTAATTGCCAAAGTCAAGAACTTTTTCTCAGTCTTCATCTTCTTTGACCTCTCTGCAGTACTGGATTCTATAGACAACTCTCATCTAACTGATTTTTTTGTCTCCTTCATAGTTTCCTCTTTTTGATTCTTTAATGTGAGTGTCCCTCAATGGTTTGAACCCTACACCTTGGTCAGAGAGTTAGGTTTAACCACTTTTTATGACTTTTTTGTTCTATCTCCCAATTATGTTCCTAATGATATACTAATGAGCTAAACGTTCATTAGGAGCAGATCCTACAGGGAAAGGAGAACCTTGCCCTGTTCAATTTAAAGAAAACAATATGCAAAGGTATCCTATGTATGTCAGTGTCTACTAGACCACTTAGGAGAATGTCTTTGAAAAATTAAGTTGATTATAAGATTGCTATAATAAAAATCATCCTGGTATTTGTGGAGTACTAAAATGCCTAATACTTCATTAAGCACTGAGTAATATAAAAGAAGTTTAAGAAACAGTCCTTAACCTCAAAGAATTTACCATCTAAATGAGTCAGAACTAATATGTGTGAAACAGTTAAGCCATACATTGTGTGGCACTCTTTGTTTTGTTTTAAGAGGGGAAGGAGCTGGACCAGTGACTTCATTCGTACAGAGAATTCTCAGAGAGGAAAATCTCTACTAACACAAGATCTGCAACTGTTCTGCATCTTATTTTAGACAGTTACCTAAGGACAATGAGAAGTTATGTGACTTGGCCAGGGTCACATAGCTAGTATGCGTTAGAAGTAGGACTTGAACCCAGATCTTCAAAGCTCCAAGTTCAGAATACTTGACAATAGGATACACCCTGTATCAAGGTTGTTACAGTGAAAGTTCAAAGTCTCTAGTGAACAGCAACACATGATGGGATAAATTCTGCAGTGCTCACAGTTGAAAGAAGAATGAAGAGAAAATCTTTCAAAAGAAGAAACAGGAGGACTTGATGGCAAATCTGACATAGGACATAGGATCTGAATCATAGATTTAGACTGCAGGAACCTTAGAGGTCACCTAGTTCAATACCTTTGCTATTAGATTTTAAGTAAAAAAGAGTTAGTTTCAAGTTCTGCCATAGAAACTAGCTGTATGGTGTTAGGCTAACTCTCTGGACCTCAGTTTCTTACTCTGTAAAATGAGGGAATTGGATTTGATGACCTCTAAAGTCCCTTCTGGTTCTTAATTTATAATCCTATGATTTCACCACATGAAAGAGAAGATAGAACCCAAGGATTCTAGCTCTAGAAATCGGAATAGTGGTGATAATGCTAAACCAAAGAGGTCCCTTTTGAGAGAAGGATAAAATATTCTCTTTTGGGCATGTTGAATTTAAACAGTTGGTGAGACATCAACATAGTTATGGTTAGATACTTCTGGTTAGAAGTACATAAAAATTGCTTTCAAGGATTTTGTTTTTCCCAGCAGTTTGATTTTTGTTTTCCTGCTTGGATTTTAATCCCTTGATATAAGAAGGGGAAAAAAGCATGTAAGTTTTTTTTTCCCCTTTCTGGTATCAAATCAAATATGCAGCCTTCATTAGAACAGTTATAACTTCTGAATGTGAGGTTTTCATTGGGCAGTAACAGTAAGTCCGAATACAAAAAATTTATTTGAGGATGACAAGAACTTTGAAAGATTCCTTTAACACAACACGTTGATAGATAAGAAGGTTTTGTTGTTGTTGAGTCATCTTAGTTCTGTCTTGTCTGACCCCTGTAACCCCATTTGGGATTTTCTTGGCAAAGATACTGGAGTGATCTGTGGTTTCCTTCTCAAGCTCATTTTACAGATAAGATATGGAGGCAAACAGGACTAAGTGACTTACTCAGGGTCACATAGCTAAGTAAGGCTGAGTAAGTAATGTCTGAGGCTAGATTTGAACTCTGGTCCTACTGACTCTTAGGGCTGACACTCTATCCACTGCCCCACTTAGCAGCCTGGATAAGAACTCTCTCTCTTCACTTTACAAAGTGAAATAACTCCATATTACTCACAGGAGCTTTTGGATACACCCTATATCAAGCACATAATTTCTTTCCATGGCAGCTGGAAAGCGAGCACCTGGTAGTCTACAAGAAACTTATGACCTAGAGCTCATTTTTCCAAGGGCCCACAGAGAGCCCTCTCTCTTCCAGCAAGTTCATAGTACTATTCAATCATAGCTGGTCAAATCCTTATAGGTCATTTTTTTCTATACTTCTGCTGCCAGCATTGGATTGCTCTGTTCCCCACAGTACAGTCTCTGTTATTTTGTCTAATTCATTGCAAAATTTGTTCAAACTAGAACATTCACCCACGACTTTCTCTAGCTGCCTATTCAATAGCACTATAGATGGAACTGTTGGGATTTTTCTTTTGTTACACAACTTGGAGCTTTTCTCTTTCAGTATCTTTCTTCTTTTTGCTATTTGCTCCCTTCAACATGATAATAATAGTTCAAGAATGTGAACTTTGAACGCTAAATTCTTCCAAATCCAGAAAAGCAGTCTTTGATAATCAACACACGGAGTTCAGAAACATTTGCATTTTACACACATGTGAACATGCATATGTTTGCCTTTTTTGAACAGTGTATTAACCTTCCTTAAGTTACTTATTGGGCATCTAGGTAGTGTAGAAGATAGAGCAACCAGGCCTGGAATCAGGAAGACCAGAGTTCAAATGTGGCCATAGGTAATTACTAGTTGTATGACCCTGGGCAAGTAATTTAATTCTGTTTGCCCCGGTTTCCTCATTTATAAAATGAGCTGGAGAAGGAAATGGCAACCACTCCAGTTTCTCTGCCAAGAAAATCCCAAATGGGGTCCTGAAGAGTGGCACGCAACTGAAACAACTCAGTAACATAAAGAAGTTTCTTATTTGTAGCTATCATAAACTTAAGTTATCAATTTAAGATGCTATGAGAGGAGGCAGCATGTTAAGTGAATAGAGAACCTTCATTCAAGGAGAGTTCAATACTTGCCTTAGACAGATACAGACTGTGCGACCCAGAGCAAATCTCCAAGTCTACACACTGGAAGAGAGGAGCTGCCAGTCTGCATTAGCAGAGACATATCACTGAGACTTCCTTATACCAGTGAAATATTTTATAATAGTCTTATGTAATATTTTTATCACTTGGTACTAAAAACTGCTTTAATAGTAACATTAGTGATATATAATGATAAATCTTTGACATTTATATGAATTTGCATAAGATATTAGAATTTAGGAAGTTCTTTTATGTCCATTGTTATATTTGAGCCTGACAACTTTAGAAAGGTGTAAGGCAAGCATTATATCTATCTTATAGATGAAGAAACTGAGGCTCAGAAAGCTTTAGCAACAAAATAGCTAGTGTGTGGGAGAGGCAAGACTAAAGTCCACTTCTTCCAGTTCTCAGTGCAATAGTATTTCTATGACCAAGTTGCATTTCTGAAAGTGACAAATAATTACTTCAACTAATTACTTTGGGATTTGTATACACAGAAATTTATCTAACAAAGGAAGTTCCACTGGGAATACAGGGACTAGCAATCTTCTCTTTCTTGTTTTATACTCAGTCATGAGTTCCTGGACTGGGTTAATTTCTGGGACAACCTGTCTCTAATTAGGATAAATAGGTACACTCACATTGGCTCAATAACAAATTCCAAACCCTTCATCCTTGGGATGATGCATATTGTAAAAGTTATAGTCTATGCTCAGGTCTCTCCAAAGGGGAAAGCAAAATTATGCCCAATTCACAATATGAATCAGGTATGGGACAAGTAATTTATTCCTACACAGAAGGCAAGGCTAAACCTTGAATCACAGCACATATTAAGAAAATGATTTAAATAAGATTCATAACTTAATTTATAAATTATAGTTGCAATCTTCTAGTTAAGCCTCACTGAGGCATAAAACATTTTTAAAAGCTTCTGGTTTGCCATTTCACATTTCACCAAACTCCTGGTACTAGATTGCCAGTGAAATGGTCAAGTTAGCCAGTCCTCTTCCCAGGAGCCTCCCTCCTGTGCATAAACTTCTCTTGCCATCTCTACTATAGCTTTGGTGGATGCCACTATTGCTACCATACCAATGGATACTGTTGGGGTTGCTGTGCCAGGAGATGATGTTCCCACTATAATCAAAGACTTCTAAACCTTTCAAAGCTCACCTATTTAAGGAAAGAAAACACCAAAAAGGGGACAATAGCAGCCAGTCTCAGCACAAGCTCACCTGGTTAAGGCCCCCTAGCACTAGTTACCATATGCATGGGATCACCTTGATACCAAAGCAGAAGAGAGCAATCCTTCTATCACCTGTCAGGCTGAAACCAAGAAGCCCTAGTGGGAAGCTGCTTCTTTTAAAAAGTCCCCTGAGAGGGGGTGGGGTGGGGAAGGAAGGAAGAGAATTTGGAACGCAAAGTTTTGAAAAACTAATGTTTAAAATTGTTTTTACATGTAACTGGGGAAAAATAAGATACTAAATAAATTTTTAAAAATAAATAAGTAAAAGATCTCCTGAGCCATCAGATTTCCTATATCAGTAGCCAATTAGAGAATTCTTAGGAATGAAACAGATATGTTCAGAAGCCCAGTTCCCTTGGCTCTCCCCTGGTCAGGCAGAAAAATCTATGCAAACTCATGTTACATTTATTTCCATAAATATTGTAAACATTTAGAGAAAACTTTCAGTGTTTCCTTATTGCCTTCTGCATAAAATACATATAAGCCTTGTTCCAAAGTCCGTCTCCTTATTTGTGGAGAGGAAGGCCCTTCCCTATGAGGGGCAGAGTAGAATTGATGAGGGGCAAGAGAGCTCTAGCCTTTGCCAGTCCTCCTTCAGTACTCCTCAGGAGAAATCTCCTTTGGGACTCACCAAGACTTCAAATCTTTTTTGAGCATTGAGTCACTTCCAGCTTTGACAGAGAAGATGTAAGAGGCTCACCCCACTTTTGGTTGCTTAAGGAAAAAACTCTGGGAAGATATGAGAGGAGATGGCAGTCTCCTTTGCATCCCTATTCCCAGCTTCTTATACTAGAGACTGTTAGGAGTTTCCCCTTGGGTGAGATCCAGGACTCTATTGGTTGAGCTGAGACATCTTGCTCCCATTTGGAGAGTTGTTTCATTCTGTATTGCCTGATACACATATTCCTATGTGTATCTTCTCTGATTTCTCTCTTAATACAATTTGGATAAATGGGCTTCTTTGCAATTCTCTATATATCTTAATTGTGGAACTGTTATTAGGTAGGAAAGGGGGTTAAGTCTTGGATATAGAGCTTAGGGTCCTTTTCCTCCACAAAAATGACAAAATGATCAGACTTTAGTTCAAACCCAATCCTATCCCCTAGATGGACAATACTTAAGGGAGAAAAGAGATGTGATTCTAGTCTGGCATTTTCTCTACTTCTAAGGACAGTAGAATAGTAACCTTAGAGCCCAACTTTTGCTTCCCCTCCTGACAATAATGAAAGTCTCTCTTGGAGAAGGATGGAAGGAGAAGATACTAGATATGTCTAGCCTATCTCCCTTTGAGCTACACATGGACAGAGTCCTTGCCACATGTGGAGCCTCACTATACATGTGGGACCCCTACTGCCTTCTCTACATATGGATTCCTTAGTCTGGTATTTAAGGTATTCTGCAGTCTAGTCCCAGGTTTATTCTACATTACTCCCTTTTATGAATTCTATTTTTCAGCCAAACTGGACTGCCAGTTATTCTTTGAACTCAACAAAGCCTCTGTGAATTTTCAGAGGCTATCTTCCATGCCTCCCATGAAATCCTTTTTCAGCTTTTAAAATTCTACTCTTTTTCGAGGCTTAACTCGGGTACCAGCTCCTCTGTGAAGCTTTCACTAATATCTCTCCCTGAAATATTATTTCCTTTCTCAAATTTCCCTGAACAGCTTTGTCTGAATCTCTTCTTTGTCCCTGTTATTCTGGGTCTTGTATACACATATCTTTATATGTGTCATATCTTCTAGCAGAATGTAAGCTCCCCAAAGAGTATTTTATCTCCTGTGCCTCATATAGCACCTTGTACATGGTGGTTGCTGAATAAATATTTGGTTCGTTGATAAATTAAACTCTTGGGACAGTATAGCACGATAGGTTCTGAAGAATAGTAGGTTATGAATATAAATAATGCTTCTCCTTCCCTATCCTTAGTCAGTTCTCCAGATGGATCTATAACACCACCTCAGCCCCTCCATCTTCTTATCTCCACATTTTACCACTCCACATATAGGAAAAGAACACAAAAGCATAGAGATCATAGGATCATATCGTGAATGATGTGTGCCAGAGAATGAACAGATTTCCTGTCCTCTAGCTCATCAGGCTTTTGTGTAGTTATATATTCATACAAGTAATTACCCCCCATCTGTTCTCCCCAAATATGGCTATGCTTTAGCATTTATGGTTTTTTTTTTCAATTCAACAAGCATTCATTAAAAGCCTACCACATTCAAGACCTTGTGCCACTCAGGTATAAACTTTGACTTGCTAGGGTCTCCTCTGCATTAGGATGAGACATTAACACAGGGCTTAATAAATAGATTATTTATGCATAAACTCAAAATCAAAAACCAGTAGCTAAGGTATACTCATTGTATTGTATTGCATTGCTCTGAAGTGCCTGGAACAATGTCTCTTCTTAAAAAGATCCTGGGAAGCCTGCTTTTGGGAGAATTGTGTTGATGTGTGAGAGAAATGTCTTGAAGAGATAGGCTTTGGAGGGTAGGTAAACATTCATTAACTGGTTCCATTTGGCTAACCATATGTTAAAGAGCAAGCTCTTTGATTGGTTAGGGAGACTGTCAGCTTCAGCTACTGTCTCTGTCTCTAGAGGGTCTCAGTGACTCTCAGTATCTTGGGAGTATTTAAAGGTCAGGAGAGTGAGCCACAGGAGTCCAAGAGCCAGAGCCCAAGCTGAGTGTTATAGTCAGTCTAGCAATGATGCCCTGAGGAGCAAGAAGCAATCTTTGGGTAGACCTTTGGAATCCTGGCCCAATGGAACCTGAGACCAAGATCATCCCATTGAGATGGCATCTTTGCATGTGAAATTAGTAAGACAAATTCTATATAGGAATTGAATTAAGTTGAATTTCCTTCCTCTCAGAGAGAGGGGTAGTGTAGCAGAGAGTACTGTGTACCCCCAAGATGCTGGAAGGAAAGTTTATTTGTTCTGGCTATATCTTTGAGATGCTCTTAGGTAAAACCAAACAGTGGGGGAAATCTGGATCTACAGCCTATGGCAAAGGAAACAGACACCCACCAACCCCTTGTAATACTTGAGAACCCTGAGGGGGAGGTGCAGCAGGCCTGGCCCTGAAAAAGAACATGCTACAGTATTTTTGCTTCAGTTCTGTTACTTAGCAATTGTAACTTACAGATAAAGCTTATGAAGTGTCCTATGTCATTGAAGTGTCCATTCTTTTCTTAAAACTCTCTGAATTCAGAAACACTCCTTTGATGTGGGGAGGAGAGAAGATTTTGTTATGCTATTTTGTAAATATTAAAGAGTTTTGCAAATGTGACTTATTAATTTTACATTTTACCTTGTTTTATTTGTACCATGAAGGCATTAGAGACCACGGATGATGTCAGAATTTTTTTTTATCTTTCTATTGTTAGCACAGTGCCTGGCACAGAGTATTTAACATATTTTTAATTGAATCACACACATGAAAACATATACACATACACACAAGTACACACATACACATATATGTATATATGTGTGTATTCTTACCCTAGGGTTTCACAACACATTTTGTTGTTGTTGTTGTTGAAAGGACTTTTTGGAGCAAAATATGTTGTGAACCAGTAATATCTATAATAAGCCTTAGACTATGAGTTCCTAGAGAGAAGGGAATATTTTTGCCTTTCATTTTGTTGTTGTGTTTTTTTACCTTTCTTTGCATCCCCAGAATTTAATGTAGAGGCTGGTACATAGTAGGCACACTTGTTAATTGATTGACTGTATCTCTAATGGCATCTAACTATACCACTTTATTTATACTGGACCCTCAATAAATGTTGGTTTAATAGATGAATGGATGAATGAATAAATTTGTGCAATACCATCTCCATTTTGACTGAGTGCCCAGTTTATGAGGAACTAAAATTAGCATGGAAGAAACTGACTAACTGATTATCATTGAACACTTTTCATCTAATTAAACCACTTAAAATTTCATTTTGAGTTCATGGACCCTTTTAAATGGTTGTATCGTCATGGAAAAAGCATGGACTCTGGAGTTAAAGGACTTCAATTGGAATCTTGCCTCTGAAACTTACTAGCTGTATGACCTTAGCCAAGTCACTTACCTTCCCTGAGCCCTAGTTTTCCTCATTTGTGAAATAAGAATGTTAGACTAAATAGTATCTGAGGTTCCTTCTGTCTAGAGATAGCAATCCTATGAACCTTAACTGCTTGTGATGGACTAATGAGATCAAGTATTTCATTGAATCAAAGTAAGAGTTTTCCTTTGAATCTCTCTCTCTCTCTCTCTCTCTCTCTGTCTCTCTGTCTCTCTCTCTCTCTCTCTCTCTCTCTCTCTCTCCCTCTAAGAAATAGAAGAAGGAGTCTGTCCCTATGATTTCAGTGGTGCAGGGAACTCCTAGATCCATTCCAATGAGGATTCATTTCATTTGTAGTTTTGAGTGTTAGGGAGTTGAACTGAAATACTCAAACAGATCTATAATCTGTAATCTAAGATTAGACCTTGAACCTCGCTCTTCCTGGTACTGAGGTGTATCAATAATGAGATATTCACAACACCCATGATGGTTATGAATATGTTGGTGTAGTTTTGGATCACAAAATATAGCAAACTCTCCACATGGAAGGCAGAACCAAGGTCTTTATTCAGAAACCATAACACTGAGTCCCAAAAC
>CM053593.1:303955699-303982503 GCA_028646575.1 Pseudocheirus occidentalis
CCACTCTCCTCTCAACTCCAGCTGTGATTACTCCCAAGGAGTTAACTGGAAGTAAGGAGCTAAGCCTTTGAGGTGCCAAGTGCCTTCAGTAGGTGCCAATAGAAAGGGGCATGGAAGATCTTCTGATTTCATTAACATTACATGAGGCTAGCCTTCTAGTCACTACAGTATATGAATTGGCTGCCTCTTCTCTGTACCAGTTGGGATGGGAATGCCTGTTCACTCTATGAGAATAAACTGTTTCTATTAGAGGCAGTTGGTGACACAGTGGATTGAGTGCTGGGTCTGGAGTCAGCAAGACCTCAGTTCAAATTTTGCCTCAGATACTTGCTAGCTGTGTGACCGTGGGCAAGTCATTGTTTGCCTCAGTCTCATCAACCATAAAATGGGCATAATACTAGCACCTGCCTTATAGGGTTGTTGTGAGGATCAAATGAGATAATATTTGTTTAAAAAAAAAGTGCTTAGCACCAGGCCTAGAACATAGTAGATGATATATATGTAAATGCTTATTCCCATGCATCATGTTAAATATATGATAAGAAGAGAAGAAAGACTGGTCTTTGGCCAGGATGAGGCCAGGTAGACAATACAAGACCTTCATTACCATCCTTGAGATGTCAAGAAAAATGGAAGAAGGCCTCCAGTCCTTGGGATGGTATAGACAAAAGTTCCATAGAATGGGTAGACATGGGTGGATTGTGAGCTACATCATTGAATGAGACCTACAAAAGATGAGATTACAGATTTGTTTGAGTATTTCAGTTCAGTCTTATCTTACGCAGTTTCCAAGCCATTGGAAAAACTTCTGACATTTTTATGTAATATAAAAGTTTGTAGTTGGATTGTACTTGAATACTGAGGTTGAACTGGGTGGGGCTGATGACTTGCTAGTATTGAAAAAATGTGAACAACATCCTTAATATAGATAGTTATTTGTGACTAACCCCGTGGGTGTAATACCCAGGAGAAAACAATAAATTCACTTACCATGCATTTTGAAAACTTAAAATTTGAAACCCTGTTTTATCTTTGATCCTAAGAATTACTCAAGGAATTAAAAAAAAAACCCAAACAAAAACAAACATTTTCATTAGGAAGGAGTTGGTGATAATGGTATGTCAACCACAAATGAGCCTCACAGCAAGATAACTCCCACCACTTCTTTATGAAGCCTAATAAACAAAGCAGACTAACGTAATTTCTGAGTATAAAAACCCTCTGGCCTTTTCTTTGTTTTGTATTTCTTTTCTTCATTTAATTTTTATGGATATCTTTTGTTTTTACATCATCTCCACCTCCAAATATAACTCTTTCCCCTGCCCTGCCCAGAGAGTCGTTTCTTGTAACAGAAGAAAAAAGAAAACAGCAGCTCAGCACAATCAAACAACATACCTTTGTTTGAAGCATATGCAATAGTCTACATTCATTGTGTCCCACTTCTCTGGGGAGGGGAGAGAGATATGCATTTTCTCAAAAATGTCATCACAATTATACAATATCTTTTTTGTTGTTCTTGTTCGTTCTGTTTACATATGGAGGCATAGAGCCTCATAGCTCTTACAAAGGCATGTGGATACCTACTTACTCTCTGGGTTGGCTTGCTTACTTGAACCTCTTTTCACATGGACAGATCATTCTGAGAAAAGGAATACTATTGCATGGTTATACAGTCAATTCTGTTATAACTTGTGTTTTGAAAATGTAAATTTGCTCCCACTTGTTTGATATATTAGGGAAATTTTTTAGCATAACAGAAATTTTGAGTTTTCTTTTACAAGATTTCTTTCTCGAGAAATAGCAAGAATGCAGAATACTATATCACTTTACAATAACTCACAAACTGGAACCCTTCTGATGCCAACTTCCATAAGCACACTTCAGCTCTTTGTCAAGATAAGGTGTCATATTTATTGTTCATCTTCTGGTTCAGTGGGAGCCATTAGAAGAGAGAGGCTGGTCAGCATTGCCCCCAGCTTCACCCCTATACTGCTGAACTGCCTAACATGCTCCTACAGCCTGAGGCACAGAGTAGCAGAAGAGGCCATTCTTTATTGTAGTATTTATGTATTTCTTAATCAATTAATATACATAAAACTGTGCTACCATTTTATTAGGTTCTTATCTTTTTTTTAATGAGTTGCTGACAAAGTTTTGAGTGTTATATCCCTAAACCATCTTTTCCAAAAGTAGTGTTTTTTTATTGTACTTTTTCGCCTAGTACTGTGCTTTTTAGAAACTCCTACATCATATTATACAGAATTGACTGCACTTTATACTGTAAGATCCTGTAAGATCTCATCAGGCTTGGTACTCCACCTCATCCACTACCCTCTGTCTCTCTGATTGGAGGGTGGGGCCATGAACTCCAAACTTTAATTTAAGAAGACAATTCAGCTCAGACATCTCTTCATTCTTCACCTGGCTACAACACTTTGAGACTTCTCTGAGCATCTCTTTCACCATGCCTTCAAGTTGGTACCTCCTCTGACCTTTTCAGTTTCCTTTTGTATGTTGTTTTCCTCCATTAGATTGTAAGCTCCTTGAGGTCAGGAACTATCTTTTTTCATATATGTATTCCCAGTGATTGGCACAGTGACTGGGACATCTTGATAAATATTTATTTGCCACCATTCACTCATCTTGAGCATACATTAATGTATTCCTATTCAAACAAGTCATCGACTTACAACAATGGTATTCTCAATATGCTAAACATAACAACAAACTTAACAACTAGGCAAAAGAAATAATAATATCATAGGTACGCATATAGATAAACCAGCATATGAACATCTCATTTTACATACAACCTAGATCACTCTCCCATCAATGTATTCTGTATCTGTGGGAAAAGAGTGAGCACAGTTACATACACCTAGCACAGAAATATATAAAGGAGATAAATTCAATGCACTCAGTATAATTCAAGTCTGCCCTACAGGTTTTGATGTCAATGGTCCATTCAGGAATAGCTGTACCTCATGAAACTGCTTCTCTGTTAACTGTTTTTCTGCTGGTCCTCCCTCACCACATTCTAGCTAGGTAAATGCTCATTTCCCCTATATTTAATCCGGTAAAGAATTTACAAGTTCTTTCATCTAATAGTCAATTAAAAGAGCATTTGGAAAGTATTATCTTTTAATTTGAATAACAGTTCCCTTCAACTCTTTAAGCTATTTCTGGACTCTATAGCCTAGACCTAGACCTATGATGCTAAATTACAGGGCTCAAAGAAAACAGTTCAAGTTGACTCTCTGGGACTAGCTTGCTTCACTAAGCAGGATTCTGTGTCATCCAGTTAAATTCCATTATTTGTAAAGCACATACAAAAACTACCTTTCCCTTTCTATTTTCCCCCTCAAGCCAGAGTGAGGCAGAAAAGAGAAGTAGGAACTTTTGAGAGGCTTCATCTCTCATAAACGTTGCACAGAACTGAAGGGCAGTAGCCGTAAATATGGTGTATTCAAGCAGTAAGGAGCTAGCAGCCAAATCCTCTTTGTCAGCTCTCATTGCTGGTCTCTTCAAATATGTCAGACAAAACTCCCTCTCTGACGCCTTGCTGTTTCTTCAGTCTTGATTGACCTCAGCCTCACTTTCCTCTCTCTTTGAATAGCTCAAATTAAAACCTCCTCACGGTTAGTGGCTTAATTTCCCCTATGAAATCAACAATCCTTCTAAAATCACACGTAAGTCTCCAAATATTTAAATGATGTTTTTTTCAGGTTTACCCTCTTAAGTCTTAAAAGAGCAACATGCAAATGAGATAAAGGACCGTAATGACCTATAGTATTTAAGTTCTTAATACAGTCTACCATAACATTTTTTTGTCCTTAGAAATATGTTTTTCCATATTCCCATTTTGTTTTTATTAAACAAAAGGCTTTTTTCTACCCCTTTAAAATACATCAACCTGATCATATAAAAATGAGGCATGATCCTATGTATTTCACAAGGTGATTTAAGTCTTTATATTTATGTCACAATTAAATTTCTATCCCAAAGTACTGAAGTCTCATCTGAAAGCTGTTTCTTCATACATGTATCTTAGAAGTTTGTAGTAAGTCAAAGTTCTTTTTCTACTCCTTTTTGGTACCATAATGTTCATGTATGATGATATCAATGTCTTACATCCTTAATAAGTTGGTTTAGTAACTACTAAATTGAACTCAAGACAAAGTGCACAAGTCTGAGCATATTTCTACTCAGATTCCTCATTATCATTACATAAAAATACTTTTAAAGTCCTTTTTATTACTGAACTACTTCATATGAAAAGGGCCTTGAAAGGATGTTATTTTACACCTCCCAGCAATGAGATCTCTAGGTCAAAGTCACTTGGTCACTTTTTTTTAGCATAATTTCAAATTGCTTTTCAGAATGACTAGACAACTTATAACTCTTCCAACAATTTATTAATATGCATATTTTCTTCTGCAGCCCCTTCAACATTGACTATTTCTATTACCTGTGAATTTTCAATCATGTCTCATTGACCTCCTCTAAATTGTCTTCACAATTATGGCTGCTATGAAGTTAAAAGAATCAAATTGCCTTGAGTTACTTTTATTAATTTATTACATGTGCCATGTCAGAAACTTTCTATTTCTGGTGGATATAAAGACAGTTATTTATATAACTGTCAAAAATTACATAATCAATGGGTTGCTTACATTCTCCATTGGTATCCATGCATTATTAAGAGAATAAGAAGAAGGTTCCACACACATTAGATTTGGAGAACAAAAAGAAGGATGTAGACAAGAGGCCATACAGAATAAGGGAGTACTGAATGGGTTATAATCTGTACAGTTGCAAGAAGTGGCTGCATTAGGAGATCCCAGATCCATTAAAGTATAATGGTGATATGCTATAATGAAGAAAATTTTCTTATGGAAAGGTTTCCTGTATGTAGACTAATGAACTTTCAGAATAGTCTGACTTTTAACACAACCAGAAGGTTATATCACCCAGCAACATTTCAGTGATGTTTGAAATGTCTTCTGCAATCAAGGTATAAGTGCCAAGCTAGGCTGGAGACAAAGAACACAAGTCTGAGCACATCTCCACTCTTGTTCTTAGGGCCTGCCTCTTTACTAAAACCCTCTGGCTTTGGTTTTAAAGTCCCTGTCTTGTCAGTTTAGTCAAATGATAAAGAGCTATCTTAAGTTAGATCTTAGAAAGCCCAGGTGATTAACCCTTTAACTTTTTTTTCTTTTTAAAGACTTTTAAAAATCACAGTAATATTCACATATACCCCTATATCACATTGAACCTTCCTTTGTAACAAAGAGAAATAGAGAAATAGAAGTAAAATAGAGAAATAAAAGCCCCTGATAATACAGCCATATAGTATCTTAACACAAATTTATACAACATATAGTTTCTTACCTCTCTACTTAAAGGAGAGATATATGTTTTATCCTTTCTTCTCCAGGACCCAACCTGTTTCAGATCCATTTGCCTTTTAGTGTTGTTTTCAATTGTGTTATAGTAATTATTTTGTATGATCAAAGGATTATAGATTTTGTAGCTGAAACAGACTTTAGTGGGCAGCTAGTTCATCTTTCTCTTTTTACAGATGAGGAAACTGGGGCAGTTAAGTGGTATAGGAGTGCCAGGCCTGGAATCAGGAAGACCTGAGGTCAAATCTGGCCTCAGATATGTACTAACTGTGTGACTCTGGCCAAGTCATTTAACCTTGTTTGCCTCAGCTTTCTTATCTGTAAAATGAGAAGGAAATGGCAAACTACTCCAGTATCTCTGCCAGGAAAACCCCAAATGAGGTCACAAACAATTACGCCAGACTGAAATGACTCACCACCACCACCAACAAACAGTTAAATGACTCCCTCAGTGTTACATAGGTCACAAGTGATGGAGGTGGCATTTGAACCCAGGTCCAATAATTACAAATCTAGTGTATTTTCCACCATATAATGCAATTCTTCTTTTGGTTCTAAAGCAGGTTTATCCCTTTCTTAACCCCAGTCCCTCCCCCATTATCTGGATAATGTCCTTCTCCCAGCATAGTAGTTATCTGATACTCTGATATAGTATATAAAATGAAGTGGAGGGTAATTAATTACATCACACATTTGGGCAATGATAACCCGATTGTCAATTTGGAAAATTCTTTTTGTCTTCTTATTTTACCTATCCACCCACTCAATCCTATGTTGGCATTTGTAAGGAATGTAAATCCTGCACAAATTGTAAGGAATATCTCTGACTGTCTAAATAAAGAAGCCACAAGGAAACTCAAAAATCCCCAAGTCATCTTGTCAGAGAAAGACCAACAGTAATAGCCCAAAGTTTCTTTACTGTGGGAGTTTGAATAGTAGGCAGTTCCCCAGGGCTTTTCTTCTCCACCTTCTTCTCAATCCTCCAACACTGATGACTACAGTCTTCAGATCCTGGCCTTTCAATTTCCCTTGAAACTCTCCTCATGTACCTACATAAGAATCCTATAAAACTCCACCAGAATTTACTGGCTTAAGAGGGTACCCCATTTCCTCTGGGGTACACCCAATTCCACCTAGAATTTCAGCAGATGTGATCTTTTTCTACTATCTTCTTTGATTGTTCTTCATGTTGTAAGAATGTTCCCTCAATAAAACTGGCTTGCTTTGTTGTCTTATTTTGTGTTCTATGTTTCCATGTATTCCTGTGTTTATACTTCGAAGTTTTTAATAGCTGTTATTTTCATCAGAAATCCTTGGAAATTCTTTATTTTGTTAACACTTCATTTCTTTTTGCCCTCCAGAATTATACTCTATTTTGCTGGGTAAGTTAGTCTTTACTCTAAGCCTATACCTTTGCCTTCTGGAATATTGTATTCCAGGCTCTTCCCTCCATTATTGTGGTGGTTGCCAAATCTAACCTATTTAGTTTGTGATTCTGCTTGTAGCTCATAAGTACTTAAATCCTTTCTTTTTGGCTGCTTTCAGTACATTTTCTCTGACCTAGAAGTTTGAATTTTGGCTGTAAGATTCCCGGGATTTTTCATTTTGGGGTTTCAGGAGGTACCTAATGGATTCTTTCTCTTTCTATTTTGTCCTATGGTTCTAAGAGTTCTAAGCAATTTTATTTTATGATTCCTTGAAATATGATAGCCAGGGTCTTAATTTTTTTTGTCATGACTTTTGGATAGTCTGATGATTATTAAACTATCTCTCCTTGATCCATTTTCTAAGTCAGTTGTTTTTCTTATGAGATACCTTACATTTCCTTCTATTTATTTTAGTCTTTTGACTATGTTTTGATTATTTCTTATTGTGTCATAGAATCATTACCCTCTATTTAGTTCACTCTAATTTTCAAGGAGTTTATTGCTTGGGCAAGGTTTTGTATCTCTTGTGCCAAGCTGTTAATTCTCTTCCCAATTCTTTCTTCTTAGCTCTCATTTATTTCCAGTTTTTAAAAATCTAGTGCTCTCAATTCATTTATGAAAAAACATTTTAAAACTTTTTTAAAAATCACTATTACTTCAACTTTTCCAGTAATTCTGGTTAAACTTGTGCCCAAGCTGTGTTTTCTTTGAGGCTGTGCTTATATGTGTTTTAGAATCATTCTTTTCTTCTGGGTTTGTGGCTTAAGTGTCTCTATTGCCAAATAGTGAGCCCTCCCCCATCCCTCTAAATGTCCTTAGATGCCTCATTGCTACATGATATTGACCAGGGTTTTCTAAGGCTATTATTAAAATAACATTTTGAAAATCACTTATTCCCACATCCAAAAGACTCCCTGTAAATCACAGTTTTTACTTCTAAGTTTTTAAAGCATTGTCTTTCATATATAGATATAACCCATTCTGTCAGACCTAACAGACTAGGTGTTTTTTTTCAAGAAAATTCCTTAGTGCTTTATGCAACTCTCTAAATTGCAAAGAATATGTATAGGTCCATTAATAGAGGAAATTCTCTCACCTGGGAATTCTCTACACTAATGAAATTACAGGTCAAGTCCCTATTCTATTTTCCATCCAGTGATAATGATACTTTAACTTAAAGGGAGGTGATATTAACTCAGGTTTTGAAGACTGTGTTTGCTCCTTCTCATCAGAAGTTCCTAATGAGGGGGAAAAGATCAATGGGACTAGGGAAGTAGCAAAACTACCCATGGGCAGGCAGTTTTTTAGAGCTTCTCACTTATTCTTCCTTTACCCTTAAGAGAGACTTCCTAACATCCATTGCTTTTGGTTTAGAGAGCAGAGATGTGTTCCTGGCTTTTCTGAGTTTCCCTTAAAACTGACATTTCCCAGGGGTCAACCAGCAAGAGGCTTTTGACTTTGGTTGTTTCTGGAGTGTACATGGGGAGCAATGGTAACAGGCTGAAACAGAAACAGAAATGGGAACCAGAGCATCCAACTGGGGGCCAGGGTGCAGAGAGGTGAGTCTGACCTGGATGGCAAGCTGAGGTGGTTTATGAAAGCATCAGTTGAGAGTGAGAAGACTGGGCAATCAATCCAAACCTTGACGCATCCTAGGATTTCTCCTTTGCTTTCACTGTTTCACTCCAGGACTTCAAATTGAGCCTTGGATGCCAATATTAAATAGCATTGCTCTTTCCACAGCCAGTAGGAGTATGGGTCCACCTTTCTTCACATGAAGGTGCTTGACCTAATTCCTTTCCACTTCTTTTTTTGTTCTTCCTCAAGTAAACTGGTTATAGAAAGTTGATTTGTAATACATAGGGTTTCTAGACTGAGAGAGGAAATGTACAAGACATGGCGTGGAGATGGAACCAAAGAAATTTCTCTAATTTTTTAAAATCCATATTTAATATCAACCTCTAGGATAGAATTTTGAACAGTCAGCAAGGGTTATTTTCTTGTTTGGTGGTTTAAAGTTATGTGGCTTGATCACAGTAAGAAATTTGTGCATTTGTGCTGGAGGGGCTCTCTTGTGCATGTGTTTTTGTTGTTTAGACATTTTTCAGTCGTGTCCAATTCTTCTCGATCCCTTTCTTGAGGAGTTTTCTTGGCAAAGACACTTGAGTGGTTTCCCCTTTCCTTCTTCATATGCATATATAAGATCTTGAAAAGACTATTGGGGTGGTTGCTTGTGTCTGGCACCACCTGGTGGGCAAATGATTTATTTCATTTTCTTGTGGGTTAATAATGCCTTTTGGTATGCTTTGAGGACACAGGTTAGAAACCAGGCTATGTGTAGTGTTACTGTAACCTCCCAATATGGGGCATCAAATACAGCTTATAGCACATTCTTTTTTAGAATAGACCCTTATTGTTTTAGAACTATCCATGTTCTAAAAGCCTTGCTGGAGTACTTTTGAGTGGAAGAAGATGCACAAACTACTCTTTTTAGTGTATTAAATTGTAGTGGTAAGTAAACCTGTACATAACTTGTCTACTTTGTGACATTTAAAAATGCAAATTCATCAATAACTATTAGCATATCATCACTAGGTTTATGTCCCAAAGAGATCAAGGGAAAAGAACATATGTGTGTGCATGTATGTATGCATGGTTGTTTACAAAAGTTTTTTTTTTATAAAAAAATGCCAAACCTATTTTGAAGCTAAGGGGGGAATTTTTGAAGCAAAAAGGTGCCCAAAGGCTGGAGAACAGTTACTTTGTGGCATATAATTGAATATTGCTGTACTATGAGAAATTACAAAATGAATACTTTCAGAGGAAGCTGGGAAGATTACTATGAAGTGATGCAGATTAATATGAGGAAGGGCAACTAGGTAGTACAGAGCCCTGGGCCTGGAGTGAGGAAGACCTGAGTTCAAATCCAGCCTTAGATACTTACTAGTTATGTGACCCTGGGCAAGTCATTTGACCCTATTTTCCTCAATGTCCTCATCCATAAAACGAGCTGGAGAAGGGAATGGCAAACCATTCTAGTATCTTCGCTAATAAAACCTCAAATGAGATCATGAAGACTTGGACATGACTGACACAACTGAAGAATGAAAAAACTGTGAGCAAAACTAGGCAAACAATTCATATGATTAATTCTAATGAAAAAATAACTTTGAAAAACTTTTAGAACTCTGATCAATGCAATGATAAATCATGAGTCCAGAAGACTAAAGATGAAGCATGTCACCCATCTCTTGTGATGTAGAATAGGAAAGGGGTTTTTGGATGTGAACAATAGGGGAATTAATTTTCCTGGACTATTCATGTTTCTTCTGAGAATTTTTTTACCACTCTTTCTTTCTCTATTGTTTAGTTGGGAGTGACAGTGGAAGGAAGAGAAAAGAAATGCTTATGAAAACAAACAAATAAATTCATCAAAAATAGACAAAAAAAGGGGGAAAAAGAAAATGAAAAACAGTATTCTATCCTTAGCTTCCTAGTTATACCTCACTCTTATTTTACATATATACAGTGGCATCATGAGTTATCCTGATAGCCAATCCTTTGGTACCTACTAAAACTGCATTTCCTGAGGAAGCCAGTTTTACTGGAAAGCACTAAGCAAAAGCAAAATCAATAATAGTTTACCCATGTTTTTATGACTTCCAAAGTATTACTTTGTCTTTGTAGCTAATGCCAAGATATGAGGAGACACCCTGTTTTTCAGAGCTAAGGACCAGCAAACAAGCTGTGCCCTGGTCTTGGCATAACAATAACCCTTTGTGCTCACACTCTGGATGATCTCACCATCTGTCAAAATCCCACATAATTATTGTACTTCTTTGACAGCACCAGGTGTTCTCTGAGCTTGGGTAAGCTCAGAGAAGTACCCATGTTCTAGTCATGAAGCCCTGCTATGAATCAAACTTGTCTCATTGTTGCTGTTACTTTCATTGTCAGGGCTACAGCTCACTGCATAGCCATTGGTATTAAGTATTGAGATCTCAGAAGACCTATTTGCACAAAAAAAATTGATAGCAGCTCTTTTTGTGGTGGCAAAGAACTGGAAATCAAGGGAATGCCCATCAATTGGGGATGGCTAAGCAAGTTGTGGTATATGAATGTAATGGAATACTATTGTGCTATAAGAAATGAGGAGCAGATGGACTTCGTAATAACCTAGAGAGACTTCTGACTGATGCTATATGGGAAGAGCAGAACCAGGAGAACTTTGTACACAATTACAAACGCATCATATATGTGATGACTAACTTTGACAGACTGGGCTCCTCTCAGCAATGCAAGGTTGCAAGACAACTCCAAAAGACTCATGATGGAAAGGATATCCAAATCCAGAGAAAAGAACTACGAAGCTAGAATGCAAATTGAAGCAAACTACTTGCAGCCTCTTTTGTGTTTAGTTTTGTTTCGTTACTCCTTTCTTGCTATTCACTTCATTGGTTATAATTCTTCTTTACAACCTGTCTAATGCTTAATGCGAAGGTATTTGTAGAGCCTATATCAGATTGCATGCCACTGGGGTCAGGGGAGAAGGGGAAGGAGAGGGAGGGAAGAAAATTGGGAACTCAAGGGATTGCAGAATTGAATGTTATAAACTAAAAGTAGATAAACAAATTTAATAAAATAAAATTGAAGGAAAAATTAAAAAAAATTTTTTAAGTATTGAGGTCTCCCCATGCCCAGAGTTGGGGCTCTGGCATGTGTTCTTGCTTGCAAGCCCTTATCCTCACTTTGAAATTAAACTTCTTTTTGATTCCTGACTCTCCTGTCTCTAGTCTGCTCTGTTTGACTCGGACCACCTACAGGGTTCCATTCAGTTGACATTAATTAGTGTCAGAAGTGGGACTGGACATGGAACCAGGCTATTGGACTCTCCAGTGCTGGTGGAAAAAGACTAGGCCCTATCAAAGATTTGTATCTTTGGATATAAATTGGAGTCTGACCACTCCTTGTCTGGTGAGTCGTCTGTCCTTGTCCTACTCCAATCCCCTGAACTCCTTTTTTGGTCAAGTTTATAATTTTTTGTGAGGAAAATTTCAGGGTCCCTCCAGTGACCTGGTTTGTCTGGGGTCACTCTGGTAAGACATCTTTTCCTAAATTGCAATTCTCTGTTAATTGGCCTCAATTGTTTTGGGGTTTTGGTTTGTTTTACTGTGTGCCTCTGTAAAATTATAACTGATGTGCCACTTGTCCCTCTGTGTGCCTCTGCTTTTTTTTAACTACACACCTCTGTATAGTTGAAATTGTATGGCTCAGTAACTATGTGCCTCTGTATTCAGTGTAACTGCATGCTTTGTTAAGACTATCTGTGTCTGTTGTCTCTGTCTTGTCGTTTTATCTGTGTTTGTGTCTTTGTAAAATTTCTGTTTTGTACTGTGAGCTAGATTCTGTTACATTGAAAGATTTAAAATGCAGCTAGCTAGAAAAAACTTGTAAGGGTTTTAGTCAAAGAGTTTAAAACACTGGGAAAGGTTAATGAACTATCATACTTGAAGCAATAGCCCCAGTAAGCAAGACTAATTCCCACTCTAGGTTTTCCAAGGGAGCTTAGGTTAAAGAAAAAAGAAAAAGAAAGGGGAGGGGGAAATCCTGCAAGACACTTTTTCTCCCTGTCTTTTCAGCTTTGGCTATGTTGGAATTATGGAAATAAAGTCAGATGATCAAAGTTTGTGAAACTACTAAAAACTTCTTAGCAGATTAAAGAATTTGAAGATTAATCATTTTAAGATTGTAAGGGAGAATTCCTGGGACCTTGGGGTAATTTTAGGAGCTCACTCCCTTCTGAAATATCTTAGTAAATTTTGGATATCACTGAACATATTTAATAAAACCATGAGATTAAAGCCTGAAAGGAAATAGTCTGCTGGTACTTTACACATGGAGGTACCCAGAGAGAATGGTTGAAAAAGAAAAGTTTGACATAGTCAAAATGGAAAGTGCTTTAGTATACAGTTATAGGCATGCCTTGTTATAAGAAAATTCAATACAGAGAGACCCCACAAAAGGTTGCCCCCCAAAAAGCGCTGTGTACTACTCCAAAATTCTAATGGATCTGCCATCTCATTGATTGTGGATGTTTCTTCCAGGACTGCAGTTCAAAACTCTCAGACCTTCATCTGCTCCCCACAGGTATGTGGGAGAGTGTTTCTTGAGTCCTCTGGACAATGAAACATAACAATGAAACAATAATGTTATTGATACATTATTACTAACCCAACCTCACCCCCATAAAGTTACAAAGCTGTTACCACAATAACATCATTCTACGTATTTTATATTTATATAAACATATAAGTGTATAATATAAATTATAAATATATTATAGCAGTATAATATTTATAAAATTGTTTCTATGACTTAAGTAAATAAGCATTTTTCCCCAAAATAAATCCCTCTCTATTCCTCTAAGATTTAACCTTCTTTCCCCTTCCAATCCCACCCCCACAACTAGATCTTTTATATAGAATTTGCTGGAATTTGCCTCAGTAAGTTTTACTGGATGAGGAAAGGGAAGACAAGAGAGAGAGAAAATAGATTTTTGTTAATTGAAAAGAATAAAAGAAAAATCCCTAGATTTTTCCAAAGCACTGTTCAGATTCTACCTCCTATAGGAAATCTATCCCCTCAGTTACTAGTCCCCTCCCCAATGGAAATTACTATGTATCTACTTTGTGTATATTTTAGGTAACTGGTGCTCATGCTACACCATACTATCTCCCTTAAACTATTATTTGTCCCAAAGCCTAGGGTGATGATAGTTTGGGAAACAGAAAGAGGAATAATAAAACTGTTCAGATGTCTGTTCTTCTTTTTTTTTTTTCCATTTCTCTCACTGGGAAAACATAGGACTACACCAAATTTGTGCTCAAGACAGGATTAAACCTTGGAAGAGGAAGATGGGATGTGATGAGGTTTGGTACAGCTGCGTATGTGAAGGTCACCTCTCTCCCTTTTGCCTTTTTTTTAAATCCTTGAGAGTGAGGTCATCTAAAAGGGCCATGCCAGTAGTAGACTTGGACTACTGCCTTCCACATTCGAAACTAGGAGCAATGACTAGAGAACTGAGACCAGAACAAACATATGAAGCAGGGGGCTCATATTTGCATAGTAGAGCAGATTGTCCATATTTATCAGAGAGACTATAGAAACTTCTTGACTTGAGTGTAGTCACTAAGTAGAAAAAAAGAAACCATTATATTCCCTTGCAGGATAATTAATAAAGTGACATCATATAGGTTTAAATAGCAGTACACAAAAGATATTATTATTATTTTTGTGGCATCTCAGTTATCATATGATACTCACAAAGTATCCCATGCAGCCTATATTAATGTTACATTTTATTTACTTTTCTCTATAAATGTGCTTTCACTCCTCTCCATGTTAGTTCCTGGAAAAAATGATTATTTCATTTTTGAGTTTGTATCCCTATGCCTTGAAACATAAAAAGCACTTAATAAATGCTTGTTGGATGACTGGATAATGATGATGACGATGACAATTTTGATGATATGAGATGATATTAGAGACTAGATTTATTGATCATAAACTAGAGTGGAAACCTAGCAACAATCCAGTGAATTTGAACTATAGAGTCAATCAATTCGGCTAACTCAGGAGAAAAATGGAGAGGTGACCTAATTCAACCTCCCTTCCCACCCCCCCAAAACTCCACAACTGGATTTTTTTATAGACTCTGCACAAATGTGCCTCAGTAGACTTTATTGGATAGGGATAAGGAAAGAAAGGAGGGAAAGCAAAAGAAAAACAAGTCCTTCAGGTTCTTCAAGAGTAGGTAATATTTGAAATGTACTGCTATACATGAAAATATTCAGTTCAATAAACATCTGTTCGCTATGTGCAAAGTACTGCCTTACCTGTAACTCCTTTTTTTCTCAAAGACCTCACAGTCCATTACAGGAAACAACACAGGGACACGAGAATTCCAAAAATTCAAAATCAAATCAAAATAAAAATGTGTAAAATGAATACGATTTTGGATTTGGGGCCAGACCTGTGATTTCATTGGTAGAAATAAGTCTGATCTCTGACTGGGGGTCCCAGCAAGCTTCTGGGTGCATTTTATGTAAGACTTTAAAGAAAATTATCTTCCTTGAGTCTCATGTGAAGTAGATACTATAGTCTTATTATGCCCATTCTATAAATAAGGAAACTAAGACTGACTGAGAGGTTAGATGGCCTTCTCAAAGTCTCTTAACTGCTATCAAAGGTAGAATGTGAGCCCAATATATTCTGTGTCAGTAGTACCTAACCTCTTTGACTGTGCTAAACTTTCATTTTTCAAACAATGTCTCTGGATACCTTCATGTATAAGTGTTTATTTGTCACTGCCTCCTTTCTCTGTTAGTAGAAGCTTTGCTGCTTTAATGCCTGCCTCCTCCCATTCTCACTCCCTGGCTTAGTACTCCCTAGACGCTAAAACCACCTGGGGCTTCCTCACCAAAGCATTCTAATCTTCTGGGTCTCTAGTATGGGGTGTGGTTGATCATACAGGGAATTTCTAGATAGAGCATTATAAGATTGTCTGCCTGCTAGGACTGTGCTAACCTCATTGCAGCACCTCTGACTGAGATCCCCTCCTTAGTGCCAGTGGCCTTCTGGGTGCATTTCATACAGGACTTTAAAGAGCAACATCTCATTTGAGGCTCTTAACAACCCTGTGAGGGTAGGTACTGCAGGGCTTGTTATCTCCATGTTATAGATAAGAATACTGAAGTTCAGAAACATTAGGTGATTTGCTCAAAGTCTCACAGTTAGTATCGGAGGTGAGATTTGAACTCAATATACTCCAGGTTAGTAGTGCTCAACCTTCTGAAAGCTATGGCTCTGTGGACAAATTCTGGGCACTTTGGGGGTTCACTTGACTCTGTGAGAGTACATTCTCTTTTAGAAAACTGTAGAAATCAGAGCTGAGAGCCACAATTAGTGCTGCAAATTGAAACTGAGATGTGCCTTGACTACATTCCACAGTTCTAGGGAATAACTTCATTCTGTTAAATTCGAGATAGCCTCATGAGCATGATTAAAATTGAACAGTGACTAGCACTGTGCCTGCCCCTGTACTTCTATACAAACAAAGCTTATTTAAGGATGCTTTGGGACTACTCTTGTACCACCACTAAAAACCTGATATTTCTGAACAGCTAACAGTATTTATCTTTTTTTTAATAGAGAAAGAAATTAAGAATATGATTTTAGTAAAGTTAGATATGATAACTCTCTGGTGATTATTGAATGGGAACAGAAAAGAGTGTGATCATATTTCTCAGCTGTGCATGTAACTTTTATACAAATTGATAGTGTATTAATATATAAAAGCCTCACAAACAAATGCATAAAAGCAAAAATATTAAACAAATGTTTTACTGATGACAATGCAATAAAATAAAGGACCCTTTGAAAAAAGGATTAAAGAATAATTGGAGACTAAATAATTTAATTCTAAAGAATTAGGGGGTCAAAAACAGAGCAATTTTACAAAGAAAAGGGTCGGTGAGGTGGAACAGTGAATAGAGTCAGGAGGACCTGAAGTTCAGGAGGACCTGAGTTCAAATCTGACCCCAGACAACACAAAAACTAGCCACATGACCTTGGGCAAATCACGTAACCCCAATTGCCCTGCCTTCCCTCCTCCAAGAAGCAAAAAAATAAAATAAAAGAACAGGAGAATAATGAGAAAACACACCAAGATTTGAGGATGCAGACAATGCAGCACTTAAAAGAAATTTTATGTAACTAAACTCCTTTATCAACAAAACAGATTAATAAATTGAATATGCAAGTAAAAAAAGAACATATATCTCAAAATAAATACCACACCAAAAATTTAAAAATCAATTTTAAAAATTAGCAAGTTAAAAGCAAAAAAGCACTTAAATTGAGAAATTAGGTTTAAAAACAATAAAATAAATTAAAAGGTAGTTAATTTGATTTTTTAAAAAAGGAAATCCAAATTTGTCAGTATAAAAATTATAAAGAATTTATAACTGACAATGAAATAAAGAAAATTGCTAGAAATTATTTGACTTAATTATATATCAAAAGGGATAATTCATAAGAAATGGATAATTATTTGTATACAGCCCAGATAAATTGAATAAGAACTAGAGAATTCAAATAATAAATTTCAGGAAAAATAAATCAAACAAGTCACAAATAAATTTCAAAAGAAAAAAACCATAGGATGGTTTTACAAATGAATTCTGTCAAAGAAGAATTGATTTAAATATTACAAGAACTATTTGCAAAAATAGGAAGATAAGATATCCAACTCCTTTAATTAAAATATGATCTTGATATTCAAATCAAGGAGAGAGCCAAAGCAGAGAAAGAAATTTACAGACCATTAATTCCAAAGAAATATTGATGCAAAAATTAAATAAAATATTAGCACAGAGAATACAACAACATATTGAAAAGATTATACTTTCTGACTATTTTGGATTTATAACAAGAATGCGAAGTTGGTTCAATATGAAAAAATATTTTTAAAAAGAGCATTTTAATAAATAAACCACATTAACAACAATATCTAATAAATGTAACCAATAAATCATGATCTTTTATTAATAAGTATTAATAAAATCATGTATTCATTAACAAACATCAATAAATGAATTATATTCACAAAAAGCATATGATTATATCAATGGATATTAAAAAGGCATTTTACAAAATACAACACCTGTATTTCTATTAATAATACATATACACAAAGCAATGTAATAAATGGACCTTTCCTCAGTATGGTAAATGATATCTATCTAACCCTCAGGCCAACATTATATGTAATAGAAAAATGCTAGAAACAATTTTAATAAGATCAGTGGTAAAATATGAATGTCCATTAATATCACTATTATTTTCTATAGTGTTAGAATTGCAAACTAGAGCATTAAGACAAGAAAAAGGAATTAAGGAAATAGAGGCAAAAGGAAAATCAAGACATACCTTTGTATAGATAATATGATATTCTGTATAGACAGTCCTAAAGATCTGATCAACAGCAATTAAAATGCTAACATTATCAAAGTAGCTAACTTTGCTATTTTAAAATTTTTAAATTAAATCTACCTACATAAAGCAATACCTTTTCTCCATATTGCCAACAAAATCCAGGAGGCAAGAAATAAAGATAGAGAAATTCCATTCAAAATACTACAGAATATATAAAATATTTGGGAGTCTATCTACCAACACATATGCACAGGAGCTATATAAATACAGAATCAAAATACTCTACAGAAATAAATACAAACAAAAAATGGAGAAATAGAATTGTTCATGGTCAGGCCATGCTAATATATTCAGTACTATAACAATCAAACCCCCAAAAGATTACATTATAGAGCTAAAAAAAATGATGATGAAATTAATCTTGAAGTAAAAGATAAAAATTTCAAGAGAAATAATGAAGAAAGATGAGAAGAGGGCCTGGTAACATTAGATCTCAAAGTATACTAAAAAAAATGGTGATAATAAAAATTATTTAGTATTAGTTAAAAAATTGGGAAAAAAATTCCAGTGGGATAGACTAGATATGCAGCACACTTATAGGTAAACACATATGCTATCAGAGTGTTCACAAAGACCCCAGCTACTGATTTGACAAAAACTGCTGGAAAAACTGAAAACCATTCTGGCAGAAATTAAGTTCAGAACTATCTCATACCAGACACCAAGTGATAAAAGGTTATATTGAAGAGTGTGCTGGTAAATGTTTAACAAACATTTCTCTGGGGGAATGGGAGACAGAAAGTGGGAGGACTATATTTGTGTGTGTGTGTGTGTGTGTGTGTGTATGCATACACACACATATGTGTATATATATATATATATATATAACATACTTTTAAGCTTAATCTGAATTTTAATACTTTCCCTCATCACTTTCTTAAGTCTAGAATCACACTAGACAATCAACAAAACAAAATATCATGGCTTGATTTGCATCTTTGGTGATTTCCAGATTTTTAATGCTTACAATGGAAATTTAACAATCAGCTTTTTTCTGGCAACTTGGGTTAAATGACTTGCCCAAGGTCACACAGCCATTTGCAGTCAAGTGTCTCATGGCCAGGTTTGAACTGAGATCCTCCTGATTCCAGGGCTGGTGCTCTATTCATGGTGCCACCTAGCCACCCTTGCAATCACCTTTTACACTACAGTATGAGCTGGTTCCAGCACATGCCTGCACAGCATAAAAAAATTTTTTTAAGCAGGGAAGAAAATACCTTTCATAAACTATAAATTATAGAAATTCATTGCATAAAATTGAAAAGTTTTTTTTTAAACAAAACAAAATCAACACAATTGAAATGAAAAGGGAAGCAATTAACTTAGGGGAAAACATTTACAGCAAAGGATTCCCTGATAAGGCACTCATATCTAAGCAATATAAGGATCTAATTCCAATAATAAGAACAAGAGCCATTCCCTTATATATAAATGGTCAAAAATAAGCAGTTTTCAAAGAAACATATTCAAGCTATTGACAGACATATAAAAACAATTTTTCCAAATCACTAATAGAGAAATGCAAATTAAAGCAACTTTTAAGTCTTATCTCAGGCCCATAATATTGACAAAATGAAAAAAAGGAAAATATTAATTATTGGAGGGGCTATGGGAATGCAGACACAGAAATGCAGCTGTGAATTAAACTGGTCTTTCCAGAAAGGAGTTTGGAAAGGGATGGGAACTGCATAGAAATAGGGGTCCCAAAAGTCTATGCATACATTTTAATACAACATCACTGCTAGAGCTATACCCCAAAGAGATCAAAGAAAGATAGAAAAATATTTATAGTTAACTCTATGTACTGTGTAGCAAAGAACAGTTTCCCTTTGGTTGCCCAGTAATTGAGGAATGGCTCAACAAATTAAAGCATATGAAGAAAGTATGGAGGAGATGGTTAGAAAATCATTGAAGACTTGTATGAACTGATGCAAAGTGCATTAAGCAGAACCAAGGTAACTTTCTACAATAAAAACAATGTTGTAAAGAAAAGCAACTTTGAAAAACTTAAGAAATCTGATCATTAAATAACCAACCATACCGCCAGAGAACCACTGATGAAATATGCTACTTCTCACCTGACAGAAGTGATTGAGGTCTTGAGGTGCAGAGATAAACATTTCAGAAGTGGTTAATATGTAGATATGTTTTATTTGACTATGCATATTTTTTATAAGAGTTTTTCCTTCCTCTCCCATTTTTGGAGAGGTGGAGCTGAGGAGAGAGGAGGAACTAATAATATTTAAAAAACAAAACAAAACAGAAGTGGGCCATTTCAGCATTTTAAAATTTCTAGAAAGAAGTTCAGAAGGAAACAGGAACAGAATACTTTTGAAAGTAACGTTCAATTTATTATATACTCAAAAGGAAAAGCAAGCTGTACTTATAAGTATTTTTGGTTTTGTCTAAAATCCTGTTTACCTTGTATATAAAAATGCTTACTGTCTTTGGTATTCGTTAAATTCAGGGTTTTTTTAAAGTGCTTATACAAATGTCAGTCTCATTCGTTATTTTTTGCTGCCTGCATCCCCAGCCCCAAATTGGCCGCCTCTCCCATGTAGATAATTCCAGAGGTCTCTTGAAAAGATCTGGAGTTGGGTTCTTTGGGTTTGGGACCCGTCCGATTTGCACAACCTACAGGCATCCTTTGGGTGGCTTTCCCTCGAGCGAGCCTCAGTTCCTCTCATCTGTAAAACGAGGGGGGCTGATGAGATTGTTGACGTCCCCCTCAGCTTTAATATTGAGCTACAACTTTTGTTTTCTCCTCCAAAGTGCTGTTGCACGCCGTCACTCGGCTCTAAAGAACGTAGGGGCCCAGGAATTGGCTGAGAATGCCCGGCCCCCTAACACTGGCCGTATCTCCGACGCGCTATCGCGATCATCGTTATGCAACTTAGTTAAGTCCCCCGTTGTAAGCGTGCGTGTGTTCGCTTGCAGCCGAGCCCCGATATGGGGAGCGCCGCCATAAAGATGTCCCCCTGACGTTCAGCCCAACGCGTCAGCATCTGCGGCGGCAGCAACAGCTTAGGAAGCCCCCGCTTGCCTCCTCCTGCCTCGGCTTGGAGTCGGGCGCTGAGCTTGCAAGCCACAGCCTCAGGCGGCCGCCACCGCTGCCCTGGGGGGTTCACCGTACTGGAACCCCGCTGGGCCCGCGGTGGAGAGCCGGCGCCCAGCGAGACTTAGGGCCCGGGCGCCACCGAGCGAGTCCCTCCCATCCCCCGCCCTCGCAGGGCGCTGGCTGCCAGGCCCTAGGAAAACGCGGCCGCGTGTCCGGGGTAGGCGCGTGTCTACGCCTCAGTCCATGAGGAGGGAAGCGGACCTGAGTCAAATCTTCACTGTGGCTTCGTAGGGATGTTTTTATTATTTATAATACAAAAAAAACCTTTATACCAGGAGTGGGGTTCGAACCCACGCGGACATATGTCCATTGGATCTTAAGTCCAACGCCTTAACCACTCGGCCATCCTGGTGCAGGTATGGAGGCTGCTCTCCGCCCGCCCTACAAGACTTTAAGGGCGGGCAGGCACGACTACTAACTCTTTGTTCGTTCTTTTGTGTGTGTATCCATCTCGTCTATCCCTTCTCTCCTGAACACCAGAGAGACTCCCCCACATCCCACCCTGTTTATTTATTCCAGAATCGCTTCCTCTTTCTCCCGGCCTCAGTCTCCGCCGCCGCCTCCGTGAGGCGGGGGAGCCGGGAGCGAGCGGCGGCGGAGACAGCTGCAGCCCCAGTGTTTCCGGCTCGGGTCGGGGCTACGCTCGGCGCCCCGCTCTCGGGCTCGACCCAGAACCCCTCAAGCGTGGTGGCGGTCGGACGCCACAAACAAACCAACCGAGCGAACAACTTCCCTCTCCCCTCCCCCCGCGGGCTTCCTCGAGGCCTCCAACCCCTAGAAGAGCGGGTGGGGAGCCCGGGACCGAGCCCTGACCTAGACCGGAGGCGGCGAAACTAGGAGGGGCTTGCCTCATTCTGTGTGGTTAGGAATAGCGAGGCTGGGATCAGAACCGGGGCGCGGCCGCACCGGCTTTACTTTAGGAAGGTTTGGGGGCTGTTTAGGCAATTCTTTCGCGTGAAAACAGATCTAAAAGAAAAGCACCATTTTCCGTCCACATGATTAAAGGACTGGTCCGGAGAATTTTTATACAAACGCCGCGGGGCGGGACCGATCTCTTCAACCAATCCAAACGTACTTCCTGCGTGGCGTCATTTCACTTCATCCAATGGCTTTCCCCAGTCTTTTTCCTCTAAAGGCCCTTTCCGCACTTGGGCAAAAGCAGGGGTTCTTCCGCTTTTTTTTTCTTTCTTTCTCATATAATGATGCTTTTAAATGCATAAAAAACTTAAGCTTGTAAAGGGAACGCATTATATTGTTAATGTATACAATTAGAATGTGAATTCCTAGAGAGCGAGACTTATTTTTCTATTTGCATCCCTAGGGTTAAGCACAGTGCTTTGCACACAAGTGTTTTCTTCCTTCCTTCATTCATTCATTCGTTCGTTCATTCGTTCATTCATTCATTCATTCATTCATTCTTCCATTCGTTTATTCATTAATTCATTATTTAAATATAACAATAAAATACAATAAATCTCCTTTGTAATAATTGTTAATTATTTGAAATACAATGTTGAAATTCAGTTTTCAAATATACATATAAGTACACACTCAAACACACATATATAGTCACCAAACCCTTGATTAAGAACAATAAGTAATTGATTAGGGGTGTTTAGTCCTTGTGCACACCTCTGTTGACACCTCTGTTATATTCTCCCATGATACAGGTATGGGACTAAGTAGGACAGGGTGATAAATCCTTACCACTCTTAGAATAGCAAGGGGTTGCAAAGAATAATAGAGAGGTTTTTGGTTGTCCTGAATTGTCATTGACTTGCCCAGTCCTCAATTACCTGTGACACCTGAAGTCTTTAAAAAACTTTTAATATGCAATATTGTTGCATATTTTTGTCACCATCACTTGTTTCAGATGATTTGGCATAGAGCTCACAAGTTGACACATTTTTAATTCTTCAACATGATACCATACTTTAATCGCATTGGATATTAAGCAAACCTTTGATGAACAGTTCACTGTTCCAATTTGGCCTTTAATTATAGTCCATAGGTTTTCTTTTTTTTTTGAAAAATTCGATTTCATTTTCAGACCTGCATTCTTTCTGTCCCCATCCTCCTTCCCCATTCCCCATTCCTTGAGAAAGAAAAACAAAACCCAATACATACCTACATATATACATACAAGTTCCATGTATTGTCAATGACAACAAATTCCTTCATTAGCCATAATTTTTTTTAAATGCCTTGATCTGTACTCTAAGTCCCATCAATTCTTTATCTGGAGATAGGTAACATTTCATCATAAGTCCTTTGGAATTGTGGTTGGTCATTATGTTGATCAGAATTCCTAGGTCTTGGAAAGCTTTGGTCTTTATCAAATTTTTAAATCAAAAATGAATCAAGTATTTTCAAATAGGTTTTTATACTATTATTGTTTTTGTACAAATTGCTCTCCTAGTTCTGCCCACTTCATTTTTCATCAGTTCATACAAGACTTTCCACATGTCTCTGAAACCATATGCTTCATCATTTCTAACAATATAATAGTATTCTATTGCATTGATATGCATAACTTGTTCAGCCATTCCTCCAACTGAATGACACCCTATCAGGGCCATTGCCAGACATCTTGACTTATGTCTTGCCACTGGACTTTGATGACTCTGGAGGAGAGAAGTGAGACTGATGACATTGTATGACTGACTCAAATAAAATTCCCTCACAAGTCAACACATCACTTTCCTAATGTCATTTGATCTTCTTTGAGAACTAAGGACAAACAACAAAATAACAAGGACACCCCATCATTTTCCAAGTATTTGCCACTACAAAAAAAGCAGCTATAAACATTTTTGTTCATGTAGATTCTTTTTCTCTGGGCAAACGAAGTCTTGTGTTCTCTGAGGTCTGACTTCCTCTCCATGATGCCCACTTCATCATTCAAAAACTTTGGTATCGTATGTTTCAAAAGCACATTCAGCATACAGAGCTGTAGTTACATAGTGAAGAAGTAATGCTTGACAGGGCTGTCTTGAAAGCTGAAGTTGATTGTGGAAAGCTGATCCAGTATATACCCCATAGGAATCAATAGCAAGGTTTTAGGTGTGTGGGTGTGTGTATAACTTAATCATCTATGTGCAATTCTAGATTAGACAGATAATTGAAAATTATTTTGTTCATTGGACACAACTATTCTATTTAAAGAGTAAAAAGAATGTTCTACATTCTTACCTTTTTGTTCTAGCTACTGATGAATCAGGGTGTAAGGATGATAGTTATTGGGAAAGCAAATCTCTTTTCTGTCTTAGTTTAAGTGACAACAGCCACCCATAAATATAAAAACATGTATTTTCTGCTTTCTATGCCAGCAGTAAAATGTCATTCTGTTTCAAGATTTATGAACTGAATCCAAGCAGAGTGACTTCTTGCCTTACTGTCTGCCTATTGCCACTCAGAATGCATGCCTTTCCTCTTCCTCTGACATCTCCCCAGGCCTAAAACCAAAGCATCCTTCAAAATACAGCTCAAATGCAACCGCCTACATCAGAACAGTCCAGCTCCACCACTCCATCACTTACATTTATTTTGCTTTATAGTTATTTCTGTGTACTTCTGACTCCCTTCTATCTTTCACCCTTTTCTGAATGTAGGGTCCTCAAAGGAATGAATTTATTTCTTATTTCTCTTTTAGAGAAGTAGCTTGATGCAGTGAAAATAATGTTTGGTGTTCCAAGTTGCACTCTTCTTGCCTTGGTTAAAGACCCTTACTGTTACTATTTTGGTAGTCTTTTATTTCTGGTTGATACCCAAAAGATCCTTTTTAATCCTAATGTTATACCCAAACCCAAATCCCGGGTCACTACACACCACCTGATATGTGGCCCACTATTAAGCCCCTTTTGTCACAGCTTGAAACTGCTTAAGGCCTGTCTGGGCATATTGCTCAAGGCATAGTTCCCTTTCCCCTTCTTCCCTAATCAGCATTTTATATTTTCTCCTTGAATCATTATAGTGTATAAGCTTCATTATGGTGCAAGGATCTTATCTAGGGACCACCCTGTCCTGTTCCACTGACCAAGCAGGGCCCCACCCTCTCCACCCAGAACATGATCTTAGCCTGTTCTGGGGAATTCCAGTCCCCTTACCCCCATGACCCTCCATCCTGCTCTGGAAAGCACTGACTATGACCCTCCACCCTGTTCTAGGAGGGACCACCATGTCACAGGAAGATAGCATCCTTGTATCCTTGCGCCATATTCCCAAATTTGTTCTTTGCTTCTGTACCTCATGACTTCTGCTAGCTCCCTTCCCTGATTGTGCTTTTTGTGGTTTTAATCAAGTCTGTACCCCATTGGATTACTGCCAATCTGAGTGAAAACTCTGGTAGTCATGTGTTTATCAATAAATCCACACCTAAATTTTATCCTGAACCCATGTCTCAACTCGCTCTTATTCTCTGAACAACACTAATTGCAACCCACAGAAAACGGAGCCGTCAAAATCATCCCTACTCCATGGATATTTGAGGAGATAGCCTCAGTCTTCTCAATAAAATGCCCAATTTGGGTATGCCCAAATTCTCCATGGGAATATATAAAGTCTCAAACAAAGGTTCATCTTCCTTTAAACTCATCAAACTCATTAGATTGCCGGATTAACTACTTAAAGAACTACATAATGAAAAATATAAAAAAGAAAATAAGAAAAAATTTAAAAACAAAATGAAACAGATAAAAGAATTAACAAAATGATTACGTGTGTCTATAAACCTATTATTTACTGGTTATTAATCCCAGTTCCAAAAATGTGTATATTGATTTTTGAACACATTAGCCCACACTCACATTGGCCTTGTTTTGTGAGTCTTCCTTTGAACTTCCTTTTAACGCTTTTAACAGCATATTTACTTACCATGGATTAGTGTTCTTTATCTGTGTCATTACTTACAGAGTTGTGGTCAGCATGTATGTTATTTTGCTTCTGCTTTCTTGTGCTATTTCATATAAATCTTCCCATATTTCTCTGAATTCTTTATAATCATCATTTAAGGGCACAATAATAGTCCATCACATCCTATACAAGAATTTTGTTTTCTGCCATTCCCCAGTCATTGGACACCTTGTTTGCTTCTTCTTTGTTTTGCTTTCTTTTTCGCTATAACAAATATTGCTCCTAGAAGTATTTTTGTATAGATGTGTCTTTATTGTCTTATTAATAACATTCTTGGGATTTATTCCCAGGATTTGTATAGTTTTGCAACTTGCATAATTCTAGCATGTAATATTTTAAATAAAGGGAAAAGATGTGTTTCATTTTGTAGTATAATGGAAAGAGAACTAGTTCTAGAGTTAGGAAGAACTGAGCTAATATTCTAGTCCCGTTACCTATGTGAACTTGAAGATTCACTTAGTCTCTCCAGCCCTTCATTTTCCATCTCTAAAATGAGAAGCTCCGGGCTAGGAGCAGTGCAAAGCAGCAAATTTAGGCTTGATTTGAGGAAAAATTTAACAATTAGAGTTTTCAAAAAATAGCTCAGAATATATTTGTTGAAAACTGTGTTCCTGAAAAATGGCTGGGGGGCAGAGCCAAGATGGCGGCATAGAAGCAGCAAAGCACCGCAGCTCCCACATAGATGTGCTAAAAAACTCATAAAATGGGTTTTCAGATTTTCAAGCTCCAAAACTCTCCAAAAGACAGAAAGCACATCTGTTGCTACAGGCAGCTCAGCAGGTGGGGCTCTTCACAGCAGTCTGGGAGCCGCACCGAAACCCCTGGGGCTTCGGGTGGGGAGCTGCGTCTATAGGAGAGCAGATCGGCTGCACTGGAGGCACAGTTACC